>OX578061.1:20736752-21340752 GCA_951215215.1 Andrena trimmerana
TCGCCAGCTGGTCGTTTGCTCGTGCTTCCGCACGGCTGCACTTCTTCGTCCTTCAAACAAAAAGAAAATAATTTAATAAAATAAGAAATAGCCAAACAAATTTTAAAAAAGTATTCGCTGTCAACGCCATCTCTGTCCGCGCTGCCTATTTAATTGTTTATTTTTGTATTGTATTTTGTTTTGTCATAGTTCCCGAATACCAAGGACGAGTGGAGAAAAATAGCGGAAGGATTTCATAATAAATGGGATTTCATCAACTGCGGAGGTGCTATGGATGGAAAGCATATCCGAATTGTTCAACCATCTGGCTCCGGGGCTTTCTATTATAATTATAAGAATTACTATAGCATTGTGCTAATGGCGTTAGTTGATTCAAATTGCGAGTTTATTTTTGTCGACGTCGGCAAAAATGGAAGGTTATCGGATGGTGGTGTCATCGAACACACGGAATTTATGAGGCGTTTAAATAACGGGCAGTTGCACTTGCCGGAAAATGATGAAACTATAAAAAATTTAAACTTCGCCTTTGTAGGCGACGAAGCTTTTGCTTTAAAGAACAATTTCTTAAAGCCGTATGCACAAAGGGAATTGGACCACGATAAAAGAATATTTAATTATAGATTATCGCGAGCGAGAAACGTAGTAGAAAATACATTCGGGATATTATCCGCGCGATTTCGAGTTTTCCATACGGCAATCAATATGAAGGTGGAAAATATATCGTATGTTGTATTAGCTGCTTGCGTTCTCCATAATTTTTTACGGAGACGGAGTGCAGCATATTTAACGCTCAACAGGAGTATGCAAGAGGGGAATTTTCAAAGCGATGTAGTAGAGATGGATGATTTGCAACCCGTTAATCATCATAGGAATATAAATAACTCTGCAAAACAAAATCGGGACCATTATAAAGAGTATTTTGTAGGAGAAGGAAGTGTTCCGTGGCAGGAAGAAATGTTGAATATGTATAGAGCGTAAGTGTTTCATGTATTAAGGGGTTAGGCCACCTTGGATGAAGCAAAGTTGCAGTCATTTTCGGCATTTTTTTTATGAAGATAATGAAACAAACAGAAAATTTAATATGAAGCCTGTAAAATTATACAACTCTCGCAAGATCTTGAGGAGCGACGCCTTCCACGGTGTTCAAATCTGACGGCTATACCGTTTGACATAGAACAAAAAACCGAAAAGATTTATTTTCTGCATGCCTGAAACTAGAAAAGTCACGAAATGGTGTACATGGGGAGAAAAAGTGAATTTTTTTTATAAAAGAGTCAATTACAAAGAATATGTTTAAGATATCGCAAAACCGCGACGTGCTTTTCTAGTTTTAGGCATGTAAAAACAAAAAGTTTTTGGTTTTTTGTTCTAAATCAAACGGTATAGCCGTGAGAATGAACATCGTGGAAAACGTCGCTCCTCAAGATCTTGCATATCATGGCTCTGCCGTCGCTATTTTGTAGGAAAAAAAATTTCTATTTAATCCATTATCTTTCTAAAAAAATGCCGAAAATGAATGCAATCTTACTCCGTCCAAGGTGGCCTAATCCCTTAGGGGGTCATGCCAACCTGTGAGGTCTATACTTTTACTATGAACAGCCGCCTTTTTATTTGAAATTAATTTTTCGGGATAATGAACGATTAAGCACTTGATAGTTTAATATTCTAACTAAATTTGATCGAATTTTTTGTTTCTGATGAACCAGGTCAAAGCTACAATCACGGTCACTATAAAGTGCTTAAATAAAAAAAAGCTGCCGAGAGATCGTCTATAATTTCATTATTTATTTATATATGGCATTAAAAAAAAATTCAAGAACATTAAAATATATACTTTCGAATACACAACCGTTTATGCGAAAAAGTTTTAGTTTTTTAAAAAAGAAACCCCAAAATAATTGTTTGTTCAGACCTCACAGGTAGGCATGACCCCTTAATAGACTGTACCATACAGTGTATTATGTGTACCGTGTGTCTTAAGGTCGAGTTTCCTAGCCGCGATCGGCGGCTCCGGCTAGGAAACTCGATCTTAACATGGAGACGTTTCTAGGTTCCACGCCTCCGATTGCTTTGGCTTTTGGATGTGTTTTAGAGGAGCCAAAAAAAAGAAATATGTACGTGTTTTTCTTATATCGGCTCGTTTGCATATTTAGAGGGTGAAACCACCACTCATAGTTCATTAGAAGAGGTACAATAGATGCTACTGTTAGTTTAAACAATATTATAAGATTGTGTTGAATAAAACCTGATATATATTTCATTTGCGTCATAAGTTGCCGTATGGATGATGTTACTTTTGTACCTCTTCTTATGAACTTTGAAGGGTTCTTTCACCAAATAAGTATGTTTACGCACCAATACAAGAAAAGCACAAATTCTTTGTTTTTTGCTCCTCTAAAATATATTCAAAAACGAATGTAATTGGAGGCGGATATCCAAAACACCTCTCTTTCTGAGTGATTGCTGGCAAACGAATGAAGCAGGGAGAGAGAAAGAGAGAGAGAGAGAGAGAGAGAGAGAGAGAGAGAGAGACATAATTCAAAGTTTTCAATTAATTGAAATGCTAATTACTGTAATCATCTGAGGAATTGCGATAAATGTTTATATTTATCTTTTATGTCTATATGACTATAATATGTACTCGTGTAACAAACTTCGGTTAGCGATATGCCCTTTCTTTTATTTACCTTTCTCTCATTTGTTGCACAAGCGGATTTAATGTATTAAATAGTATTAATATATATGTCAATAATAATCATTTGTGTACGTTGTACACTAGGGATGCACAGACTTAGTAATACCAAGGGCGACATATGTTCACTGCGACTTATGAGACGGCCGCCAAAAAATATGAATGTTACTTATCATATATTACTGGTTTTATTTATATGTATCATATATTATGACTTGTTAAAATTAAAATAACACATAGTGAGCTGGCCGCCAGCAAATCACCGGAGGGCCCCGGCCTGTGCATCCCTGCTGTGTAGAGTGTTCAAAAAGTAATGGACACTGGTTTGGGGCGTGAATGTGCATCTCTGGACCACTGAAGATTTGTTAAAAAGAAATTGCTACAAAATTGTTTATAACATTGAACATGATGTCTCAACGATTCGATTGCATAGACTTGCACGTATAGGAATGGACCTACCACTACTCTGCCGCTTTGCCAGAATCTACCCAAATAGTGGGGTCTGACACAGTGCGTACCCCTAAACGTAAACAAACACAATCCGACGATTAAAGGGACAGAAGGTAGCGCAAGGTGCATTGACCTAGTTTGGGCCAATGTGCCAGACCCCACCATTCGGGTACATACTACCAAAGCGGCAGAGTAGTGGGTAGGCCCATGTCTATACGTGTAACTATATGCAATCGAATCGTTGAAACATCATTTTCAATGTTATAAACAATTTTGTACCAATTCTTTTTAACAAATCTCCACTGGACCAGAGGTGCACATTCACGCCCGCAAACCAGTGACCATTACTTTTTGATGCATTATAACGCGCATGCGTTAATAGTATTGTTTGAATACGATTTAATTGAATTATTTCCTAATCCTTTTCCAAAAATTCATGAAGTAATTCAATTGTAATTCTGCACATCTCTGTGCAATTGTAATACCTACATACTTAGTTACTATAATAAACTATAATTTCATAAAAAGACAACCATGTGTTTCCTTTTTTTTGCCTGTGTCCATTGTAAAATTATATTCCGTTTCTTGTTTTCCTTCAATACTACATTGAAATAATATTTCCACGTATAAGTTGGAGCCACAGAGGCTCCCTAAGAATAAAAGTTTGCAGTGACAGCATTTTAAAAAAATGTTCGATTTCTGCTAGACATTTAGCTTGTTTCGTTGTGTAGAATTAATTTTTTACAAGATAGAAACTAATCCCTGGTTCCAGCCATAGCGACAACCATAATAATTTTGTCATTTTAAATGACTATAGTGCAATTTTTAAACATATTTTAGAAAGGACATGTCCTACAATGATTTCCTGGCTTTGTAGGTGCAATTATAGCGAAAGGGACGTTTTTTCTTTCAAACTTGAATAACTCAGGCAAAAAAAACGTACCTATAACCACCAATGAATACTGATTTTACACAGAAAAGGCGTCGCTTATTTTTTTTTTTAGGAATGTAGTAATAAAATAACGGAATAATAGGTCACAAATAAACTTACTTCATTGTGAGGCTGCGTCTCAGTGTCGTCCATGTCATTAATAATTGCATCTTCAACCTCGGGTTGAATTTCTTCTGGTTCGTCTCCCATCGCTTCCGCCTCGTTCAATACAGATGACTCCTCTTCGATGTTGGAGATGCTGGCACTTGGGGTGTCTTGATCTTTGGTGAACAATAATAAATTAAAGTACCAAAGTGTTGGCACGTAAACGTCGTCCGTCCCGTTGCCGGACCGTCTGGATGACACTACTTTATTATATTCCTTCCGGAATGACCCGCGGAGGCGTTGCATTTTTTTATATACAAACTCCTTGTCAGCTTCCGGAAATATAGTTTTGCAATATGCAATTAGTTTATCGTAACACTCTCTGCGTAAATTGCGATTCTGGTATTCCTGCGTTTTTACTTTCCACAAAGCTGGCATTGTTCTATACAGAGCAAGGAGCTCTGTCACCGCTTTTGTACTCCACTTTATGTCGTCTGCAGACATCGCGTAGAAAGTCAGTAAAGCCGAACTGTGTAAACGCGGTATTGACACGTCGACTTGTTGGTCAATTCTGCCCCTGCTCCGCGTTTTCACTTAAAACGTAAGCACTGATTCCTCCCTCCATAGGTCAAGTTCCGAGTGGAGTTGGTTATGGCAAAATATAATTGGTTAGGGTGTGACAAAAGGGGCTGATTTGAGCCCAGGCGGAAATGCAAAACGGTTTCGTCCTTTTTCCCGAACGGCGGTCGGGTAATAAAAATCAAGGGTTGTAAATATGTCTTTAGTTTACGTTTGGCGGCCAGATGTGCAAGTTCCGCGAGGTATTTCCTTATTTGACCATTGTCCTGGGATTCTGAAGGTTTAGTCCAACAATAAAGACGTCGTGGGCTGAAGCCCATCAGTGACGGCATTGCGAAGAGTCCCAGGAGTATGGCAATTAGAATTGCCAAGTGTTCGCCAAGCGCAAGATATAAACTTAAATATACCGAGTCTTAAGAGTCATGCTTAAAAAATATGAATATGTAGGCGTAGGGGCGGGGTAATTAGAATATCTTGTTTTCAGACATTGATGAACTAAATTCAGTTTTATTATAAGTATATAGAAATACACTTAGTTCCACTGAATACCTTGCAATCAATCCGCCGCGTTCATCAGTAAGCCGCTGCTAGAATATTTTCATAAACATCTGATGTAAAACAAACTCTTAATCTTTACTATCTCACTCACGCGTTTATGTAGTAAAAAATTACACGCGATTATTCGTGACGAGGCCCAATACATACCCTTCGCGGAGGGACTCTGTAACAGGAAGTTCGCGCGGGGTCTCAGCTGCGCCGTCCTCCCTTCAAAATTACAGACGGATCCCTTATCGCTCCAGTATATACACGCGCCAGAATATAAAAACAGAAGGACACGCGACGATTAGGTGCAAGAAAAGGTTCGCCATAGAGAGGAGATATTACTATGAAATGGTGGAAACTTCGCGTCTGCACCCTTGCAGGTACGATTGGTCATAAAATAATCTCCCTCCTACGGCTTACCTTCTCGCAGCGCATACGTGGAGCTAATTTTTGTTTTGATATTCCAACGCGTGTTTATACTCGAGCGATAAGGGATCTGTCTTTAATCTGGAGGCAGGACGGCGCAGGCGGAACCACGCGCGGTCAGATGACTACCTCTTTTCTTCCTGTGTCTTGTCTCCGCGAGGCGTATTATTCATTAGTGATGGGCGTGATACCAGTCTTTTTTCATGAGTTTTAAGCAGTTCGATACCCAAAGTAACCGATTTACATGAAATTTGGTATAATTTTCATTTAAAAAACGTAAAGAATCCATCGGTATCACTTCCATAATGATACGATAAAGAATAAAGAATACAGTTTTTCTGAAACAGGTATGAATCCTTGGCCGACCGCAGCGAATCGAGGTCGGCGACCTACAGTGGAGGGTGAAATATTCATTACAGCGTATTAAGAAATTCTTTATTCTTTATCGTATCGATATGAAAGTAACACTAATGGATTCCTGGCATTCTCCCAATTAAAATTATCACAAATATCATGCAAATCGGTGTACTTTTACACAAGCAATACAAATCATAAAAGGAGCAGGCATTCCGTCGTCCGAACGATGACCAGAACGAGCAAAGAACCTTGCTGATTGGCCAAATTTTCCTTGGAGAGGAGGGATCTTCTCTCTGTGAGTTCGACGGTGTAGGAGGAACCCCCTCCCCCTCTTCGCAACGTAGAGGGTGAAAATTAGACATCTGCTTACCAAAACTAACCAGATGGATCGCCCAGAGTCTCGACACGGTCGCGGTTTATAACCGTATTGTCCCGCGGGTCAGTGGTGGAACCCGCCGATGGAGCAATATACTCATTTAACTCAGAGCGAAGAAAGTCTTAATCCTGAAAAAGTGCACGATGTCGATTGCCCCTTTTCGACATCTGGCAGGCAAATGCTGCCCGACGAAACCTTCGGAAACAAGCAATTGCCTAAGGTCGAGGCCAGATATATTGGCCGGTGAGTTTTGTGAGGGGTATTCTCCCACCACACAGTTTGCCTGCCTCGGTGCTCCTTTTCTCAAAGTTTTCTGACTCACTCTCGTTCCATCTCGCTCTCGCCTTCGCAGAACAAGAGTGAGCCAGAAGTGGTGGGGATAATGCCAAGCTTCTGGGGTGTAGGCCAAACCGAGCTGTCAGCGTAGAAATACACACATCAGAATAGGTGTGCGTTAGTTACGAAAAAATTCAGGAGCTTTATTGGTCAGAACATTGATACTTTCTCGATAGCTTCATCTCGTATTGGTCTACACATAGCTTCATAACGCACACAACTATTACGCTAAGGACAAATAACAGCCAAACGGCTAGATTCAGGTGGAGCCGAGCAGCGTTCCCGTTACCCCACCATGCCCTGCGAGGGCCACGCAACTCCAACTGACAAATCCACGATCGTCAGATGGTGGTGGCTGATTTCTCCTCGATCGCTGCTCGCGAAAACGAATTCACCGGCCAATATATCTGGCCTCGACCTTAGTTGTAAACGAATGAATGATTTTTTTTCATATAATTTTTAAATAGGTACAAAAATTAGTCCATTAGTACGTTTATTACGGTTACTTTCCTTATATTTATTCTCTTTTTATTAGGTTCTTTGCTCGTTCTGGTCATCGTTGGGACGACGGAATGCCTACTCCTATTATGATTTGTATTGTTTGTGTAAGAGTAGTCCGATTTGCATGATATTTGTGATAATTTTATTTGGGAGAACGCCAGGAATCGATTGGTGTTACTTTCATATCGATACGATAAAGAATAAAGAATTTCTTAATACGCTGTAATGAATATTTCACCCTCCACTGTGGGTCGCCGGCCTCGATTCGCTGCGGTCGGCCAAGGATTCATACCTGTTTCAGAAAAACTGTATTCTTTATTCTTTATCGTATCATTATGGAAGTGATACCGATGGATTCTTTACGTTTTTTAAATGAAAATTATACCAAATTTCATGTAAATCGGACTATTTTTAACGAAGTTATGGAAATCAATTTATTATGAAGAATTCTTAATTACAATCCGATTTGTGTCGTTTTTGGACCATTTTCATCGGGAAAACATAAGGAAACGATCCATGCCACTTTCGCCAAGATCCGGTGCGAAATGTAGAATTTTTGATTCGCCACGTCTTAGGGGGCAACATTGTACGGCCCCCCCTGGTCTCGAGGGTCGAAGTCCTTGAAGGCACGGCTTATCTACGGCGTTGCCTCTGGAGTCTTGGCTGCCAGGCTCGTCGCGCGCCTCAGGATTTCTGCACTGTCGGAAATCCTGAGGCGCGCGACGAGCCTGATTTCAAGTGCCGTTTTTCCTTTTCTAACTACCTTTTCTGTCTCTTATGTAAACGCTTCTGGAGTCGAGGTTGGAGCGCGGGCAGGAGCGTGGTGCTTTCTGGCGCGCGGGCAGGACTGTGGTGCTTTCTTGCGCGCCACGCAAGAGCGTGGGTGAAAAATTTGACCTGCATCACGAGCAATCAGAAGACTACCCCCTTCTTCAAAACATCTTGCATATTACATCTCTTCATCATTTATCTTAGATATAACATCACTTGCATACCGATATGTATTTATTGTCTATTAATATTAGTTTTTATATTAAAACAAGCAGTGACATGGTAATTATTGCCGTTGATAGTAATAATTATGATCGTCACAACAGGGAATGTGTTAACTGCAATTTCATTTGCCATCGCATTGTCGGGGAAACATTTGGACATTTTTTAAAGTACCCTTGTAAAATTTTACAGTCGTTATAACTGAGTCATAAAACATTTCCAGAATTTGTAGCACCTTCAGGTCAACCAAATGTAGCTTCCTAAAAACAGATGTTTCAGTGTACCCTACAGTAACAGTATTTATGATATCCTCTACTAGCCAGGTATATCGAGGAATTCGTATACTTTTCGCGAACATATATCGCGATCGTGCCTTGCCGATCGTTTCGCAGATCGATCATATACATCGAACAGGTAGTACACAATACACCACTGCGGTGGATCGTGGAAAAAACATGTAGATGGAGTCGACGTAGAAATATCAGGCCGAACTCGCTGTCTCTAAGTAGTGGCGAGTATAATCTTCTGGCGTGCACGAAGGAGCGTCGCTCCAGCGTTCACGTACTTTTGCGTGCCGCGCGGCGTGTGACGCGCCGGAACGCGCGCCGGAACGCGCGCCGGAACGACCGTGTAAAGGCACCTAATGTGACACTACTAGGTGGTCGGTCCTCGTGGCCGATCATCGCACGGGCCCCAGTTTGCCGTACGGGCGTCTCTGTACCCACCATCGGGATCTCGCCGACCGGTGGACATGGCGCTCTAACGGTCGATCATGGGTACTCCAAGTTCGACGTCGAGACTCGGAATCGTTTGTAGACGACTTAGGTACCTGGCGGGGTGTTGTACTCGGTAGAGCAGTTACCACGCTGCGATCTGTTGAGACTCAGCCCTATGCTTG
This sequence comes from Andrena trimmerana, assembly GCA_951215215.1. NCBI lineage: Eukaryota > Metazoa > Arthropoda > Insecta > Hymenoptera > Andrenidae > Andrena > Andrena trimmerana. Next base: position 20,745,940 of record OX578061.1, read on the forward strand.
GGGATTCGTCTTGTCGGTTGGACGAGGCCCCACGATGCGTACACACGTGTGACGCGTGTGGCCGCATGTGGCGCGGGCGCTCTATAGCACCTGACCAACGTTATTATTATAACAAACGCCGAAGCAATACGCCGCTGGCACTTGGAATATTTCGGCGCCGAAGCAATACGCCGCTGGCACTTGGAATATTTCGGCGCCGAAGCAATACGCCGCTGGCACTTGGAATATTTCGGCGCCGAAGCAATACGCCGCTGGCACTTGGAATATTTCGGCGCCGAAGCAATACGCCGCTGGCACTTGGAATATTTCGGCGCCGAAGCAATACGCCGCTGGCACTTGGAATATTTCGGCGCCGAAGCAATACGCCGCTGGCACTTGGACTACTTCGGCGCCGAAGCAATACGCCGCTTTTTAAGTTTGTTTTGAGGATATATAACGCTATCATTGAAGTGAATTTTAAAAGAATTTAACTGCGCTAGAAGGGGATTAGACCCTACTAGCAGTAGGGATGTTTTAGACGGGTTAAGACTTAGACCATGTGTATCAGTCCACCTTGCTATTAAGTGCAAGTCTGATTCAACTTCAAGTTGAGTCCTCCGGCACCGTCCTCCGGGAAGGTCCAAAAAATCGTCCGATCGACCAAACAACCATTGATCCACGTTGCTCGTCCCATTGCGAACGTATTACTCTGATGGTTCGACCGCGGTCGTCGCGCTGGTTTTCGAGAAAATCGCGAAAAACTCCAATCTCGTCGAAATATTTCAAAGTCCCGACGGATTTCAAAGTCCTCCGGCACCGTGGTCCGAGAACACCGAAAAAATCGTCCGATCGACCAAACAACCATTGATCCACGTTTCTCGTCCCATTGCGAACGTATTACTCTGATGGTTCGACCGCGGTCGTCGCGCTGGTTTTCGAGAAAATCGCGAAAAACTCCAATCTCGTCGAAATATTTCAAAGTCCCGACGGATTTCAAAGTCCTCCGGCACCGTCCTCCGGGAAGGTCCAAAAAATCGTCCGATCGACCAAACAACCATTGATCCACGTTTCTCGTCCCATTGTGAACGTATTACTCTGATGGTTCGACCGCGGTCGTCGCGCTGGTTTTCGAGAAAATCGCGAAAAACTCCAATCTCGTCGAAATATTTCAAAGTCCTCCGGCACCGTCCTCCGGGATGGTCCAAAAAATCGTCCGATCGACCAGACAACCATTGATCCACGTTTCTCGTCCCATTGCGAACGTATTACTCTGATGGTTCGACCGCGGTCGTCGCGCTGGTTTTCGAGAAAATCGCGAAAAACTCCAATCTCGTCGAAATATTTCAAAGTCCCGACGGATTTCAAAGTCCTCCGGCACCGTCCTCCGGGAAGGTCCAAAAAATCGTCCGATCGACCAAACAACCATTGATCCACGTTTCTCGTCCCATTGCGAACGTATTACTCTGATGGTTCGACCGCGGTCGTCGTGCTGGTTTTCGAGAAAATCGCGAAAAACTCCAATCTCGTCGAAATATTTCCAAGTCCTCCGGCACCGTCCTCCGGGATGGTCCAAAAAATCGTCCGATCGACCAGACAACCATTGATCCACGTTTCTCGTCCCATTGCGAACGTATTACTCTGATGGTTCGACCGCGGTCGTCGCGCTGGTTTTCGAGAAAATCGCGAAAAACTCCAATCTCGTCGAAATATTTCAAAGTCCCGACGGATTTCAAAGTCCTCCGGCACCGTCCTCCGGGAAGGTCCAAAAAATCGTCCGATCGACCAAACAACCATTGATCCACGTTTCTCGTCCCATTGCGAACGTATTACTCTGATGGTTCGACCGCGGTCGTCGCGCTGGTTTTCGAGAAAATCGCGAAAAACTCCAATCTCGTCGAAATATTTCAAAGTCCTCCGGCACCGTCCTCCGGGATGGTCCAAAAAATCGTCCGATCGACCAGACAACCATTGATCCACGTTTCTCGTCCCATTGCGAACGTATTACTCTGATGGTTCGACCGCGGTCGTCGCGCTGGTTTTCGAGAAAATCGCGAAAAACTCCAATCTCGTCGAAATATTTCAAAGTCCCGACGGATTTCAAAGTCCTCCGGCACCGTCCTCCGGGAAGGTCCAAAAAATCGTCCGATCGACCAAACAACCATTGATCCACGTTTCTCGTCCCATTGCGAACGTATTACTCTGATGGTTCGACCGCGGTCGTCGCGCTGGTTTTCGAGAAAATCGCGAAAAACTCCAATCTCGTCGAAATATTTCAAAGTCCTCCGGCACCGTCCTCCGGGATGGTCCAAAAAATCGTCCGATCGACCAGACAACCATTGATCCACGTTTCTCGTCCCATTGCGAACGTATTACTCTGATGGTTCGACCGCGGTCGTCGCGCTGGTTTTCGAGAAAATCGCGAAAAACTCCAATCTCGTCGAAATATTTCAAAGTCCCGACGGATTTCAAAGTCCTCCGGCACCGTCCTCCGGGAAGGTCCAAAAAATCGTCCGATCGACCAAACAACCATTGATCCACGTTTCTCGTCCCATTGCGAACGTATTACTCTGATGGTTCGACCGCGGTCGTCGCGCTGGTTTTCGAGAAAATCGCGAAAAACTCCAATCTCGTCGAAATATTTCAAAGTCCCGACGGATTTCAAAGTCCTCCGGCACCGTGGTCCGAGAACACCGAAAAAATCGTCCGATCGACCAAACAACCATTGATCCACGTTTCTCGTCCCATTGCGAACGTATTACTCTGATGGTTCGACCGCGGTCGTCGCGCTGGTTTTCGAGAAAATCGCGAAAAACTCCAATCTCGTCGAAATATTTCAAAGTCCCGACGGATTTCAAAGTCCTCCGGCACCGTCCTCCGGGAAGGTCCAAAAAATCGTCCGATCGACCAAACAACCATTGATCCACGTTTCTCGTTCCATTGCGAACGTATTACTCTGATGGTTCGACCGCGGTCGTCGCGCTGGTTTTCGAGAAAATCGCGAAAAACTCCAATCTCGTCGAAATATTTCAAAGTCCTCCGGCACCGTCCTCCGGGATGGTCCAAAAAATCGTCCGATCGACCAGACAACCATTGATCCACGTTTCTCGTCCCATTGCGAACGTATTACTCTGATGGTTCGACCGCGGTCGTCGCGCTGGTTTTCGAGAAAATCGCGAAAAACTCCAATCTCGTCGAAATATTTCAAAGTCCCGACGGATTTCAAAGTCCTCCGGCACCGTGGTCCGAGAACACCGAAAAAATCGTCCGATCGACCAAACAACCATTGATCCACGTTTCTCGTCCCATTGCGAACGTATTACAACATTGCCAAATCTTTGTCAAATTTTAAAAAATTTTGTTGAAATCAACTTCGATTTTTCTGGAATATGTTAGGTTTTTTTGATAGAGGAGCTGCATTTGAGTAATTTTAGTTGAAATTATCTTCGAATTTTTGGATTTTTGTACAGATTTTTGTCAAATTTTAAAAAAATTTGTTGAAACCAACTTCGATTTTTCTGGATTATGTAAAGTTTTTTTGATAGAGGAGCTGCATTTGAGTAATTTTAGTTAAAATTAACTTCGAATTTTTGGATTTTTGTACAGATTTTTGTAAAATTTTAAAAAATTTTGTTGAAACCAACTTCGATTTTTCTGGAATATGTTAGTTTTTTTTGATAGAGGAGCTGCATTTGAGTAATTTTAGTTGAAATTAACTTCGAATTTTTGGATTTTTGTACAGATTTTTGTCAAATTTTAAAAAATTTTGTTGAAACCAACTTCGTTTTTTCTGGTTTATGTAAAATTTTTTTTGATAGAGGAGCTACATTTGAGTAATTTTAGTTGAAAATAACTTCGAATTTTTGGATTCTTGTACAGATTTTTCTCAAATTTTAAAAAATTTTGTTGAAACCAACTTCGATTTTTCTGGAATATGTTAGGTTTTTTTGATAGAGGAGCTGCATTTGAGTAATTTTAGTTGAAATTATCTTCGAATTTTTGGATTTTTGTACAGTTTTTTGTCAAATTTTAAAAAATTTTGTTGAAACCAACTTCGATTACTCTGGATTACGTTAGGTTTCTTTGGTAGCGGAGCTGCATTTGAGTAATTTTAGTTGAAATTAACTTCGAATTTTTGGATTTTTGTACAGATTTTGTCAAATTTTAAAAAATTTTGTTGAAACCAACTTCGATTTTTCTGGATTATGTTAGGTTTTTTGGATAGAAGAGCTGCATTTGAGTAATTTTAGTTGTAATTAACTTCGAATTTTTGGATTTTTGTACAGATTTTTGTCAAATTTTAAAAAATTTTGTTGAAATCAACTTCGATTTTTCTGGAATATGTTAGGTTTTTTTGATAGAGGAGCTGCATTTGAGTAATTCTAGTTGAAATTAACTTCGAATTTTTGGATTTTTGTACAGATTTTTGTCAAATTTTAAAAAATTTTGTTGAAACCAACTTCGATTACTCTGGATTACGTTAGGTTTTCTTGATAGAGGAGCTGCATTTGAGTAATTTTAGTTGAAATTAACTTCGAATTTTTGGATTTGTGTACAGATTTTTGTCAAATTTTAAAATATTTTGTTGAAACCAACTTCGATTTTTCTGGATTATGTTAGGTTTTTTTGATAGAGGAGCTGCATTTGAGTAATTTTAGTTGAAATTAACTTCCAATTTTTGGATTTTTGTACAGATATTGTCAAATTTTAAAAAATTTTGTTGAAACCAACTTCGATTACTCTTGATTACGTTAGGTTTCTTTGGTAGCGGAGCTGCATTTGAGTAATTTTAGTTGAAATTAACTTCGAATTTTTGGATTTTTGTACAGATTTTGTCAATTTTTAAAAAATTTTGTTGAAACCAACTTCGATTTTTCTGGATTATGTTAGGTTTTTTGGATAGAGGAGCTGCATTTGAGTAATTTTAGTTGTAATTAACTTCGAATTTTTGGATTTTTGTCAAATTTTAAAAAATTTTGTTGAAACCAACTTCGATTTTTCTGGATTATGTAAAGTTATTTTGATAGAGGAGCTGCATTTGAGTAATTTTAGTTGAAAATAACTTCGAATTTTTGGATTTTTGTACAGATTTTGTCAAATTTTAAAAAATTTTGTTGAAACCAACTTCGATTTTTCTGGATTATGTTAGGTTTTTTGGATAGAGGAGCTGCATTTGAGTAATTTTAGTTGAAATTAACTTCGAATTTTTGGATTTTTGTACTGATTTTTGTCAAATTTTAAAAAATTTTGTTGAAACCAACTTCGATTTTTCTGGATTATGTTATGTTTTTTGGATAGAGGAGCTGCATTTGAGTAATTTTAGTTGTAATTAACTTCGAATTTTTGGATTTTTGTACAGATTTTTGTCAAATTTTAAAAAATTTTGTTGAAACCAACTTGGATTACTCTGGATTACGTTAGGTTTTTTTGGTAGCGGAGCTGCATTTGAGTAATTTTAGTTGAAATTAACTTCGAATTTTTGTCAAATTTTAAAAAGATTTGTTGAAACCAACTTCGATTTTTCTGGATTATGTTAGGTTTTTTTGATAGAGGAGCTGCATTTGAGTAATTTTAGTTGAAATTAACTTCGAATTTTTGGATTTTTGTACTGATTTTTGTCAAATTTTAAAAAATTTTGTTGAAACCAACTTCAAATACTCTGGATTACGTTAGGTTTTTTTGGTAGCGGAGCTGCATTTGAGTAATTTTAGTTGAAAATAACTTCGAATTTTTAGATTTTTGTACAGGTTTTTGTCAAATTTTAAAAAATTTTGTTTAAACCTACTTCGATTTTTCTGGATTATGTTAGGTTTTTTTGATAGAGGAGCTGCATTTGAGTAATTTTAGTTGAAATTAACTTCGAATTTTGGGATTTTTGTACAGATGTTTGTCAAATTTTAAAAAATTTTGTTGAAACCAACTTCGATTACTCTGGATTACGTTAGGTTTTTTTGGTAGCGGAGCTGCATTTGAGAAATTTTAGTTGAAATTAACTTCGAATTTTGGGATTTTTGTACAGACGTTTGTCAAATTTTAAAAAATTTTGTTGAAACCAACTTCGATTTTTCGGGATTATGTAAAGTTTTTTTGATAGAGGAGCTGCATTTGAGTAATTTTAGTTGAAAATAACTTCGAATTTTTTGGATTTTTGTACAGATTTTTGTCAAATTTTAAAAAATTTTGTTGAAACCAACTTCGATTACTCTGGATTACGTTAGGTTTTTTTGGTAGCGGAGCTGCATTTGAGTAATTTTAGTTGAAATTAACTTCGAATTTTGGGATTTTTGTACAGATTTTTGTCAAATTTTAAAAAATTTTGTTGAAACCAATTTCGATTACTCTGGGTTACGTTAGGTTTTTTTGGATAGAGCAGCTGCATTTGAGTAATTTTAGATGTAATTAACTTCGAATTTTGGGATTTTTGTACAGATGTTTGTCAAATTTTAAAAAATTTTGTTGAAACCAACTTCGATTACTCTGGATTATGTTAGGTTTTTTGGATAGAGCAGCTGCATTTGAGTAATTTTAGTTGTAATTAACTTCGAATTTTTGGTTTTTTGTACAGATTTTTGTCAAATTTTAAAAAATTTTGTTGAAACCAACTTCGATTACTCTGGATTACGTTAGGTTTTTTTGGTAGCGGAGCTGCATTTGAGTAATTTTAGTTGAAATTAACTTCGAATTTTTGGATTTTTGTACAGATGTTTGTCAAATTTTAAAAAATTTTGTTGAAACCAACTTCGATTTTTCTGGATTATGTAAAGTTTTTTTGATAGAGGAGCTGCATTTGAGTAATTCTAGTTGAAATTAACTTCGAATTTTTGGATTTTTGTACAGATTTTTGTCAAATTTTAAAAAATTTGGTTGAAACCAACTTCGATTTTTCTGGATTATGTTAGGTTTTTTGGATAGAGGAGCTGCATTTGAGTAATTTTAGTTGTAATTAACTTCGAATTTTTGGATTTTTGTACAGATTTTGTCAAATTTTAAAAAATTTTGTTGAAACCAACTTCGATTTTTCTGGATTATGTTAGGTTTTTTGGATAGAGGAGCTGCATTTGAGTAATTTTAGTTGAAATTATCTTCGAATTTTTGGATTTTTGTACAGATTTTTGTCAAATTTTAAAAAATTTTGTTGAAACCAACTTCGATTACTCTGGATTACGTTAGGTTTTCTTGATAGAGGACCTGCATTTGAGTAATTTTAGTTGAAATTAACTTCGAATTTTTGGATTTGTGTACAGATTTTTGTCAAATTTTAAAATATTTTGTTGAAACCAACTTCGATTTTTCTGGATTATGTTAGGTTTTTTTGATAGAGGAGATGCATTTGAGTAATTTTAGTTGAAATTAACTTCGAATTTTTGGATTTTTGTACAGATATTGTCAAATTTTAAAAAATTTTGTTGAAACCAACTTCAAATACTCTGGATTACGTTAGGTTTTTTTGGTAGCGGAGCTGCATTTGAGTAATTTTAGTTGAAAATAACTTCGAATTTTTAGATTTTTGTACAGATTTTTGTCAAATTTTAAAAAATTTTGTTTAAACCTACTTCGATTTTTCTGGATTATGTTAGGTTTTTTTGATAGAGGAGCTGCATTTGAGTAATTTTAGTTGAAATTAACTTCAAATTTTGGGATTTTTGTACAGATGTTTGTCAAACTTTAAAAAATTTTGCTGAAACCAACTTCGATTTTTCTGGATTATGTTAGGTTTTTTGGATAGAGGAGCTGCATTTGAGTAATTTTAGTCGAAATTAACTTCGAATTTTTGGATTTTTGTACCGATTTTTTTCAAATTTTAAAAAATTTTGTTGAAACCAACTTCGATTACTCTGGATTACGTTAGGTTTTTTTGGTAGCGGAGCTGCATTTGAGTAATTTTAGTTGAAATTAACTTCGAATTTTTGGATTTTGGTACAGATGTTTGTCAAATTTTAAAAAATTTTGTTCAAACCAACTTCGATTTTTCTGGATTATGTAAAGTTTTTTTGATAGAGGAGCTGCATTTGAGTAATTTTAGTTGAAAATAACTTCGAATTTTTGGATTTTTGTACAGATTTTGTCAAATTTTAAAAAATTTTGTTGAAACCAACTTCGATTTTTCTGGATTATGTTAGGTTTTTTGGATAGAGGAGCTGCATTTGAGTAATTTTAGTTGTAATTAACTTCGAATTTTTGGATTTTTGTCAAATTTTAAAAAATTTTGTTGAAACCAACTTCGATTTTTCTGGATTATGTTACGTTTTTTGGATAGAGGAGCTGCATTTGAGTAATTTTAGTTGAAAATAACTTCGAATTTTTGGATTTTTGTACAGATTTTTGTCAAATTTTAAAAAATTTTGTTGAAATCAACTTCGATTTTTCTGGAATATTTTAGGTTTTTTTGATAGAGGAGCTGCATTTGAGTAATTTTAGTTGAAATTATCTTCGAATTTTTGGATTTTTGTACAGATTTTTGTCAAATTTTAAAAAATTTTGTTGAAACCAACTTCGATTACTCTGGATTACGTTAGGTTTTCTTGATAGAGGAGCTGCATTTGAGTAATTTTAGTTGAAATTAACTTCGAATTTTTGGATTTGTGTACAGATTTTTGTCAAATTTTAAAATATTTTGTTGAAACCAACTTCGATTTTTCTGGATTATGTTAGGTTTTTTTGATAGAGGAGCTGCATTTGAGTAATTTTAGTTGAAATTAACTTCGAATTTTTGGATTTTTGTACAGATATTGTCAAATTTTAAAAAATTTTGTTGAAACCAACTTCGATTACTCTTGATTACGTTAGGTTTCTTTGGTAGCGGAGCTGCATTTGAGTAATTTTAGTTGAAATTAACTTCGAATTTTTGGATTTTTGTACAGATTTTGTCAATTTTTAAAAAATTTTGTTGAAACCAACTTCGATTTTTCTGGATTATGTTAGGTTTTTTGGATAGAGGAGCTGCATTTGAGTAATTTTAGTCGAAATTAACTTCGAATTTTTGGATGTTTGTACCGATTTTTTTCAAATTTTAAAAAATTTTGTTGAAACCAACTTCGATTTTTCTGGATTATGTTAGGTTTTTTTGATAGAGGAGCTGCATTTGAGTAATTTTAGTTGAAATTAACTTCCAATTTTTGGATTTTTGTACAGATATTGTCAAATTTTAAAAAATTTTGTTGAAACCAACTTCGATTACTCTTGATTACGTTAGGTTTCTTTGGTAGCGGAGCTGCATTTGAGTAATTTTAGTTGAAATTAACTTCGAATTTTTGGATTTTTGTACAGATTTTGTCAATTTTTAAAAAATTTTGTTGAAACCAACTTCGATTTTTCTGGATTATGTTAGGTTTTTTGGATAGAGGAGCTGCATTTGAGTAATTTTAGTTGTAATTAACTTCGAATTTTTGGATTTTTGTCAAATTTTAAAAAATTTTGTTGAAACCAACTTCGATTTTTCTGGATTATGTAAAGTTATTTTGATAGAGGAGCTGCATTTGAGTAATTTTAGTTGAAAATAACTTCGAATTTTTGGATTTTTGTACAGATTTTGTCAAATTTTAAAAAATTTTGTTGAAACCAACTTCGATTTTTCTGGATTATGTTAGGTTTTTTGGATAGAGGAGCTGCATTTGAGTAATTTTAGTTGAAATTAACTTCGAATTTTTGGATTTTTGTACTGATTTTTGTCAAATTTTAAAAAATTTTGTTGAAACCAACTTCGATTTTTCTGGATTATGTTATGTTTTTTGGATAGAGGAGCTGCATTTGAGTAATTTTAGTTGTAATTAACTTCGAATTTTTGGATTTTTGTACAGATTTTTGTCAAATTTTAAAAAATTTTGTTGAAACCAACTTGGATTACTCTGGATTACGTTAGGTTTTTTTGGTAGCGGAGCTGCATTTGAGTAATTTTAGTTGAAATTAACTTCGAATTTTTGTCAAATTTTAAAAAGATTTGTTGAAACCAACTTCGATTTTTCTGGATTATGTTAGGTTTTTTTGATAGAGGAGCTGCATTTGAGTAATTTTAGTTGAAATTAACTTCGAATTTTTGGATTTTTGTACTGATTTTTGTCAAATTTTAAAAAATTTTGTTGAAACCAACTTCAAATACTCTGGATTACGTTAGGTTTTTTTGGTAGCGGAGCTGCATTTGAGTAATTTTAGTTGAAAATAACTTCGAATTTTTAGATTTTTGTACAGATTTTTGTCAAATTTTAAAAAATTTTGTTGAAACCAATTTCGATTACTCTGGGTTACGTTAGGTTTTTTTGGATAGAGCAGCTGCATTTGAGTAATTTTAGATGTAATTAACTTCGAATTTTGGGATTTTTGTACAGATGTTTGTCAAATTTTAAAAAATTTTGTTGAAACCAACTTCGATTACTCTGGATTATGTTAGGTTTTTTGGATAGAGCAGCTGCATTTGAGTAATTTTAGTTGTAATTAACTTCGAATTTTTGGTTTTTTGTACAGATTTTTGTCAAATTTTAAAAAATTTTGTTGAAACCAACTTCGATTACTCTGGATTACGTTAGGTTTTTTTGGTAGCGGAGCTGCATTTGAGTAATTTTAGTTGAAATTAACTTCGAATTTTTGGATTTTTGTACAGATGTTTGTCAAATTTTAAAAAATTTTGTTGAAACCAACTTCGATTTTTCTGGATTATGTAAAGTTTTTTTGATAGAGGAGCTGCATTTGAGTAATTCTAGTTGAAATTAACTTCGAATTTTTGGATTTTTGTACAGATTTTTGTCAAATTTTAAAAAATTTTGTTGAAACCAACTTCGATTACTCTGGATTACGTTAGGTTTTCTTGATAGAGGAGCTGCATTTGAGTAATTTTAGTTGAAATTAACTTCGAATTTTTGGATTTGTGTACAGATTTTTGTCAAATTTTAAAATATTTTGTTGAAACCAACTTCGATTTTTCTGGATTATGTTGGTTTTTTTGGATAGAGGAGCTGCATTTGAGTAATTTTAGTTGAAATTATCTTCGAATTTTTGGATTTTTGTACAGATTTTTGTCAAATTTTAAAAAATTTTGTTGAAACCAACTTCGATTACTCTGGATTACGTTAGGTTTTCTTGATAGAGGACCTGCATTTGAGTAATTTTAGTTGAAATTAACTTCGAATTTTTGGATTTGTGTACAGATTTTTGTCAAATTTTAAAATATTTTGTTGAAACCAACTTCGATTTTTCTGGATTATGTTAGGTTTTTTTGATAGAGGAGATGCATTTGAGTAATTTTAGTTGAAATTAACTTCGAATTTTTGGATTTTTGTACAGATATTGTCAAATTTTAAAAAATTTTGTTGAAACCAACTTCAAATACTCTGGATTACGTTAGGTTTTTTTGGTAGCGGAGCTGCATTTGAGTAATTTTAGTTGAAAATAACTTCGAATTTTTAGATTTTTGTACAGATTTTTGTCAAATTTTAAAAAATTTTGTTTAAACCTACTTCGATTTTTCTGGATTATGTTAGGTTTTTTTGATAGAGGAGCTGCATTTGAGTAATTTTAGTTGAAATTAACTTCAAATTTTGGGATTTTTGTACAGATGTTTGTCAAACTTTAAAAAATTTTGTTGAAACCAACTTCGATTTTTCTGGATTATGTTAGGTTTTTTGGATAGAGGAGCTGCATTTGAGTAATTTTAGTCGAAATTAACTTCGAATTTTTGGATTTTTGTACCGATTTTTTTCAAATTTTAAAAAATTTTGTTGAAACCAACTTCGATTACTCTGGATTACGTTAGGTTTTTTTGGTAGCGGAGCTGCATTTGAGTAATTTTAGTTGAAATTAACTTCGAATTTTTGGATTTTGGTACAGATGTTTGTCAAATTTTAAAAAATTTTGTTCAAACCAACTTCGATTTTTCTGGATTATGTAAAGTTTTTTTGATAGAGGAGCTGCATTTGAGTAATTTTAGTTGAAAATAACTTCGAATTTTTGGATTTTTGTACAGATTTTGTCAAATTTTAAAAAATTTTGTTGAAACCAACTTCGATTTTTCTGGATTATGTTAGGTTTTTTGGATAGAGGAGCTGCATTTGAGTAATTTTAGTTGTAATTAACTTCGAATTTTTGGATTTTTGTCAAATTTTAAAAAATTTTGTTGAAACCAACTTCGATTTTTCTGGATTATGTTACGTTTTTTGGATAGAGGAGCTGCATTTGAGTAATTTTAGTTGAAAATAACTTCGAATTTTTGGATTTTTGTACAGATTTTTGTCAAATTTTAAAAAATTTTGTTGAAATCAACTTCGATTTTTCTGGAATATTTTAGGTTTTTTTGATAGAGGAGCTGCATTTGAGTAATTTTAGTTGAAATTATCTTCGAATTTTTGGATTTTTGTACAGATTTTTGTCAAATTTTAAAAAATTTTGTTGAAACCAACTTCGATTACTCTGGATTACGTTAGGTTTTCTTGATAGAGGAGCTGCATTTGAGTAATTTTAGTTGAAATTAACTTCGAATTTTTGGATTTGTGTACAGATTTTTGTCAAATTTTAAAATATTTTGTTGAAACCAACTTCGATTTTTCTGGATTATGTTAGGTTTTTTGGATAGAGGAGCTGCATTTGAGTAATTTTAGTTGAAATTATCTTCGAATTTTTGGATTTTTGTACAGATTTTTGTCAAATTTTAAAAAATTTTGTTGAAACCAACTTCGATTACTCTGGATTACGTTAGGTTTTCTTGATAGAGGACCTGCATTTGAGTAATTTTAGTTGAAATTAACTTCGAATTTTTGGATTTGTGTACAGATTTTTGTCAAATTTTAAAATATTTTGTTGAAACCAACTTCGATTTTTCTGGATTATGTTAGGTTTTTTTGATAGAGGAGATGCATTTGAGTAATTTTAGTTGAAATTAACTTCGAATTTTTGGATTTTTGTACAGATATTGTCAAATTTTAAAAAATTTTGTTGAAACCAACTTCAAATACTCTGGATTACGTTAGGTTTTTTTGGTAGCGGAGCTGCATTTGAGTAATTTTAGTTGAAAATAACTTCGAATTTTTAGATTTTTGTACAGATTTTTGTCAAATTTTAAAAAATTTTGTTTAAACCTACTTCGATTTTTCTGGATTATGTTAGGTTTTTTTGATAGAGGAGCTGCATTTGAGTAATTTTAGTTGAAATTAACTTCAAATTTTGGGATTTTTGTACAGATGTTTGTCAAACTTTAAAAAATTTTGCTGAAACCAACTTCGATTTTTCTGGATTATGTTAGGTTTTTTGGATAGAGGAGCTGCATTTGAGTAATTTTAGTCGAAATTAACTTCGAATTTTTGGATTTTTGTACCGATTTTTTTCAAATTTTAAAAAATTTTGTTGAAACCAACTTCGATTACTCTGGATTACGTTAGGTTTTTTTGGTAGCGGAGCTGCATTTGAGTAATTTTAGTTGAAATTAACTTCGAATTTTTGGATTTTGGTACAGATGTTTGTCAAATTTTAAAAAATTTTGTTCAAACCAACTTCGATTTTTCTGGATTATGTAAAGTTTTTTTGATAGAGGAGCTGCATTTGAGTAATTTTAGTTGAAAATAACTTCGAATTTTTGGATTTTTGTACAGATTTTGTCAAATTTTAAAAAATTTTGTTGAAACCAACTTCGATTTTTCTGGATTATGTTAGGTTTTTTGGATAGAGGAGCTGCATTTGAGTAATTTTAGTTGTAATTAACTTCGAATTTTTGGATTTTTGTCAAATTTTAAAAAATTTTGTTGAAACCAACTTCGATTTTTCTGGATTATGTTACGTTTTTTGGATAGAGGAGCTGCATTTGAGTAATTTTAGTTGAAAATAACTTCGAATTTTTGGATTTTTGTACAGATTTTTGTCAAATTTTAAAAAATTTTGTTGAAATCAACTTCGATTTTTCTGGAATATTTTAGGTTTTTTTGATAGAGGAGCTGCATTTGAGTAATTTTAGTTGAAATTATCTTCGAATTTTTGGATTTTTGTACAGATTTTTGTCAAATTTTAAAAAATTTTGTTGAAACCAACTTCGATTACTCTGGATTACGTTAGGTTTTCTTGATAGAGGAGCTGCATTTGAGTAATTTTAGTTGAAATTAACTTCGAATTTTTGGATTTGTGTACAGATTTTTGTCAAATTTTAAAATATTTTGTTGAAACCAACTTCGATTTTTCTGGATTATGTTAGGTTTTTTTGATAGAGGAGCTGCATTTGAGTAATTTTAGTTGAAATTAACTTCGAATTTTTGGATTTTTGTACAGATATTGTCAAATTTTAAAAAATTTTGTTGAAACCAACTTCGATTACTCTTGATTACGTTAGGTTTCTTTGGTAGCGGAGCTGCATTTGAGTAATTTTAGTTGAAATTAACTTCGAATTTTTGGATTTTTGTACAGATTTTGTCAATTTTTAAAAAATTTTGTTGAAACCAACTTCGATTTTTCTGGATTATGTTAGGTTTTTTGGATAGAGGAGCTGCATTTGAGTAATTTTAGTCGAAATTAACTTCGAATTTTTGGATGTTTGTACCGATTTTTTTCAAATTTTAAAAAATTTTGTTGAAACCAACTTCGATTTTTCTGGATTATGTTAGGTTTTTTTGATAGAGGAGCTGCATTTGAGTAATTTTAGTTGAAATTAACTTCCAATTTTTGGATTTTTGTACAGATAATGTCAAATTTTAAAAAATTTTGTTGAAACCAACTTCGATTACTCTTGATTACGTTAGGTTTCTTTGGTAGCGGAGCTGCATTTGAGTAATTTTAGTTGAAATTAACTTCGAATTTTTGGATTTTTGTACAGATTTTGTCAATTTTTAAAAAATTTTGTTGAAACCAACTTCGATTTTTCTGGATTATGTTAGGTTTTTTGGATAGAGGAGCTGCATTTGAGTAATTTTAGTTGTAATTAACTTCGAATTTTTGGATTTTTGTCAAATTTTAAAAAATTTTGTTGAAACCAACTTCGATTTTTCTGGATTATGTAAAGTTATTTTGATAGAGGAGCTGCATTTGAGTAATTTTAGTTGAAAATAACTTCGAATTTTTGGATTTTTGTACAGATTTTGTCAAATTTTAAAAAATTTTGTTGAAACCAACTTCGATTTTTCTGGATTATGTTAGGTTTTTTGGATAGAGGAGCTGCATTTGAGTAATTTTAGTTGAAATTAACTTCGAATTTTTGGATTTTTGTACTGATTTTTGTCAAATTTTAAAAAATTTTGTTGAAACCAACTTCGATTTTTCTGGATTATGTTATGTTTTTTGGATAGAGGAGCTGCATTTGAGTAATTTTAGTTGTAATTAACTTCGAATTTTTGGATTTTTGTACAGATTTTTGTCAAATTTTAAAAAATTTTGTTGAAACCAACTTGGATTACTCTGGATTACGTTAGGTTTTTTTGGTAGCGGAGCTGCATTTGAGTAATTTTAGTTGAAATTAACTTCGAATTTTTGTCAAATTTTAAAAAGATTTGTTGAAACCAACTTCGATTTTTCTGGATTATGTTAGGTTTTTTTGATAGAGGAGCTGCATTTGAGTAATTTTAGTTGAAATTAACTTCGAATTTTTGGATTTTTGTACTGATTTTTGTCAAATTTTAAAAAATTTTGTTGAAACCAACTTCAAATACTCTGGATTACGTTAGGTTTTTTTGGTAGCGGAGCTGCATTTGAGTAATTTTAGTTGAAAATAACTTCGAATTTTTAGATTTTTGTACAGATTTTTGTCAAATTTTAAAAAATTTTGTTGAAACCAATTTCGATTACTCTGGGTTACGTTAGGTTTTTTTGGATAGAGCAGCTGCATTTGAGTAATTTTAGATGTAATTAACTTCGAATTTTGGGATTTTTGTACAGATGTTTGTCAAATTTTAAAAAATTTTGTTGAAACCAACTTCGATTACTCTGGATTATGTTAGGTTTTTTGGATAGAGCAGCTGCATTTGAGTAATTTTAGTTGTAATTAACTTCGAATTTTTGGTTTTTTGTACAGATTTTTGTCAAATTTTAAAAAATTTTGTTGAAACCAACTTCGATTACTCTGGATTACGTTAGGTTTTTTTGGTAGCGGAGCTGCATTTGAGTAATTTTAGTTGAAATTAACTTCGAATTTTTGGATTTTTGTACAGATGTTTGTCAAATTTTAAAAAATTTTGTTGAAACCAACTTCGATTTTTCTGGATTATGTAAAGTTTTTTTGATAGAGGAGCTGCATTTGAGTAATTCTAGTTGAAATTAACTTCGAATTTTTGGATTTTTGTACAGATTTTTGTCAAATTTTAAAAAATTTTGTTGAAACCAACTTCGATTACTCTGGATTACGTTAGGTTTTCTTGATAGAGGAGCTGCATTTGAGTAATTTTAGTTGAAATTAACTTCGAATTTTTGGATTTGTGTACAGATTTTTGTCAAATTTTAAAATATTTTGTTGAAACCAACTTCGATTTTTCTGGATTATGTTGGTTTTTTTGGATAGAGGAGCTGCATTTGAGTAATTTTAGTTGAAATTATCTTCGAATTTTTGGATTTTTGTACAGATTTTTGTCAAATTTTAAAAAATTTTGTTGAAACCAACTTCGATTACTCTGGATTACGTTAGGTTTTCTTGATAGAGGACCTGCATTTGAGTAATTTTAGTTGAAATTAACTTCGAATTTTTGGATTTGTGTACAGATTTTTGTCAAATTTTAAAATATTTTGTTGAAACCAACTTCGATTTTTCTGGATTATGTTAGGTTTTTTTGATAGAGGAGATGCATTTGAGTAATTTTAGTTGAAATTAACTTCGAATTTTTGGATTTTTGTACAGATATTGTCAAATTTTAAAAAATTTTGTTGAAACCAACTTCAAATACTCTGGATTACGTTAGGTTTTTTTGGTAGCGGAGCTGCATTTGAGTAATTTTAGTTGAAAATAACTTCGAATTTTTAGATTTTTGTACAGATTTTTGTCAAATTTTAAAAAATTTTGTTTAAACCTACTTCGATTTTTCTGGATTATGTTAGGTTTTTTTGATAGAGGAGCTGCATTTGAGTAATTTTAGTTGAAATTAACTTCAAATTTTGGGATTTTTGTACAGATGTTTGTCAAACTTTAAAAAATTTTGTTGAAACCAACTTCGATTTTTCTGGATTATGTTAGGTTTTTTGGATAGAGGAGCTGCATTTGAGTAATTTTAGTCGAAATTAACTTCGAATTTTTGGATTTTTGTACCGATTTTTTTCAAATTTTAAAAAATTTTGTTGAAACCAACTTCGATTACTCTGGATTACGTTAGGTTTTTTTGGTAGCGGAGCTGCATTTGAGTAATTTTAGTTGAAATTAACTTCGAATTTTTGGATTTTGGTACAGATGTTTGTCAAATTTTAAAAAATTTTGTTCAAACCAACTTCGATTTTTCTGGATTATGTAAAGTTTTTTTGATAGAGGAGCTGCATTTGAGTAATTTTAGTTGAAAATAACTTCGAATTTTTGGATTTTTGTACAGATTTTGTCAAATTTTAAAAAATTTTGTTGAAACCAACTTCGATTTTTCTGGATTATGTTAGGTTTTTTGGATAGAGGAGCTGCATTTGAGTAATTTTAGTTGTAATTAACTTCGAATTTTTGGATTTTTGTCAAATTTTAAAAAATTTTGTTGAAACCAACTTCGATTTTTCTGGATTATGTTACGTTTTTTGGATAGAGGAGCTGCATTTGAGTAATTTTAGTTGAAAATAACTTCGAATTTTTGAATTTTTGTACAGATTTTTGTCAAATTTTAAAAAATTTTGTTGAAATCAACTTCGATTTTTCTGGAATATTTTAGGTTTTTTTGATAGAGGAGCTGCATTTGAGTAATTTTAGTTGAAATTATCTTCGAATTTTTGGATTTTTGTACAGATTTTTGTCAAATTTTAAAAAATTTTGTTGAAACCAACTTCGATTACTCTGGATTACGTTAGGTTTTCTTGATAGAGGAGCTGCATTTGAGTAATTTTAGTTGAAATTAACTTCGAATTTTTGGATTTGTGTACAGATTTTTGTCAAATTTTAAAATATTTTGTTGAAACCAACTTCGATTTTTCTGGATTATGTTAGGTTTTTTTGATAGAGGAGCTGCATTTGAGTAATTTTAGTTGAAATTAACTTCGAATTTTTGGATTTTTGTACAGATATTGTCAAATTTTAAAAAATTTTGTTGAAACCAACTTCGATTACTCTTGATTACGTTAGGTTTCTTTGGTAGCGGAGCTGCATTTGAGTAATTTTAGTTGAAATTAACTTCGAATTTTTGGATTTTTGTACAGATTTTGTCAATTTTTAAAAAATTTTGTTGAAACCAACTTCGATTTTTCTGGATTATGTTAGGTTTTTTGGATAGAGGAGCTGCATTTGAGTAATTTTAGTCGAAATTAACTTCGAATTTTTGGATGTTTGTACCGATTTTTTTCAAATTTTAAAAAATTTTGTTGAAACCAACTTCGATTACTCTGGATTACGTTAGGTTTTTTTGGTAGCGGAGCTGCATTTGAGTAATTTTAGTTGAAATTAACTTCGAATTTTTGGATTTTTGTACAGATGTTTGTCAAATTTTAAAAAATTTTGTTCAAACCAACTTCGATTTTTCTGGATTATGTAAAGTTTTTTTGATAGAGGAGCTGCATTTGAGTAATTTTAGTTGAAAATAACTTCGAATTTTTGGATTTTTGTACAGATTTTGTCAAATTTTAAAAAATTTTGTTGAAACCAACTTCGATTTTTCTGGATTATGTTAGGTTTTTTGGATAGAGGAGCTGCATTTGAGTAATTTTAGTTGTAATTAACTTCGAATTTTTGGATTTTTGTCAAATTTTAAAAAATTTTGTTGAAACCAACTTCGATTTTTCTGGATTATGTTACGTTTTTTGGATAGAGGAGCTGCATTTGAGTAATTTTAGTTGAAAATAACTTCGAATTTTTGGATTTTTGTACAGATTTTTGTCAAATTTTAAAAAATTTTGTTGAAATCAACTTCGATTTTTCTGGAATATTTTAGGTTTTTTTGATAGAGGAGCTGCATTTGAGTAATTTTAGTTGAAATTATCTTCGAATTTTTGGATTTTTGTACAGATTTTTGTCAAATTTTAAAAAATTTTGTTGAAACCAACTTCGATTACTCTGGATTACGTTAGGTTTTCTTGATAGAGGAGCTGCATTTGAGTAATTTTAGTTGAAATTAACTTCGAATTTTTGGATTTGTGTACAGATTTTTGTCAAATTTTAAAATATTTTGTTGAAACCAACTTCGATTTTTCTGGATTATGTTAGGTTTTTTTGATAGAGGAGCTGCATTTGAGTAATTTTAGTTGAAATTAACTTCGAATTTTTGGATTTGTGTACAGATTTTTGTCAAATTTTAAAATATTTTGTTGAAACCAACTTCGATTTTTCTGGATTATGTTAGGTTTTTTTGATAGAGGAGCTGCATTTGAGTAATTTTAGTTGAAATTAACTTCGAATTTTTGGATTTTTGTACAGATGTTTGTCAAATTTTAAAAAATTTTGTTCAAACCAACTTCGATTTTTCTGGATTATGTAAAGTTTTTTTGATAGAGGAGCTGCATTTGAGTAATTTTAGTTGAAAATAACTTCGAATTTTTGGATTTTTGTACAGATTTTGTCAAATTTTAAAAAATTTTGTTGAAACCAACTTCGATTTTTCTGGATTATGTTAGGTTTTTTGGATAGAGGAGCTGCATTTGAGTAATTTTAGTTGTAATTAACTTCGAATTTTTGGATTTTTGCCAAATTTTAAAAAATTTTGTTGAAACCAACTTCGATTTTTCTGGATTATGTTAGGTTTTTTGGATAGAGGAGCTGCATTTGAGTAATTTTAGTTGAAAATAACTTCGAATTTTTGGATTTTTGTACAGATTTTTGTCAAATTTTAAAAAATTTTGTTGAAATCAACTTCGATTTTTCTGGAATATTTTAGGTTTTTTTGATAGAGGAGCTGCATTTGAGTAATTTTAGTTGAAATTATCTTCGAATTTTTGGATTTTTGTACAGATTTTTGTCAAATTTTAAAAAATTTTGTTGAAACCAACTTCGATTACTCTGGATTACGTTAGGTTTTCTTGATAGAGGAGCTGCATTTGAGTAATTTTAGTTGAAATTAACTTCGAATTTTTGGATTTGTGTACAGATTTTTGTCAAATTTTAAAAAATTTTGTTGAAACCAACTTCGATTTTTCTGGATTATGTTATGTTTTTTGGATAGAGGAGCTGCATTTGAGTAATTTTAGTTGTAATTAACTTCGAATTTTTGGATTTTTGTACAGATTTTTGTCAAATTTTAAAAAATTTTGTTGAAACCAACTTGGATTACTCTGGATTACGTTAGGTTTTTTTGGTAGCGGAGCTGCATTTGAGTAATTTTAGTTGAAATTAACTTCGAATTTTTGTCAAATTTTAAAAAGATTTGTTGAAACCAACTTCGATTTTTCTGGATTATGTTAGGTTTTTTTGATAGAGGAGCTGCATTTGAGTAATTTTAGTTGAAATTAACTTCGAATTTTTGGATTTTTGTACTGATTTTTGTCAAATTTTAAAAAATTTTGTTGAAACCAACTTCAAATACTCTGGATTACGTTAGGTTTTTTTGGTAGCGGAGCTGCATTTGAGTAATTTTAGTTGAAAATAACTTCGAATTTTTAGATTTTTGTACAGGTTTTTGTCAAATTTTAAAAAATTTTGTTTAAACCTACTTCGATTTTTCTGGATTATGTTAGGTTTTTTTGATAGAGGAGCTGCATTTGAGTAATTTTAGTTGAAATTAACTTCGAATTTTGGGATTTTTGTACAGATGTTTGTCAAATTTTAAAAAATTTTGTTGAAACCAACTTCGATTACTCTGGATTACGTTAGGTTTTTTTGGTAGCGGAGCTGCATTTGAGTAATTTTAGTTGAAATTAACTTCGAATTTTGGGATTTTTGTACAGACGTTTGTCAAATTTTAAAAAATTTTGTTGAAACCAACTTCGATTTTTCGGGATTATGTAAAGTTTTTTTGATAGAGGAGCTGCATTTGAGTAATTTTAGTTGAAAATAACTTCGAATTTTTTGGATTTTTGTACAGATTTTTGTCAAATTTTAAAAAATTTTGTTGAAACCAACTTCGATTACTCTGGATTACGTTAGGTTTTTTTGGTAGCGGAGCTGCATTTGAGTA
The DNA here is from genome assembly GCA_951215215.1 of Andrena trimmerana. Classification (NCBI taxonomy): domain Eukaryota; kingdom Metazoa; phylum Arthropoda; class Insecta; order Hymenoptera; family Andrenidae; genus Andrena; species Andrena trimmerana. The sequence continues at coordinate 20,767,086 of OX578061.1, forward strand.
ATTTTAGTTGAAATTAACTTCGAATTTTGGGATTTTTGTACAGATTTTTGTCAAATTTTAAAAAATTTTGTTGAAACCAATTTCGATTACTCTGGGTTACGTTAGGTTTTTTTGGATAGAGCAGCTGCATTTGAGTAATTTTAGATGTAATTAACTTCGAATTTTGGGATTTTTGTACAGATGTTTGTCAAATTTTAAAAAATTTTGTTGAAACCAACTTCGATTACTCTGGATTATGTTAGGTTTTTTGGATAGAGCAGCTGCATTTGAGTAATTTTAGTTGTAATTAACTTCGAATTTTTGGTTTTTTGTACAGATTTTTGTCAAATTTTAAAAAATTTTGTTGAAACCAACTTCGATTACTCTGGATTACGTTAGGTTTTTTTGGTAGCGGAGCTGCATTTGAGTAATTTTAGTTGAAATTAACTTCGAATTTTTGGATTTTTGTACAGATTTTTGTCAAATTTTAAAAAATTTGGTTGAAACCAACTTCGATTTTTCTGGATTATGTTAGGTTTTTTGGATAGAGGAGCTGCATTTGAGTAATTTTAGTTGTAATTAACTTCGAATTTTTGGATTTTTGTACAGATTTTTGTCAAATTTTAAAAAATTTTGTTGAAACCAACTTCGATTACTCTGGATTACGTTAGGTTTTCTTGATAGAGGACCTGCATTTGAGTAATTTTAGTTGAAATTAACTTCGAATTTTTGGATTTGTGTACAGATTTTTGTCAAATTTTAAAATATTTTGTTGAAACCAACTTCGATTTTTCTGGATTATGTTAGGTTTTTTTGATAGAGGAGCTGCATTTGAGTAATTTTAGTTGAAATTAACTTCGAATTTTTGGATTTTTGTACAGATATTGTCAAATTTTAAAAAATTTTGTTGAAACCAACTTCAAATACTCTGGATTACGTTAGGTTTTTTTGGTAGCGGAGCTGCATTTGAGTAATTTTAGTTGAAAATAACTTCGAATTTTTAGATTTTTGTACAGATTTTTGTCAAATTTTAAAAAATTTTGTTTAAACCTACTTCGATTTTTCTGGATTATGTTAGGTTTTTTTGATAGAGGAGCTGCATTTGAGTAATTTTAGTTGAAATTAACTTCAAATTTTGGGATTTTTGTACAGATGTTTGTCAAACTTTAAAAAATTTTGTTGAAACCAACTTCGATTTTTCTGGATTATGTTAGGTTTTTTGGATAGAGGAGCTGCATTTGAGTAATTTTAGTCGAAATTAACTTCGAATTTTTGGATTTTTGTACCGATTTTTTTCAAATTTTAAAAAATTTTGTTGAAACCAACTTCGATTACTCTGGATTACGTTAGGTTTTTTTGGTAGCGGAGCTGCATTTGAGTAATTTTAGTTGAAATTAACTTCGAATTTTTGGATTTTGGTACAGATGTTTGTCAAATTTTAAAAAATTTTGTTCAAACCAACTTCGATTTTTCTGGATTATGTAAAGTTTTTTTGATAGAGGAGCTGCATTTGAGTAATTTTAGTTGAAAATAACTTCGAATTTTTGGATTTTTGTACAGATTTTGTCAAATTTTAAAAAATTTTGTTGAAACCAACTTCGATTTTTCTGGATTATGTTAGGTTTTTTGGATAGAGGAGCTGCATTTGAGTAATTTTAGTTGTAATTAACTTCGAATTTTTGGATTTTTGTCAAATTTTAAAGAATTTTGTTGAAACCAACTTCGATTTTTCTGGATTATGTTACGTTTTTTGGATAGAGGAGCTGCATTTGAGTAATTTTAGTTGAAAATAACTTCGAATTTTTGGATTTTTGTACAGATTTTTGTCAAATTTTAAAAAATTTTGTTGAAATCAACTTCGATTTTTCTGGAATATTTTAGGTTTTTTTGATAGAGGAGCTGCATTTGAGTAATTTTAGTTGAAATTATCTTCGAATTTTTGGATTTTTGTACAGATTTTTGTCAAATTTTAAAAAATTTTGTTGAAACCAACTTCGATTACTCTGGATTACGTTAGGTTTTCTTGATAGAGGAGCTGCATTTGAGTAATTTTAGTTGAAATTAACTTCGAATTTTTGGATTTGTGTACAGATTTTTGTCAAATTTTAAAATATTTTGTTGAAACCAACTTCGATTTTTCTGGATTATGTTAGGTTTTTTTGATAGAGGAGCTGCATTTGAGTAATTTTAGTTGAAATTAACTTCGAATTTTTGGATTTTTGTACAGATATTGTCAAATTTTAAAAAATTTTGTTGAAACCAACTTCGATTACTCTTGATTACGTTAGGTTTCTTTGGTAGCGGAGCTGCATTTGAGTAATTTTAGTTGAAATTAACTTCAAATTTTGGGATTTTTGTACAGATGTTTGTCAAACTTTAAAAAATTTTGTTGAAACCAACTTCGATTTTTCTGGATTATGTTAGGTTTTTTGGATAGAGGAGCTGCATTTGAGTAATTTTAGTTGTAATTAACTTCGAATTTTTGGTTTTTTGTACAGATTTTTGTCAAATTTTAAAAAATTTTGTTGAAACCAACTTCGATTACTCTGGATTACGTTAGGTTTTTTTGGTAGCGGAGCTGCATTTGAGTAATTTTAGTTGAAATTAACTTCGAATTTTTGGATTTTTGTACAGATGTTTGTCAAATTTTAAAAAATTTTGTTGAAACCAACTTCGATTTTTCTGGATTATGTAAAGTTTTTTTGATAGAGGAGCTGCATTTGAGTAATTCTAGTTGAAATTAACTTCGAATTTTTGGATTTTTGTACAGATTTTTGTCAAATTTTAAAAAATTTGGTTGAAACCAACTTCGATTTTTCTGGATTATGTTAGGTTTTTTGGATAGAGGAGCTGCATTTGAGTAATTTTAGTTGTAATTAACTTCGAATTTTTGGATTTTTGTACAGATTTTGTCAAATTTTAAAAAATTTTGTTGAAACCAACTTCGATTTTTCTGGATTATGTTAGGTTTTTTGGATAGAGGAGCTGCATTTGAGTAATTTTAGTTGAAATTATCTTCGAATTTTTGGATTTTTGTACAGATTTTTGTCAAATTTTAAAAAATTTTGTTGAAACCAACTTCGATTACTCTGGATTACGTTAGGTTTTCTTGATAGAGGACCTGCATTTGAGTAATTTTAGTTGAAATTAACTTCGAATTTTTGGATTTGTGTACAGATTTTTGTCAAATTTTAAAATATTTTGTTGAAACCAACTTCGATTTTTCTGGATTATGTTAGGTTTTTTTGATAGAGGAGCTGCATTTGAGTAATTTTAGTTGAAATTAACTTCGAATTTTTGGATTTTTGTACAGATATTGTCAAATTTTAAAAAATTTTGTTGAAACCAACTTCAAATACTCTGGATTACGTTAGGTTTTTTTGGTAGCGGAGCTGCATTTGAGTAATTTTAGTTGAAAATAACTTCGAATTTTTAGATTTTTGTACAGATTTTTGTCAAATTTTAAAAAATTTTGTTTAAACCTACTTCGATTTTTCTGGATTATGTTAGGTTTTTTTGATAGAGGAGCTGCATTTGAGTAATTTTAGTTGAAATTAACTTCAAATTTTGGGATTTTTGTACAGATGTTTGTCAAACTTTAAAAAATTTTGTTGAAACCAACTTCTATTTTTCTGGATTATGTTAGGTTTTTTGGATAGAGGAGCTGCATTTGAGTAATTTTAGTCGAAATTAACTTCGAATTTTTGGATTTTTGTACCGATTTTTTTCAAATTTTAAAAAATTTTGTTGAAACCAACTTCGATTACTCTGGATTACGTTAGGTTTTTTTGGTAGCGGAGCTGCATTTGAGTAATTTTAGTTGAAATTAACTTCGAATTTTTGGATTTTGGTACAGATGTTTGTCAAATTTTAAAAAATTTTGTTCAAACCAACTTCGATTTTTCTGGATTATGTAAAGTTTTTTTGATAGAGGAGCTGCATTTGAGTAATTTTAGTTGAAAATAACTTCGAATTTTTGGATTTTTGTACAGATTTTGTCAAATTTTAAAAAATTTTGTTGAAACCAACTTCGATTTTTCTGGATTATGTTAGGTTTTTTGGATAGAGGAGCTGCATTTGAGTAATTTTAGTTGTAATTAACTTCGAATTTTTGGATTTTTGTCAAATTTTAAAAAATTTTGTTGAAACCAACTTCGATTTTTCTGGATTATGTTACGTTTTTTGGATAGAGGAGCTGCATTTGAGTAATTTTAGTTGAAAATAACTTCGAATTTTTGGATTTTTGTACAGATTTTTGTCAAATTTTAAAAAATTTTGTTGAAATCAACTTCGATTTTTCTGGAATATTTTAGGTTTTTTTGATAGAGGAGCTGCATTTGAGTAATTTTAGTTGAAATTATCTTCGAATTTTTGGATTTTTGTACAGATTTTTGTCAAATTTTAAAAAATTTTGTTGAAACCAACTTCGATTACTCTGGATTACGTTAGGTTTTCTTGATAGAGGAGCTGCATTTGAGTAATTTTAGTTGAAATTAACTTCGAATTTTTGGATTTGTGTACAGATTTTTGTCAAATTTTAAAATATTTTGTTGAAACCAACTTCGATTTTTCTGGATTATGTTAGGTTTTTTTGATAGAGGAGCTGCATTTGAGTAATTTTAGTTGAAATTAACTTCGAATTTTTGGATTTTTGTACAGATATTGTCAAATTTTAAAAAATTTTGTTGAAACCAACTTCGATTACTCTTGATTACGTTAGGTTTCTTTGGTAGCGGAGCTGCATTTGAGTAATTTTAGTTGAAATTAACTTCGAATTTTTGGATTTTTGTACAGATTTTGTCAATTTTTAAAAAATTTTGTTGAAACCAACTTCGATTTTTCTGGATTATGTTAGGTTTTTTGGATAGAGGAGCTGCATTTGAGTAATTTTAGTCGAAATTAACTTCGAATTTTTGGATGTTTGTACCGATTTTTTTCAAATTTTAAAAAATTTTGTTGAAACCAACTTCGATTACTCTGGATTACGTTAGGTTTTTTTGGTAGCGGAGCTGCATTTGAGTAATTTTAGTTGAAATTAACTTCGAATTTTTGGATTTTTGTACAGATGTTTGTCAAATTTTAAAAAATTTTGTTCAAACCAACTTCGATTTTTCTGGATTATGTAAAGTTTTTTTGATAGAGGAGCTGCATTTGAGTAATTTTAGTTGAAAATAACTTCGAATTTTTGGATTTTTGTACAGATTTTGTCAAATTTTAAAAAATTTTGTTGAAACCAACTTCGATTTTTCTGGATTATGTTAGGTTTTTTGGATAGAGGAGCTGCATTTGAGTAATTTTAGTTGTAATTAACTTCGAATTTTTGGATTTTTGTCAAATTTTAAAAAATTTTGTTGAAACCAACTTCGATTTTTCTGGATTATGTTAGGTTTTTTGGATAGAGGAGCTGCATTTGAGTAATTTTAGTTGAAAATAACTTCGAATTTTTGGATTTTTGTACAGATTTTTGTCAAATTTTAAAAAATTTTGTTGAAATCAACTTCGATTTTTCTGGAATATTTTAGGTTTTTTTGATAGAGGAGCTGCATTTGAGTAATTTTAGTTGAAATTATCTTCGAATTTTTGGATTTTTGTACAGATTTTTGTCAAATTTTAAAAAATTTTGTTGAAACCAACTTCGATTACTCTGGATTACGTTAGGTTTTCTTGATAGAGGAGCTGCATTTGAGTAATTTTAGTTGAAATTAACTTCGAATTTTTGGATTTGTGTACAGATTTTTGTCAAATTTTAAAATATTTTGTTGAAACCAACTTCGATTTTTCTGGATTATGTTAGGTTTTTTTGATAGAGGAGCTGCATTTGAGTAATTTTAGTTGAAATTAACTTCGAATTTTTGGATTTTTGTACAGATATTGTCAAATTTTAAAAAATTTTGTTGAAACCAACTTCGATTACTCTTGATTACGTTAGGTTTCTTTGGTAGCGGAGCTGCATTTGAGTAATTTTAGTTGAAATTAACTTCGAATTTTTGGATTTTTGTACAGATTTTGTCAATTTTTAAAAAATTTTGTTGAAACCAACTTCGATTTTTCTGGATTATGTTAGGTTTTTTGGATAGAGGAGCTGCATTTGAGTAATTTTAGTTGTAATTAACTTCGAATTTTTGGATTTTTGTACCGATTTTTTTCAAATTTTAAAAAATTTTGTTGAAACCAACTTCGATTACTCTGGATTACGTTAGGTTTTTTTGGTAGCGGAGCTGCATTTGAGTAATTTTAGTTGAAATTAACTTCGAATTTTGGGATTTTTGTACAGATGTTTGTCAAATTTTAAAAAATTTTGTTGAAACCAACTTCGATTACTCTGGATTACGTTAGGTTTTTTTGGTAGCGGAGCTGCATTTGAGTAATTTTAGTTGAAATTAACTTCGAATTTTGGGATTTTTGTACAGACGTTTGTCAAATTTTAAAAAATTTTGTTGAAACCAACTTCGATTTTTCGGGATTATGTAAAGTTTTTTTGATAGAGGAGCTGCATTTGAGTAATTTTAGTTGAAAATAACTTCGAATTTTTTGGATTTTTGTACAGATTTTTGTCAAATTTTAAAAAATTTTGTTGAAACCAACTTCGATTACTCTGGATTACGTTAGGTTTTCTTGATAGAGGAGCTGCATTTGAGTAATTTTAGTTGAAATTAACTTCGAATTTTTGGATTTGTGTACAGATTTTTGTCAAATTTTAAAATATTTTGTTGAAACCAACTTCGATTTTTCTGGATTATGTTAGGTTTTTTTGATAGAGGAGCTGCATTTGAGTAATTTTAGTTGAAATTAACTTCGAATTTTTGGATTTTTGTACAGATATTGTCAAATTTTAAAAAATTTTGTTGAAACCAACTTCGATTACTCTTGATTACGTTAGGTTTCTTTGGTAGCGGAGCTGCATTTGAGTAATTTTAGTTGAAATTAACTTCGAATTTTTGGATTTTTGTACAGATTTTGTCAATTTTTAAAAAATTTTGTTGAAACCAACTTCGATTTTTCTGGATTATGTTAGGTTTTTTGGATAGAGGAGCTGCATTTGAGTAATTTTAGTCGAAATTAACTTCGAATTTTTGGATGTTTGTACCGATTTTTTTCAAATTTTAAAAAATTTTGTTGAAACCAACTTCGATTACTCTGGATTACGTTAGGTTTTTTTGGTAGCGGAGCTGCATTTGAGTAATTTTAGTTGAAATTAACTTCGAATTTTTGGATTTTTGTACAGATGTTTGTCAAATTTTAAAAAATTTTGTTCAAACCAACTTCGATTTTTCTGGATTATGTAAAGTTTTTTTGATAGAGGAGCTGCATTTGAGTAATTTTAGTTGAAAATAACTTCGAATTTTTGGATTTTTGTACAGATTTTGTCAAATTTTAAAAAATTTTGTTGAAACCAACTTCGATTTTTCTGGATTATGTTAGGTTTTTTGGATAGAGGAGCTGCATTTGAGTAATTTTAGTTGTAATTAACTTCGAATTTTTGGATTTTTGTCAAATTTTAAAAAATTTTGTTGAAACCAACTTCGATTTTTCTGGATTATGTTAGGTTTTTTGGATAGAGGAGCTGCATTTGAGTAATTTTAGTTGAAAATAACTTCGAATTTTTGGATTTTTGTACAGATTTTTGTCAAATTTTAAAAAATTTTGTTGAAATCAACTTCGATTTTTCTGGAATATTTTAGGTTTTTTTGATAGAGGAGCTGCATTTGAGTAATTTTAGTTGAAATTATCTTCGAATTTTTGGATTTTTGTACAGATTTTTGTCAAATTTTAAAAAATTTTGTTGAAACCAACTTCGATTACTCTGGATTACGTTAGGTTTTCTTGATAGAGGAGCTGCATTTGAGTAATTTTAGTTGAAATTAACTTCGAATTTTTGAATTTGTGTACAGATTTTTGTCAAATTTTAAAATATTTTGTTGAAACCAACTTCGATTTTTCTGGATTATGTTAGGTTTTTTTGATAGAGGAGCTGCATTTGAGTAATTTTAGTTGAAATTAACTTCGAATTTTTGGATTTTTGTACAGATATTGTCAAATTTTAAAAAATTTTGTTGAAACCAACTTCGATTACTCTTGATTACGTTAGGTTTCTTTGGTAGCGGAGCTGCATTTGAGTAATTTTAGTTGAAATTAACTTCGAATTTTTGGATTTTTGTACAGATTTTGTCAATTTTTAAAAAATTTTGTTGAAACCAACTTCGATTTTTCTGGATTATGTTAGGTTTTTTGGATAGAGGAGCTGCATTTGAGTAATTTTAGTTGTAATTAACTTCGAATTTTTGGATTTTTGTACCGATTTTTTTCAAATTTTAAAAAATTTTGTTGAAACCAACTTCGATTACTCTGGATTACGTTAGGTTTTTTTGGTAGCGGAGCTGCATTTGAGTAATTTTAGTTGAAATTAACTTCGAATTTTGGGATTTTTGTACAGATGTTTGTCAAATTTTAAAAAATTTTGTTGAAACCAACTTCGATTACTCTGGATTACGTTAGGTTTTTTTGGTAGCGGAGCTGCATTTGAGTAATTTTAGTTGAAATTAACTTCGAATTTTGGGATTTTTGTACAGACGTTTGTCAAATTTTAAAAAATTTTGTTGAAACCAACTTCGATTTTTCGGGATTATGTAAAGTTTTTTTGATAGAGGAGCTGCATTTGAGTAATTCTAGTTGAAATTAACTTCGAATTTTTGGATTTTTGTACAGATTTTTGTCAAATTTTAAAAAATTTGGTTGAAACCAACTTCGATTTTTCTGGATTATGTTAGGTTTTTTGGATAGAGGAGCTGCATTTGAGTAATTTTAGTTGTAATTAACTTCGAATTTTTGGATTTTTGTACAGATTTTGTCAAATTTTAAAAAATTTTGTTGAAACCAACTTCGATTTTTCTGGATTATGTTAGGTTTTTTGGATAGAGGAGCTGCATTTGAGTAATTTTAGTTGAAAATATCTTCGAATTTTTGGATTTTTGTACAGATTTTTGTCAAATTTTAAAAAATTTTGTTGAAACCAACTTCGATTACTCTGGATTACGTTAGGTTTTCTTGATAGAGGAGCTGCATTTGAGTAATTTTAGTTGAAATTAACTTCGAATTTTTGGATTTGTGTACAGATTTTTGTCAAATTTTAAAATATTTTGTTGAAACCAACTTCGATTTTTCTGGATTATGTTAGGTTTTTTTGATAGAGGAGCTGCATTTGAGTAATTTTAGTTGAAATTAACTTCGAATTTTTTGATTTTTGTACAGATATTGTCAAATTTTAAAAAATTTTGTTGAAACCAACTTCGATTACTCTTGATTACGTTAGGTTTCTTTGGTAGCGGAGCTGCATTTGAGTAATTTTAGTTGAAATTAACTTCGAATTTTTGGATTTTTGTACAGATTTTGTCAATTTTTAAAAAATTTTGTTGAAACCAACTTCGATTTTTCTGGATTATGTTAGGTTTTTTGGATAGAGGAGCTGCATTTGAGTAATTTTAGTCGAAATTAACTTCGAATTTTTGGATGTTTGTACCGATTTTTTTCAAATTTTAAAAAATTTTGTTGAAACCAACTTCGATTACTCTGGATTACGTTAGGTTTTTTTGGTAGCGGAGCTGCATTTGAGTAATTTTAGTTGAAATTAACTTCGAATTTTGGGATTTTTGTACAGATTTTTGTCAAATTTTAAAAAATTTTGTTGAAACCAATTTCGATTACTCTGGGTTACGTTAGGTTTTTTTGGATAGAGCAGCTGCATTTGAGTAATTTTAGATGTAATTAACTTCGAATTTTGGGATTTTTGTACAGATGTTTGTCAAATTTTAAAAAATTTTGTTGAAACCAACTTCGATTACTCTGGATTATGTTAGGTTTTTTGGATAGAGGAGCTGCATTTGAGTAATTTTAGTTGTAATTAACTTCGAATTTTTGGTTTTTTGTACAGATTTTTGTCAAATTTTAAAAAATTTTGTTGAAACCAACTTCGATTACTCTGGATTACGTTAGGTTTTTTTGGTAGCGGAGCTGCATTTGAGTAATTTTAGTTGAAATTAACTTCGAATTTTTGGATTTTTGTACAGATGTTTGTCAAATTTTAAAAAATTTTGTTGAAACCAACTTCGATTTTTCTGGATTATGTTAGGTTTTTTGGATAGAGGAGCTGCATTTGAGTAATTTTAGTTGAAATTATCTTCGAATTTTTGGATTTTTGTACAGATTTTTGTCAAATTTTAAAAAATTTTGTTGAAACCAACTTCGATTACTCTGGATTACGTTAGGTTTTCTTGATAGAGGAGCTGCATTTGAGTAATTTTAGTTGAAATTAACATCGAATTTTTGGATTTGTGTACAGATTTTTGTCAAATTTTAAAATATTTTGTTGAAACCAACTTCGATTTTTCTGGATTATGTTAGGTTTTTTTGATAGAGGAGCTGCATTTGAGTAATTTTAGTTGAAATTAACTTCGAATTTTTGGATTTTTGTACAGATATTGTCAAATTTTAAAAAATTTTGTTGAAACCAACTTCAAATACTCTGGATTACGTTAGGTTTTTTTGGTAGCGGAGCTGCATTTGTGTAATTTTAGTTGAAAATAACTTCGAATTTTTGGATTTTTGTACAGATATTGTCAAATTTTAAAAAATTTTGTTGAAACCAACTTCAAATACTCTGGATTACGTTAGGTTTTTTTGGTAGCGGAGCTGCATTTGAGTAATTTTAGTTGAAAATAACTTCGAATTTTTAGATTTTTGTACAGATTTTTGTCAAATTTTAAAAAATTTTGTTTAAACCTACTTCGATTTTTCTGGATTATGTTAGGTTTTTTTGATAGAGGAGCTGCATTTGAGTAATTTTAGTTGAAATTAACTTCAAATTTTGGGATTTTTGTACAGATGTTTGTCAAACTTTAAAAAATTTTGTTGAAACCAACTTCGATTTTTCTGAATTATGTTAGGTTTTTTGGATAGAGGAGCTGCATTTGAGTAATTTTAGTCGAAATTAACTTCGAATTTTTGGATTTTTGTACCGATTTTTTTCAAATTTTAAAAAATTTTGTTGAAACCAACTTCGATTACTCTGGATTACGTTAGGTTTTTTTGGTAGCGGAGCTGCATTTGAGTAATTTTAGTTGAAATTAACTTCGAATTTTTGGATTTTTGTACAGATGTTTGTCAAATTTTAAAAAATTTTGTTCAAACCAACTTCGATTTTTCTGGATTATGTAAAGTTTTTTTGATAGAGGAGCTGCATTTGAGTAATTTTAGTTGAAAATAACTTCGAATTTTTGGATTTTTGTACAGATTTTGTCAAATTTTAAAAAATTTTGTTGAAACCAACTTCGATTTTTCTGGATTATGTTAGGTTTTTTGGATAGAGGAGCTGCATTTGAGTAATTTTAGTTGTAATTAACTTCGAATTTTTGGATTTTTGTCAAATTTTAAAAAATTTTGTTGAAACCAACTTCGATTTTTCTGGATTATGTTAGGTTTTTTGGATAGAGGAGCTGCATTTGAGTAATTTTAGTTGAAAATAACTTCGAATTTTTGGATTTTTGTACAGATTTTTGTCAAATTTTAAAAAATTTTGTTGAAATCAACTTCGATTTTTCTGGAATATTTTAGGTTTTTTTGATAGAGGAGCTGCATTTGAGTAATTTTAGTTGAAATTATCTTCGAATTTTTGGATTTTTGTACAGATTTTGTCAAATTTTAAAAAATTTTGTTGAAACCAACTTCGATTTTTCTGGATTATGTTAGGTTTTTTGGATAGAGGAGCTGCATTTGAGTAATTTTAGTTGAAATTAACTTCGAATTTTTGGATTTGTGTACAGATTTTTGTCAAATTTTAAAATATTTTGTTGAAACCAACTTCGATTTTTCTGGATTATGTTAGGTTTTTTTGATAGAGGAGCTGCATTTGAGTAATTTTAGTTGAAATTAACTTCGAATTTTTGGAATTTTGTACAGATATTGTCAAATTTTAAAAAATTTTGTTGAAACCAACTTCGATTACTCTTGAATACGTTAGGTTTCTTTGGTAGCGGAGCTGCATTTGAGTAATTTTAGTTGAAATTAACTTCGAATTTTTGGATTTTTGTACAGATTTTGTCAATTTTTAAAAAATTTTGTTGAAACCAACTTCGATTTTTCTGGATTATGTTAGGTTTTTTGGATAGAGGAGCTGCATTTGAGTAATTTTAGTCGAAATTAACTTCGAATTTTTGGATTTTTGTACCGATTTTTTTCAAATTTTAAAAAATTTTGTTGAAACCAACTTCGATTACTCTGGATTACGTTAGGTTTTTTTGGTAGCGGAGCTGCATTTGAGTAATTTTAGTTGAAATTAACTTCGAATTTTTGGATTTTTGTACAGATGTTTGTCAAATTTTAAAAAATTTTGTTCAAACCAACTTCGATTTTTCTGGATTATGTAAAGTTTTTTTGATAGAGGAGCTGCATTTGAGTAATTTTAGTTGAAAATAACTTCGAATTTTTGGATTTTTGTACAGATTTTGTCAAATTTTAAAAAATTTTGTTGAAACCAACTTCGATTTTTCTGGATTATGTTAGGTTTTTTGGATAGAGGAGCTGCATTTGAGTAATTTTAGTTGTAATTAACTTCGAATTTTTGGATTTTTGTCAAATTTTAAAAAATTTTGTTGAAACCAACTTCGATTTTTCTGGATTATGTTAGGTTTTTTGGATAGAGGAGCTGCATTTGAGTAATTTTAGTTGAAAATAACTTCGAATTTTTGGATTTTTGTACAGATTTTTGTCAAATTTTAAAAAATTTTGTTGAAATCAACTTCGATTTTTCTGGAATATTTTAGGTTTTTTTGATAGAGGAGCTGCATTTGAGTAATTTTAGTTGAAATTATCTTCGAATTTTTGGATTTTTGTACAGATTTTTGTCAAATTTTAAAAAATTTTGTTGAAACCAACTTCGATTACTCTGGATTACGTTAGGTTTTCTTGATAGAGGAGCTGCATTTGAGTAATTTTAGTTGAAATTAACTTCGAATTTTTGGATTTGTGTACAGATTTTTGTCAAATTTTAAAATATTTTGTTGAAACCAACTTCGATTTTTCTGGATTATGTTAGGTTTTTTGGATAGAGGAGCTGCATTTGAGTAATTTTAGTTGTAATTAACTTCGAATTTTTGGATTTTTGTCAAATTTTAAAAAATTTTGTTGAAACCAACTTCGATTTTTCTGGATTATGTTAGGTTTTTTGGATAGAGGAGCTGCATTTGAGTAATTTTAGTTGAAATTATCTTCGAATTTTTGGATTTTTGTACAGATTTTTGTCAAATTTTAAAAAATTTTGTTGAAACCAACTTCGATTACTCTGGATTACGTTAGGTTTTCTTGATAGAGGAGCTGCATTTGAGTAATTTTAGTTGAAATTAACATCGAATTTTTGGATTTGTGTACAGATTTTTGTCAAATTTTAAAATATTTTGTTGAAACCAACTTCGATTTTTCTGGATTATGTTAGGTTTTTTTGATAGAGGAGCTGCATTTGAGTAATTTTAGTTGAAATTAACTTCGAATTTTTGGATTTTTGTACAGATATTGTCAAATTTTAAAAAATTTTGTTGAAACCAAATTCAAATACTCTGGATTACGCTAGGTTTTTTTGGTAGCGGAGCTGCATTTGTGTAATTTTAGTTGAAAATAACTTCGAATTTTTGGATTTTTGTACAGATATTGTCAATTTTTAAAAAATTTTGTTGAAACCAACTTCAAATACTCTGGATTACGTTAGGTTTTTTTGGTAGCGGAGCTGCATTTGAGTAATTTTAGTTGAAAATAACTTCGAATTTTTAGATTTTTGTACAGATTTTTGTCAAATTTTAAAAAATTTTGTTTAAACCTACTTCGATTTTTCTGGATTATGTTAGGTTTTTTTGATAGAGGAGCTGCATTTGAGTAATTTTAGTTGAAATTAACTTCAAATTTTGGGATTTTTGTACAGATGTTTGTCAAACTTTAAAAAATTTAGTTGAAACCAACTTCGATTTTTCTGAATTATGTTAGGTTTTTTGGATAGAGGAGCTGCATTTGAGTAATTTTAGTCGAAATTAACTTCGAATTTTTGGATTTTTGTACCGATTTTTTTCAAATTTTAAAAAATTTTGTTGAAACCATCTTCGATTACTCTGGATTACGTTAGGTTTTTTTGGTAGCGGAGCTGCATTTGAGTAATTTTAGTTGAAATTAACTTCGAATTTTTGGATTTTTGTACAGATGTTTGTCAAATTTTAAAAAATTTTGTTCAAACCAACTTCGATTTTTCTGGATTATGTAAAGTTTTTTTGATAGAGGAGCTGCATTTGAGTAATTTTAGTTGAAAATAACTTCGAATTTTTGGATTTTTGTACAGATTTTGTCAAATTTTAAAAAATTTTGTTGAAACCAACTTCGATTTTTCTGGATTATGTTAGGTTTTTTGGATAGAGGAGCTGCATTTGAGTAATTTTAATTGTAATTAACTTCGAATTTTTGGATTTTTGTCAAATTTTAAAAAATTTTGTTGAAACCAACTTCGATTTTTCTGGATTATGTTAGGTTTTTTGGATAGAGGAGCTGCATTTGAGTAATTTTAGTTGAAAATAACTTCGAATTTTTGGATTTTTGTACAGATTTTTGTCAAATTTTAAAAAATTTTGTTGAAATCAACTTCGATTTTTCTGGAATATTTTAGGTTTTTTTGATAGAGGAGCTGCATTTGAGTAATTTTAGTTGAAATTATCTTCGAATTTTTGGATTTTTGTACAGATTTTGTCAAATTTTAAAAAATTTTGTTGAAACCAACTTCGATTTTTCTGGATTATGTTAGGTTTTTTGGATAGAGGAGCTGCATTTGAGTAATTTTAGTTGAAATTAACTTCGAATTTTTGGATTTGTGTACAGATTTTTGTCAAATTTTAAAATATTTTGTTGAAAACAACTTCGATTTTTCTGGATTATGTTAGGTTTTTTTGATAGAGGAGCTGCATTTGAGTAATTTTAGTTGAAATTAACTTCGAATTTTTGGATTTTTGTACAGATATTGTCAAATTTTAAAAAATTTTGTTGAAACCAACTTCGATTACTCTTGAATACGTTAGGTTTCTTTGGTAGCGGAGCTGCATTTGAGTAATTTTAGTTGAAATTAACTTCGAATTTTTGGATTTTTGTACAGATTTTGTCAATTTTTAAAAAATTTTGTTGAAACCAACTTCGATTTTTCTGGATTATGTTAGGTTTTTTGGATAGAGGAGCTGCATTTGAGTAATTTTAGTCGAAATTAACTTCGAATTTTTGGATTTTTGTACCGATTTTTTTCAAATTTTAAAAAATTTTGTTGAAACCAACTTCGATTACTCTGGATTACGTTAGGTTTTTTTGGTAGCGGAGCTGCATTTGAGTAATTTTAGTTGAAATTAACTTCGAATTTTTGGATTTTTGTACAGATGTTTGTCAAATTTTAAAAAATTTTGTTCAAACCAACTTCGATTTTTCTGGATTATGTAAAGTTTTTTTGATAGAGGAGCTGCATTTGAGTAATTTTAGTTGAAAATAACTTCGAATTTTTGGATTTTTGTACAGATTTTGTCAAATTTTAAAAAATTTTGTTGAAACCAACTTCGATTTTTCTGGATTATGTTAGGTTTTTTGGATAGAGGAGCTGCATTTGAGTAATTTTAGTTGAAAATAACTTCGAATTTTTGGATTTTTGTACAGATATTGTCAAATTTTAAAAAATTTTGTTGAAACCAACTTCGATTTTTCTGGATTATGTTAGGTTTTTTGGATAGAGGAGCTGCATTTGAGTAATTTTAGTTGTAATTAACTTCGAATTTTTGGATTTTTGTCAAATTTTAAAAAATTTTGTTGAAACCAACTTCGATTTTTCTGGATTATGTAAAGTTTTTTTGATAGAGGAGCTGCATTTGAGTAATTCTAGTTGAAATTAACTTCGAATTTTTGGATTTTTGTACAGATTTTTGTCAAATTTTAAAAAATTTGGTTGAAACCAACTTCGATTTTTCTGGATTATGTTAGGTTTTTTGGATAGAGGAGCTGCATTTGAGTAATTTTAGTTGTAATTAACTTCGAATTTTTGGATTTTTGTACAGATTTTGTCAAATTTTAAAAAATTTTGTTGAAACCAACTTCGATTTTTCTGGATTATGTTAGGTTTTTTGGATAGAGGAGCTGCATTTGAGTAATTTTAGTTGAAATTATCTTCGAATTTTTGGATTTTTGTACAGATTTTTGTCAAATTTTAAAAAATTTTGTTGAAACCAACTTCGATTACTCTGGATTACGTTAGGTTTTCTTGATAGAGGAGCTGCATTTGAGTAATTTTAGTTGAAATTAACATCGAATTTTTGGATTTGTGTACAGATTTTTGTCAAATTTTAAAATATTTTGTTGAAACCAACTTCGATTTTTCTGGATTATGTTAGGTTTTTTTGATAGAGGAGCTGCATTTGAGTAATTTTAGTTGAAATTAACTTCGAATTTTTGGATTTTTGTACAGATATTGTCAAATTTTAAAAAATTTTGTTGAAACCAACTTCAAATACTCTGGATTACGTTAGGTTTTTTTGGTAGCGGAGCTGCATTTGTGTAATTTTAGTTGAAAATAACTTCGAATTTTTGGATTTTTGTACAGATATTGTCAAATTTTAAAAAATTTTGTTGAAACCAACTTCAAATACTCTGGATTACGTTAGGTTTTTTTGGTAGCGGAGCTGCATTTGAGTAATTTTAGTTGAAAATAACTTCGAATTTTTAGATTTTTGTACAGATTTTTGTCAAATTTTAAAAAATTTTGTTTAAACCTACTTCGATTTTTCTGGATTATGTTAGGTTTTTTTGATAGAGGAGCTGCATTTGAGTAATTTTAGTTGAAATTAACTTCAAATTTTGGGATTTTTGTACAGATGTTTGTCAAACTTTAAAAAATTTTGTTGAAACCAACTTCGATTTTTCTGAATTATGTTAGGTTTTTTGGATAGAGGAGCTGCATTTGAGTAATTTTAGTCGAAATTAACTTCGAATTTTTGGATTTTTGTACCGATTTTTATCAAATTTTAAAAAATTTTGTTGAAACCAACTTCGATTACTCTGGATTACGTTAGGTTTTTTTGGTAGCGGAGCTGCATTTGAGTAATTTTAGTTGAAATTAACTTCGAATTTTTGGATTTTTGTACAGATGTTTGTCAAATTTTAAAAAATTTTGTTCAAACCAACTTCGATTTTTCTGGATTATGTAAAGTTTTTTTGATAGAGGAGCTGCATTTGAGTAATTTTAGTTGAAAATAACTTCGAATTTTTGGATTTTTGTACAGATTTTGTCAAATTTTAAAAAATTTTGTTGAAACCAACTTCGATTTTTCTGGATTATGTTAGGTTTTTTGGATAGAGGAGCTGCATTTGAGTAATTTTAGTTGTAATTAACTTCGAATTTTTGGTTTTTGTCAAATTTTAAAAAATTTTGTTGAAACCAACTTCGATTTTTCTGGATTATGTTAGGTTTTTTGGATAGAGGAGCTGCATTTGAGTAATTTTAGTTGAAAATAACTTCGAATTTTTGGATTTTTGTACAGATTTTTGTCAAATTTTAAAAAATTTTGTTGAAATCAACTTCGATTTTTCTGGAATATTTTAGGTTTTTTTGATAGAGGAGCTGCATTTGAGTAATTTTAGTTGAAATTATCTTCGAATTTTTGGATTTTTGTACAGATTTTGTCAAATTTTAAAAAATTTTGTTGAAACCAACTTCGATTTTTCTGGATTATGTTAGGTTTTTTGGATAGAGGAGCTGCATTTGAGTAATTTTAGTTGAAATTAACTTCGAATTTTTGGATTTGTGTACAGATTTTTGTCAAATTTTAAAATATTTTGTTGAAACCAACTTCGATTTTTCTGGATTATGTTAGGTTTTTTTGATAGAGGAGCTGCATTTGAGTAATTTTAGTTGAAATTAACTTCGAATTTTTGGATTTTTGTACAGATATTGTCAAATTTTAAAAAATTTTGTTGAAACCAACTTCGATTACTCTTGAATACGTTAGGTTTCTTTGGTAGCGGAGCTGCATTTGAGTAATTTTAGTTGAAATTAACTTCGAATTTTTGGATTTTTGTACAGATTTTGTCAATTTTTAAAAAATTTGGTTGAAACCAACTTCGATTTTTCTGGATTATGTTAGGTTTTTTGGATAGAGGAGCTGCATTTGAGTAATTTTAGTCGAAATTAACTTCGAATTTTTGGATTTTTGTACCGATTTTTTTCAAATTTTAAAAAATTTTGTTGAAACCAACTTCGATTACTCTGGATTACGTTAGGTTTTTTTGGTAGCGGAGCTGCATTTGAGTAATTTTAGTTGAAATTAACTTCGAATTTTTGGATTTTTGTACAGATGTTTGTCAAATTTTAAAAAATTTTGTTCAAACCAACTTCGATTTTTCTGGATTATGTAAAGTTTTTTTGATAGAGGAGCTGCATTTGAGTAATTTTAGTTGAAAATAACTTCGAATTTTTGGATTTTTGTACAGATTTTGTCAAATTTTAAAAAATTTTGTTGAAACCAACTTCGATTTTTCTGGATTATGTTAGGTTTTTTGGATAGAGGAGCTGCATTTGAGTAATTTTAGTTGTAATTAACTTCGAATTTTTGGATTTTTGTCAAATTTTAAAAAATTTTGTTGAAACCAACTTCGATTTTTCTGGATTATGTTAGGTTTTTTGGATAGAGGAGCTGCATTTGAGTAATTTTAGTTGAAAATAACTTCGAATTTTTGGATTTTTGTACAGATTTTTGTCAAATTTTAAAAAATTTTGTTGAAATCAACTTCGATTTTTCTGGAATATTTTAGGTTTTTTTGATAGAGGAGCTGCATTTGAGTAATTTTAGTTGAAATTATCTTCGAATTTTTGGATTTTTGTACAGATTTTTGTCAAATTTTAAAAAATTTTGTTGAAACCAACTTCGATTACTCTGGATTACGTTAGGTTTTCTTGATAGAGGAGCTGCATTTGAGTAATTTTAGTTGAAATTAACTTCGAATTTTTGGATTTGTGTACAGATTTTTGTCAAATTTTAAAATATTTTGTTGAAACCAACTTCGATTTTTCTGGATTATGTTAGGTTTTTTGGATAGAGGAGCTGCATTTGAGTAATTTTAGTTGTAATTAACTTCGAATTTTTGGATTTTTGTCAAATTTTAAAAAATTTTGTTGAAACCAACTTCGATTTTTCTGGATTATGTAAAGTTATTTTGATAGAGGAGCTGCATTTGAGTAATTTTAGTTGAAAATAACTTCGAATTTTTGGATTTTTGTACAGATTTTTGTCAAATTTTAAAAAATTTTGTTGAAATCAACTTCGATTTTTCTGGAATATGTTAGGTTTTTTTGATAGAGGAGCTGCATTTGAGTAATTTTAGTTGAAATTATCTTCGAATTTTTGGATTTTTGTATAGATTTTTGTCAAATTTTAAAAAATTTTCTTGAAACCAACTTCGATTTTTCTGGATTATGTTAGGTTTTTTGGATAGAGGAGCTGCATTTGAGTAATTTTAGTTGTAATTAACTTCGAATTTTTGGATTTTTGTACAGATTTTGTCAAATTTTAAAAAATTTTGTTGAAACCAACTTCGATTTTTCTGGATTATGTTAGGTTTTTTGGATAGAGGAGCTGCATTTGAGTAATTTTAGTTGTAATTAACTTCGAATTTTTGGATTTTTGTCAAATTTTAAAAAATTTTGTTGAAACCAACTTCGATTTTTCTGGATTATGTTACGTTTTTTGGATAGAGGAGCTGCATTTGAGTAATTTTAGTTGAAAATAACTTCGAATTTTTGGATTTTTGTACAGATTTTTGTCAAATTTTAAAAAATTTTATTGAAATCAACTTCGATTTTTCTGGAATATTTTAGGTTTTTTTGATAGAGGAGCTGCATTTGAGTAATTTTAGTTGAAATTATCTTCGAATTTTTGGATTTTTGTACAGATTTTTGTCAAATTTTAAAAAATTTTGTTGAAACCAACTTCGATTACTCTGGATTACGTTAGGTTTTCTTGATAGAGGAGCTGCATTTGAGTAATTTTAGTTGAAATTAACTTCGAATTTTTGGATTTGTGTACAGATTTTTGTCAAATTTTAAAATATTTTGTTGAAACCAACTTCGATTTTTCTGGATTATGTTAGGTTTTTTTGATAGAGGAGCTGCATTTGAGTAATTTTAGTTGAAATTAACTTCGAATTTTTGGATTTTTGTACAGATATTGTCAAATTTTAAAAAATTTTGTTGAAACCAACTTCGATTACTCTTGATTACGTTAGGTTTCTTTGGTAGCGGAGCTGCATTTGAGTAATTTTAGTTGAAATTAACTTCGAATTTTTGGATTTTTGTACAGATTTTGTCAATTTTTAAAAAATTTTGTTGAAACCAACTTCGATTTTTCTGGATTATGTTAGGTTTTTTGGATAGAGGAGCTGCATTTGAGTAATTTTAGTCGAAATTAACTTCGAATTTTTGGATTTTTGTACCGATTTTTTTCAAATTTTAAAAAATTTTGTTGAAACCAACTTCGATTACTCTGGATTACGTTAGGTTTTTTTGGTAGCGGAGCTGCATTTGAGTAATTTTAGTTGAAATTAACTTCGAATTTTTGGATTTTTGTACAGATGTTTGTCAAATTTTAAAAAATTTTGTTCAAACCAACTTCGATTTTTCTGGATTATGTAAAGTTTTTTTGATAGAGGAGCTGCATTTGAGTAATTTTAGTTGAAAATAACTTCGAATTTTTGGATTTTTGTACAGATTTTGTCAAATTTTAAAAAATTTTGTTGAAACCAACTTCGATTTTTCTGGATTATGTTAGGTTTTTTGGATAGAGGAGCTGCATTTGAGTAATTTTAGTTGTAATTAACTTCGAATTTTTGGATTTTTGTCAAATTTTAAAAAATTTTGTTGAAACCAACTTCGATTTTTCTGGATTATGTTAGGTTTTTTGGATAGAGGAGCTGCATTTGAGTAATTTTAGTTGAAATTATCTTCGAATTTTTGGATTTTTGTACAGATTTTTGTCAAATTTTAAAAAATTTTGTTGAAACCAACTTCGATTACTCTGGATTACGTTAGGTTTTCTTGATAGAGGAGCTGCATTTCAGTAATTTTAGTTGAAATTAACATCGAATTTTTGGATTTGTGTACAGATTTTTGTCAAATTTTAAAATATTTTGTTGAAACCAACTTCGATTTTTCTGGATTATGTTAGGTTTTTTTGATAGAGGAGCTGCATTTGAGTAATTTTAGTTGAAATTAACTTCGAATTTTTGGATTTTTGTACAGATATTGTCAAATTTTAAAAAATTTTGTTGAAACCAACTTCAAATACTCTGGATTACGCTAGGTTTTTTTGGTAGCGGAGCTGCATTTGTGTAATTTTAGTTGAAAATAACTTCGAATTTTTGGATTTTTGTACAGATATTGTCAATTTTTAAAAAATTTTGTTGAAACCAACTTCAAATACTCTGGATTACGTTAGGTTTTTTTGGTAGCGGAGCTGCATTTGAGTAATTTTAGTTGAAAATAACTTCGAATTTTTTGGATTTTTGTACAGATTTTTGTCAAATTTTAAAAAATTTTGTTGAAACCAACTTCGATTACTCTGGATTACGTTAGGTTTTTTTGGTAGCGGAGCTGCATTTGAGTAATTTTAGTTGAAATTAACTTCGAATTTTGGGATTTTTGTACAGATTTTTGTCAAATTTTAAAAAATTTTGTTGAAACCAATTTCGATTACTCTGGGTTACGTTAGGTTTTTTTGGATAGAGCAGCTGCATTTGAGTAATTTTAGATGTAATTAACTTCGAATTCTGGGATTTTTGTACAGATGTTTGTCAAATTTTAAAAAATTTTGTTGAAACCAACTTCGATTACTCTGGATTATGTTAGGTTTTTTGGATAGAGGAGCTGCATTTGAGTAATTTTAGTTGTAATTAACTTCGAATTTTTGGTTTTTTGTACAGATTTTTGTCAAATTTTAAAAAATTTTGTTGAAACCAACTTCGATTACTCTGGATTACGTTAGGTTTTTTTGGTAGCGGAGCTGCATTTGAGTAATTTTAGTTGAAATTAACTTCGAATTTTTGGATTTTTGTACAGATGTTTGTCAAATTTTAAAAAATTTTGTTGAAACCAACTTCGATTTTTCTGGATTATGTAAAGTTTTTTTGATAGAGGAGCTGCATTTGAGTAATTCTAGTTGAAATTAACTTCGAATTTTTGGATTTTTGTACAGATTTTTGTCAAATTTTAAAAAATTTGGTTGAAACCAACTTCGATTTTTCTGGATTATGTTAGGTTTTTTGAATAGAGGAGCTGCATTTGAGTAATTTTAGTCGAAATTAACTTCGAATTTTTGGATTTTTGTACCGATTTTTTTCAAATTTTAAAAAATTTTGTTGAAACCAACTTCGATTACTCTGGATTACGTTAGGTTTTTTTGGTAGCGGAGCTGCATTTGAGTAATTTTAGTTGAAATTAACTTCGAATTTTTGGATTTTTGTACAGATGTTTGTCAAATTTTAAAAAATTTTGTTCAAACCAACTTCGATTTTTCTGGATTATGTAAAGTTTTTTTGATAGAGGAGCTGCATTTGAGTAATTTTAGTGGAAAATAACTTCGAATTTTTGGATTTTTGTACAGATTTTGTCAAATTTTAAAAAATTTTGTTGAAACCAACTTCGATTTTTCTGGATTATGTTAGGTTTTTTGGATAGAGGAGCTGCATTTGAGTAATTTTAGTTGTAATTAACTTCGAATTTTTGGATTTTTGTCAAATTTTAAAAAATTTTGTTGAAACCAACTTCGATTTTTCTGGATTATGTTAGGTTTTTTGGATAGAGGAGCTGCATTTGAGTAATTTTAGTTGAAAATAACTTCGAATTTTTGGATTTTTGTACAGATTTTTGTCAAATTTTAAAAAATTTTGTTGAAATCAACTTCGATTTTTCTGGAATATTTTAGGTTTTTTTGATAGAGGAGCTGCATTTGAGTAATTTTAGTTGAAATTATCTTCGAATTTTTGGATTTTTGTACAGATTTTTGTCAAATTTTAAAAAATTTTGTTGAAACCAACTTCGATTACTCTGGATTACGTTAGGTTTTCTTGATAGAGGAGCTGCATTTGAGTAATTTTAGTTGAAATTAACTTCGAATTTTTGGATTTGTGTACAGATTTTTGTCAAATTTTAAAATATTTTGTTGAAACCAACTTCGATTTTTCTGGATTATGTTAGGTTTTTTGGATAGAGGAGCTGCATTTGAGTAATTTTAGTTGTAATTAACTTCGAATTTTTGGATTTTTGTCAAATTTTAAAAAATTTTGTTGAAACCAACTTCGATTTTTCTGGATTATGTAAAGTTATTTTGATAGAGGAGCTGCATTTGAGTAATTTTAGTTGAAAATAACTTCGAATTTTTGGATTTTTGTACAGATTTTTGTCAAATTTTAAAAAATTTTGTTGAAATCAACTTCGATTTTTCTGGAATATGTTAGGTTTTTTTGATAGAGGAGCTGCATTTGAGTAATTTTAGTTGAAATTATCTTCGAATTTTTGGATTTTTGTATAGATTTTTGTCAAATTTTAAAAAATTTTCTTGAAACCAACTTCGATTTTTCTGGATTTTGTTAGGTTTTTTGGATAGAGGAGCTGCATTTGAGTAATTTTAGTTGTAATTAACTTCGAATTTTTGGATTTTTGTACAGATTTTGTCAAATTTTAAAAAATTTTGTTGAAACCAACTTCGATTTTTCTGGATTATGTTAGGTTTTTTGGATAGAGGAGCTGCATTTGAGTAATTTTAGTTGAAATTAACTTCGAATTTTTGGATTTTTGTACAGATATTGTCAAATTTTAAAAAATTTTGTTGAAACCAACTTCGATTACTCTGGATTACGTTAGGTTTCTTTGGTAGCGGAGCTGCATTTGAGTAATTTTAGTTGAAATTAACTTCGAATTTTTGGATTTTTGTACAGATTTTGTCAAATTTTAAAAAATTTTGTTGAAACCAACTTCGATTTTTCTGGATTATGTTAGGTTTTTTGGATAGAGGAGCTGCATTTGAGTAATTTTAGTTGTAATTAACTTCGAATTTTTGGATTTTTGTACCGATTTTTTTCAAATTTTAAAAAATTTTGTTGAAACCAACTTCGATTACTCTGGATTACGTTAGGTTTTTTTGGTAGCGGAGCTGCATTTGAGTAATTTTAGTTGAAATTAACTTCGAATTTTTGGATTTTTGTACAGATGTTTGTCAAATTTTAAAAAATTTTGTTCAAACCAACTTCGATTTTTCTGGATTATGTAAAGTTTTTTTGATAGAGGAGCTGCATTTGAGTAATTTTAGTTGAAAATAACTTCGAATTTTTGGATTTTTGTACAGATTTTGTCAAATTTTAAAAAATTTTGTTGAAACCAACTTCGATTTTTCTGGATTATGTTAGGTTTTTTGGATAGAGGAGCTGCATTTGAGTAATTTTAGTTGTAATTAACTTCGAATTTTTGGATTTTTGTCAAATTTTAAAAAATTTTGTTGAAACCAACTTCGATTTTTCTGGATTATGTTAGGTTTTTTGGATAGAGGAGCTGCATTTGAGTAATTTTAGTTGAAAATAACTTCGAATTTTTGGATTTTTGTACAGATTTTTGTCAAATTTTAAAAAATTTTGTTGAAATCAACTTCGATTTTTCTGGAATATTTTAGGTTTTTTTGATAGAGGAGCTGCATTTGAGTAATTTTAGTTGAAATTATCTTCGAATTTTTGGATTTTTGTACAGATTTTTGTCAAATTTTAAAAAATTTTGTTGAAACCAACTTCGATTACTCTGGATTACGTTAGGTTTTCTTGATAGAGGAGCTGCATTTGAGTAATTTTAGTTGAAACTAACTTCGAATTTTAGGATTTGTGTACAGATTTTTGTCAAATTTTAAAATATTTTGTTGAAACCAACTTCGATTTTTCTGGATTATGTTAGGTTTTTTTGATAGAGGAGCTGCATTTGAGTAATTTTAGTTGAAATTAACTTCGAATTTTTGGATTTTTGTACAGATATTGTCAAATTTTAAAAAATTTTGTTGAAACCAACTTCGATTACTCTTGAATACGTTAGGTTTCTTTGGTAGCGGAGCTGCATTTGAGTAATTTTAGTTGAAATTAACTTCGAATTTTTGGATTTTTGTACAGATTTTGTCAATTTTTAAAAAATTTTGTTGAAACCAACTTCGATTTTTCTGGATTATGTTAGGTTTTTTGGATAGAGGAGCTGCATTTGAGTAATTTTAGTCGAAATTAACTTCGAATTTTTGGATTTTTGTACCGATTTTTTTCAAATTTTAAAAAATTTTGTTGAAACCAACTTCGATTACTCTGGATTACGTTAGGTTTTTTTGGTAGCGGAGCTGCATTTGAGTAATTTTAGTTGAAATTAACTTCGAATTTTTGGATTTTTGTACAGTTTTTTGTCAAATTTTAAAATATTTTGTTGAAACAAACTTCGATTTTTCTGGATTATGTTAGGTTTTTTTGATAGAGGAGCTGCATTTGAGTAATTTTAGTTGAAATTAACTTCGAATTTTTGGATTTTTGTACAGATTTTGTCAAATTTTAAAAAATTTTGTTGAAACCAACTTCGATTTTTCTGGATTATGTTAGGTTTTTTGGATAGAGGAGCTGCATTTGAGTAATTTTAGTTGTAATTAACTTCGAATTTTTGGATTTTTGTCAAATTTTAAAAAATTTTGTTGAAACCAACTTCGATTTTTCTGGATTATGTTAGGTTTTTTGGATAGAGGAGCTGCATTTGAGTAATTTTAGTTGAAAATAACTTCGAATTTTTGGATTTGTGTACAGATTTTTGTCAAATTTTAAAAAATTTTGTTGAAATCAACTTCGATTTTTCTGGAATATTTTAGGTTTTTTTGATAGAGGAGCTGCATTTGAGTAATTTTAGTTGAAATTATCTTCGAATTTTTGGATTTTTGTACAGATTTTTGTCAAATTTTAAAAAATTTTGTTGAAACCAACTTCGATTACTCTGGATTACGTTAGGTTTTCTTGATAGAGGAGCTGCATTTGAGTAATTTTAGTTGAAATTAACTTCGAATTTTTGGATTTGTGTACAGATTTTTGTCAAATTTTAAAATATTTTGTTGAAACCAACTTCGATTTTTCTGGATTATGTTAGGTTTTTTTGATAGAGGAGCTGCATTTGAGTAATTTTAGTTGAAATTAACTTCGAATTTTTGGATTTTTGTACAGATATTATCAAATTTTAAAAAATTTTGTTGAAACCAACTTCGATTACTCTTGATTACGTTAGGTTTCTTTGGTAGCGGAGCTGCATTTGAGTAATTTTAGTTGAAATTAACTTCGAATTTTTGGATTTTTGTACAGATTTTGTCAATTTTTAAAAAATTTTGTTGAAACCAACTTCGATTTTTCTGGATTATGTTAGGTTTTTTGGATAGAGGAGCTGCATTTGAGTAATTTTAGTTGTAATTAACTTCGAATTTTTGGATTTTTGTCAAATTTTAAAAAATTTTGTTGAAACCAACTTCGATTTTTCTGGATTATGTAAAGTTATTTTGATAGGGGAGCTGCATTTGAGTAATTTTAGTTGAAAATAACTTCGAATTTTTGGATTTTTGTACAGATTTTTGTCAAATTTTAAAAAATTTTGTTGAAATCAACTTCGATTTTTCTGGAATATGTTAGGTTTTTTGGATAGAGGAGCTGCATTTGAGTAATTTTAGTTGAAATTATCTTCGAATTTTTGGATTTTTGTATAGATTTTTGTCAAATTTTAAAAAATTTTCTTGAAACCAACTTCGATTTTTCTGGAATATTTTAGGTTTTTTTGATAGAGGAGCAGCATTTGAGTAATTTTAGTTGAAATTATCTTCGAATTTTTGGATTTTTGTACAGATTTTTGTCAAATTTTAAAAAATTTTGTTGAAACCAACTTCGATTACTCTGGATTACGTTAGGTTTTCTTGATAGAGGGCTGCATTTGAGTAATTTTAGTTGAAATTAACTTCGAATTTTTTGATTTTTGTACAGATTTTGTCAAATTTTAAAAAATTTTGTTGAAACCAACTTCGATTTTTCTGGATTATGTTAGGTTTTTTGGATAGAGGAGCTGCATTTGAGTAATTTTAGATGTAATTAACTTCGAATTTTTGGTTTTTTGTACAGATTTTTGTCAAATTTTAAAAAATTTTGTTGAAACCAACTTCGATTACTCTGGATTACGTTAGGTTTTTTTGGTAGCGGAGCTGCATTTGAGTAATTTTAGTTGAAATTAACTTCGAATTTTTGGATTTTTGTACAGATGTTTGTCAAATTTTAAAAAATTTTGTTCAAACCAACTTCGATTTTTCTGGATTATGTAAAGTTTTTTTGATAGAGGAGCTGCATTTGAGTAATTTTAGTGGAAAATAACTTCGAATTTTTGGATTTTTGTACAGATTTTGTCAAATTTTAAAAAATTTTGTTGAAACCAACTTCGATTTTTCTGGATTATGTTAGGTTTTTTGGATAGAGGAGCTGCATTTGAGTAATTTTAGTCGAAATTAACTTCGAATTTTTGGATTTTTGTACCGATTTTTTTCAAATTTTAAAAAATTTTGTTGAAACCAACTTCGATTACTCTGGATTACGTTAGGTTTTTTTGGTAGCGGAGCTGCATTTGAGTAATTTTAGTTGAAATTAACTTCGAATTTTTGGATTTTTGTACAGATGTTTGTCAAATTTTAAAAAATTTTGTTCAAACCAACTTCGATTTTTCTGGATTATGTAAAGTTTTTTTGATAGAGGAGCTGCATTTGAGTAATTTTAGTGGAAAATAACTTCGAATTTTTGGATTTTTGTACAGATTTTGTCAAATTTTAAAAAATTTTGTTGAAACCAACTTCGATTTTTCTGGATTATGTTAGGTTTTTTGGATAGAGGAGCTGCATTTGAGTAATTTTAGTTGTAATTAACTTCGAATTTTTGGATTTTTGTCAAATTTTAAAAAATTTTGTTGAAACCAACTTCGATTTTTCTGGATTATGTTAGGTTTTTTGGATAGAGGAGCTGCATTTGAGTAATTTTAGTTGAAAATAACTTCGAATTTTTGGATTTTTGTACAGATTTTTGTCAAATTTTAAAAAATTTTGTTGAAATCAACTTCGATTTTTCTGGAATATTTTAGGTTTTTTTGATAGAGGAGCTGCATTTGAGTAATTTTAGTTGAAATTATCTTCGAATTTTTGGATTTTTGTACAGATTTTTGTCAAATTTTAAAAAATTTTGTTGAAACCAACTTCGATTACTCTGGATTACGTTAGGTTTTCTTGATAGAGGAGCTGCATTTGAGTAATTTTAGTTGAAATTAACTTCGAATTTTTGGATTTGTGTACAGATTTTTGTCAAATTTTAAAATATTTTGTTGAAACCAACTTCGATTTTTCTGGATTATGTTAGGTTTTTTGGATAGAGGAGCTGCATTTGAGTAATTTTAGTTGTAATTAACTTCGAATTTTTGGATTTTTGTCAAATTTTAAAAAATTTTGTTGAAACCAACTTCGATTTTTCTGGATTATGTAAAGTTATTTTGATAGAGGAGCTGCATTTGAGTAATTTTAGTTGAAAATAACTTCGAATTTTTGGATTTTTGTACAGATTTTTGTCAAATTTTAAAAAATTTTGTTGAAATCAACTTCGATTTTTCTGGAATATGTTAGGTTTTTTTGATAGAGGAGCTGCATTTGAGTAATTTTAGTTGAAATTATCTTCGAATTTTTGGATTTTTGTATAGATTTTTGTCAAATTTTAAAAAATTTTCTTGAAACCAACTTCGATTTTTCTGGATTATGTTAGGTTTTTTGGATAGAGGAGCTGCATTTGAGTAATTTTAGTTGTAATTAACTTCGAATTTTTGGATTTTTGTACAGATTTTGTCAAATTTTAAAAAATTTTGTTGAAACCAACTTCGATTTTTCTGGATTATGTTAGGTTTTTTGGATAGAGGAGCTGCATTTGAGTAATTTTAGTTGAAATTAACTTCGAATTTTTGGATTTTTGTACAGATATTGTCAAATTTTAAAAAATTTTGTTGAAACCAACTTCGATTACTCTGGATTACGTTAGGTTTCTTTGGTAGCGGAGCTGCATTTGAGTAATTTTAGTTGAAATTAACTTCGAATTTTTGGATTTTTGTACAGATTTTGTCAAATTTTAAAAAATTTTGTTGAAACCAACTTCGATTTTTCTGGATTATGTTAGGTTTTTTGGATAGAGGAGCTGCATTTGAGTAATTTTAGTTGTAATTAACTTCGAATTTTTGGATTTTTGTACCGATTTTTTTCAAATTTTAAAAAATTTTGTTGAAACCAACTTCGATTACTCTGGATTACGTTAGGTTTTTTTGGTAGCGGAGCTGCATTTGAGTAATTTTAGTTGAAATTAACTTCGAATTTTTGGATTTTTGTACAGATTTTGTCAAATTTTAAAAAATTTTGTTGAAACCAACTTCGATTTTTCTGGATTATGTTAGGTTTTTTGGATAGAGGAGCTGCATTTGAGTAATTTTAGTTGTAATTAACTTCGAATTTTTGGATTTTTGTCAAATTTTAAAAAATTTTGTTGAAACCAACTTCGATTTTTCTGGATTATGTTAGGTTTTTTGGATAGAGGAGCTGCATTTGAGTAATTTTAGTTGAAAATAACTTCGAATTTTTGGATTTTTGTACAGATTTTTGTCAAATTTTAAAAAATTTTGTTGAAATCAACTTCGATTTTTCTGGAATATTTTAGGTTTTTTTGATAGAGGAGCTGCATTTGAGTAATTTTAGTTGAAATTATCTTCGAATTTTTGGATTTTTGTACAGATTTTTGTCAAATTTTAAAAAATTTTGTTGAAACCAACTTCGATTACTCTGGATTACGTTAGGTTTTCTTGATAGAGGAGCTGCATTTGAGTAATTTTAGTTGAAACTAACTTCGAATTTTAGGATTTGTGTACAGATTTTTGTCAAATTTTAAAATATTTTGTTGAAACCAACTTCGATTACTCTTGAATACGTTAGGTTTCTTTGGTAGCGGAGCTGCATTTGAGTAATTTTAGTTGAAATTAACTTCGAATTTTTGGATTTTTGTACAGATTTTGTCAATTTTTAAAAAATTTTGTTGAAACCAACTTCGATTTTTCTGGATTATGTTAGGTTTTTTGGATAGAGGAGCTGCATTTGAGTAATTTTAGTCGAAATTAACTTCGAATTTTTGGATTTTTGTACCGATTTTTTTCAAATTTTAAAAAATTTTGTTGAAACCAACTTCGATTACTCTGGATTACGTTAGGTTTTTTTGGTAGCGGAGCTGCATTTGAGTAATTTTAGTTGAAATTAACTTCGAATTTTTGGATTTTTGTACAGATGTTTGTCAAATTTTAAAAAATTTTGTTCAAACCAACTTCGATTTTTCTGGATTATGTAAAGTTTTTTTGATAGAGGAGCTGCATTTGAGTAATTTTAGTTGAAAATAACTTCGAATTTTTGGATTTTTGTACAGATTTTGTCAAATTTTAAAAAATTTTGTTGAAACCAACTTCGATTTTTCTGGATTATGTTAGGTTTTTTGGATAGAGGAGCTGCATTTGAGTAATTTTAGTTGTAATTAACTTCGAATTTTTGGATTTTTGTCAAATTTTAAAAAATTTTGTTGAAACCAACTTCGATTTTTCTGGATTATGTTAGGTTTTTTGGATAGAGGAGCTGCATTTGAGTAATTTTAGTTGAAAATAACTTCGAATTTTTGGATTTGTGTACAGATTTTTGTCAAATTTTAAAAAATTTTGTTGAAATCAACTTCGATTTTTCTGGAATATTTTAGGTTTTTTTGATAGAGGAGCTGCATTTGAGTAATTTTAGTTGAAATTATCTTCGAATTTTTGGATTTTTGTACAGATTTTTGTCAAATTTTAAAAAATTTTGTTGAAACCAACTTCGATTACTCTGGATTACGTTAGGTTTTCTTGATAGAGGAGCTGCATTTGAGTAATTTTAGTTGAAATTAACTTCGAATTTTTGGATTTGTGTACAGATTTTTGTCAAATTTTAAAATATTTTGTTGAAACCAACTTCGATTTTTCTGGATTATGTTAGGTTTTTTGGATAGAGGAGCTGCATTTGAGTAATTTTAGTTGTAATTAACTTCGAATTTTTGGATTTTTGTCAAATTTTAAAAAATTTTGTTGAAACCAACTTCGATTTTTCTGGATTATGTAAAGTTATTTTGATAGAGGAGCTGCATTTGAGTAATTTTAGTTGAAAATAACTTCGAATTTTTGGATTTTTGTACAGATTTTTGTCAAATTTTAAAAAATTTTGTTGAAATCAACTTCGATTTTTCTGGAATATGTTAGGTTTTTTTGATAGAGGAGCTGCATTTGAGTAATTTTAGTTGAAATTATCTTCGAATTTTTGGATTTTTGTATAGATTTTTGTCAAATTTTAAAAAATTTTCTTGAAACCAACTTCGATTTTTCTGGATTATGTTAGGTTTTTTGGATAGAGGAGCTGCATTTGAGTAATTTTAGTTGTAATTAACTTCGAATTTTTGGATTTTTGTACAGATTTTGTCAAATTTTAAAAAATTTTGTTGAAACCAACTTCGATTTTTCTGGATTATGTTAGGTTTTTTGGATAGAGGAGCTGCATTTGAGTAATTTTAGTTGAAATTAACTTCGAATTTTTGGATTTTTGTACAGATATTGTCAAATTTTAAAAAATTTTGTTGAAACCAACTTCGATTACTCTGGATTACGTTAGGTTTCTTTGGTAGCGGAGCTGCATTTGAGTAATTTTAGTTGAAATTAACTTCGAATTTTTGGATTTTTGTACAGATTTTGTCAAATTTTAAAAAATTTTGTTGAAACCAACTTCGATTTTTCTGGATTATGTTAGGTTTTTTGGATAGAGGAGCTGCATTTGAGTAATTTTAGTTGTAATTAACTTCGAATTTTTGGATTTTTGTACCGATTTTTTTCAAATTTTAAAAAATTTTGTTGAAACCAACTTCGATTACTCTGGATTACGTTAGGTTTTTTTGGTAGCGGAGCTGCATTTGAGTAATTTTAGTTGAAATTAACTTCGAATTTTTGGATTTTTGTACAGATGTTTGTCAAATTTTAAAAAATTTTGTTCAAACCAACTTCGATTTTTCTGGATTATGTAAAGTTTTTTTGATAGAGGAGCTGCATTTGAGTAATTTTAGTTGAAAATAACTTCGAATTTTTGGATTTTTGTACAGATTTTGTCAAATTTTAAAAAATTTTGTTGAAACCAACTTCGATTTTTCTGGATTATGTTAGGTTTTTTGGATAGAGGAGCTGCATTTGAGTAATTTTAGTTGTAATTAACTTCGAATTTTTGGATTTTT
This sequence comes from Andrena trimmerana, assembly GCA_951215215.1. Lineage (NCBI taxonomy): Eukaryota > Metazoa > Arthropoda > Insecta > Hymenoptera > Andrenidae > Andrena > Andrena trimmerana. The sequence goes on from OX578061.1 coordinate 20,799,543, forward strand.
GTCAAATTTTAAAAAATTTTGTTGAAACCAACTTCGATTTTTCTGGATTATGTTAGGTTTTTTGGATAGAGGAGCTGCATTTGAGTAATTTTAGTTGAAAATAACTTCGAATTTTTGGATTTTTGTACAGATTTTTGTCAAATTTTAAAAAATTTTGTTGAAATCAACTTCGATTTTTCTGGAATATTTTAGGTTTTTTTGATAGAGGAGCTGCATTTGAGTAATTTTAGTTGAAAATAACTTCGAATTTTTGGATTTTTGTACAGATTTTTGTCAAATTTTAAAAAATTTTGTTGAAATCAACTTCGATTTTTCTGGAATATTTTAGGTTTTTTTGATAGAGGAGCTGCATTTGAGTAATTTTAGTTGAAATTATCTTCGAATTTTTGGATTTTTGTACAGATTTTTGTCAAATTTTAAAAAATTTTGTTGAAACCAACTTCGATTACTCTGGATTACGTTAGGTTTTCTTGATAGAGGAGCTGCATTTGAGTAATTTTAGTTGAAACTAACTTCGAATTTTAGGATTTGTGTACAGATTTTTGTCAAATTTTAAAATATTTTGTTGAAACCAACTTCGATTTTTCTGGATTATGTTAGGTTTTTTTGATAGAGGAGCTGCATTTGAGTAATTTTAGTTGAAATTAACTTCGAATTTTTGGATTTTTGTACAGATATTGTCAAATTTTAAAAAATTTTGTTGAAACCAACTTCGATTACTCTTGAATACGTTAGGTTTCTTTGGTAGCGGAGCTGCATTTGAGTAATTTTAGTTGAAATTAACTTCGAATTTTTGGATTTTTGTACAGATTTTGTCAATTTTTAAAAAATTTTGTTGAAACCAACTTCGATTTTTCTGGATTATGTTAGGTTTTTTGGATAGAGGAGCTGCATTTGAGTAATTTTAGTCGAAATTAACTTCGAATTTTTGGATTTTTGTACCGATTTTTTTCAAATTTTAAAAAATTTTGTTGAAACCAACTTCGATTACTCTGGATTACGTTAGGTTTTTTTGGTAGCGGAGCTGCATTTGAGTAATTTTAGTTGAAATTAACTTCGAATTTTTGGATTTTTGTACAGATGTTTGTCAAATTTTAAAAAATTTTGTTCAAACCAACTTCGATTTTTCTGGATTATGTAAAGTTTTTTTGATAGAGGAGCTGCATTTGAGTAATTTTAGTTGAAAATAACTTCGAATTTTTGGATTTTTGTACAGATTTTGTCAAATTTTAAAAAATTTTGTTGAAACCAACTTCGATTTTTCTGGATTATGTTAGGTTTTTTGGATAGAGGAGCTGCATTTGAGTAATTTTAGTTGTAATTAACTTCGAATTTTTGGATTTTTGTCAAATTTTAAAAAATTTTGTTGAAACCAACTTCGATTTTTCTGGATTATGTTAGGTTTTTTGGATAGAGGAGCTGCATTTGAGTAATTTTAGTTGAAAATAACTTCGAATTTTTGGATTTGTGTACAGATTTTTGTCAAATTTTAAAAAATTTTGTTGAAATCAACTTCGATTTTTCTGGAATATTTTAGGTTTTTTTGATAGAGGAGCTGCATTTGAGTAATTTTAGTTGAAATTATCTTCGAATTTTTGGATTTTTGTACAGATTTTTGTCAAATTTTAAAAAATTTTGTTGAAACCAACTTCGATTACTCTGGATTACGTTAGGTTTTCTTGATAGAGGAGCTGCATTTGAGTAATTTTAGTTGAAATTAACTTCGAATTTTTGGATTTGTGTACAGATTTTTGTCAAATTTTAAAATATTTTGTTGAAACCAACTTCGATTTTTCTGGATTATGTTAGGTTTTTTTGATAGAGGAGCTGCATTTGAGTAATTTTAGTTGAAATTAACTTCGAATTTTTGGATTTTTGTACAGATATTATCAAATTTTAAAAAATTTTGTTGAAACCAACTTCGATTACTCTTGATTACGTTAGGTTTCTTTGGTAGCGGAGCTGCATTTGAGTAATTTTAGTTGAAATTAACTTCGAATTTTTGGATTTTTGTACAGATTTTGTCAATTTTTAAAAAATTTTGTTGAAACCAACTTCGATTTTTCTGGATTATGTTAGGTTTTTTGGATAGAGGAGCTGCATTTGAGTAATTTTAGTTGTAATTAACTTCGAATTTTTGGATTTTTGTCAAATTTTAAAAAATTTTGTTGAAACCAACTTCGATTTTTCTGGATTATGTAAAGTTATTTTGATAGGGGAGCTGCATTTGAGTAATTTTAGTTGAAAATAACTTCGAATTTTTGGATTTTTGTACAGATTTTTGTCAAATTTTAAAAAATTTTGTTGAAATCAACTTCGATTTTTCTGGAATATGTTAGGTTTTTTGGATAGAGGAGCTGCATTTGAGTAATTTTAGTTGAAATTATCTTCGAATTTTTGGATTTTTGTATAGATTTTTGTCAAATTTTAAAAAATTTTCTTGAAACCAACTTCGATTTTTCTGGAATATTTTAGGTTTTTTTGATAGAGGAGCTGCATTTGAGTAATTTTAGTTGAAATTATCTTCGAATTTTTGGATTTTTGTACAGATTTTTGTCAAATTTTAAAAAATTTTGTTGAAACCAACTTCGATTACTCTGGATTACGTTAGGTTTTCTTGATAGAGGGCTGCATTTGAGTAATTTTAGTTGAAATTAACTTCGAATTTTTGGATTTTTGTACAGTTTTTTGTCAAATTTTAAAATATTTTGTTGAAACAAACTTCGATTTTTCTGGATTATGTTAGGTTTTTTTGATAGAGGAGCTGCATTTGAGTAATTTTAGTTGAAATTAACTTCGAATTTTTGGATTTTTGTACAGATTTTGTCAAATTTTAAAAAATTTTGTTGAAACCAACTTCGATTTTTCTGGATTATGTTAGGTTTTTTGGATAGAGGAGCTGCATTTGAGTAATTCTAGTTGAAATTAACTTCGAATTTTTGGATTTTTGTACAGATTTTTGTCAAATTATAAAAATTTTGTTGAAACCAACTTCGATTTTCTGGAATATGTTAGGATTTTTGATAGAGGAGCTGCATTTGAGTAATTCTACTTGAAATTAACTTCGAATTTTTGGATTTTTGTACAGATTTTGTCAAATTTTAAAAAATTTTGTTGAAACCAACTTCGATTTTTCTGAATTATGTTGGGTTTTTTTGGATAGAGGAGCTGCATTTGAATAATTTTAGTTGAAATTAACTTCGAATTTTTTGATTTTTGTACAGATTTTGTCAAATTTTAAAAAATTTTGTTGAAACCAACTTCGATTTTTCTGGATTATGTTAGGTTTTTTGGATAGAGGAGCTGCATTTGAGTAATTTTAGTTGTAATTAACTTCGAATTTTTGGATTTTTGTACAGATTTTGTCAAATTTTAAAAAATTTTGTTGAAACCAACTTCGATTTTTCTGGATTATGTTAGGTTTTTTGGATAGAGGAGCTGCATTTGAGTAATTTTAGTTGAAAATAACTTCGAATTTTTGGATTTTTGTACAGATTTTTGTCAAATTTTAAAAAATTTTGTTGAAATCAACTTCGATTTTTCTGGAATATGACCAGCGAAAATGACCAGTGACCAGCGAAAATGACCAGTGACCAGTGACCAGTGACCAGCGAAATTGACCAGTGACCAGTGACCAGTGAACAGTGACAAGTGACCAGTGACCAGTGACCAACGAAAGTGACCAGTGAACAGTGACCAGGGACCAGTGACCAGTGACGAGTGACCAGTGACCAGCGAAAGTGAACAGTGACCAGTGACCAGTGACCAGTGACCAGTGACCAGTGACCAGCGAAAGTGACCAGTGACCAGTGACCAGTGACCAGTGACCAGTGACTAGTGACAAGTGACCTGGGACCAGTGACCAGTGACCAGTGACCAGCGAAATTGACCAGTGACCAGTGACCAGTGACCAGTGACCAGCGACCTGTGACCAGTGACCAGTGACCAGTGACCAGTGACCAGTGACCAGTGACCAGTGACCAGCGAAAGTGACCCGTGACCAGTGACCAGTGACCAGTGACTAGCCAAATTGAGCAGTGAGCAGTGACCAGTGACCAGTGACCAGTGACCAGTGACCAGTGACCAGTGACCAGCGAAATTGACCAGTGACCATTGACCAGTGACCAGCGAAAGTGACCAGTGACGAGTGACCTGTGACAAGTGACCAGTGACCAGCGACCAGTGACCAGTGACCAGTGACCAGTGAACAGTGACCAGTGACCAGTGACCAGTGACCAGCGAAAATGACCAGTGACCAGTGACCAGTGACCATCGAAATTGACCAGTGACCAGTGACCAACGAAAGTGACCAGTGAACAGTGACCAGGGACCAGTGACCAGTGACGAGTGACCAGTGACCAGCGAAAGTGAACAGTGACCATTGACCAGTGACCAGCGAAAGTGACCAGTGACGAGTGACCTGTGACAAGTGACCAGTGACCAGCGACCAGTGACCAGTGACCAGTGACCAGTGAACAGTGACCAGTGACCAGTGACCAGTGACCAGCGAAAATGACCAGTGACCAGCGAAAATGACCAGTGACCAGTGACCAGTGACCAGCGAAATTGACCAGTGACCAGTGACCAGTGAACAGTGACAAGTGACCAGTGACCAGTGACCAACGAAAGTGACCAGTGAACAGTGACCAGGGACCAGTGACCAGTGACGAGTGACCAGTGACCAGCGAAAGTGAACAGTGACCAGTGACCAGTGACCAGTGACCAGCGAAAGTGACCAGTGACCAGTGACCAGTGACCAGTGACCAGTGACTAGTGACAAGTGACCTGGGACCAGTGACCAGTGACCAGTGACCAGCGAAATTGACCAGTGACCAGTGACCAGTGACCAGTGACCAGCGACCTGTGACCAGTGACCAGTGACCAGTGACCAGTGACCAGTGACCAGTGACCAGTGACCAGCGAAAGTGACCAGTGACCAGTGACCAGTGACCAGCGAAATTGACAAGTGACCAGTGACCAGTAAACAGTGACAAGTGACCAGTGACCAGTGACCAACGAAAGTGACCAGTGAACATTGACCAGCGACCAGTGACCAGTGACGAGTGACCATTGACCAGCGAAAGTGAACAGTGACCAGTGACCAGTGACCAGTGACCAGTGACCAGTGACCAGTGACCAGTGACCAGTGACCAGTGACCAGCGAAAGTGACCAGTGAACAGTGACCAGTGACCAGTGACCTGTGACCAGTGACCAGTGACCAGTGACCAGTGACCAGTGACCAGCGAAAGTGACCAGTGACGAGTGACCAGTGACAAGTGACCAGTGACCAGTGACCATTGACCAGTGACTAGTGACTAGTGACCAGTGACCAACGACCAGTGACCAGTGACCAGTGACCAGCGAAAGTGACCAGTGACCAGTGACCATTGACCAGCGACAAGTGACCAGTGACCAGTGACGAGTGACCAGTGACCAGTGACCAGTGACCAGTGACCAGTGACCAGCGAAAGTGACAAGTGACCAGTGACCAGTGACCAGTGACCAACGAAATTGACCAGTTTCCAGTGACCAGTGATAAGTGACCAGTGACCAGTGACCAGCGAAAGTGACCAGTGAACAGTGATCAGCGAAATTGACCAGTGACCATTGACCAGTGACCAGCGAAAGTGACCAGTGACGAGTGACCAGTGACAAGTGACCAGTGACAAGTGACCAGTGACCACTGACCAGTGACCAGTGACCAGCGACCAGTGACCAGTGACCAGTGACCAGTAACCAGTGACTAGCCAAATTGAGCAGTGAGCAGTGACCAGTGACCAGTGACCAGTGACCATTGACCAGTGACCAGCGAAATTGACCAGTGACCATTGACCAGTGACCAGCGAAAGTGACCAGTGACGAGTGACCTGTGACAAGTGACCAGTGACCAGCGACCAGTGACCAGTGACCAGTGACCAGTGAACAGTGACCAGTGACCAGCGACCAGTGACCAGTGACCAGTGACCAGTGAACAGTGACCAGTGACCAGTGACCAGTGACCAACGAAAATGACCAGTGACCAGTGACCAGTGACCAGCGAAATTGACCAGTGACCAGTGACCAGTGACCAGTCACCAGTGACCAGCGACCAGTGACCAGAGACCAGTAACCAGTGACCAGTGACCAGTGACCACTGACCAGCGAAAGTGACCAGTGAACAGTGACCAGTGACCAGTGACCTGTGACCAGTGACCAGTGACCAGTGACCAGTGACCAGTGACCAGCGAAATTCACCAGTGACGAGTGACCAGTGACAAGTGACCAGTGACCAGTGACCATTGACCAGTGACTAGTGACTAGTGACCAGTGACCATTGACCAGCGACAAGTGACCAGTGACCAGTGACGAGTGACCAGTGACCAGTGACCAGTGACCAGCGAATGGGACAAGTGACCAGTGACCAGTGACCAGTGACCAGTGACCAGCGAAAGTGACTAGTGACCAGTGACCAGTGACCAGTGACCAGTGACCAGTGACCAGTGACCAGTGACCAGTGACCAGTGACCAGTGACCAGCGAAAGTGACCAGTGACGAGTGACCAGTGACAAGTGACCAGTGACCAGTGACCAGTGACCAGTGACCAGTGACCAGTGACCAGTGACCAGCGAAAGTGACCAGTGACGAGTGACCAGTGACAAGTGACAAGTGACCAGTGACCAGTGACCAGTGACCAGTGACCAGTGACCAGTGACCTGTGACCAGCGAAAGTGACCAGTGAACAGTGTCCTGTGACCAGTCACCAGTGACCAGTGACCAGTGACCAGTGACCAGTGACCAGTGACCAGTGACCAGCGAAAGTGACAGGTGACCAGTGACCAGTGACCAGTGACCTGCGAAAGTGACCAGTGACCAGTGAATAGTGACCAGCGAAATTGACCAGTTTCCAGTGACCAGCGAAAGTGACCAGTGACTTGTGACCAGTGACAAGTGACCAGTGACAAGTGACCAGTGACCACTGACCAGTGACCAGTGACCAGTGACCAGTGACCAGTGACCAGTGACCAGGGACCAGTGACTAGCCAAATTGAGCAGTGAGCAGTGACCAGTGACCAGTGACCAGTGACCATTGACCAGTGACCAGCGAAATTGACCAGTGACCATTGACCAGTGACCAGCGAAAGTGACCAGTGACGAGTGACCTGTGACAAGTGACCAGTGACCAGCGACCAGTGACCAGTGACCAGTGACCAGTGAACAGTGACCAGTGACCAGTGACCAGTGACCAGCGAAAGTGACCAGTGACGAGTGACCAGTGACAAGTGACAAGTGACCAGTGACCAGTGACCAGTGACCAGTGACCAGTGACCAGTGACCAGTGACCAGCGAAAATGACCAGTGACCAGTGACCAGTGACCAGCGAAATTGACAAGTGACCAGTGACCAGTGAACAGTGACAAGTGACCAGTGACCAGTGACCAACGAAAGTGACCAGTGAACAGTGACTAGCCAAATTGACCAGTGACCAGTGACCAGTGGCCAGCGGTAGTGACCAGTGACCAGTGACCAGTGATCAGTGACCAGTGAACAGTGACCAGTGACCAGTGACCAGTGACCTGTGACCAGCGAAAGTGACATGTGACCAGTGACCAGCGAAAGTGACTAGTGACCAGTGACCAGTGACCAGTGACCAGTGACCAGTGACCAGTGACCAGTGACCAGTGACCAATGACCAGTGACCAGTGACCAGTGACCAGTGACCAGTGACCAGTGACCAGTGACCAGCGAAAGTGACAGGTGACCAGTGACCAGTGACCAGTGACCAGCGAAAGTGACCAGTGACCAGTGAATAGTGACCAGCGAAATTGACCAGTTTCCAGTGACCAGTGATAAGTGACCAGTGACCAGTGACCAGCGAAAGTGACCAGTGAACAGTGATCAGCGAAATTGACCAGTGACCATTGACCAGTGACCAGCGAAAGTGACCAGTGACGAGTGACCAGTGACCAGTGACCAGGGACCAGTGACCAGCGAAAGTGACCAGTGACCAGTGACCAGTGACCAGTAACTAGCCAAATTGAGCAGTGAGCAGTGACCAGTGACCAGTGACCAGTGACCAGTGACCAGTGACCAGTGACCACCGAAATTGACCAGTGACCATTGACCAGTGACCAGCGAAAGTGACCAGTGACGAGTGACCTGTGACAAGTGACCAGTGACCAGTGACCAGCGAAAGTGACCAGTGATCAGCGAAATTGACCAGTGACCAGTGAACAGTGACCTGTGAACAGTGACCAGTGACCAGTGACAAGTGACCTGGGACCAGTGACCAGTGACCAGTGACCAGCGAAATTGGCCAGTGACCAGTCACCAGTCACCAGTCACCAGTGACCAGCGACCAGTGACCAGAGACCAGTAACCAGTGACCAGTGACCAGTGACCACTGACCAGCGAAAGTGACCAGTGAACAGTGACCAGTGATCAGTGACCTGTGACCAGTGACCAGTGACCAGTGACCAGTGACCAGTGACCAGCGAAAGTCACCAGTGACGAGTGACCAGTGACAAGTGACCAGTGACCAGTGACCATTGACCAGTGACTAGTGACTAGTGACCAACGACCAGTGACCATTGACCAGTGACCAGCGAAAGTGACCAGTGACGAGTGACCAGTGACCAGTGACCAGGGACCAGTGACCAGCGAAAGTGACCAGTGACCAGTGACCAGTGACCAGTAACTAGCCAAATTGAGCAGTGAGCAGTGACCAGTGACCAGTGACCAGTGACCAGTGACCAGTGACCAGTGACCACCGAAATTGACCAGTGACCATTGACCAGTGACCAGCGAAAGTGACCAGTGACGAGTGACCTGTGACAAGTGACCAGTGACCAGTGACCAGCGAAAGTGACCAGTGATCAGCGAAATTGACCAGTGACCAGTGAACAGTGACCTGTGAACAGTGACCAGTGACCAGTGACAAGTGACCTGGGACCAGTGACCAGTGACCAGTGACCAGCGAAATTGGCCAGTGACCAGTGACCAGTCACCAGTCACCAGTGACCAGCGACCAGTGACCAGAGACCAGTAACCAGTGACCAGTGACCAGTGACCACTGACCAGCGAAAGTGACCAGTGAACAGTGACCAGTGATCAGTGACCTGTGACCAGTGACCAGTGACCAGTGACCAGTGACTAGTGACCAGCGAAAGTGACCAGTGACCAGTGACCATTGACCAGCGACAAGTGACCAGTGACCAGTGACGAGTGACCAGTGACCAGTGACCAGTGACCAGTGACCAGCGAAATTGGCCAGTGACCAGTGACCAGTCACCAGTCACCAGTGACCAGCGACCAGTGACCAGAGACCAGTAACCAGTGACCAGTGACCAGTGACCACTGACCAGCGAAAGTGACCAGTGAACAGTGACCAGTGACCAGTGACCTGTGACCAGTGACCAGTGACCAGTGACCAGTGACCAGTGACCAGCGAAAGTCACCAGTGACGAGTGACCAGTGACAAGTGACCAGTGACCAGTGACCATTGACCAGTGACTAGTGACTAGTGACTAGTGACCAGTGACCAACGACCAGTGACCAGTGACCAGTGACCAGCGAAAGTGACCAGTGACCAGTGACCAGTGACCAGCGAAATTGACCAGTGACCTGTGACCAGAGACCAGTGACTAGCCAAATTGACCAGTGACCAGTGACTAGTGGCCAGCGGTAGTGACCAGCGACCAGTGACCAGTGATCAGTGACCAGTGAACAGTGACCAGTGACCAGTGACCAGTGACCTGTGACCAGCGAAAGTGACATGTGACCAGTGACCAGTGACCAGTGACCAGTGACCAGCGAAAGTGACTAGTGACCAGTGACCAGTGACCAGTGACCAGTGACCAGTGACCAGTGACCAGTGACCAATGACCAGTCACCAGTGACCAGTGACCAGTGACCAGTGACCAGTGACCAGTGACCAGTGACCAGTGACCAGCGAAAGTGACAGGTGACCAGTGACCAGTGACCAGTGACCAGCGAAAGTGACCAGTGACCAGTGAATAGTGACCAGCGAAATTGACCAGTTTCCAGTGACCAGTGATAAGTGACCAGTGACCAGTGACCAGCGAAAGTGACCAGTGAAGAGTGATCAGCGAAATTGACCAGTGACCATTGACCAGTGACCAGCGAAAGTGACCAGTGACGAGTGACCAGTGACCAGTGACCAGGGACCAGTGACCAGCGAAAGTGACCAGTTACCAGTGACCAGTGACCAGTAACTAGCCAAATTGAGCAGTGAGCAGTGACCAGTGACCAGTGACCAGTGACCAGTGACCAGTGACCAGTGACCAGTGACCACCGAAATTGACCAGTGACCATTGACCAGTGACCAGCGAAAGTGACCAGTGACGAGTGACCTGTGACAAGTGACCAGTGACCAGCGACCAGTGACCAGCGAATGTGACCAGTGACCAGTGACCAGTGACCAGTGACCAGTGACCAGCGAAAGTGACCAGTGACCAGTGACCAGTGACCAGTGACCAGCGAAAGTGACCAGTGATCAGCGAAATTGACCAGTGACCATTGACCAGTGACCAGCGAAAGTGACCAGTGACGAGTGACCAGTGACAAGTGACCAGTGACAAGTGACCAGTGACCACTGACCACTGACCAGTGACCAGTGACCAGCGACCAGTGACCAGTGACCAGTGACCAGTGACCAGTGACTAGCCAAATTGAGCAGTGAGCAGTGACCAGTGACCTGTGACCAGTGACCATTGACCAGTGACCAGCGAAATTGACCAGTGACCATTGACCAGTGACCAGCAAAAGTGACCAGTGACCAGTGACCAGTGACCAGTGACCAGTGACCAGTGACCAGTGACCACTGACCAGTGACCAGTGACCAGCGACCAGTGACCAGTGACCAGTGACCAGGGACCAGTGAACAGCGAAAGTGACCAGTGACCAGTGACCAGTGACCAGTGACTAGCCAAATTGAGCAGTGAGCAGTGACCAGTGACCAGTGACCAGTGACCAGTGACCAGTGACCAGCGAAATTGACCAGTGACCATTGACCAGTGACCAGCGAAAGTGACCAGTGACGAGCGACCAGTGAGCAGTGACCAGTGACCAGTGAACAGTGACCAGTGACCAGTGACCAGTGACCAGCGAAAATGACCAGTGACCAGCGAAAATGACCAGTGACCAGTGACCAGTGACCAGCGAAATTGACCAGTGACCAGTGACCAGTGAACAGTGACCAGTGACCAGTGACCAGCGAAAGTGACCAGTGACCAGTGACCAGTGACCAGCGAAATTGACCAGTGACCAGTGACCATTGACCAGCGACAAGTGACCAGTGACCAGTGACGAGTGACCAGTGACCACTGACCAGTGACCAGTGACCAGTGACCAGTGACCAGTGACCAGTGACCAGTGACCAGTGACCAGTGACCAGCGAAAGTGACTAGTGACCAGTGACCAGTGACCAGTGACCAGTGACCAGTGACCAGTGACCAGTGACCAGTGACCAGCGAAAGTGACCAGTGACGAGTGACCAGTGACAAGTGACCAGTGACCAGTGACCAGTGACCAGTGACCAGTGACCAGTGACCAGTGACCAGTGACCAGCGAAAGTGACCAGTGACGAGTGACCAGTGACAAGTGACAAGTGACCAGTGACCAGTGACCAGTGACCAGTGACCTGTGACCAGCGAAAGTGACCAGTGACCAGTGTCCAGTGAACAGTCACCAGTGACCAGTGACCAGTGACCAGTGACCAGCGAAAGTGACAGGTGACCAGTGACCAGTGACCAGTGACCAGTGACCAGTGACCAGTGACCAGTGACCAGCGAAAGTGACCAGTGACCAGTGAATAGTGACCAGCGAAATTGACCAGTTTCCAGTGACCAGTGATAAGTGACCAGTGACCAGTGACCAGCGAAAGTGACCAGTGAACAGTGATCAGCGAAATTGACCAGTGACCAGTGACCAGTGACCAGTGACCAATGACCAGTGACCAGTGACCAGTGACCAGTGACCAGTGACCAGTGACCTGTGACCAGTGACCAGTGACCAGCGAAAGTGACAGGTGACCAGTGACCAGTGTCCAGTGACCAGCGAAAGTGACCAGTGACCAGTGAATAGTGACCAGCGAAATTGACCAGTTTCCAGTGACCAGTGATAAGTGACCAGTGACCAGTGACCAGCGAAAGTGACCAGTGAACAGTGATCAGCGAAATTGACCAGTGACCATTGACCAGTGACCAGCGAAAGTGACCAGTGACGAGTGACCAGTGACCAGTGACCAGGGACCAGTGACCAGCGAAAGTGACCAGTGACCAGTGACCAGTGACCAGTAACAAGCCAAATTGAGCAGTGAGCAGTGACCAGTGACCAGTGACCAGTGACCAGTGACCAGTGAACAGTGACCACCGAAATTGACCAGTGACCATTGACCAGTGACCAGCGAAAGTGACCAGTGACGAGTGACCTGTGACAAGTGACCAGTGACCAGCGACCAGTGACCAGCGACAGTGACCAGTGACCAGTGACCAGTGACCAGTGACCAGTGACCAGCGAAAGTGACCAGTGACCAGTGACCAGTGACCAGTGACCAGCGAAAGTGACCAGTGATCAGCGAAATTGACCAGTGACCATTGACCAGTGACCAGCGAAAGTGACCAGTGACGAGTGACCAGTGACAAGTGACCAGTGACAAGTGACCAGTGACCATTGACCAGTGACCAGTGACCAGTGACCAGCGACCAGTGACCAGTGACCAGTGACCAGTGACCAGTGACTAGCCAAATTGAGCAGTGAGCAGTGACCAGTGACCAGTGACCAGTGACCATTGACCAGTGACCAGCGAAATTGACCAGTGACCATTGACCAGTGACCAGCGAAAGTGACCAGTGACGAGTGACCTGTGACAAGTGACCAGTGACCAGCGACCAGTGACCAGTGACCAGTGACCAGTGAACCAGTGACCAGTGACCAGCGAAAGTGACCAGTGACGAGTGACCTGTGACCAGCGACCAGTGACCAGTGACCAGTGACCAGTGAACAGTGACCAGTGACCAGCGAAAGTCACCAGTGACGAGTGACCAGTGACAAGTGACCAGTGACCAGTGACCATTGACCAGTGACTAGTGACTAGTGACCAGTGACCAACGACCAGTGACCAGTGACCAGTGACCAGTGACCAGTGACCAGTGACCAGTGACCAACGAAAATGACCAGTGACCAGTGACCAGTGACCAGCGAAATTGACCAGTGACCAGTGACCAGTGACCAGTGACCAGTGACCAGTGACCAGCGAAATTGACCAGTGACCATTGACCAGTGACCAGCGCAAGTGACCAGTGACGAGTGACCTGTGACCAGCGACCAGTGACCAGTGACCAGTGACCAGTGAACAGTGACCAGTGACCAGTGACAAGTGACCTGGGACCAGTGACCAGTGACCAGTGACCAGCGAAATTGGCCAGTGACCAGTGACCAGTGACCAGTCATCAGTGACCAGCGACCAGTGACCAGAGACCAGTAACCAGTGACCAGTGACCAGTGACCACTGACCAGCGAAAGTGACCAGTGAACAGTGACCAGTGACCAGTGACCTGTGACCAGTGACCAGTGACCAGTGACCAGTGACCAGTGACCAGCGAAAGTCACCAGTGACGAGTGACCAGTGACAAGTGACCAGTGACCAGTGACCATTGACCAGTGACTAGTGACTAGTGACCAGTGACCAACGACCAGTGACCAGTGACCAGTGACCAGTGACCAGCGAAAGTGACCATTTTCCAGTGACCAGTGATAAGTGACCAGTGACCAGTGACCAGCGAAAGTGACCAGTGAACAGTGATCAGCGAAATTGACCAGTGACCATTGACCAGTGACCAGCGAAAGTGACCAGTGACGAGTGACCAGTGACAAGTGACCAGTGACAAGTGACCAGTGACCACTGACCAGTGACCAGTGACCAGCGACCAGTGACCAGTGACCAGTGACCAGGGACCAGTGACCAGTGACCAGCGAAATTGGCCAGTGACCAGTGACCAGTGACCAGTAACCACTGACCAGCGAAAGTGACCAGTGAACAGTGACCAGTGACCAGTGACCTGTGACCAGTGACCAGTGACCAGTGACCAGTGACCAGCGAAAGTGACCAGTGACCAGTGACCATTGACCAGCGACAAGTGACCAGTGACCAGTGACGAGTGACCAGTGACCAGTGACCAGTGACCAGTGACCAGTGACCAGTGAACAGTGATCAGCGAAATTGACCAGTGACCATTGACCAGTGACCAGCGAAAGTGACCAGTGACGAGTGACCTGTGACAAGTGACCAGTGACCAGCGACCAGTGACCAGTGACCAGTGACCAGTGAACAGTGACCAGTGACCAGTGACAAGTGACCTGGGACCAGTGACCAGTGACCAGTGACAAGCGAAATTGGCCAGTGACCAGTCACCAGTGACCAGCGACCAGTGACCAGAGACCAGTAACCAGTGACCAGTGACCAGTGACCACTGACCAGCGAAAGTGACCAGTGAACAGTGACCAGTGACCAGTGACCTGTTACCAGTGACCAGTGACCAGTGACCAGTGACCAGTGACCAGTGACCAGTGGCCAGCGAAAGTCACCAGTGACGAGTGACCAGTGACAAGTGACCAGTGACCAGTGACCAGTGACCAGTGACCATTGACCAGTGACTAGTGACTAGTGACCAGTGACCAACGACCAGTGACCAGTGACCAGTGACCAGCGAAAGTGACCAGTGACCAGTGACCATTGACCAGCGACAAGTGACCAGTGACCAGTGACCAGTGACCAGTGACCAGTGACCTGTGACCAGCGAAAGTGACCAGTGACCAGTGTCCAGTGACCAGTGACCAGTGACCAGTGACCAGTCACCAGTGACCAGTGACCAGTGACCAGCGAAAGTGACAGGTGACCAGTGACCAGTGACCAGTGACCAGTGACCAGTGACCAGCGAAAGTGACCAGTGACCAGTGAATAGTGACCAGCGAAATTGACCATTTTCCAGTGACCAGTGATAAGTGACCAGTGACCAGTGACCAGCGAAAGTGACCAGTGAACAGTGATCAGCGAAATTGACCAGTGACCATTGACCAGTGACCAGCGAAAGTGACCAGTGACGAGTGACCAGTGACAAGTGACCAGTGACAAGTGACCAGTGACCACTGACCAGTGACCAGTGACCAGCGACCAGTGACCAGTGACCAGTGACCAGGGACCAGTGACCAGCGAAAGTGACCAGTGACCAGTGACCAGTGACCAGTAACTAGCCAAATTGAGCTTTGAGCAGTGACCAGTGACCAGTGACCAGTGACCAGTGACCAGTGACCAGCGAAATTGACCAGTGACCATTGACCAGTGACCAGCGAAAGTGACCAGTGACGAGTGACCTGTGACAAGTGACCAGTGACAAGTGACCAGTGACCAGTGACCAGTGACCAGGGACCAGTGACCAGTGACCAGTGACCAGGGACCAGTGACCAGCGAAAGTGACCAGTGACCAGTGACCAGTGACCAGTGACTAGCCAAATTGAGCAGTGAGCAGTGACCAGTGACCAGTGACCAGTGACCAGTGACCAGTGACCAGCGAAATTGACCAGTGACCATTGACCAGTGACCAGCGAAAGTGACCAGTGACGAGCGACCAGTGAGCAGTGACCAGTGACCAGTGAACAGTGACCAGTGACCAGTGACCAGTGACCAGCGAAAATGACCAGTGACCAGCGAAAATGACCAGTGACCAGTGACCAGTGACCAGCGAAATTGACCAGTGACCAGTGACCAGTGAACAGTGACCAGTGACCAGTGCCCAGCGAAAGTGACCAGTGACCAGTGACCAGTGACCAGCGAAATTGACCAGTGACCAGTGACCATTGACCAACGACAAGTGACCAGTGACCAGTGACGAGTGACCAGTGACCAGTGACCAGTGACCAGTGACCAGTGACCAGTGACCAGCGAAAGTGACAAGTGACCAGTGACCAGTGACCAGTGACCAGCGAAAGTGACTAGTGACCAGTGACCAGTGACCAGTGACCAGTGACCAGTGACCAGTGACCAGTGACCAGCGACCAGTGACCAGTGACCAGTGACCAGGGACCAGTGACCAGCGAAAGTGACCAGTGACCAGTGACCAGTGACCAGTGACTAGCCAAATTGAGCAGTGAGCAGTGACCAGTGACCAGTGACCAGTGACCAGTGACCAGTGACCAGCGAAATTGACCAGTGACCATTGACCAGTGACCAGCGAAAGTGACCAGTGACGAGTGACCTGTGACAAGTGACCAGTGACCAGCGACCAGTGACCAGTGAACAGTGACCAGTGAACAGTGACCAGTGACCAGTGACCAGTGACCAGCGAAAATGACCAGTGACCAGCGAAAATGACCAGTGACCAGTGACCAGTGACCAGCGAAATTGACCAGTGACCAGTGACCAGTGAACAGTGACCAGTGACCAGTGACCAGCGAAAGTGACCAGTGACCAGTGACCAGTGACCAGCGAAATTGACCAGTGACCAGTGACCAGAGACCAGTGACTAGCCAAATTGACCAGTGACCAGTCACCAGTGGCCAGCGGTAGTGACCAGTGACCAGTGACCAGTGAACAGTGACCAGGGACCAGTGACCAGTGACGAGTGACCATTGACCAGCGAAAGTGAACAGTGACCAGTGACCAGTGACCAGTGACCAGTGACCAGTGACCAGTGACCAGTGACAAGTGACATGGGACCAGTGACCAGTGACCAGTGACCAGCGAAATTGGCCAGTGACCAGTGACCAGTGACCAGTGACCACTGACCAGCGAAAGTGACCAGTGAACAGTGACCAGTGACCAGTGACCAGTGACCAGTGACCAGTGACCAGTGACCAGCGAAAGTGACAAGTGACCAGTGACCAGTGACCAGTGACCAGTGACCAGTGAGCAGCGAAAGTGACTAGTGACCAGTGACCAGTGACCAGTGACCAGTGACCAGTGACCAGTGACCAGCGAAAGTGACCAGTGACCAGTGACCAGTGACCAGTGACCAGTGACCAGTGACAAGTGACCTGGGACCAGTGACCAGTGACCAGTGACCAGCGAAATTGGCCAGTGACCAGTGACCAGTCACCAGTCACCAGTGACCAGCGACCAGTGACCAGAGACCAGTAACCAGTGACCAGTGACCAGTGACCACTGACCAGCGAAAGTGACCAGTGAACAGTGACCAGTGACCAGTGACCTGTGACCAGTGACCAGTGACCAATGACCAGTGACCAGTGACCAGCGAAAGTGACCAGTGACGAGTGACCAGTGACAGGTGACCAGTGACCAGTGACCATTGACCAGTGACTAGTGACTAGTGACCAGTGACCAACGACCAGTGACCAGTGAACAGTGACCAGCGAAAGTGACCAGTGACCAGTGACCATTGACCAGCGACAAGTGACCAGTGACCAGTGACGAGTGACCAGTGACCAGTGACCAGTGACCAGTGACCAGTGACCAGTGACCAGTGACCAGCGAAAGTGACAAGTGACCAGTGACCAGTGACCAGTGACCAGTGACCAGTGACCAGCGAAAGTGACTAGTGACCAGTGACCAGTGACCAGTGACCAGTGACCAGTGACCAGTGACCAGCGAAAATGACCAGTGACCAGCGAAAATGACCAGTGACCAGTGACCAGTGACCAGCGAAATTGACCAGTGACCAGTGACCAGTGACCAGCGAAAGTGACCAGTGACCAGTGACCAGTGACCAGCGAAATTGACCAGTGACCAGTGACCAGAGACCAGTGACTAGCCAAATTGAGCAGTGAGCAGTGACCAGTGACCAGTGACCAGTGACCAGTGACCAGTGACCAGCGAAATTGACCTGTGACCATTGACCAGTGACCAGCGAAAGTGACCAGTGACGAGTGACCTGTGACAAGTGACCAGTGACCAGCGACCAGTGACCAGTGACCAGTGACCAGTGAACAGTGACCAGTGACCAGTGACCCGTGACCAGCGAAAATGACCAGTGACCAGCGAAAATGACCAGTGACCAGTGACCAGTGACCAGCGAAATTGACCAGTGACCAGTGACCAGTGAACAGTGACCAGTGACCAGTGACCAGCGAAAGTGACCAGTGACCAGTGACCAGTGACCAGCGAAATTGACCAGTGACCAGTGACCAGAGACCAGTGACTAGCCAAATTGACCAGTGACCAGTGACCAGTGGCCAGCGGTAGTAACCAGTGACCAGTGACCAGTGAACTGTGACCAGGGACCAGTGACCAGTGACGAGTGACCATTGACCAGCGAAAGTGAACAGTGACCAGTGACCAGTGACCAGTGACCAGTGACCAGTGACCAGTGACCAGTGACAAGTGACATGGGACCAGTGACCAGTGACCAGTGACCAGCGAAATTGGCCAGTGACCAGTGACCAGTGACCAGTGACCACTGACCAGCGAAAGTGACCAGTGAACAGTGACCAGTGACCAGTGACCAGTGACCAGTGACCAGTGACCAGCGAAAGTGACAAGTGACCAGTGACCAGTGACCAGTGACCAGTGACCAGTGAGCAGCGAAAGTGACTAGTGACCAGTGACCAGTGACCAGTGACCAGTGACCAGTGACCAGTGACCAGCGAAAGTGACCAGTGACCAGTGACCAGTGACCAGTGACCAGTGACCAGTGACAAGTGACCTGGGACCAGTGACCAGTGACCAGTGACCAGCGAAATTGGCCAGTGACCAGTGACCAGTGACCAGTCACCAGTGACCAGCGACCAGTGACCAGAGACCAGTAACCAGTGACCAGTGACCAGTGACCAGTGACCACTGACCAGCGAAAGTGACCAGTGAACAGTGACCAGTGACCAGTGACCTGTGACCAGTGACCAGTGACCAATGACCAGTGACCAGTGACCAGCGAAAGTGACCAGTGACGAGTGACCAGTGACAAGTGACCAGTGACCAGTGACCATTGACCAGTGACTAGTGACTAGTGACCAGTGACCAACGACCAGTGACCAGTGAACAGTGACCAGCGAAAGTGACCAGTGACCAGTGACCATTGACCAGCGACAAGTGACCAGTGACCAGTGACGAGTGACCAGTGACCAGTGACCAGTGACCAGTGACCAGTGACCAGTGACCAGTGACCAGTGACCAGCGAAAGTGACAAGTGACCAGTGACCAGTGACCAGTGACCAGTGACCAGTGACCAGCGAAAGTGACTAGTGACCAGTGACCAGTGACCAGTGACCAGTGACCAGTGACCAGTGACCAGTGACCAGCGAAAGTGACCAGTGACGAGTGACCAGTGACAAGTGACCAGTGACCAGTGACCAGTGACCAGTGACCAGCGAAAGTGACCAGTGACGAGTGACCAGTGACAAGTGACAAGTGACCAGTGACCAGTGACCAGTGACCAGCGAAAATGACCAGTGACCAGTGACCAGTGACCAGCGAAATTGACCAGTGACCAGTGACCAGTGAACAGTGACCAGTGACCAGTGACCAGCGAAAGTGACCAGTGACCAGTGACCAGTGACCAGCGAAATTGACCAGTGACCAGTGACCAGAGACCAGTGACTAGCCAAATTGAGCAGTGAGCAGTGACCAGTGACCAGTGACCAGTGACCAGTGACCAGTGACCAGTGACCAGCGAAATTGACCAGTGACCATTGACCAGTGACCAGCGAAAGTGACCAGTGACGAGTGACCTGTGACAAGTGACCAGTGACCAGCGACCAGTGACCAGTGACCAGTGACCAGTGAACAGTGACCAGTGACCAGTGACCAGTGACCAGCGAAAATGACCAGTGACCAGCGAAAATGACCAGTGACCAGTGACCAGTGACCAGCGAAATTGACCAGTGACCAGTGACCAGTGAACAGTGACCAGTGACCAGTGACCAGCGAAAGTGACCAGTGACCAGTGACCAGTGACCAGCGAAATTGACCAGTGACCAGTGACCAGAGACCAGTGACTAGCCAAATTGACCAGTGACCAGTGACCAGTGGCCAGCGGTAGTAACCAGTGACCAGTGACCAGTGAACTGTGACCAGGGACCAGTGACCAGTGACGAGTGACCATTGACCAGCGAAAGTGAACAGTGACCAGTGACCAGTGACCAGTGACCAGTGACCAGTGACCAGTGACCAGTGACCAGTGACAAGTGACATGGGACCAGTGACCAGTGACCAGTGACCAGCGAAATTGGCCAGTGACCAGTGACCAGTGACCAGTGACCACTGACCAGCGAAAGTGACCAGTGAACAGTGACCAGTGACCAGTGACCAGTGACCAGTGACCAGTGACCAGCGAAAGTGACAAGTGACCAGTGACCAGTGACCAGTGACCAGTGACCAGTGAGCAGCGAAAGTGACTAGTGACCAGTGACCAGTGACCAGTGACCAGTGACCAGTGACCAGTGACCAGCGAAAGTGACCAGTGACCAGTGACCAGTGACCAGTGACCAGTGACCAGTGACAAGTGACCTGGGACCAGTGACCAGTGACCAGTGACCAGCGAAATTGGCCAGTGACCAGTGACCAGTGACCAGTCACCAGTGACCAGCGACCAGTGACCAGAGACCAGTAACCAGTGACCAGTGACCAGTGACCACTGACCAGCGAAAGTGACCAGTGAACAGTGACCAGTGACCAGTGACCTGTGACCAGTGACCAGTGACCAATGACCAGTGACCAGTGACCAGCGAAAGTGACCAGTGACGAGTGACCAGTGACAAGTGACCAGTGACCAGTGACCATTGACCAGTGACTAGTGACTAGTGACCAGTGACCAACGACCAGTGACCAGTGAACAGTGACCAGCGAAAGTGACCAGTGACCAGTGACCATTGACCAGCGACAAGTGACCAGTGACCAGTGACGAGTGACCAGTGACCAGTGACCAGTGACCAGTGACCAGTGACCAGTGACCAGTGACCAGCGAAAGTGACAAGTGACCAGTGACCAGTGACCAGTGACCAGTGACCAGTGACCAGCGAAAGTGACTAGTGACCAGTGACCAGTGACCAGTGACCAGTGACCAGCGAAAGTGACCAGTGACGAGTGACCAGTGACAAGTGACCAGTGACCAGTGACCAGTGACCAGTGACCAGTGACCAGTGACCAGTGACCAGTGACCAGCGAAAGTGACCAGTGACGAGTGACCAGTGACAAGTGACAAGTGACCAGTGACCAGTGACCACTGACCAGTGACCAGTGACCAGCGACCAGTGACCAGCGACCAGTGACCAGTGACCAGTGACGAGGGACCAGTGACCAGCGAAAGTGACCAGTGACCAGTGACCAGGGACCAGTGACCAGCGAAAGTGACCAGTGACCAGTGACCAGTGACCAGTGACTAGCCAAATTGAGCAGTGAGCAGTGACCAGTGACCAGTGACCAGTGACCAGTGACCAGTGACCAGTGACCAGTGACCAGTGACCAGTGACCAGCGAAAGTGACCAGTGACGAGTGACCAGTGACAAGTGACCAGTGACCAGTGACCAGTGACCAGTGACCAGTGACCAGTGACCAGTGACCAGTGACCAGCGAAAGTGACAAGTGACAAGTGACCAGTGAGCAGTGACCAGTGACCAGTGACCAGTGACCAGTGACCAGCGAAAGTGACCAGTGACCAGTGTCCAGTGACCAGTCACCAGTGACCAGTGACCAGTGACCAGTGACCAGTGACCAGTGACCAGCGAAAGTGAGAGGTGACCAGTGACCAGTGACCAGTGACCAGTGACCAGTGACCAGCGAAAGTGACCAGTGACCAGTGAATAGTGACCAGCGAAATTGACCATTTTCCAGTGACCAGTGATAAGTGACCAGTGACCAGTGACCAGCGAAAGTGACCAGTGAACAGTGATCAGCGAAATTGACCAGTGACCATTGACCAGTGACCAGCGAAAGTGACCAGTGACGAGTGACCAGTGACAAGTGACCAGTGACAAGTGACCAGTGACCACTGACCAGTGACCAGTGACCAGCGACCAGTGACCAGTGACCAGTGACCAGGGACCAGTGACCAGTGACCAGCGAAATTGGCCAGTGACCAGTGACCAGTGACCAGTAACCACTGACCAGCGAAAGTGACCAGTGAACTGTGACCAGTGACCAGTGACCAGGGACCAGAGACCAGTAACCAGTGACCAGTGACCAGTGACCACTGACCAGCGAAAGTGACCAGTGAACAGCGACCAGTGACCAGTGACCAGTGACCTGTGACCAGTGACCAGCGAAAGTGACCAGTGACGAGTGACCAGTGACAAGTGACCAGTGACCAGTGACCATTGACCAGTGACTAGTGACTAGTGACCAGTGACCAACGACCAGTGACCAGTGAACAGTGACCAGCGACCAGTGACCAGAGACCAGTAACCAGTGACCAGTGACCAGTGACCACTGACCAGCGAAAGTGACCAGTGAACAGCGACCAGTGACCAGTGACCAGTGACCTGTGACCAGTGACCAGCGAAAGTGACCAGTGACGAGTGACCAGTGACAAGTGACCAGTGACCAGTGACCATTGACCAGTGACTAGTGACTAGTGACCAGTGACCAACGACCAGTGACCAGTGAACAGTGACCAGCGAAAGTGACCAGTGACCAGTAACCACTGACCAGCGAAAGTGACCAGTGAACAGTGACCAGTGACCAGTGACCAGTGACCAGTGACCAGTGACCAGTGACCAGCGAAAGTCACCAGTGACGAGTGACCAGTGACAAGTGACCAGTGACCAGTGACCATTGACCAGTGACCAGCGAAAGTGACTAGTGACGAGTGACCTGTGACAAGTGACCAGTGACCAGCGACCAGTGACCAGTGACCAGTGACCAGTGAACAGTGACCAGTGACCAGTGACCAGCGAAAGTGACCAGTGAACAGTGATCAGCGAAATTGACCAGTGACCATTGACCAGTGACCAGCGAAAGTGACCAGTGACGAGTGACCAGTGACAACTGACCAGTGACAAGTGACCAGTGATCACTGACCAGTGACCAGTGACCAGCGACCAGTGACCAGTGACCAGTGACCAGGGACCAGTGACCAGCGAAAGTGACCAGTGACCAGTGACCAGTGACCAGTGACTAGCCAAATTGAGCAGTGAGCAGTGACCAGTGACCAGTGACCAGTGACCAGTGACCAGTGACCAGTGACCAGCGAAATTGACCAGTGACCAGCGAAAGTGACCAGTGACCAGTGACCAGTGACCAGGGACCAGTGACCAGCGAAAGTGACCAGTGACCAGTGACCAGTGACCAGTGACTATTCAAATTGAGCAGTGAGCAGTGACCAGTGACCAGTGACCAGTGACCAGTGACCAGTGACCAGCGAAATTGACCAGTGACCATTGACCAGTGACCAGCGAAAGTGACCAGTGACGAGTGACCTGTGACAAGTGACCAGTGACCAGCGACCAGTGACCAGTGACCATTGACCAGTGACCAGCGAAAGTGACCAGTGACGAGTGACCTGTGACAAGTGACCAGTGACCAGCGACCAGTGACCGGTGACCAGTGACCAGTGACCAGCGACCAGTGACCAGTGACCAGTGACCAGTGAACAGTTACCAGTGACCAGTGACCAGTGACCAACGAAATTGACCAGTTTCCAGTGACCAGTGATAAGTGACCAGTGACCAGTGACCAGCGAAAGTGACCAGTGAACAGTGATCAGCGAAATTGACCAGTGACCATTGACCAGTGACCAGCGAAAGTGACCAGTGACGAGTGACCAGTGACAAGTGACCAGTGACAAGTGACCAGTGACCACTGACCAGTGACCAGTGACCAGCGACCAGTGACCAGTGACCAGTGACCAGTGACCAGTGACTAGCCAAATTGAGCAGTGAGCAGTGACCAGTGACCAGTGACCAGTGACCATTGACCAGTGACCAGCGAAATTGACCAGTGACCATTGACCAGTGACCAGCGAAAGTGACCAGTGACGAGTGACCTGTGACAAGTGACCAGTGACCAGCGACCAGTGACCAGTGACCAGTGACCAGTGAACAGTGACCTGTGACCAGCGACCAGTGACCAGTGACCAGTGACCAGTGAACAGTGACCAGTGACCAGTGACCAGTGACCAACGAAAATGACCAGTGACCAGTGACCAGGGACCAGCGAAATTGACCAGTGACCAGTGACCAGTGACCAGTGACCAGTGACCAGTGACCAGTGACCAGTGACCAGCGACCAGTGACCAGTGACCAGTGACCAGTGACCAGTGAACATTGACCAGTGACCAGTGACCAGTGACCAACGAAAATGACCAGTGACCAGTGACCAGTGACCAGCGAAATTGACCAGTGACCAGTGACCAGTGACCAGTGACCAGTGACCAGTGACAAGTGACCAGCGAAAGTGACCAGTGACCAGGGACCAGTGACCAGTGACCAGCGAAATTGACCAGTGATCAGTGACCAGTGACCAGTGACAAGTGACCAGTGACCAGTGAGCAGCGAAAGTGACCAGTGAACAGTGACCAGTGACCAGTGACCAGCAAAATTGACCAGCAAAATTGACCAGTGACCAGTGACCAGTGACCAATGACCAGTGACCAGTGACCAGTGACCAGTGACCAGTGACCAGTGACCAGTGACCAGCGACCAGTGACCAGTGACCATTGACCAGTGACCAGTGACCAGTGACCAGTGACCAGCGAAAGTGACCAGGGACAAGTGACCAGTGACCAGTGACCAGTGACCAGTGACCAGTGACCAGTGACCAGTGACAAGTGACCAGTGACCAGCGACCAGTGACCAGTGACCAGTGACCAGTGACCAGTGACCACTGACCATCGAAAGTGACCAGTGACCAGTGACCAGTGACCAGTGACCAGTGACCAGTGACCAGCGAAAGTGACCAGTGACCAGTGACCAGTGACCAGCGAAATTGACCAGTGACCAGTGACCAGAGACCAGTGACTAGCCAAATTGACCAGTGACCAGTGACCAGTGGCCAGCGGTAGTGACCAGTGACCAGTGACCAGTGACCAGTGACCAGTGACCAGTGACCACTGCCCATCGAAAGTGACCAGTGACCAGTGACCAGTGACCAGTGACCAGTGACCAGTGACCAGTGACCAGCGAAAGTGACCAGTGACCAGTGACCAGTGACCAGTGACCAGTGACCAGTGACCTGTGACCAGAGACCAGTGACTAGCCAAATTGACCAGTGACCAGTGACCAGTGGCCAGCGGTAGTGACCAGTGACCAGTGACCAGTGACCAGTGACCAGTGACCAGTGACCAGTGACCAGTGACCAGTGACCAGTGACCAGTGACCAGCGAAAGTGACCAGTGACCAGTGAATAGTGACCAGCGAAATTGACCAGTTTCCAGTGACCAGTGATAAGTGACCAGTGACCAGTGACCAGCGAAAGTGACCAGTGAACAGTGATCAGCGAAATTGACCAGTGACCATTGACCAGTGACCAGCGAAAGTGACCAGTGACGAGTGACCAGTGACAAGTGACCAGTGAGCAGCGAAAGTGACCAGTGAACAGTGACCAGTGACCAGTGACCAGCAAAATTGACCAGCAAAATTGACCAGTGACCAGTGACCAGTGACCAATGACCAGTGACCAGTGACCAGTGACCAGTGACCAGTGACCAGTGACCAGTGACCAGTGACCAGCGACCAGTGACCAGTGACCATTGACCAGTGACCAGTGACCAGTGACCAGTGACCAGCGAAAGTGACCAGGGACAAGTGACCAGTGACCAGTGACCAGTGACCAGTGACCAGTGACCAGTGACCAGTGACAAGTGACCAGTGACCAGCGACCGGTGACCAGTGACCAGTGACCAGTGACCAGTGACCACTGACCATCGAAAGTGACCAGTGAACAGTGACCAGTGACCAGTGACCAGTGACCAGTGACCAGTGACCAGCGAAAGTGACCAGTGACCAGTGACCAGTGACCAGCGAAATTGACCAGTGACCAGTGACCAGAGACCAGTGACTAGCCAAATTGTCCAGTGACCAGTGACCAGTGGCCAGCGGTAGTGACCAGTGACCAGTGACCAGTGACCAGTGACCAGTGACCAGTGACCACTGACCATCGAAAGTGACCAGTGACCAGTGACCAGTGACCAGTGACCAGCGAAAGTGACCAGTGACCAGTGACCAGTGACCAGCGAAATTGACCAGTGACCAGTGACCAGAGACCAGTGACTAGCCAAATTGACCAGTGACCAGTGACCAGTGGCCAGCGGTAGTGACCAGTGACCAGTGACCAGTGACCAGTGACCAGTGACCAGTGACCAGTGACCAGTGACCAGTGACCAGCGAAAGTGACCAGTGACCAGTGAATAGTGACCAGCGAAATTGACCAGTTTCCAGTGACCAGTGATAAGTGACCAGTGACCAGTGACCAGCGAAAGTGACCAGTGAACAGTGATCAGCGAAATTGACCAGTGACCATTGACCAGTGCCCAGCGAAAGTGACCAGTGACGAGTGACCAGTGACAAGTGACCAGTGACAAGTGACCAGTGACCACTGACCAGTGACCAGTGACCAGCGACCAGTGACCAGTGACCAGTGACCAGGGACCTGTGACCAGCGAAAGTGACCACTGACCAGTGACCAGTGACCAGTGACTAGCCAAATTGAGCAGTGAGCAGTGACCAGTGACCAGTGACCAGTGACCAGCGAAATTGACCAGTGACCAGCGAAAGTGACCAGTGACGAGTGACCTGTGACAAGTGACCAGTGACCAGCGACCAGTGACCAGCGACCAGTGACCAGTGACCAGTGACCAGTGACCAGCGAAAGGGACAGGTGTCCAGTGACCAGTGACCAGTGACCAGTGACCAGTGACCAGTGACCAGTGAATAGTGACCAGCGAAATTGACCAGTTTCCAGTGACCAGTGATAAGTGACCAGTGACCAGTGACCAGCGAAAGTGACCAGTGAACAGTGATCAGCGAAATTGACCAGTGACCATTGACCAGTGAACAGCGAAAGTGACCAGTGACGAGTGACCAGTGACCAGTGACCGGCGAAAGTGACCAGTGACGAGTGACCAGTGACAAGTGACCAGTGACCAGTGACCATTGACCAGTGACTAGTGACTAGTGACTAGTGACCAGTGACCAACGACCAGTGACCAGTGAACAGTGACCAGTGACCAGTGACCAGTGACCAGTGACCAGTGACCTGTGACAAGCGAAAGTGACCAGTGACCAGTGTCCAGTGACCAGTGACCAGTGACCAGTGACCAGTGACCAGTGACAAGTGACCAGTGACCAGCGAAAGTGACAGGTGACCAGTGACCAGTGACCAGTGACCAGTGACCAGTGACAAGTGACCAGTGACCAGCGAAAGTGACCAGTGACCAGTGAATAGTGACCAGCGAAATTGACCATTTTCCAGTGACCAGTAATAAGTGACCAGTTACCAGTGACCAGCGAAAGTGACCAGTGAACAGTGATCAGCGAAATTGACCAGTGACCATTGACCAGTGACCAGCGAAAGTGACCAGTGACGAGTGACCAGTGACAAGTGACCAGTGACAAGTGACCAGTGACCACTGACCAGTGACCAGTGACCAGCGACCAGTGACCAATGACCAGTGACCAGGGACCAGTGACCAGCGAAAGTGACCAGTGACCAGTGACCAGTGATCAGTAACTAGCCAAATTGAGCAGTGAGCAGTGACCAGTGACCAGTGACCAGTGACCAGTGACCAGTGACCAGCGAAATTGACCAGTGACCATTGATCAGTGACCAGTGAACAGTGACCAGTGACCAGTGACCAGTGACCAGCGAAATTGGCCAGTGACCAGTCACCAGTGACCAGCGACCAGTGACCAGAGACCAGTAACCAGTGACCAGTGACCAGTGACCACTGACCAGCGAAAGTGACCAGTGAACAGTGACCAGTGACCAGTGACCAGTGACCTGTGACCAGTGACCAGTGACCAGTGACCAGTGACCAGCGAAAGTGACCAGTGACGAGTGACCAGTGACAAGTGACCAGTGACCAGTGACCATTGACCAGTGACTAGTGACTAGTGACCAGTGACCAACGACCAGTGACCAGTGAACAGTGACCAGCGAAAGTGACCAGTGACCAGTGACCAGTGACCAGTAACCACTGACCAGCGAAAGTGACCAGTGAACAGTGACCAGTGACCAGTGACCTGTGACCAGTGACCAGTGACCAGTGACCAGTGACCAGTGACCAGCGAAAGTCACCAGTGACGAGTGACCAGTGACAAGTGACCAGTGACCAGTGACCATTGACCAGTGACCAGCGAAAGTGACTAGTGACGAGTGACCTGTGACAAGTGACCAGTGACCAGCGACCAGTGACCAGTGACCAGTGACCAGTGAACAGTGACCAGTGACCAGTGACCAGCGAAAGTGACCAGTGAACAGTGATCAGCGAAATTGACCAGTGACCATTGACCAGTGACCAGCGAAAGTGACCAGTGACGAGTGACCAGTGACAAGTGACCCGTGACAATTGACCAGTGACCACTGACCAGTGACCAGTGACCAGCGACCAGTGACCAGTGACCAGTGACCAGGGACCAGTGACCAGCGAAAGTGACCAGTGACCAGTGACCAGTGACCAGTGACTAGCCAAATTGAGCAGTGAGCAGTGACCAGTGACCAGTGACCAGTGACCAGTGACCAGTGACCAGCGAAATTGACCAGTGACCAGCGAAAGTGACCAGTGACCAGTGACCAGTGACCAGGGACCAGTGACCAGCGAAAGTGACCAGTGACCAGTGACCAGTGACTATCCAAATTGAGCAGTGAGCAGTGACCAGTGACCAGTGACCAGTGACCAGTGACCAGCGACCAGTGACCAGTGACCATTGACCAGTGACCAGCGAAATTGACCAGTGACCATTGACCAGTGACCAGCGAAAGTGACCAGTGACGAGTGACCTGTGACAAGTGACCAGTGACCAGCGACCAGTGACCAGTGACCAGTGACCAGTGAACAGTGACCAGTGACCAGCGACCAGTGACCAGTGACCAGTGACCAGTGAACAGTGACCAGTGACCAGTGACCAGTGACCAACGAAATTGACCAGTGACGAGTGACCTGTGACAAGTGACCAGTGACCAGCGACCAGTGACCAGTGACCATTGACCAGTGACCAGCGAAATTGACCAGTGACCATTGACCAGTGACCAGCGAAAGTGACCAGTGACGAGTGACCTGTGACAAGTGACCAGTGACCAGCGACCAGTGACCAGTGACCAGTGACCAGTGAACAGTGACCAGTGACCAGCGACCAGTGACCAGTGACCAGTGACCAGTGAACAGTGACCAGTGACCAGCGACCAGTGACCAACGAAATTGACCAGTTTCCAGTGACCAGTGATATGTGACCAGTGACCAGTGACCAGCGAAAGTGACCAGTGAACAGTGATCAGCGAAATTGACCAGTGACCATTGACCAGTGACCAGCGAAAGTGACCAGTGACGAGTGACCAGTGACAAGTGACCAGTGACAAGTGACCAGTGACCACTGACCAGTGACCAGTGACCAGCGACCAGTGACCAGTGACCAGTGACCAGTGACTAGCCAAATTGAGCAGTGAGCAGTGACCAGTGACCAGTGACCAGTGACCAGTGACCAGTGACCAGCGAAATTGACCAGTGACCAGTGACCAGAGACCAGTGACTAGCCAAATTGACCAGTGACCAGTGACCAGTGGCCAGCGGTAGTGACCAGTGAGCAGTGACCAGTGATCAGTGACCAGTGAACAGTGACCAGTGACCAGTGACCTGTGACCAGTGACCAGTGACCAGTGACCAGTGACCAGTGACCAGCGAAAGTCACCAGTGACGAGTGACCAGTGACAAGTGACCAGTGACCAGTGACCATTGACCAGTGACTAGTGACTAGTGACCAGTGACCAACGACCAGTGACCAGTGACCAGTGACCAGCGAAAGTGACCAGTGACCAGTGACCATTGACCAGCGACAAGTGACCAGTGACCAGTGACGAGTGACCAGTGACCAGTGACCAGTGACCAGCGAAAGTGACAAGTGACCAGTGACCAGTGACCAGTGACCAGCGAAAGTGACTAGTGACCAGTGACCAGTGACCAGTGACTAGTGACTAGTGACCAGTGACCAACGACCAGTGACCAGTGACCAGTGACCAGCGAAAGTGACCAGTGACCAGTGACCATTGACCAGCGACAAGTGACCAGTGACCAGTGACGAGTGACCAGTGACCAGTGACCAGTGACCAGCGAAAGTGACAAGTGACCAGTGACCAGTGACCAGTGACCAGCGAAAGTGACTAGTGACGAGTGACCAGTGACCAGTGACCAGTGACCAGTGACCAGTGACCAGTGACCAGTGACCAGTGACCAGCGAAAGTGACCAGTGACGAGTGACCAGTGACAAGTGACCAGTGACCAGTGACCAGTGACCAGTGACCAGCGAAAGTGACAAGTGACAAGTGACCAGTGACCAGTGACCAGTGACCAGTGACCAGTGACCTGTGACCTGCGAAAGTGACCAGTGACCAGTGTCCAGTGACCAGTGACCAGTGACCAGTGACCAGTGACCAGTGACCAGTGACCAGTGACCAGCGAAAGTGACAGGTGACCAGTGACCAGTGACCAGTGACCAGTGACCAGTGACCAGTGACCAGCGAAAGTGACCAGTGTTACGTCCTGCAGGGACTTTTGTAAATCGCCCCGAGCGGTTAGGGTGATTTACAGGGGTTCGTTGCTCTATTAAGGTGCTAAAGCACGCCTTGACTATACTTACCAAGGATCGGGAAGGTAGTTAGGGGTCAAATCAAAGAGTACAAGGAATAAAGGGAAAACAATAGTGCCAAAATATATTGTTACATAAAAGATACGGAGTTATCCTACCTTGAGACGGCGCTCCGTCTCAGCTGTCGCTCGCTGTATCGCACGGCACGCTTGCCGTCTAGCGTTTCTATCGCTGTCCGAGTCGCCGACCCGGGGGTAGGTCGTGGTCGCCAGCTGTGCTCTCGGATGGCACTCAGAAGTCGGTGGCCTGGAGCCCGTCGCGCCGCACTGACTCTAAACCCCGGATTCTACGCGGTCCTACGTTGATCACGATTAACGCGCAAGGGCTCTCCCGGCTAGGCCGTTCTCGGTACGTCGGATGGAGTTACCCTTTCACGAATTACTATCGGCCGTTCGGACTTCGCGGAATCTACGCGGAGACGAGGTCGCGGTATCTAGACGGCTCTCCAGTCCGTCGTGACTACTCAGTTCGAGCTTCCGAATCAGAATCCCCCTCGATCAATCCCGGTTCTGGGCCGTGCCTCGATCAAAACTCGCGAATGGGGGGAAACTGCCCCGTCGGCAGTTGTCGCTCGCCACACGCGTCGGAAATTTCCGGGCCCGGGCCGGCGGCGGTCACGTTGTCCCTCTTGCTGTCGCTACGCGGCTCAGCGCAACGTGACTGCCACGCGCGAGGCGATTCCGCTGAATCGCCGTCTACGGAAAAATACGCAAGGACAGCGAGCACGGGATGGACCAGAAGGGCCCATGTAACACCTCCCCACTTAGATACGAAACGGCCTCGCGAGGCTGTTTCGTTCGTGCGTGCGAAGCTGTCCTGCGCATTTTTCCGTCTTACGACTTAAAACTAACGCTATGGTATTAAATCTAAAAGGGCGTAAGGTGCTTTGATTGAACAATTCATATTTCGAGAAGAGAAAAAAAAACCATATATTGTTACAGAAAAAAAAATCTTAATAATAATAATAATAAAAATGGGGATGAAGCTAAGTAATAATAATAAGAGCGAAAAGGAAGGGGAAAAGCTAATAATAATAGTAATAATAATAATAATAAAAAAAAGGCAGGGGGTGGAAGCGAATCATATATATAAAAAAGCAAAATGGGGAGATATTAAGTAATAATAAGGGGTGGGGGAGGGGGTGGGGCGGCGCTGAGGCTGTTTGTTCGGTGGTTCCGGCCGGGATCGGCGATACTCTGCTGCGATTTTAACGAAAAATGGAAACAATTATAATTTTGTCGCGTCACTTGTAAGTGATTACAATTTGGTGTTTATGATTTTGATAATTACCTATTATTATATTCTTATTCTGCGCCGGCCGGGAGAATCCATGGTACGTCCCTGGGTTTTGGGGGTTCCAAAGGCCGGGGCGCCTCGAGCACCGGGAACGCCGGTAGATACTGTGGTTTTACCTCCAAAATTGCCCGGATGCATCCAGTACAGTCGCCGTTGGATCTCATTTGAAGGTGCCTGTTGCGGCAACTCGCACACCTGGTGCAGTCCATAGCCCTTTTTTCCTCCACGAGCCAATGGATTGGCGTCTTCCGATACGCGGCGAAGTTCGTTGGAGGCCGGAGCCACGCACAGGCGTCGCATATCGTCTGGAATTTGTTTGTTTGGTGGGTCCATACGAGCCCATTGCTACCATCGAAGCTCAGTCGTGGCCGAATACAGACTCTCCTCCCGAATGGCGCGTGTAGGTGCCGAGGCAGAACCACCTCAGCCAACGTAGACCGCGGATACTTGTTGTCGTTAAACTTTTGCATTTTGAAAATGTTCCGGTATTTTCTTGGTGACTGTGTCTCGCTTCGCTTAAGTGCTACCTTATATGCTATTATCCCTACCATCTAATTTTCGCAGCAGAGCGCATCGCGGGGGTCGGTCCTTAGCCTAACGCGCGGGGGTTTTTGCTGCTATCAGCAAACTAAGGCCTAGAATACTTCAAAGTACGGCTCGGAACCCGCGAAACTTCTCGCTCGTTCTACGTGGGTTCTCTCTCTTGTCCTCGTGGATGGTATAACGGGTAGGTCGGAAGGAAAAGATGTGATAGCAAGAGGACGGGGTCTGGAAATTATTTGAGGAGGAGGACGGGGTGGTACCATTTCTATGTTAACCTTTGTCTCTTTCCTTAAGGGCTCGCGATGTTGAATCCGGCGTGCCCTCAAAAAACGGTATCCAATCCAGACAATAATGATGATTATGAAGGTTCCTCCCAATCCTGGCAGTCCATAGGTGACGTATGTAGATAGATTTTCAGTTCGGTGGTGGGTGGCGATCTCCCTAGCCTGTCTTTCTATATCGTCCAATGCGATTGCGGTTGCCTTTGCATGAGCGTCTTGAAGGGTCCCCTGTGGTTCCTTTTCTTGATGGTCAGCTAATATTTTCACGTGATGTTCCGTGAGAGTAGGTAAGATTTCGGAAATATTTATGCCTATGGATGGTTTGTATATCGTTGTCAATGCTTCGGTGTCGACTCCGGACGCCCATATCTGGTCGGTCCCGATCTTGGCCTGGCAATCACCCCTCAGTTGCAATATTCCAGCACCCTGGAGCATTTCATATCCAGCCGCGTGCTTATTGCATTGTACCTGCAGTGCCAGGGTGTCCTTGATAGAATATAACCAGGTGTTGGGTGCGGCCATCTTCTTGAGAAAGGTTCGGCTTCCGGGAAGGGCTTGAATATTACAGCTAGGCCACTTGATGTTTTGTGGTTTTAATAAGGCATCCGTCTCGCAACATGGTGCTTTTTCCAGATCTTGAAGTGGCACACTGAGTTCGCACATGTACATCCGATGGTGTTTCCTGCATCCTGTGATGTAGTTCTCGTCTGGCATGAAGTACTGTGAGTTGATTAGGCTGATTGCCATATACGGTGTTTTTGGTTTAATAAATATTGGGGTAGAGACGTTGGTTGATATAGTTTGGAATGAGGGGCAGGGTTGAATGTAATAAAGATCGAAAGGAATTTGGTCTAATAGAGGGATGTCGAGTGACAAAATGATCCGACCCTGTAAATAAGCTACGTTTAAATTGGTCACCCCTTGTAGCTGTTCGGAGTTTAATTCTTCCGTAGTCAGCGGGAATTCATATGGCGTGGTTTCGCGGATTCGTTCGCAGGTCTGCGCTAGCTGACTTGGGGAAAGAACGGCCGGATGTAGGATACCAAGTTTCGCAAATGTGAGCGCGTCGGTTATTACTATCAGTGCAGTCACGTATTCGTCCACGTGCCTGGTCATTAGAAATGTCCACGACGAAAAAGCTAATTCCAATTCTACCTTTGTTTCGCGCTCGTCTAATTGACGGGTACCAGAAGCTATTTCCTTAATTCTGTTGCCCATGTTTTGCGCGGCGCCCGTTACAGATTTTAACGTATCGTGTATGTTCTGGAATTCTGATTTTATAATGTGTGTTTGATTTCCTAATAGTTCCGCGAGATGATTTTGATCTTTATACAGTTTATCTATTTCCTTATTATAATACTGCGCGTCGTCGTTGTCCAGAGTTCCGAAAAGGGCCTTACTCAGAGATCCAATGAATCCCAGTGGTACAGATCGTTTGTTACGTTGGAGCTGTGGTTTTCCCAGTATGTTCAGTAGCAATTCTTCGTATCGTAGGCCATCGCGGAGTTTTCGTTGCAGGGCCGCGTTAAGGTCTTCGGCCGGGCAAGACGTCCAATTATAGGTTGCGCATAATGCTTTCATCCTGTTTATTTGGGGTTGAGTTTGTGGTCGCGATGTTAATACTTCCGCGACTTCGATACCCGTGACCAATCTCCATTGGGTGTGGAAAACTCGGAGAGGTCGGATCTGTTCGTAGTACAGCCCCGGGTTGGGGTTTAGCGGCGCTATTCGGTAATCTCCGTCAATATTATTAGTAGTGGCACCCGTCCATAGGAACGTGAACAAGAACAGGCCATATCCGTCCATGGTGATCGTTAGTATTAGTAGGAAGATTTTCCGAAAGTGCCCTTTGTATGTGGGGATTCTATCGTTTAAGTAAAGGATTGCTGCAAATATGAAAAAAAAAGGTGAGATAAAAAAGGGGGGGGGAAGGAAGGAATCCGGTTAATGGAATGTGGGACCGTGGTTATGAGAATCTGCTAAATAAGCTCTCTTGCCGGTCCGTTGTAAGCTTAAACCATTCGAATACGCTCCATTGGCGTCAAGGTGGTCTATCTTTAATATAAGCATGTTTCAGTTTATCGAAATGTTTGATGATTTGTCGGCCCTCGTCCGAAATCAAAATTGCATTGTTCTGGTCAGTGATTGCTTTTATTTTGTAAGGGCCTATGTAATGCGGGTCAAATTTATGGAGCCGAGGTTCCTTTAGTACATAAACAAGGTCGTCTTCCGCGAATATAATTTGGTTACTTTTTCGGTCATAGATATTTTTCGAACGCGATTTGCTCGTGTCCAAGTTTGATCGCGTTGTCCTTCGAATTTCGTCTAAGCGCTCTACCAAATTTTGTACGTATGTCGGATACGTTAGTAACTCGTCGCGGGGCATAGGCGTAAATGGGTCTCTAGCTAATTGTCCGAAAACCACTTCGTATGGAGTAAATTTTGTCGCTTCGTGTACCGAGGTATTATATGAGTACATGGCGAATGGGAGGAGCAAATCCCAGTCTTCATATCTTTCTAGGTAATGTTTTAAATATTCGGTCAAGACAATGTGGCTTCTTTCTAGAGAACCGTTGGTCTGAGGTCGGTAGCCCGACGTAGTTACATGTTGAATTTTGAAGGTTTGAGCTATTCCCTGTATTATATTGTTAATGAAGCTCGTGCCGCGGTCCGTGAGTATCGCGCGTGGCGCACCGAAGATCGCAATAAAGTAGCGCGATAACGCGTCTGCCACGGTAACGGCTCGTATGTCGGGTAATGGCACGGCCATACAGAATTTAGATAGTTGACATTGCATTGTAAGTACGTGACGGTTTCCGCTAGGAGTAGGGGGAAGCGGTCCTACGGTGTCCAAGGCTACTTTATCAAAGGGCCGTGCAGGCGTATCTGTGATTAGCATCGGTTCTCGCGTTTTGATGCGTACCAGCTTTTGTTCTTGGCAGCTCTGGCAACTTCGCACGAAGTCCTCTACATCTCGGCGTAAATGGGGCCAGTCAAATAGACTGCGAATGCGTCGGTATGTTTTTGTTACACCCTTATGCCCTCCTATCAAACTTTCGTGATAGTGGCGGATGATATTTTCCCGTTCGGTTTCTGGAGGTAATTGGATTTCTCCCGTACAAATTGTAATTGACATGGGCGTATGTTTAAAAATAATTTTGAGATAGTTTTGGAGTGTTTCGGCGTTGAATCCGTGTAGGGTTTCGCCATGCGCCGCTATCCGAAACGAGCGGATGCGATCGCATTCCGCGGCGCTCCTAAGCGCTGCTAGTGCTGACGGCAACTCGCTTTCTCGCATTTCGTGATAAAAACTGTTCGTTCCTACGACGCTAAAAATTTTTCCTTCTTCATTCCGGGTGACTATTACGCGGTTCTTGATTAATTCCTCGGATAGTAATTTCGTTTCGTCGAGTAGTCCTATAGCTTTCAGGGTTTTACAGATTGGACTAGTTAATATTCTATCCGATGGTATAAAATGAGCATAATTGTCTCGAGAGGAGGTAAGTGTGGTTTTTACGATTTTCACTTCACATTGCATTGTTTGTAGTTCATTCTCCGAGGTGTCCGTTTTAGGGAGATTTGGTGGGACGGTGAATGGCCCGATGTTCCCTTCGTAGAATTCTGTTGAGTCGGGCATTTCGATCACATCGGGCTTTGGACTCATGTTGGAAATTTTTAAAGAGGGCAGTTGGTCCTTGAAGTCCTCCATTGCTTCGCCCTCCGGGCAAATCATGGTTGATTGCGGGATGTCCAAGGGTTCTTCATGTAGGGGTATACCCCATGATACCCGTTTCTTCGGGCCCGATTTTGGTTTTGTCCCTTTCGGACTGACCTTTTCGTGAGGATTTGATGTTTCTCCCTTCTCTTCTAGGAGGGACTCCTCGTTGAGACTCTTCAAGATGGTGATTTCCGCCTGGGAGAATGGGCCCTTGTTTGAATCGTTACTTCCAAACGTGGAGTCCATTTCGTCTCCCTCGTAACGGGGTGGTTCGTCAAGACTCCTCAAGAAAGTGAGTTGGTCCTGTGTTAGCCCTGTATACTTGCCTTCTGTTATCGTGGTAGAGCCTTCGTCTCCTGTCTCTAGGAATTCAGGCATTCCCGTCCTTGCTTCACTTGTATCCAGGGCAGTTGAGTTCGCCCTACTCTCCAGATCGTCGGTGTTATCCCCCTTTGCTGATGGCAGCTCCTGGCCAACTTCCTGTTCTCCTAATGTGGAATCATCTCCGAAGTCGAATGACGGTGGTTCTTCATAATTTGGTCTTGACCTACCCTGGTGACGCGCTCCTGCACGCGTAGCTATACCCTCATTATCACTTGTTGGTGGTGTTTCCTTTGCGGTAGTCGGAAAAGCGTGCGAGACTGGATTTCGGGATAGCGCGTCTGCATTTGCATTTACACGGCCGGGTTTATAAATGATTTCATAATTGTAGTCGGCGAGCGTGATCTTCCACCGAGCGAGTCGCGACACCGGATCTTTTACCGAAAATAACCATTGTAGTGGCCGGTGATCAGTTACTAAGAAAAATTTTCGCCCATAGATGTATGTGCGGAATTGTTTTACAGCGTAGATTATCGCGAGGCATTCCTTTTCCGTGGTTGAGTAATTTTCTTGAGCGGGGTTGAGTACCTGCGAGGCGTACGCTATTGGCGGGTCCTCGCCTATTTTACCTTGGCTTAAAATCGCGCCGACGGCTATGTCGGAAGCGTCGGTTGTTATGATAAATGGTTCGTCGAAATTTGGGTAACGTAAGACCGGTTCTTTACAGAGTACTTCGCGTAGATCCTCGAAACTTTCCTGCTGTTTTTCAGTCCAAAAGAATGGAATTCTCGGGCTAGTCAAATTTGTAAGAGGTTTAGCGCGTTTTGCCATATCCGGAATAAAACGGCGATAATAATTTACAAGGCCTAAGAATTGCTTCAAATTTTTTCGAGTTTTTGGCGCGGGAACTCGGCGACGGCCCTGATCTTTTCTGGATTAGGTCGTACTCCGTCAGCTGCTATTATATGACCCAAGTATATGACCTTGTCCTTTAAGAACTTGGCCTTCTCTGTCTGTAGGGTCAAGTTATGCTCACGTAAGCGTTCGAAGAATCTCTCAAGTCGGTGTTTGTGCTCCGCGAGTGTACGCGAATATACAACCACATCGTCTAGATAAACGAACAATTCCTTACCGATAAGCCCTCTCAAAACGTGATTCATTAAACGCTGGAAAGTAGCCGGAGCGTTTTTTAATCCGAAAGGCATGCGGAGATATTCGTAGTGTCCGTCGGGGGTGGTAAACGCTGTTTTTGCACGGTCCTCAGGAGCCATAGGGATTTGATGGAAGCCGTTTGCTAAGTCGAAAACTGAGAAATATTGGGCCCCACCTAATCTATCGAGGATGTCGGAGATTCGCGGTAGGGGAAAACGGTCATCTACCGTTTTTGCGTTCAAAATTCTAAAATCCGCTACCACCCTATAGCGCTTGTTTCCAGCCTCGTCGTCCTTTTTCAGGACTACGTGTAGGGGCGAGTTATGCGGTGACGACGAAGGAACGATTATTCCTAGCTCTTCCAGATTATGCATTTGTTTAGCGATTTCCTCGTCCATTAACGGCGAATGCGGGTATTGACGAGTGAACACGGGCGTTGAATCGGTTAACGGGATGGTGTGCTCTATAGACGTTGTTTCGCCTAGCGGGTCTCCGGATACAAAAAACCTGTCCGAATATCTTATAACCAGGTCTTCGATTGTCCGTCGCGGTTCCGGGTCTAATTCCTCCAATTTTAGCGTTCCGACTATGTGTTGTAATCGCTCCTCGGGAGGTTTTTGCTCAACGCGGTAATTTCCCAAGTCCTGCTCTTCGTTAGCGTCGAACTCTTCTTCGAAAAAGGGGAAGGGGCAATCCTGACCATGGTCTTCGGGGCAGCAGAGGTTTATTTGGTCGCCGTTTGACTCTAATGCTAACGGTTCGCTTAAACGTGTTAGAAGGTCCTCCTGACTCTGTTTGCATGCCGTCAACGTATCTTCTAATTCTTCCGAATTGTCGAAAACTACGGGGCGGATTGGGTGTTTCGCTGTTACCATCGTGCGAAGGTGGTACGAGACGATGGCTTCCTCCTGAAGCAAATACGGGCTCCCGACTAGACCGGCAATCCCTTCGGGTAAATTAGGCATGCTCAATACATGGAATAACGCCCAGCTGTCGTTTACCTTTAATGCAGTCGTTCCTAATGTCAAGACCTTCCCGTTCAATCCGTTAATCTCAAGGGGTGTCGTGCTTATTACCAGGG
This sequence comes from Andrena trimmerana, assembly GCA_951215215.1. Classification (NCBI taxonomy): domain Eukaryota; kingdom Metazoa; phylum Arthropoda; class Insecta; order Hymenoptera; family Andrenidae; genus Andrena; species Andrena trimmerana. The sequence goes on from OX578061.1 coordinate 20,838,671, forward strand.
CCCTTGAGCTTGCAGACCCGATTTCTAGCAGGTTCAATGCAGAACCCGTGTCTACTATGAATACTCCCTCACCGTTCTCCAATTGTTCGGCCTTGACCCGGATGCGGGGGGACTCCGCGCGTATGAGTCCCGTTGTTGGCTCTGATTTCGCGGCGACCTTGGCGGAGGCGATCTTTGGGCCTGCGAGGAGGACCCGCCCGCCTCGTTCCGGTTGAACGGGCGGGCGCGCTGGGAGTTTAAATGATTGCGACTTTCTGGGTATGACTCGTATTCTGCCGTTCTTGGCGACTCTTGGGATTCATTTCTTCTAGGTTCCGGCGATTCGCGAGATCGATATCTTTCGGATTCGCGTGGATTATACCTTTCAGTCTCGCGACGTTCGTATCTTCGAGTTTCATATCCTCCCGACTCCCGGGGTTCAAACCTTCCTGGTTCACGGGACTGATATCTGCGAGATTCACGAGGTTGGTACGATCTAGCCCCGCGTGATCGCGGCTGCATATTATTCCAAAATCTCCCGCGTGGGGGTCTTTCTCCGGGATCGTACAGCCTACATTCATAATCCAACGGGTGTTCGCCTTGCCTCGTCAGCAAGGCCTTCGGACGGTACTCCGGCGTCGGGTCGCGATAATACGGCTCCCGATAATATTCGTCTCGATAGCGGAGGGAGCTATAAGCGGAGTACGGTGAAGGGGGTTCATGATACGAGTCCTCCTCGCGCGGTTGTCTCCATTCGGTCCATCTACGCTGGGGGTCGTACGGTGACGGAGGACGCGCGCCACTAGTGTACCCATACATCTCATCGCGTGGCAAGCCGGTCAATTCTTGTTCTCGTCTTTGGGCGTGTAACGCTAAGTCGAATGCATCATCCAACGATTCGGGATTTGACAAAGCTACTTTAGTCGAAATTCTTTGGGGTAATGCCGTGATAAACGAGGTTCGAGCCAATCGCTCCACGTCCCTAATGGTCCTTTCGACATTTTCTCCGATTAACTCCCTCGCTCTCACGGTCACCTGTCGGTACAAGCGGCCCACGCGATGAATAAAGTCTATTAGGCGCTCCCGGGGAAACATGCTTATACGTTCCAGCTCTAGTCTGAGCTCCTCATAACCGCGGCATGGGGAATATCGGACCCTCAGAAGGGAGAGCAGGTCGGACACGCTTTGACAACCTTTCCCCTCGACATAGTATCTGATAGGATCCTTTAATTTGTATACGAGCTCGGTCAGAAATCGTTCTTCCTGACCAGGTGGAACACGCTGTGTTGCACGCTGTATCGAGGCAGCGAAGTCCTCCAATGTTACGAAATCAGGATCGAAACGGGGAATACCGTCAAGTGCCCGATATACTCTCTCTTCATCTTCTCGGGAACGCCACACGTCTATTACAGACATTTCTGGGTCGTTCGTTCGAGAACCGAAAGATGGTCGACCGTTCAGGGCTGGCGGTAAGGGGGGAGGGAGCTCAGGGGGAACATTGTCTGTGGTATGAGAATTGGAAGAACGTGATGGGGGTGGTGATCTCAAAGTTCCACCCGTCATTGCAATGTAGTGGGAAGTGTAGTCAAGTTACGAGCAGATAAGATTGCGGCGGATCACAATAGGAGGCGACGTCGCGCTCTCTTCTTTGATTTTAATAGGAAATGAAAAAAAAAACATCCCACTTCTGACACCAGTTTGTTACGTCCTGCAGGGACTTTTGTAAATCGCCCCGAGCGGTTAGGGTGATTTACAGGGGTTCGTTGCTCTATTAAGGTGCTAAAGCACGCCTTGACTATACTTACCAAGGATCGGGAAGGTAGTTAGGGGTCAAATCAAAGAGTACAAGGAATAAAGGGAAAACAATAGTGCCAAAATATATTGTTACATAAAAGATACGGAGTTATCCTACCTTGAGACGGCGCTCCGTCTCAGCTGTCGCTCGCTGTATCGCACGGCACGCTTGCCGTCTAGCGTTTCTATCGCTGTCCGAGTCGCCGACCCGGGGGTAGGTCGTGGTCGCCAGCTGTGCTCTCGGATGGCACTCAGAAGTCGGTGGCCTGGAGCCCGTCGCGCCGCACTGACTCTAAACCCCGGATTCTACGCGGTCCTACGTTGATCACGATTAACGCGCAAGGGCTCTCCCGGCTAGGCCGTTCTCGGTACGTCGGATGGAGTTACCCTTTCACGAATTACTATCGGCCGTTCGGACTTCGCGGAATCTACGCGGAGACGAGGTCGCGGTATCTAGACGGCTCTCCAGTCCGTCGTGACTACTCAGTTCGAGCTTCCGAATCAGAATCCCCCTCGATCAATCCCGGTTCTGGGCCGTGCCTCGATCAAAACTCGCGAATGGGGGGAAACTGCCCCGTCGGCAGTTGTCGCTCGCCACACGCGTCGGAAATTTCCGGGCCCGGGCCGGCGGCGGTCACGTTGTCCCTCTTGCTGTCGCTACGCGGCTCAGCGCAACGTGACTGCCACGCGCGAGGCGATTCCGCTGAATCGCCGTCTACGGAAAAATACGCAAGGACAGCGAGCACGGGATGGACCAGAAGGGCCCATGTAACACCAGTGACCAGTGAATAGTGACCAGCGAAATTGACCATTTTCCAGTGACCAGTGATAAGTGACCAGTGACCAGTGACCAGCGAAAGTGACCAGTGAACAGTGATCAGCGAAATTGACCAGTGACCATTGACCAGTGACCAGCGAAAGTGACCAGTGACGAGTGACCAGTGACAAGTGACCAGTGACAAGTGACCAGTGACCACTGACCAGTGACCAGTGACCAGCGACCAGTGACCAGTGACCAGTGACCAGGGACCAGTGACCAGCGAAAGTGACCAGTGACCAGTGACCAGTGATCAGTAACTAGCCAAATTGAGCAGTGAGCACTGACCAGTGACCAGTGACCAGTGACCAGTGACCAGTGACCAGCGAAATTGGCCAGTGACCATTGACCAGTGACCAGCGAAAGTGACCAGTGACGAGTGACCTGTGACAAGTGACCAGTGACCAGCGACCCGTGACCAGTGACCAGTGACCAGTGAACAGTGACCAGTGACTAGTGACCAGTGACCAGCGAAAATGACCAGTGACCAGCGAAAATGACCAGTGACCAGTGACCAGTGACCAGCGAAATTGACCAGTGACCAGTGACCAGTGAACAGTGACCAGTGACCAGTGACCAGTGACCAGCGAAAGTGACCAGTGACCAGTGACCAGTGACCAGCGAAATTGACCAGTGACCAGTGACCAGAGACCAGTGACTAGCCAAATTGACCAGTGACCAGTGACCAGTGGCCAGCGGTAGTGACCAGTGACCAGTGACCAGTGATCAGTGACCAGTGACCAGTGAACAGTGACCAGCGAAATTGGCCAGTGACCAGTCACCAGTGACCAGCGACCAGTGACCAGAGACCAGTAACCAGTGACCAGTGACCAGTGACCACTGACCAGCGAAAGTGACCAGTGAACAGTGACCAGTGACCAGTGACCAGTGACCTGTGACCAGTGACCAGTGACCAGTGACCAGTGACCAGCGAAAGTGACCAGTGACGAGTGACCAGTGACAAGTGACCAGTGACCAGTGACCATTGACCAGTGACTAGTGACTAGTGACCAGTGACCAACGACCAGTGACCAGTGAACAGTGACCAGCGAAAGTGACCAGTGACCAGTGACCAGTGACCAGTAACCACTGACCAGCGAAAGTGACCAGTGAACAGTGACCAGTGACCAGTGACCTGTGACCAGTGACCAGTGACCAGTGACCAGTGACCAGTGACCAGCGAAAGTCACCAGTGACGAGTGACCAGTGACAAGTGACCAGTGACCAGTGACCATTGACCAGTGACCAGCGAAAGTGACTAGTGACGAGTGACCAACGAAATTGACCAGTTTCCAGTGACCAGTGATAAGTGACCAGTGACCAGTGACCAGCGAAAGTGACCAGTAAACAGTGATCAGTGACCAGCGAAATTGACCAGTGACCAGTGACTAGCCAAATTGACCAGTGACCAGTGACCAGTGACCAGTGACCAGTGACCAGTGACCAGTGACCACTGACCATCGAAAGTGACCAGTGACCAGTGACCAGTGACCAGTGACCAGTGACCAGTGACCAGTGACCAGCGAAAGTGACCAGTGACCAGTGACCAGTGACCAGCGAAATTGACCAGTGACCAGTGACCAGAGACCAGAGACTAGCCAAATTGACCAGTGACCAGTGACCAGTGGCCAGCGGTAGTGACCAGTGACCAGTGACCAGTGACCAGTGACCAGTGACCAGTGACCAGTGACCAGTGACCAGTGACCAGCGAAAGTGACCAGTGACCAGTGAATAGTGACCAGCGAAATTGACCAGTTTCCAGTGACCAGTGATAAGTGACCAGTGACCAGTGACCAGCGAAAGTGACCAGTGAACAGTGATCAGCGAAATTGACCAGTGACCATTGACCAGTGACCAGCGAAAGTGACCAGTGACGAGTGACCAGTGACAAGTGACCAGTGACAAGTGACCAGTGACCACTGACCAGTGACCAGTGACCAGCGACCAGTGACCAGTGACCAGTGACCAGGGACCTGTGACCAGCGAAAGTGACCAGTGACCAGTGACCAGTGACAAGTGACTAGCCAAATTGAGCAGTGAGCAGTGACCAGTGACCAGTGACCAGTGACCAGCGAAATTGACCAGTGACCAGCGAAAGTGACCAGTGACGAGTGACCTGTGACAAGTGACCAGTGACCAGCGACCAGTGACCAGTGACCAGTGACCAGTGACCAGTGACCAGTGACCAGTGACCAGTGAATAGTGACCAGCGAAATTGACCAGTTTCCAGTGACCAGTGATAAGTGACCAGTGACCAGTGACCAGCGAAAGTGACCAGTGAACAGTGATCAGCGAAATTGACCAGTGACCATTGACCAGTGAACAGCGAAAGTGACCAGTGACGAGTGACCAGTGACAAGTGACCAGTGACAAGTGACCAGTGACCACTGACCAGTGACCAGTGACCAGCGACCAGTGACCAGTGACCAGTGACCAGGGACCAGTGACCAGCGAAAGTGACCCGTGACCAGTGACCAGTGACCAGTGACCAGTGAATAGTGACCAGCGAAATTGACCAGTTTCCAGTGACCAGTGATAAGTGACCAGTGACCAGTGACCAGCGAAAGTGACCAGTGAACAGTGATCAGCGAAATTGACCAGTGACCATTGACCAGTGAACAGCGAAAGTGACCAGTGACGAGTGACCAGTGACAAGTGACCAGTGACCAGTGACCAGTGACCAGTGACCATTGACCAGTGACCAGCGAAAGTGACCAGTGACGAGTGACCTGTGACAAGTGACCAGTGACCAGCGACCAGTGACCAGCGAAAGTGACCAGTGAACAGTGATCAGCGAAATTGACCAGTGACCATTGACCAGTGAACAGCGAAAGTGACCAGTGACGAGTGACCAGTGACAAGTGACCAGTGACCAGTGACCAGTGACCAGTGACCATTGACCAGTGACCAGCGAAAGTGACCAGTGACGAGTGACCTGTGACAAGTGACCAGTGACCAGCGACCAGTGACCAGTGACCAGTGACCAGCGAAAATGACCAGTGACCAGTGACCAGTGACCAGCGAAATTGACAAGTGACCAGTGACCAGTGAACAGTGACAAGTGACCAGTGACCAGTGACCAACGAAAGTGACCAGTGAACAGTGACCAGGGACCAGTGACCAGTGACGAGTGACCATTGACCAGCGAAAGTGAACAGTGACCAGTGAATAGTGACCAGCGAAATTGACCAGTTTCCAGTGACCAGTGACCAGTGACCAGTGACCAGTGACCAGTGACCAGTGACCAGCGAAAGTGACCAGTGACCAGTGACCAGTGACCAGTGACCAGTGACCTGTGACCAGCGAAAGTGACCAGTGACCAGTGTCCAGTGACCAGTGACCAGTGACCAGTGACCAGTGACCAGTGACCAGTGACCAGTGACCAGCGAAAGTGACAGGTGACCAGTGACCAGTGACCAGTGACCAGTGACCAGTGACCAGTGACCAGTGACCAGCGAAAGTGACCAGTGACCAGTGAATAGTGACCAGCGAAATTGACCATTTTCCAGTGACCAGTGATAAGTGACCAGTGACCAGTGACCAGCGAAAGTGACCAGTGACCAGTGACCAGTGACCAGTGACTATCCAAATTGAGCAGTGAGCAGTGACCAGTGAACAGTGACCAGTGACCAGTGACCTGTGACCAGCGAAAGTGACCAGTGACCAGTGTCCAGTGACCAGTGACCAGTGACCAGTGACCAGTGACCAGTGACCAGTGACCAGTGACCAGTGACCAGTGACCAGCGAAAGTGACAGGTGACCAGTGACCAGTGACCAGTGACCAGTGACCAGTGACCAGCGAAAGTGACCAGTGACCAGTGACAAGTGACCAGTGACCACTGACCAGTGACCAGTGACCAGCGACCAGTGACCAGTGACCAGCGAAAGTGACCAGTGACCAGTGACCAGTGACTAGCCAAATTGAGCAGTGAGCAGTGACCAGTGACCAGTGACCAGTGACCAGCGAAATTGACCAGTGACCATTGACCAGTGACCAGCGAAAGTGACCAGTGACGAGTGACCTGTGACAAGTGACCAGTGAACAGCGACCAGTGACCAGTGACCAGTGACCAGTGAACAGTGACCAGTGACCAGTGACCAGTGACCATCGAAAATGACCAGTGACCAGCGAAAATGACCAGTGACCAGTGACCAGTGACCAGCGAAATTGACCAGTGACCAGTGACCAGTGAACAGTGACCAGTGACCAGTGACCAGCGAAAGTGACCAGTGACCAGTGACCAGTGACCAGCGAAATTGACCAGTGACCAGTGACCAGCGAAAGTCACCAGTGACGAGTGACCAGTGACAAGTGACCAGTGACCAGTGACCATTGACCAGTGACCAGCGAAAGTGACTAGTGACGAGTGACCTGTGACAAGTGACCAGTGACCAGCGACCAGTGACCAGTGACCAGTGACCAGTGAACAGTGACCAGTGACCAGTGACCAGTGACCAGCGAAAATGACCAGTGACCAGCGAAAATGACCAGTGACCAGTGACCAGTGACCAGCGAAATTGACCAGTGACCAGTGACCAGTGAACAGTGACCAGTGACCAGTGAACAGTGACCAGTGACCAGTGACCAGTGACCAGTGACCAGCGAAAGTGACCAGTGACCAGTGACCAGTGACCAGCGAAATTGACCAGTGACCAGTGACCAGAGACCAGTGACTAGCCAAATTGACCAGTGACCAGTGACCAGTGGCCAGCGGTAGTGACCAGTGACCAGTGACCAGTGATCAGTGACCAGTGAACAGTGACCAGTGACCAGTGACCAGTGACCAGCGAAAATGACCAGTGACCAGTGACCAGTGACCAGCGAAATTGACAAGTGACCAGTGACCAGTGAACAGTGACAAGTGACCAGTGACCAGTGACCAACGAAAGTGACCAGTGAACAGTGACCAGGGACCAGTGACCAGTGACAAGTGACCAGTGACGAGTGACCTGTGACAAGTGACCAGTGACCAGCGACCAGTTACCAGTGACCAGTGACCAGTGAACAGTGACCAGTGACCAGTGACAAGTGACCTGGGACCAGTGACCAGTGACCAGTGACCAGCGAAATTGGCCAGTGACCAGTGACCAGTCACCAGTGACCAGCGACCAGTGACCAGAGACCAGTAACCAGTGACCAGTGACCAGTGACCACTGACCAGCGAAAGTGACCAGTGAACAGTGACCAGTGACCAGTGACCTGTGACCAGTGACCAGTGACCAGTGACCAGTGACCAGTGACCAGCGAACGTGACCAGTGACGAGTGACCAGTGACAAGTGACCAGTGACCAGTGACCATTGACCAGTGACTAGTGACTAGTGACCAGTGACCAACGACCAGTGACCAGTGAACAGTGACCAGCGAAAGTGACCAGTGACCAGTGACCATTGACCAGCGACAAGTGACCAGTGACCAGTGACGAGTGACCAGTGACCAGTGACCAGTGACCAGTGACCAGTGACCAGCGAAAGTGACAAGTGACCAGTGACCAGTGACCAGTGACCAGCGAAAGTGACTAGTGACCAGTGACCAGTGACCAGTGACCAGTGACCAGTGACCAGTGACCAGCGAAAGTGACCAGTGACGAGTGACCAGTGACCAGTGAACAGTGACCAGTGACCAGTGACCAGCGAAAATGACCAGTGACCAGCGAAAATGAGCAGTGACCAGTGACCAGTGACCAGCGAAATTGACCAGTGAACAGTGACCAGTGAACAGTGACCAGTGACCAGTGACCAGTGACCAGCGAAAGTGACCAGTGACCAGTGACCAGTGACCAGCGAAATTGACCAGTGACCAGTGACCAGAGACCAGTGACTAGCCAAATTGACCAGTGACCAGTGACCAGTGGCCAGCGGTAGTGACCAGTGACCAGTGACCAGTGATCAGTGACCAGTGAACAGTGACCACTGACCAGTGACCAGTGACCAGCGAAAATGACCAGTGACCAGTGACCAGTGACCAGCGAAATTGACAAGTGACCAGTGACCAGTGAACAGTGACAAGTGACCAGTGACCAGTGACCAACGAAAGTGACCAGTGAACAGTGACCAGGGACCAGTGACCAGTGACGAGTGACCATTGACCAGCGAAAGTGAACAGTGACCAGTGACCAGTGACCAGTGACCAGTGACCAGTGACCAGTGACCAGTGACCAGTGACCAGCGACCAGTGACCAGTGACCAGTGACCAGTGACAAGTGACCTGGGACCAGTGACCAGTGACCAGTGACCAGCGAAATTGGCCAGTGACCATTGACCAGTGACCAGCGAAAGTGACCAGTGACGAGTGACCTGTGACAAGTGACCAGTGACCAGCGACCAGTGACCAGTGACCATTGACCAGTGACCAGCGAAATTGACCAGTGACCATTGACCAGTGACCAGCGAAAGTGACCAGTGAACAGTGACCAGTGACCAGTGACCAGCAAAATTGACCAGCAAAATTGACCAGTGACCAGTGACCAGTGACCAATGACCAGTGACCAGTGACCAGTGACCAGTGACCAGTGACCAGTGACCAGTGACCAGCGACCAGTGACCAGTGGCCATTGACCAGTGACCAGTGACCAGTGACCAGTGACCAGCGAAAGTGACCAGGGACAAGTGACCAGTGACCAGTGACCAGTGACCAGTGACCAGTGACCAGTGACCAGTGACAAGTGACCAGTGACCAGCGACCAGTGACCAGTGACCACTGACCATCGAAAGTGACCAGTGACCAGTGACCAGTGACCAGTGACCAGTGACCAGTGACCAGTGACCAGCGAAAGTGACCAGTGACCAGTGACCAGTGACCAGCGAAATTGACCAGTGACCAGTGACTAGCCAAATTGACCAGTGACCAGTGACCAGTGGCCAGCGAAAGTGACCAGTGACGAGTGACCAGTGACAAGTGACCAGTGACAAGTGACCAGTGACCACTGACCAGTGACCAGTGACCAGCGACCAGTGACCAGTGACCAGTGACCAGGGACCTGTGACCAGCGAAAGTGACCAGTGACCAGTGACCAGTGACCAGCGAAATTGACCAGTGACCAGTGACCAGTGACCAGTGACCAGTGACCAGTGACCAGCGACCAGTGACCAGTGACCAGTGACCAGTGACCAGTGAACAGTGGCCAGTGACCAGTGACCAGTGACCAACGAAAATGACCAGTGACCAGTGACCAGTGACCAGCGAAATTGACCAGTGACCAGTGACCAGTGACCAGTGACCAGTGACCAGTGACCAGTGACCAGCGAAAGTGACCAGTGACCAGGGACCAGTGACCAGTGACCAGCGAAATTTACCAGTGATCAGTGACCAGTGACCAGTGACAAGGGACCAGTGACCAGTGACCAGCGAAAGTGACCAGTGAACAGTGACCAGTGACCAGTGACCAGCAAAATTGACCAGCAAAATTGACCAGTGACCAGTGACCAGTGACCAATGACCAGTGACCAGTGACCAGTGACCAGTGACCAGTGACCAGTGACCAGTGACCAGCGACCAGTGACCAGTGACCATTGACCAGTGACCAGTGACCAGTGACCAGTGACCAGCGAAAGTGACCAGGGACAAGTGACCAGTGACCAGTGACCAGTGACCAGTGACCAGTGACCAGTGACCAGTGACAAGTGACCAGTGACCAGCGACCAGTGACCAGTGACCAGTGACCAGTGACCAGTGACCACTGACCATCGAAAGTGACCAGTGACCAGTGACCAGTGACCAGTGACCAGTGACCAGTGACCAGCGAAAGTGACCAGTGACCAGCGACCAGTGACCAGTGACCAGTGACCAGTGACCAGTGAACAGTGGCCAGTGACCAGTGACCAGTGACCAACGAAAATGACCAGTGACCAGTGACCAGTGACCAGCGAAATTGACCAGTGACCAGTGACCAGTGACCAGTGACCAGTGACCAGTGACCAGTGACCAGTGACCAGCGAAAGTGACCAGTGACCAGGGACCAGTGACCAGTGACCAGCGAAATTGACCAGTGATCAGTGACCAGTGACCAGTGACAAGGGACCAGTGACCAGTGACCAGCGAAAGTGACCAGTGAACAGTGACCAGTGACCAGTGACCAGCAAAATTGACCAGCAAAATTGACCAGTGACCAGTGACCAGTGACCAATGACCAGTGACCAGTGACCAGTGACCAGTGACCAGTGACCAGTGACCAGTGACCAGCGACCAGTGACCAGTGACCATTGACCAGTGACCAGTGACCAGTGACCAGTGACCAGCGAAAGTGACCAGGGACAAGTGACCAGTGACCAGTGACCAGTGACCAGTGACCAGTGACCAGTGACCAGTGACAAGTGACCAGTGACCAGCGACCAGTGACCAGTGACCAGTGACCAGTGACCAGTGACCACTGACCATCGAAAGTGACCAGTGACCAGTGACCAGTGACCAGTGACCAGTGACCAGTGACCAGTGACCAGCGAAAGTGACCAGTGACCAGTGACCAGTGACCAGCGAAATTGACCAGTGACCAGTGACTAGCCAAATTGACCAGTGACCAGTGACCAGTGGCCAGCGAAAGTGACCAGTGACGAGTGACCAGTGACAAGTGACCAGTGACAAGTGACCAGTGACCACTGACCAGTGACCAGTGACCAGCGACCAGTGACCAGTGACCAGTGACCAGGGACCTGTGACCAGCGAAAGTGACCAGTGACCAGTGACCAGTGACCAGCGAAATTGACCAGTGACCAGTGACCAGTGACCAGTGACCAGTGACCAGTGACCAGCGACCAGTGACCAGTGACCAGTGACCAGTGACCAGTGAACAGTGGCCAGTGACCAGTGACCAGTGACCAACGAAAATGACCAGTGACCAGTGACCAGTGACCAGCGAAATTGACCAGTGACCAGTGACCAGTGACCAGTGTCCAGTGACCAGTGACCAGTGACCAGTGACCAGCGAAAGTGACCAGTGACCAGGGACCAGTGACCAGTGACCAGCGAAATTGACCAGTGATCAGTGACCAGTGACCAGTGACAAGGGACCAGTGACCAGTGACCAGCGAAAGTGACCAGTGAACAGTGACCAGTGACCAGTGACCAGCAAAATTGACCAGCAAAATTGACCAGTGACCAGTGACCAGTGACCAATGACCAGTGACCAGTGACCAGTGACCAGTGACCAGTGACCAGTGACCAGTGACCAGCGACCAGTGACCAGTGACCATTGACCAGTGACCAGTGACCAGTGACCAGTGACCAGCGAAAGTGACCAGGGACAAGTGACCAGTGACCAGTGACCAGTGACCAGTGACCAGTGACCAGTGACCAGTGACAAGTGACCAGTGACCAGCGACCAGTGACCAGTGACCAGTGACCAGTGACCAGTGACCACTGACCATCGAAAGTGACCAGTGACCAGTGACCAGTGACCAGTGACCAGTGACCAGTGACCAGCGAAAGTGACCAGTGACCAGTGACCAGTGACCAGCGAAATTGACCAGTGACCAGTGACTAGCCAAATTGACCAGTGACCAGTGACCAGTGGCCAGCGAAAGTGACCAGTGACGAGTGACCAGTGACAAGTGACCAGTGACAAGTGACCAGTGACCACTGACCAGTGACCAGTGACCAGCGACCAGTGACCAGTGACCAGTGACCAGGGACCTGTGACCAGCGAAAGTGACCAGTGACCAGTGACCAGTGACAAGTGACTAGCCAAATTGAGCAGTGAGCAGTGACCAGTGACCAGTGACCAGTGACCAGCGAAATTGACCAGTGACCAGCGAAAGTGACCAGTGACGAGTGACCTGTGACAAGTGACCAGTGACCAGCGACCAGTGACCAGTGACCAGTGACCAGTGACCAGTGACCAGTGACCAGTGGCCAGCGGTAGTGACCAGTGACCAGTGACCAGTGATCAGTGACCAGTGAACAGTGACCACTGACCAGTGACCAGTGACCAGCGAAAATGACCAGTGACCAGTGACCAGTGACCAGTGAACAGTGACAAGTGACCAGTGACCAGTGACCAACGAAAGTGACCAGTGAACAGTGACCAGGGACCAGTGACCAGTGACGAGTGACCATTGACCAGCGAAAGTGAACAGTGACCAGTGACCAGTGACCAGTGACCAGTGACCAGTGACCAGTGACCAGTGACCAGTGACCAGTGACCAGTGACCAGTGACCAGTGACCAGCGAAAGTGACCAGTGACCAGTGACCAGTGACCAGTGACCAGTGACCAGTGACAAGTGACCTGGGACCAGTGACCAGTGACCAGTGACCAGCGAAATTGGCCAGTGACCATTGACCAGTGACCAGCGAAAGTGACCAGTGACGAGTGACCTGTGACAAGTGACCAGTGACCAGCGACCAGTGACCAGTGACCATTGACCAGTGACCAGCGAAATTGACCAGTGACCATTGACCAGTGACCAGCGAAAGTGACCAGTGACGAGTGACCTGTGACAAGTGACCACTGACCAGCGAAAGTGACCAGTGAACAGTGACCAGTGACCAGTGACTTGTGACCAGTGACCAGTGACCAGTGACCAGTGACCAGTGACCAGCGAAAGTCACCAGTGACGAGTGACCAGTGACAAGTGACCAGTGACCAGTGACCATTGACCAGTGACCAGCGAAAGTGACTAGTGACGAGTGACCTGTGACAAGTGACCAGTGACCAGCGACCAGTGACCAGTGAACAGTGACCAGTGACCAGTGACCAGTGACCAGCGAAAATGACCAGTGACCAGCGAAAATGACCAGTGACCAGTGACCAGTGACCAGCGAAATTGACCAGTGACCAGTGACCAGTGAACAGTGACAAGTGACCAGTGACCAGTGACCAGTGACCAGCGAAAGTGACCAGTGACCAGTGACCAGTGACCAGCGAAATTGACCAGTGACCAGTGACCAGAGACCAGTGACTAGCCAAATTGACCAGTGACCAGTGACCAGTGGCCAGCGGTAGTGACCAGTGACCAGTGACCAGTGATCAGTGACCAGTGAACAGTGACCAGTGACCAGTGACCAGTGACCAGCGAAAATGACCAGTGACCAGTGACCAGTGACCAGCGAAATTGACAAGTGACCAGTGACCAGTGAACAGTGACAAGTGACCAGTGACCAGTGACCAACGAAAGTGACCAGTGAACAGTGACCAGGGACCAGTGACCAGTGACGAGTGACCATTGACCAGCGAAAGTGACCAGTGACCAGTGAATAGTGACCAGCGAAATTGACCAGTTTCCAGTGACCAGTGACCAGTGACCAGTGACCAGTGACCAGTGACCAGTGACCAGTGACCAGCGAAAGTGACCAGTGACCAGTGACCAGTGACCAGTGACCAGTGACAAGTGACAAGTGACCAGTGACCAGTGACCAGTGAACAGTGACCAGTGACCAGTGACCTGTGACCAGCGAAAGTGACCAGTGACCAGTGCCCAGTGACCAGTCACCAGTGACCAGTGACCAGTGACCAGTGACCAGTGACCAGTGACCAGTGACCAGTGACCAGTGACCAGTGACCAGTGACCAGCGAAAGTGACAGGTGACCAGTGACCAGTGACCAGTGACCAGTGACCAGTGACCAGTGACCAGTGAGCAGCGAAAGTGACCAGTGACCAGTGAATAGTGACCAGCGAAATTGACCAGTTTCCAGTGACCAGTGATAAGTGACCAGTGACCAGTGACCAGCGAAAGTGACCAGCGAACAGTGATCAGCGAAATTGACCAGTGACCATTGACCAGTGACCAGCGAAAGTGACCAGTGACGAGTGACCTGTCCCAAGTGACCAGTGACCAGCGACCAGTGACTAGTGACCATTGATCAGTGACCAGCGAAAGTGACCAGTGACGAGTGACCTGTGACAAGTGACCAGTGACCAGCGACCAGTGACCAGTGACCAGTGACCAGTGACCAGTGACCAGCGACCAGTGACCAGTGACCAGTGACCAGTGACCAGTGACCAACGAAATTGACCAGTTTCCAGTGACCAGTGATAAGTGACCAGTGACCAGTGACCAGCGAAAGTGACCAGTGAACAGTGATCAGCGAAATTGACCAGTGACCATTGACCAGTGACCAGCGAAAGTGACCAGTGACGAGTGACCAGTGACAAGTGACCAGTGACAAGTGACCAGTGACCACTGACCAGTGACCAGTGACCAGCGACCAGTGACCAGTGACCAGTGACCAGTGACCAGTGACTAGCCAAATTGAGCAGTGAGCAGTGACCAGTGACCAGTGACCAGTGACCATTGACCAGTGACCAGCGAAACTGACCAGTGACCATTGACCAGTGACCAGCGAAAGTGACCAGTGACGAGTGACCTGTGACAAGTGACCAGTGACCAGCGACCAGTGACCAGTGCCCAGTGACCAGTGAACAGTGACCTGTGACCAGCGACCAGTGACCAGTGACCAGTGACCAGTGAACAGTGACCAGTGACCAGTGACCAGTGACCAACGAAAATGACCAGTGACCAGTGACCAGTGACCAGCGAAATTGACCAGTGACCAGTGACCAGTGACCAGTGACCAGTGACCAGTGACCAGCGACCAGTGACCAGTGACCAGTGACCAGTGACCAGTGAACAGTGGCCAGTGACCAGTGACCAGTGACCAACGAAAATGACCAGTGACCAGTGACCAGTGACCAGCGAAATTGACCAGTGACCAGTGACCAGTGACCAGTGACCAGTGACCAGTGACCAGTGACCAGTGACCAGTGACCAGTGACCAGTGACCAGCGAAAGTGACCAGTGACCAGCGACCAGTGACCAGTGACCAGTGACCAGTGACCAGTGAACAGTGGCCAGTGACCAGTGACCAGTGACCAACGAAAATGACCAGTGACCAGTGACCAGTGACCAGCGAAATTGACCAGTGACCAGTGACCAGTGACCAGTGACCAGTGACCAGTGACCAGTGACCAGTGACCAGCGAAAGTGACCAGTGACCAGGGACCAGTGACCAGTGACCAGCGAAATTGACCAGTGATCAGTGACCAGTGACCAGTGACAAGGGACCAGTGACCAGTGACCAGCGAAAGTGACCAGTGAACAGTGACCAGTGACCAGTGACCAGCAAAATTGACCAGCAAAATTGACCAGTGACCAGTGACCAGTGACCAATGACCAGTGACCAGTGACCAGTGACCAGTGACCAGTGACCAGTGACCAGTGACCAGCGACCAGTGACCAGTGACCATTGACCAGTGACCAGTGACCAGTGACCAGTGACCAGCGAAAGTGACCAGGGACAAGTGACCAGTGACCAGTGACCAGTGACCAGTGACCAGTGACCAGTGACCAGTGACAAGTGACCAGTGACCAGCGACCAGTGACCAGTGACCAGTGACCAGTGACCAGTGACCACTGACCATCGAAAGTGACCAGTGACCAGTGACCAGTGACCAGTGACCAGTGACCAGTGACCAGTGACCAGCGAAAGTGACCAGTGACCAGTGACCAGTGACCAGCGAAATTGACCAGTGACCAGTGACTAGCCAAATTGACCAGTGACCAGTGACCAGTGGCCAGCGAAAGTGACCAGTGACGAGTGACCAGTGACAAGTGACCAGTGACAAGTGACCAGTGACCACTGACCAGTGACCAGTGACCAGCGACCAGTGACCAGTGACCAGTGACCAGGGACCTGTGACCAGCGAAAGTGACCAGTGACCAGTGACCAGTGACCAGCGAAATTGACCAGTGACCAGTGACCAGTGACCAGTGACCAGTGACCAGTGACCAGCGACCAGTGACCAGTGACCAGTGACCAGTGACCAGTGAACAGTGGCCAGTGACCAGTGACCAGTGACCAACGAAAATGACCAGTGACCAGTGACCAGTGACCAGCGAAATTGACCAGTGACCAGTGACCAGTGACCAGTGTCCAGTGACCAGTGACCAGTGACCAGTGACCAGCGAAAGTGACCAGTGACCAGGGACCAGTGACCAGTGACCAGCGAAATTGACCAGTGATCAGTGACCAGTGACCAGTGACAAGGGACCAGTGACCAGTGACCAGCGAAAGTGACCAGTGAACAGTGACCAGTGACCAGTGACCAGCAAAATTGACCAGCAAAATTGACCAGTGACCAGTGACCAGTGACCAATGACCAGTGACCAGTGACCAGTGACCAGTGACCAGTGACCAGTGACCAGTGACCAGCGACCAGTGACCAGTGACCATTGACCAGTGACCAGTGACCAGTGACCAGTGACCAGCGAAAGTGACCAGGGACAAGTGACCAGTGACCAGTGACCAGTGACCAGTGACCAGTGACCAGTGACCAGTGACAAGTGACCAGTGACCAGCGACCAGTGACCAGTGACCAGTGACCAGTGACCAGTGACCACTGACCATCGAAAGTGACCAGTGACCAGTGACCAGTGACCAGTGACCAGTGACCAGTGACCAGCGAAAGTGACCAGTGACCAGTGACCAGTGACCAGCGAAATTGACCAGTGACCAGTGACTAGCCAAATTGACCAGTGACCAGTGACCAGTGGCCAGCGAAAGTGACCAGTGACGAGTGACCAGTGACAAGTGACCAGTGACAAGTGACCAGTGACCACTGACCAGTGACCAGTGACCAGCGACCAGTGACCAGTGACCAGTGACCAGGGACCTGTGACCAGCGAAAGTGACCAGTGACCAGTGACCAGTGACAAGTGACTAGCCAAATTGAGCAGTGAGCAGTGACCAGTGACCAGTGACCAGTGACCAGCGAAATTGACCAGTGACCAGCGAAAGTGACCAGTGACGAGTGACCTGTGACAAGTGACCAGTGACCAGCGACCAGTGACCAGTGACCAGTGACCAGTGACCAGTGACCAGTGACCAGTGGCCAGCGGTAGTGACCAGTGACCAGTGACCAGTGATCAGTGACCAGTGAACAGTGACCACTGACCAGTGACCAGTGACCAGCGAAAATGACCAGTGACCAGTGACCAGTGACCAGTGAACAGTGACAAGTGACCAGTGACCAGTGACCAACGAAAGTGACCAGTGAACAGTGACCAGGGACCAGTGACCAGTGACGAGTGACCATTGACCAGCGAAAGTGAACAGTGACCAGTGACCAGTGACCAGTGACCAGTGACCAGTGACCAGTGACCAGTGACCAGTGACCAGTGACCAGTGACCAGTGACCAGTGACCAGTGACCAGCGAAAGTGACCAGTGACCAGTGACCAGTGACCAGTGACCAGTGACCAGTGACAAGTGACCTGGGACCAGTGACCAGTGACCAGTGACCAGCGAAATTGGCCAGTGACCATTGACCAGTGACCAGCGAAAGTGACCAGTGACGAGTGACCTGTGACAAGTGACCAGTGACCAGCGACCAGTGACCAGTGACCATTGACCAGTGACCAGCGAAATTGACCAGTGACCATTGACCAGTGACCAGCGAAAGTGACCAGTGACGAGTGACCTGTGACAAGTGACCACTGACCAGCGAAAGTGACCAGTGAACAGTGACCAGTGACCAGTGACTTGTGACCAGTGACCAGTGACCAGTGACCAGTGACCAGTGACCAGCGAAAGTCACCAGTGACGAGTGACCAGTGACAAGTGACCAGTGACCAGTGACCATTGACCAGTGACCAGCGAAAGTGACTAGTGACGAGTGACCTGTGACAAGTGACCAGTGACCAGCGACCAGTGACCAGTGAACAGTGACCAGTGACCAGTGACCAGTGACCAGCGAAAATGACCAGTGACCAGCGAAAATGACCAGTGACCAGTGACCAGTGACCAGCGAAATTGACCAGTGACCAGTGACCAGTGAACAGTGACAAGTGACCAGTGACCAGTGACCAGTGACCAGCGAAAGTGACCAGTGACCAGTGACCAGTGACCAGCGAAATTGACCAGTGACCAGTGACCAGAGACCAGTGACTAGCCAAATTGACCAGTGACCAGTGACCAGTGGCCAGCGGTAGTGACCAGTGACCAGTGACCAGTGATCAGTGACCAGTGAACAGTGACCAGTGACCAGTGACCAGTGACCAGCGAAAATGACCAGTGACCAGTGACCAGTGACCAGCGAAATTGACAAGTGACCAGTGACCAGTGAACAGTGACAAGTGACCAGTGACCAGTGACCAACGAAAGTGACCAGTGAACAGTGACCAGGGACCAGTGACCAGTGACGAGTGACCATTGACCAGCGAAAGTGACCAGTGACCAGTGAATAGTGACCAGCGAAATTGACCAGTTTCCAGTGACCAGTGACCAGTGACCAGTGACCAGTGACCAGTGACCAGTGACCAGCGAAAGTGACCAGTGACCAGTGACCAGTGACCAGTGACCAGTGACAAGTGACAAGTGACCAGTGACCAGTGACCAGTGAACAGTGACCAGTGACCAGTGACCTGTGACCAGCGAAAGTGACCAGTGACCAGTGCCCAGTGACCAGTCACCAGTGACCAGTGACCAGTGACCAGTGACCAGTGACCAGTGACCAGTGACCAGTGACCAGTGACCAGTGACCAGTGACCAGCGAAAGTGACAGGTGACCAGTGACCAGTGACCAGTGACCAGTGACCAGTGACCAGTGACCAGTGACCAGCGAAAGTGACCAGTGACCAGTGAATAGTGACCAGCGAAATTGACCAGTTTCCAGTGACCAGTGATAAGTGACCAGTGACCAGTGACCAGCGAAAGTGACCAGCGAACAGTGATCAGCGAAATTGACCAGTGACCATTGACCAGTGACCAGCGAAAGTGACCAGTGACGAGTGACCTGTCCCAAGTGACCAGTGACCAGCGACCAGTGACTAGTGACCATTGATCAGTGACCAGCGAAAGTGACCAGTGACGAGTGACCTGTGACAAGTGACCAGTGACCAGCGACCAGTGACCAGTGACCAGTGACCAGTGACCAGTGACCAGCGACCAGTGACCAGTGACCAGTGACCAGTGACCAGTGACCAACGAAATTGACCAGTTTCCAGTGACCAGTGATAAGTGACCAGTGACCAGTGACCAGCGAAAGTGACCAGTGAACAGTGATCAGCGAAATTGACCAGTGACCATTGACCAGTGACCAGCGAAAGTGACCAGTGACGAGTGACCAGTGACAAGTGACCAGTGACAAGTGACCAGTGACCACTGACCAGTGACCAGTGACCAGCGACCAGTGACCAGTGACCAGTGACCAGTGACCAGTGACTAGCCAAATTGAGCAGTGAGCAGTGACCAGTGACCAGTGACCAGTGACCATTGACCAGTGACCAGCGAAACTGACCAGTGACCATTGACCAGTGACCAGCGAAAGTGACCAGTGACGAGTGACCTGTGACAAGTGACCAGTGACCAGCGACCAGTGACCAGTGCCCAGTGACCAGTGAACAGTGACCTGTGACCAGCGACCAGTGACCAGTGACCAGTGACCAGTGAACAGTGACCAGTGACCAGTGACCAGTGACCAACGAAAATGACCAGTGACCAGTGACCAGTGACCAGCGAAATTGACCAGTGACCAGTGACCAGTGACCAGTGACCAGTGACCAGTGACCAGCGACCAGTGACCAGTGACCAGTGACCAGTGACCAGTGAACAGTGGCCAGTGACCAGTGACCAGTGACCAACGAAAATGACCAGTGACCAGTGACCAGTGACCAGCGAAATTGACCAGTGACCAGTGACCAGTGACCAGTGACCAGTGACCAGTGACCAGTGACCAGTGACCAGTGACCAGTGACCAGCGAAAGTGACCAGTGACCAGGGACCAGTGACCAGTGACCAGCGAAATTGACCAGTGATCAGTGACCAGTGACCAGTGACAAGGGACCAGTGACCAGTGAGCAGCGAAAGTGACCAGTGAACAGTGACCAGTGACCAGTGACCAGCAAAATTGACCAGCAAAATTGACCAGTGACCAGTGACCAGTGACCAATGACCAGTGACCAGTGACCAGTGACCAGTGACCAGTGACCAGTGACCAGTGACCAGCGACCAGTGACCAGTGACCATTGACCAGTGACCAGTGACCAGTGACCAGTGACCAGCGAAAGTGACCAGGGACAAGTGACCAGTGACCAGTGACCAGTGACCAGTGACCAGTGACCAGTGACCAGTGACCAGTGACAAGTGACCAGTGACCAGCGACCAGTGACCAGTGACCAGTGACCAGTGACCACTGACCACTGACCATCGAAAGTGACCAGTGACCAGTGACCAGTGACCAGTGACCAGTGACCAGTGACCAGCGAAAGTGACCAGTGACCAGTGACCAGTGACCAGCGAAATTGACCAGTGACCAGTGACTAGCCAAATTGACCAGTGACCAGTGACCAGTGGCCAGCGGTAGTGACCAGTGACCAGTGACCAGTGACCAGTGACCAGTGACCAGTGACCACTGACCATCGAAAGTGACCAGTGACCAGTGACCAGTGACCAGTGACCAGTGACCAGTGACCAGTGACCAGTGACCAGCGAAAGTGACCAGTGACCAGTGACCAGTGACCAGCGAAATTGACCAGTGACCAGTGACCAGAGACCAGTGACTAGCCAAATTGACCAGTGACCAGTGACCGGTGGCCAGCGGTAGTGACCAGTGACCAGTGACCAGTGACCAGTGACCAGTGATCAGCGAAATTGACCAGTGACCATTGACCAGTGACCAGCGCAAGTGACCAGTGACGAGTGACCAGTGACAAGTGACCAGTGACAAGTGACCAGTGACCACTGACCAGTGACCAGTGACCAGCGACCAGTGACCAGTGACCAGTGACCAGGGACCTGTGACCAGCGAAAGTGACCAGTGACCAGTGACCAGTGACAAGTGACTAGCCAAATTGAGCAGTGAGCAGTGACCAGTGACCAGTGACCAGTGACCAGCGAAATTGACCAGTGACCAGCGAAAGTGACCAGTGACGAGTGACCTGTGACAAGTGACCAGTGACCAGCGACCAGTGACCAGTGACCAGTGACCAGTGACCAGTGAATAGTGACCAGCGAAATTGACCAGTTTCCAGTGACCAGTGATAAGTGACCAGTGACCAGTGACCAGCGAAAGTGACCAGTGAACAGTGATCAGCGAAATTGACCAGTGACCATTGACCAGTGAACAGCGAAAGTGACCAGTGACGAGTGACCAGTGACAAGTGACCAGTGACAAGTGACCAGTGACCACTGACCAGTGACCAGTGACCAGCGACCAGTGACCAGTGACCAGTGACCAGGGACCAGTGACCAGCGAAAGTGACCCGTGACCAGTGACCAGTGACCAGTGACTAGCCAAATTGAGCAGTGAGCAGTTACCAGTGACCAGTGACCAGTGACCAGTGACCAGTGACCAGTGACCAGCGAAATTGACCAGTGACCATTGACCAGTGACCAGCGAAAGTGACCAGTGACGAGTGACCTGTGACAAGTGACCAGTGACCAGCGACCAGTGACCAGTGACCAGTGACCAGTGAACAGTGACCAGTGACCAGTTACCAGTGACCAGCGAAAATGACCAGTGACCAGCGAAAATGACCAGTGACCAGTGACCAGTGACCAGCGAAATTGACCAGTGACCAGTGACCAGTGAACAGTGACAAGTGACCAGTGACCAGTGACCAACGAAAGTGACCAGTGAACAGTGACCAGGGACCAGTGACCAGTGACGAGTGACCAGTGACCAGCGAAAGTGAACAGTGACCATTGACCAGTGACCAGCGAAAGTGACCAGTGACGAGTGACCTGTGACAAGTGACCAGTGTCCAGTGACCAGGGACCAGTGACCAGCGAAAGTGACCAGTGACCAGTGACCAGTGACCAGTGACTATCCAAATTGAGCAGTGAGCAGTGACCAGTGACCAGTGACCAGTGACCAGTGACTAGTGACCAGCGAAATTGACCAGTGACCATTGACCAGTGACCAGCGAAAGTGACCAGTGACCATTGACCAGTGACCAGCGAAAGTGACCAGTGACGAGTGACCTGTGACAAGTGACCAGTGACCAGCGACCAGTGACCAGTGACCAGTGACCAGTGAACAGTGACCAGTGACCAGCGACCAGTGACCAGTGACCAGTGACCAGTGAACAGTGACCAGTGACCAGTGACCAGTGACCAACGAAATTGACCAGTTTCCAGTGACCAGTGATAAGTGACCAGTGAACAGTGATCAGCGAAATTGACCAGTGACCATTGACCAGTGACCAGCGAAAGTGACCAGTGACGAGTGACCAGTGACAAGTGACCAGTGACCAGTGACCAGCGAAAGTGACCAGCGAACAGTGATCAGCGAAATTGACCAGTGACCATTGACCAGTGACCAGCGAAAGTGACCAGTGACGAGTGACCTGTGACAAGTGACCAGTGACCAGCGACCAGTGACCAGTGACCAGTGACCAGCGAAAATGACCAGTGACCAGTGACCAGTGACCAGCGAAATTGACAAGTGACCAGTGACCAGTGAACAGTGACAAGTGACCAGTGACCAGTGACCAACGAAAGTGACCAGTGAACAGTGACCAGGGACCAGTGACCAGTGACGAGTGACCATTGACCAGCGAAAGTGAACAGTGACCAGTGAATAGTGACCAGCGAAATTGACCAGTTTCCAGTGACCAGTGACCAGTGACCAGTGACCAGTGACCAGTGACCAGCGAAAGTGACCAGTGACCAGTGACCAGTGACCAGTGACCAGTGACCTGTGACCAGCGAAAGTGACCAGTGACCAGTGTCCAGTGACCAGTGACCAGTGACCAGTGACCAGTGACCAGTGACCAGTGACCAGTGACCAGCGAAAGTGACAGGTGACCAGTGACCAGTGACCAGTGACCAGTGACCAGTGACCAGTGACCAGTGAGCAGCGAAAGTGACCAGTGACCAGTGAATAGTGACCAGCGAAATTGACCATTTTCCAGTGACCAGTGATAAGTGACCAGTGACCAGTGACCAGCGAAAGTGACCAGTGAGCAGTGACCAGTGACCAGTGACCAGTGACCAGCGAAATTGACCAGTGACCAGCGAAAGTGACCAGTGACCAGTGACCAGTGACCAGGGACCAGTGACCAGCGAAAGTGACCAGTGACCAGTGACCAGTGACCAGTGACTATCCAAATTGAGCAGTGAGCAGTGACCAGTGAACAGTGACCAGTGACCAGTGACCTGTGACCAGCGAAAGTGACCAGTGACCAGTGTCCAGTGACCAGTGACCAGTGACCAGTGACCAGTGACCAGTGACCAGTGACCAGTGACCAGTGACCAGTGACCAGCGAAAGTGACAGGTGACCAGTGACCAGTGACCAGTGACCAGTGACCAGTGACCAGCGAAAGTGACCAGTGACCAGTGATCAGCGAAATTGACCAGTGACCATTGACCAGTGACCAGCGAAAGTGACCAGTGACCAGTGACAAGTGACCAGTGACCACTGACCAGTGACCAGTGACCAGCGAAAGTGACGAGTGACCAGTGACCAGTGACCAGCGAAATTGACCAGTGACCAGTGACCAGAGACCAGTGACTAGCCAAATTGACCAGTGACCAGTGACCAGTGGCCAGCGGTAGTGACCAGTGACCAGTGACCAGTGATCAGTGACCAGTGAACAGTGACCAGTGACCAGTGACCAGTGACCAGCGAAAATGACCAGTGACCAGTGACCAGTGACCTGCGAAATTGACAAGTGACCAGTGACCAGTGAACAGTGACAAGTGACCAGTGACCAGTGACCAACGAAAGTGACCAGTGAACAGTGACCAGGGACCAGTGACCAGTGACAAGTGACCAGTGACGAGTGACCTGTGACAAGTGACCAGTGACCAGCGACCAGTTACCAGTGACCAGTGACCAGTGAACAGTGACCAGTGACCAGCGAAATTGGCCAGTGACCAGTGACCAGTGACCAGTCACCAGTGACCAGCGACCAGTGACCAGAGACCAGTAACCAGTGACCAGTGACCAGTGACCACTGACCAGCGAAAGTGACCAGTGAACAGTGACCAGTGACCAGTGACCTGTGACCAGTGACCAGTGACCAGTGACCAGTGACCAGTGACCAGCGAACGTGACCAGTGACGAGTGACCAGTGACAAGTGACCAGTGACCAGTGACCATTGACCAGTGACTAGTGACTAGTGACCAGTGACCAACGACCAGTGACCAGTGAACAGTGACCAGCGAAAGTGACCAGTGACCAGTGACCATTGACCAGCGACAAGTGACCAGTGACCAGTGACGAGTGACCAGTGACCAGTGACCAGTGACCAGTGACCAGTGACCAGTGACCAGCGAAAGTGACCAGTGACGAGTGACCAGTGACCAGTGAACAGTGACCAGTGACCAGTGACCAGCGAAAATGACCAGTGACCAGCGAAAATGAGCAGTGACCAGTGACCAGTGACCAGCGAAATTGACCAGTGAACAGTGACCAGTGAACAGTGACCAGTGACCAGTGACCAGTGACCAGCGAAAGTGACCAGTGACCAGTGACCAGTGACCAGCGAAATTGACCAGTGACCAGTGACCAGAGACCAGTGACTAGCCAAATTGACCAGTGACCAGTGACCAGTGGCCAGCGGTAGTGACCAGTGACCAGTGACCAGTGATCAGTGACCAGTGAACAGTGACCACTGACCAGTGACCAGTGACCAGCGAAAATGACCAGTGACCAGTGACCAGTGACCAGCGAAATTGACAAGTGACCAGTGACCAGTGAACAGTGACAAGTGACCAGTGACCAGTGACCAACGAAAGTGACCAGTGAACAGTGACCAGGGACCAGTGACCAGTGACGAGTGACCATTGACCAGCGAAAGTGAACAGTGACCAGTGACCAGTGACCAGTGACCAGTGACCAGTGACCAGTGACCAGTGACCAGTGACCAGCGAAAGTGACCAGTGACCAGTGACCAGTGACCAGTGACCAGTGACCAGTGACAAGTGACCTGGGACCAGTGACCAGTGACCAGTGACCAGCGAAATTGGCCAGTGACCATTGACCAGTGACCAGCGAAAGTGACCAGTGACGAGTGACCTGTGACAAGTGACCAGTGACCAGCGACCAGTGACCAGTGACCATTGACCAGTGACCAGCGAAATTGACCAGTGACCATTGACCAGTGACCAGCGAAAGTGACCAGTGACGAGTGACCTGTGACAAGTGACCACTGACCAGCGAAAGTGACCAGTGAACAGTGACCAGTGACCAGTGACTTGTGACCAGTGACCAGTGACCAGTGACCAGCGAAAGTCACCAGTGACGAGTGACCAGTGACAAGTGACCAGTGACCAGTGACCATTGACCAGTGACCAGCGAAAGTGACTAGTGACGAGTGACCTGTGACAAGTGACCAGTGACCAGCGACCAGTGACCAGTGAACAGTGACCAGTGACCAGTGACCAGTGACCAGCGAAAATGACCAGTGACCAGCGAAAATGACCAGTGACCAGTGACCAGTGACCAGCGAAATTGACCAGTGACCAGTGACCAGTGAACAGTGACAAGTGACCAGTGACCAGTGACCAGTGACCAGCGAAAGTGACCAGTGACCAGTGACCAGTGACCAGCGAAATTGACCAGTGACCAGTGACCAGAGACCAGTGACTAGCCAAATTGACCAGTGACCAGTGACCAGTGGCCAGCGGTAGTGACCAGTGACCAGTGACCAGTGATCAGTGACCAGTGAACAGTGACCAGTGACCAGTGACCAGTGACCAGCGAAAATGACCAGTGACCAGTGACCAGTGACCAGCGAAATTGACAAGTGACCAGTGACCAGTGAACAGTGACAAGTGACCAGTGACCAGTGACCAACGAAAGTGACCAGTGAACAGTGACCAGGGACCAGTGACCAGTGACGAGTGACCATTGACCAGCGAAAGTGACCAGTGACCAGTGAATAGTGACCAGCGAAATTGACCAGTTTCCAGTGACCAGTGACCAGTGACCAGTGACCAGTGACCAGTGACCAGTGACCAGTGACCAGCGAAAGTGACCAGTGACCAGTGACCAGTGACCAGTGACCAGTGACAAGTGACAAGTGACCAGTGACCAATGACCAGTGAACAGTGACCAGTGACCAGTGACCTGTGACCAGCGAAAGTGACCAGTGACCAGTGCCCAGTGACCAGTCACCAGTGACCAGTGACCAGTGACCAGTGACCAGTGACCAGTGACCAGTGACCAGTGACCAGTGACCAGTGACCAGCGAAAGTGACAGGTGACCAGTGACCAGTGACCAGTGACCAGTGACCAGTGACCAGTGACCAGTGACCAGCGAAAGTGACCAGTGACCAGTGAATAGTGACCAGCGAAATTGACCAGTTTCCAGTGACCAGTGATAAGTGACCAGTGACCAGTGACCAGCGAAAGTGACCAGCGAACAGTGATCAGCGAAATTGACCAGTGACCATTGACCAGTGACCAGCGAAAGTGACCAGTGACGAGTGACCTGTCCCAAGTGACCAGTGACCAGCGACCAGTGACTAGTGACCATTGACCAGTGACCAGCGAAAGTGACCAGTGACGAGTGACCTGTGACAAGTGACCAGTGACCAGCGACCAGTGACCAGTGACCAGTGACCAGTGACCAGTGACCAGCGACCAGTGACCAGTGACCAGTGACCAGTGACCAGTGACCAACGAAATTGACCAGTTTCCAGTGACCAGTGATAAGTGACCAGTGACCAGTGACCAGCGAAAGTGACCAGTGAACAGTGATCAGCGAAATTGACCAGTGACCATTGACCAGTGACCAGCGAAAGTGACCAGTGACGAGTGACCAGTGACAAGTGACCAGTGACAAGTGACCAGTGACCACTGACCAGTGACCAGTGACCAGCGACCAGTGACCAGTGACCAGTGACCAGTGACCAGTGACTAGCCAAATTGAGCAGTGAGCAGTGACCAGTGACCAGTGACCAGTGACCATTGACCAGTGACCAGCGAAATTGACCAGTGACCATTGACCAGTGACCAGCGAAAGTGACCAGTGACGAGTGACCTGTGACAAGTGACCAGTGACCAGCGACCAGTGACCAGTGCCCAGTGACCAGTGAACAGTGACCTGTGACCAGCGACCAGTGACCAGTGACCAGTGACCAGTGAACAGTGACCAGTGACCAGTGACCAGTGACCAACGAAAATGACCAGTGACCAGTGACCAGTGACCAGCGAAATTGACCAGTGACCAGTGACCAGTGACCAGTGACCAGTGACCAGTGACCAGCGACCAGTGACCAGTGACCAGTGACCAGTGACCAGTGAACAGTGGCCAGTGACCAGTGACCAGTGACCAACGAAAATGACCAGTGACCAGTGACCAGTGACCAGCGAAATTGACCAGTGACCAGTGACCAGTGACCAGTGACCAGTGACCAGTGACAAGTGACTAGCCAAATTGAGCAGTGAGCAGTGACCAGTGACCAGTGACCAGTGACCAGCGAAATTGACCAGTGACCAGCGAAAGTGACCAGTGACGAGTGACCTGTGACAAGTGACCAGTGACCAGCGTCCAGTGACCAGTGACCAGTGACCAGTGACCAGTGACCAGTGACCAGTGACCAGGGAATAGTGACCAGCGAAATTGACCAGTTTCCAGTGACCAGTGATAAGTGACCAGTGACCAGTGACCAGCGAAAGTGACCAGTGAACAGTGATCAGCGAAATTGACCAGTGACCATTGACCAGTGACCAGCGAAAGTGGCCAGTGACGAGTGACCAGTGACAAGTGACCAGTGACAAGTGACCAGTGACCACTGACCAGTGACCAGTGACCAGCGACCAGTGACCAGTGACCAGTGACCAGTGACCAGTGACTAGCCAAATTGAGCATTGAGCAGTGACCAGTGACCATTGACCAGTGACCATTGACCAGTGACCAGCAAAAGTGACCAGTGACGAGTGACCTGTGACAAGTGACCAGTGACCAGCGACCAGTGACCAGTGACCAGTGACCAGTGAACAGTGACCTGTGACCAGCGACCAGTGACCAGTGACCAGTGACCAGTGAACAGTGACCAGTGACCAGTGACCAGTGACCAACGAAAATGACCAGTGACCAGTGACCAGTGACCAGCGAAATTGACCAGTGACCAGTGACCAGTGACCAGTGACCAGTGACCAGTGACCAGTGACCAGTGACCAGTGACCAGCGACCAGTGACCAGTGACCAGTGACCAGTGACCAGTGAACAGTGGCCAGTGACCAGTGACCAGTGACCAACGAAAATGACCAGTGACCAGTGACCAGTGACCAGCGAAATTGACCAGTGACCAGTGACCAGTGACAAGTGACCAGTGACAAGTGACCAGTGACCACTGACCAGTGACCAGTGACCAGCGACCAGTGACCAGTGACCAGTGACCAGTGAACAGTGACCAGTGACCAGTGACCAGTGACCAGCGAAAATGACCAGTGACCAGCGAAAATGACCAGTGACCAGTGACCAGTGACCAGCGAAATTGACCAGTGACCAGTGACCAGTGAACAGTGACAAGTGACCAGTGACCAGTGACCAACGAAAGTGACCAGTGAACAGTGACCAGGGACCAGTGACCAGTGACGAGTGACCAGTGACCAGCGAAAGTGAACAGTGACCATTGACCAGTGACCAGCGAATGTGACCAGTGACGAGTGACCTGTGACAAGTGACCAGTGACCAGTGACCAGGGACCAGTGACCAGCGAAAGTGACCAGTGACCAGTGACCAGTGACCAGTGACTATCCAAATTGAGCAGTGAGCAGTGACCAGTGACCAGTGACCAGTGACCAGTGACCAGTGACCAGCGAAATTGACCAGTGACCATTGACCAGTGACCAGCGAAAGTGACCAGTGACGAGTGACCTGTGACAAGTGACCAGTGACCAGCGACCAGTGACCAGTGACCATTGACCAGTGACCAGCGAAATTGACCAGTGACCATTGACCAGTGACCAGCGACCAGTGACCAGTGACCAGTGACCAGTGAACAGTGACCAGTGACCAGCGACCAGTGACCAGTGACCAGTGACCAGTGAACAGTGACCAGTGACCAGTGACCAGTGACCAACGAAATTGACTAGTTTCCAGTGACCAGTGACCAGTGACCAGTGACCAACGAAATTGACCAGTTTCCAGTGACCAGTGATAAGTGACCAGTGACCAGTGACCAGCGAAAGTGACCAGTGAACAGTGATCAGCGAAATTGACCAGTGACCATTGACCAGTGACCAGCGAAAGTGACCAGTGACGAGTGACCAGTGACAAGTGACCAGTGACAAGTGACCAGTGACCACTGACCAGTGACCAGTGACCAGCGACCAGTGACCAGTGACCAGTGACCAGTGACCAGTGACTAGCCAAATTGAGCAGTGAGCAGTGACCAGTGACCAGTGACCAGTGACCATTGACCAGTGACCAGCGAAATTGACCAGTGACCAGCGAAAGTGACCAGTGACGAGTGACCTGTGACAAGTGACCAGTGACCAGCGACCAGTGACCAGTGACCAGTGACCAGTGAACAGTGACCAGTGACCAGCGACCAGTGACCAGTGAACAGTGACCAGTGACCAGTGACCAGTGACCAACGAAAATGACCAGTGACCAGTGACCAGTGACCAGCGAAATTGACCAGTGACCAGTGACCAGTGACCAGTGACCAGTGACCAGTGACCAGTGACCAGTGACCAGTGACCAGCGACCAGTGACCAGTGACCAGTGAACAGTGACCAGTGACCAGTGACCAGTGACCAACGAAAATGACCAGTGACCAGTGACCAGTGACCAGCGAAAGTGACCAGTGACCAGGGACCAGTGACCAGTGACCAGCGAAATTGACCAGTGATCAGTGACCAGTGACCAGTGACAAGTGACCAGTGACCAGTGAGCAGCGAAAGTGACCAGTGAACAGTGACCAGTGACCAGTGACCAGCAAAATTGACCAGCAAAATTGACCAGGAACCAGTGACCAGTGACCAATGACCAGTGACCAGTGACCAGTGACCAGTGACCAGTGACCAGTGACCAGTGACCAGCGACCAGTGACCAGTGACCAGTGACCAGTGACCAGCGAAAGTGACCAGGGACAAGTGACCAGTGACCAGTGACCAGTGACCAGTGACCAGTGACCAGTGACCAGTGACAAGTGACCAGTGACCAGCGACCAGTGACCAGTGACCAGTGACCAGTGACCAGTGACCACTGACCATCGAAAGTGACCAGTGCCCAGTGACCAGTGACCAGTGACCAGTGACCAGTGACCAGCGAAAGTGACCAGTGACCAGTGACCAGTGACCAGCGAAATTGACCAGTGACCAGTGACCAGAGACCAGTGACTAGCCAAATTGTCCAGTGACCAGTGACCAGTGGCCAGCGGTAGTGACCAGTGACCAGTGACCAGTGACCAGTGACCAGTGACCAGTGACCACTGACCATCGAAAGTGACCAGTGACCAGTGACCAGTGACCAGTGACCAGTGACCAGCGAAAGTGACCAGTGACCAGTGACCAGTGACCAGCGAAATTGACCAGTGACCAGTGACCAGAGACCAGTGACTAGCCAAATTGACCAGTGACCAGTGACCAGTGGCCAGCGGTAGTGACCAGTGACCAGTGACCAGTGACCAGTGACCAGTGACCAGTGACCAGTGACCAGTGACCAGTGACCAGTGACCAGTGACCAGCGAAAGTGACCAGTGACCAGTGAATAGTGACCAGCGAAATTGACCAGTTTCCAGTGACCAGTGATAAGTGACCAGTGACCAGTGACCAGCGAAAGTGACCAGTGAACAGTGATCAGCGAAATTGACCAGTGACCATTGACCAGTGACCAGCGAAAGTGACCAGTGACGAGTGACCAGTGACAAGTGACCAGTGACAAGTGACCAGTGACCACTGACCAGAGACCAGTGACCAGCGACCAGTGACCAGTGACCAGTGACCAGGGACCTGTGACCAGCGAAAGTGACCAGTGACCAGTGACCAGTGACCAGTGACTAGCCAAATTGAGCAGTGAGCAGTGACCAGTGACCAGTGACCAGTGACCAGCGAAATTGACCAGTGACCAGCGAAAGTGACCAGTGACGAGTGACCTGTGACAAGTGACCAGTGACCAGCGACCAGTGACCAGTGACCAGTGACCAGTGACCAGTGACCAGTGACCAGCGAAAGGGACAGGTGTCCAGTGACCAGTGACCAGTGACCAGTGACCAGTGACCAGTGACCAGTGACCAGTGACCAGTGAATAGTGACCAGCGAAATTGACCAGTTTCCAGTGACCAGTGATAAGTGACCAGTGACCAGTGACCAGCGAAAGTGACCAGTGAACAGTGATCAGCGAAATTGACCAGTGACCATTGACCAGTGAACAGCGAAAGTGACCAGTGACGAGTGACCAGTGACAAGTGACCAGTGACAAGTGACCAGTGACCACTGACCAGTGACCAGTGACCAGCGACCAGTGACCAGGGACCAGTGACCAGGGACCAGTGACCAGCGAAAGTGACCCGTGACCAGTGACCAGTGACCAGTGACTAGCCAAATTGAGCAGTGAGAAGTGACCAGTGACCAGTGACCAGTGACCAGTGAACAGCGCAATTGACCAGTGACCATTGACCAGTGACCAGCGAAAGTGACCAGTGAACAGTGATCAGCGAAATTGACCAGTGACCATTGACCAGTGACCAGCGAAAGTGACCAGTGACGAGTGACCAGTGACAAGTGACCAGTGACAAGTGACCAGTGACCACTGACCAGAGACCAGTGACCAGCGACCAGTGACCAGTGACCAGTGACCAGGGACCTGTGACCAGCGAAAGTGACCAGTGACCAGTGACCAGTGACCAGTGACTAGCCAAATTGAGCAGTGAGCAGTGACCAGTGACCAGTGACCAGTGACCAGCGAAATTGACCAGTGACCAGCGAAAGTGATCAGTGACGAGTGACCTGTGACAAGTGACCAGTGACCAGCGACCAGTGACCAGTGACCAGTGACCAGTGACCAGTGACCAGTGACCAGCGAAAGGGACAGGTGTCCAGTGACCAGTGACCAGTGACCAGTGACCAGTGACCAGTGACCAGTGACCAGTGACCAGTGAATAGTGACCAGCGAAATTGACCAGTTTCCAGTGACCAGTGATAAGTGACCAGTGACCAGTGACCAGCGAAAGTGACCAGTGAACAGTGATCAGCGAAATTGACCAGTGACCATTGACCAGTGAACAGCGAAAGTGACCAGTGACGAGTGACCAGTGACAAGTGACCAGTGACAAGTGACCAGTGACCACTGACCAGTGACCAGTGACCAGCGACCAGTGACCAGGGACCAGTGACCAGGGACCAGTGACCAGCGAAAGTGACCCGTGACCAGTGACCAGTGACCAGTGACTAGCCAAATTGAGCAGTGAGAAGTGACCAGTGACCAGTGACCAGTGACCAGTGAACAGCGCAATTGACCAGTGACCATTGACCAGTGACCAGCGAAAGTGACCAGTGACGAGTGACCTGTGACCAGTGGCCAGTGACCAGTGACCAGCGAAAATGACCAGTGACCAGTGAACAGTGACCAGTGACCAGTGACCAGTGACCAGTGACCAGCGAAATTGACCAGTGACCAGTGACCAGTGGCCAGCGGTAGTGACCAGTGACCAGTGACCAGTGACCAGTGACCAGTGACCAGTGACCAGTGACCAGTGACCAGTGACCAGCGAAAGTGACCAGTGACCAGTGAATAGTGACCAGCGAAATTGACCAGTTTCCAGTGACCAGTGATAAGTGACCAGTGACCAGTGACCAGCGAAAGTGACCAGTAAACAGTGATCAGCGAAATTGACCAGTGACCATTGACCACTGACCAGCGATAGTGACCAGTGACAAGTGACCAGTGACCACTGACCAGTGACCAGTGACCAGCGACCAGTGACCAGTGACCAGTGACCAGGGACCTGTGACCAGCGAAAGTGACCAGTGACCAGTGACCTGTGACCAGTGACTAGCCAAATTGAGCAGTGAGCAGTGACCAGTGACCAGTGACCAGTGACCAGTGACCAGTGACCAGTGACCAGCGAAATTGACCAGTGACCAGCGAAAGTGATCAGTGACGAGTGACCTGTGACAAGTGACCAGTGACCAGCGACCAGTGACCAGTGACCAGTGACCAGTGACCAGTGACCAGTGACCAGCGAAAGGGACAGGTGTCCAGTGACCAGTGACCAGTGACCAGTGACCAGTGACCAGTGACCAGTGACCAGTGACCAGTGAATAGTGACCAGCGAAATTGACCAGTTTCCAGTGACCAGTGATAAGTGACCAGTGACCAGTGACCAGCGAAAGTGACCAGTGAACAGTGATCAGCGAAATTGACCAGTGACCATTGACCAGTGAACAGCGAAAGTGACCAGTGACGAGTGACCAGTGACAAGTGACCAGTGACAAGTGACCAGTGACCACTGACCAGTGACCAGTGACCAGCGACCAGTGACCAGGGACCAGTGACCAGGGACCAGTGACCAGCGAAAGTGACCCGTGACCAGTGACCAGTGACCAGTGACTAGCCAAATTGAGCAGTGAGAAGTGACCAGTGACCAGTGACCAGTGACCAGTGAACAGCGCAATTGACCAGTGACCATTGACCAGTGACCAGCGAAAGTGACCAGTGACGAGTGACCTGTGACCAGTGGCCAGTGACCAGTGACCAGCGAAAATGACCAGTGACCAGTGAACAGTGACCAGTGACCAGTGACCAGTGACCAGTGACCAGCGAAATTGACCAGTGACCAGTGACCAGTGGCCAGCGGTAGTGACCAGTGACCAGTGACCAGTGACCAGTGACCAGTGACCAGTGACCAGTGACCAGTGACCAGTGACCAGCGAAAGTGACCAGTGACCAGTGAATAGTGACCAGCGAAATTGACCAGTTTCCAGTGACCAGTGATAAGTGACCAGTGACCAGTGACCAGCGAAAGTGACCAGTAAACAGTGATCAGCGAAATTGACCAGTGACCATTGACCACTGACCAGCGATAGTGACCAGTGACAAGTGACCAGTGACCACTGACCAGTGACCAGTGACCAGCGACCAGTGACCAGTGACCAGTGACCAGGGACCTGTGACCAGCGAAAGTGACCAGTGACCAGTGACCTGTGACCAGTGACTAGCCAAATTGAGCAGTGAGCAGTGACCAGTGACCAGTGACCAGTGACCAGTGACCAGTGACCAGTGACCAGCGTAATTGACCAGTGACCATTGACCAGTGACCAGCGAAAGTGACCAGTGACGAGTGACCTGTGACAAGTGACCAGTGACCAGCGACCAGTGACCAGTGACCAGTGACCAGTGACCAGTGACAAGTGACCAGTGACCAGCGAAAATGACCAGTGACCAGCAAAAATGACCAGTGACCAGTGACCAGTGACCAGCGAAATTGACCAGTGACCAGTGACCAGTGAACAGTGACCAGTGACCAGTGACCAGTGACCAGCGAAAGTGACCAGTGACCAGTGACCAGTGACCAGCGAAATTGACCAGTGACCAGTGACCAGAGACCAGTGACTAGCCAAATTGACCAGTGACCAGTGACCAGTGGCCAGCGGTAGTGACCAGTGACCAGTGACCAGTGATCAGTGATCAGTGACCAGTGAACAGTGACCAGTGACCAGTGACCAGTGACCAGTGACCAGCGAAAATGACCAGTGACCAGTGACCAGTGACCAGCGAAATTGACAAGTGACCAGTGACCAGTGAACAGTGACAAGTGACCAGTGACCAGTGACCAACGAAAGTGACCAGTGAACAGTGACCAGGGACCAGTGACCAGTGACGAGTGACATTGACCAGCGAAAGTGAACATTGACCAGTGACCAGTGACCAGTGACCAGTGACCAGTGACCAGTGACCAGCGAAAGTGACCAGTGACCAGTGACCAGTGACCAGTGACCAGTGACCAGTGACCAGTGACCAGTGACCAGTGACAAGTGACCAGTGACCAGCGAAATTGGCCAGTGACCAGTGACCAGTGACCAGTGACCAGTGACCAGTGACCAGTGACCAGCGAAAGTCACCAGTGACGAGTGACCGGTGACAAGTGACCAGTGACCAGTGACCATTGACCAGTGACTAGTGACTAGTGACCAGTGACCAACGATCAGTGACCAGTGACCAGTGACCAGCGAAAGTGACCAGTGACCAGTGACCATTGACCAGCGACAAGTGACCAGTGACCAGTGACGAGTGACCAGTGACCAGTGACCAGTGACCAGTGACCAGTGACCAGTGACCAGTGACCAGTGACCAGGGAATAGTGACCAGCGAAATTGACCAGTTTCCAGTGACCAGTGATAAGTGACCAGTGACCAGTGACCAGCGAAAGTGACCAGTGAACAGTGATCAGCGAAATTGACCAGTGACCATTGACCAGTGACCAGCGAAAGTGACCAGTGACGAGTGACCAGTGACAAGTGACCAGTGACAAGTGACCAGTGACCACTGACCAGTGACCAGTGACCAGCGACCAGTGACCAGTGACCAGTGACCAGTGACCAGTGACTAGCCAAATTGAGCATTGAGCAGTGACCAGTGACCATTGACCAGTGACCATTGACCAGTGACCATTGACCAGTGACCAGCGAAAGTGACCAGTGACGAGTGACCTGTGACAAGTGACCAGTGACCAGCGACCAGTGACCAGTGACCAGTGACCAGTGAACAGTGACCTGTGACCAGCGACCAGTGACCAGTGACCAGTGACCAGTGAACAGTGACCAGTGACCAGTGACCAGTGACCAACGAAAATGACCAGTGACCAGTGACCAGTGACCAGCGAAATTGACCAGTGACCAGTGACCAGTGACCAGTGACCAGTGACCAGTGACCAGTGACCAGTGACCAGTGACCAGCGACCAGTGACCAGTGACCAGTGACCAGTGACCAGTGAACAGTGGCCAGTGACCAGTGACCAGTGACCAACGAAAATGACCAGTGACCAGTGACCAGTGACCAGCGAAATTGACCAGTGACCAGTGACCAGTGACAAGTGACCAGTGACAAGTGACCAGTGACCACTGACCAGTGACCAGTGACCAGCGACCAGTGACCAGTGACCAGTGACCAGTGAACAGTGACCAGTGACCAGTGACCAGTGACCAGCGAAAATGACCAGTGACCAGCGAAAATGACCAGTGACCAGTGACCAGTGACCAGCGAAATTGACCAGTGACCAGTGACCAGTGAACAGTGACAAGTGACCAGTGACCAGTGACCAACGAAAGTGACCAGTGAACAGTGACCAGGGACCAGTGACCAGTGACGAGTGACCAGTGACCAGCGAAAGTGAACAGTGACCATTGACCAGTGACCAGCGAATGTGACCAGTGACGAGTGACCTGTGACAAGTGACCAGTGACCAGTGACCAGGGACCAGTGACCAGCGAAAGTGACCAGTGACCAGTGACCAGTGACCAGTGACTATCCAAATTGAGCAGTGAGCAGTGACCAGTGACCAGTGACCAGTGACCAGTGACCAGTGACCAGCGAAATTGACCAGTGACCATTGACCAGTGACCAGCGAAAGTGACCAGTGACGAGTGACCTGTGACAAGTGACCAGTGACCAGCGACCAGTGACCAGTGACCATTGACCAGTGACCAGCGAAATTGACCAGTGACCATTGACCAGTGACCAGCGACCAGTGACCAGTGACCAGTGACCAGTGAACAGTGACCAGTGACCAGCGACCAGTGACCAGTGACCAGTGACCAGTGAACAGTGACCAGTGACCAGTGACCAGTGACCAACGAAATTGACTAGTTTCCAGTGACCAGTGACCAGTGACCAGTGACCAACGAAATTGACCAGTTTCCAGTGACCAGTGATAAGTGACCAGTGACCAGTGACCAGCGAAAGTGACCAGTGAACAGTGATCAGCGAAATTGACCAGTGACCATTGACCAGTGACCAGCGAAAGTGACCAGTGACGAGTGACCAGTGACAAGTGACCAGTGACAAGTGACCAGTGACCACTGACCAGTGACCAGTGACCAGCGACCAGTGACCAGTGACCAGTGACCAGTGACCAGTGACTAGCCAAATTGAGCAGTGAGCAGTGACCAGTGACCAGTGACCAGTGACCATTGACCAGTGACCAGCGAAATTGACCAGTGACCAGCGAAAGTGACCAGTGACGAGTGACCTGTGACAAGTGACCAGTGACCAGCGACCAGTGACCAGTGACCAGTGACCAGTGAACAGTGACCAGTGACCAGCGACCAGTGACCAGTGAACAGTGACCAGTGACCAGTGACCAGTGACCAACGAAAATGACCAGTGACCAGTGACCAGTGACCAGCGAAATTGACCAGTGACCAGTGACCAGTGACCAGTGACCAGTGACCAGTGACCAGTGACCAGTGACCAGTGACCAGTGACCAGCGACCAGTGACCAGTGACCAGTGAACAGTGACCAGTGACCAGTGACCAGTGACCAACGAAAATGACCAGTGACCAGTGACCAGTGACCAGCGAAAGTGACCAGTGACCAGGGACCAGTGACCAGTGACCAGCGAAATTGACCAGTGATCAGTGACCAGTGACCAGTGACAAGTGACCAGTGACCAGTGAGCAGCGAAAGTGACCAGTGAACAGTGACCAGTGACCAGTGACCAGCAAAATTGACCAGCAAAATTGACCAGGAACCAGTGACCAGTGACCAATGACCAGTGACCAGTGACCAGTGACCAGTGACCAGTGACCAGTGACCAGTGACCAGCGACCAGTGACCAGTGACCAGTGACCAGTGACCAGCGAAAGTGACCAGGGACAAGTGACCAGTGACCAGTGACCAGTGACCAGTGACCAGTGACCAGTGACCAGTGACAAGTGACCAGTGACCAGCGACCAGTGACCAGTGACCAGTGACCAGTGACCAGTGACCACTGACCATCGAAAGTGACCAGTGCCCAGTGACCAGTGACCAGTGACCAGTGACCAGTGACCAGC
Organism: Andrena trimmerana; assembly: GCA_951215215.1. Taxonomy (NCBI): domain Eukaryota; kingdom Metazoa; phylum Arthropoda; class Insecta; order Hymenoptera; family Andrenidae; genus Andrena; species Andrena trimmerana. The sequence goes on from OX578061.1 coordinate 20,877,148, forward strand.
GAAAGTGACCAGTGACCAGTGACCAGTGACCAGCGAAATTGACCAGTGACCAGTGACCAGAGACCAGTGACTAGCCAAATTGTCCAGTGACCAGTGACCAGTGGCCAGCGGTAGTGACCAGTGACCAGTGACCAGTGACCAGTGACCAGTGACCAGTGACCACTGACCATCGAAAGTGACCAGTGACCAGTGACCAGTGACCAGTGACCAGTGACCAGCGAAAGTGACCAGTGACCAGTGACCAGTGACCAGCGAAATTGACCAGTGACCAGTGACCAGAGACCAGTGACTAGCCAAATTGACCAGTGACCAGTGACCAGTGGCCAGCGGTAGTGACCAGTGACCAGTGACCAGTGACCAGTGACCAGTGACCAGTGACCAGTGACCAGTGACCAGTGACCAGTGACCAGTGACCAGCGAAAGTGACCAGTGACCAGTGAATAGTGACCAGCGAAATTGACCAGTTTCCAGTGACCAGTGATAAGTGACCAGTGACCAGTGACCAGCGAAAGTGACCAGTGAACAGTGATCAGCGAAATTGACCAGTGACCATTGACCAGTGACCAGCGAAAGTGACCAGTGACGAGTGACCAGTGACAAGTGACCAGTGACAAGTGACCAGTGACCACTGACCAGAGACCAGTGACCAGCGACCAGTGACCAGTGACCAGTGACCAGGGACCTGTGACCAGCGAAAGTGACCAGTGACCAGTGACCAGTGACCAGTGACTAGCCAAATTGAGCAGTGAGCAGTGACCAGTGACCAGTGACCAGTGACCAGCGAAATTGACCAGTGACCAGCGAAAGTGACCAGTGACGAGTGACCTGTGACAAGTGACCAGTGACCAGCGACCAGTGACCAGTGACCAGTGACCAGTGACCAGTGACCAGTGACCAGCGAAAGGGACAGGTGTCCAGTGACCAGTGACCAGTGACCAGTGACCAGTGACCAGTGACCAGTGACCAGTGACCAGTGAATAGTGACCAGCGAAATTGACCAGTTTCCAGTGACCAGTGATAAGTGACCAGTGACCAGTGACCAGCGAAAGTGACCAGTGAACAGTGATCAGCGAAATTGACCAGTGACCATTGACCAGTGAACAGCGAAAGTGACCAGTGACGAGTGACCAGTGACAAGTGACCAGTGACAAGTGACCAGTGACCACTGACCAGTGACCAGTGACCAGCGACCAGTGACCAGGGACCAGTGACCAGGGACCAGTGACCAGCGAAAGTGACCCGTGACCAGTGACCAGTGACCAGTGACTAGCCAAATTGAGCAGTGAGAAGTGACCAGTGACCAGTGACCAGTGACCAGTGAACAGCGCAATTGACCAGTGACCATTGACCAGTGACCAGCGAAAGTGACCAGTGAACAGTGATCAGCGAAATTGACCAGTGACCATTGACCAGTGACCAGCGAAAGTGACCAGTGACGAGTGACCAGTGACAAGTGACCAGTGACAAGTGACCAGTGACCACTGACCAGAGACCAGTGACCAGCGACCAGTGACCAGTGACCAGTGACCAGGGACCTGTGACCAGCGAAAGTGACCAGTGACCAGTGACCAGTGACCAGTGACTAGCCAAATTGAGCAGTGAGCAGTGACCAGTGACCAGTGACCAGTGACCAGCGAAATTGACCAGTGACCAGCGAAAGTGACCAGTGACGAGTGACCTGTGACAAGTGACCAGTGACCAGCGACCAGTGACCAGTGACCAGTGACCAGTGACCAGTGACCAGTGACCAGCGAAAGGGACAGGTGTCCAGTGACCAGTGACCAGTGACCAGTGACCAGTGACCAGTGACCAGTGACCAGTGACCAGTGAATAGTGACCAGCGAAATTGACCAGTTTCCAGTGACCAGTGATAAGTGACCAGTGACCAGTGACCAGCGAAAGTGACCAGTGAACAGTGATCAGCGAAATTGACCAGTGACCATTGACCAGTGAACAGCGAAAGTGACCAGTGACGAGTGACCAGTGACAAGTGACCAGTGACAAGTGACCAGTGACCACTGACCAGTGACCAGTGACCAGCGACCAGTGACCAGGGACCAGTGACCAGGGACCAGTGACCAGCGAAAGTGACCCGTGACCAGTGACCAGTGACCAGTGACTAGCCAAATTGAGCAGTGAGAAGTGACCAGTGACCAGTGACCAGTGACCAGTGAACAGCGCAATTGACCAGTGACCATTGACCAGTGACCAGCGAAAGTGACCAGTGACGAGTGACCTGTGACCAGTGGCCAGTGACCAGTGACCAGCGAAAATGACCAGTGACCAGTGAACAGTGACCAGTGACCAGTGACCAGTGACCAGTGACCAGCGAAATTGACCAGTGACCAGTGACCAGTGGCCAGCGGTAGTGACCAGTGACCAGTGACCAGTGACCAGTGACCAGTGACCAGTGACCAGTGACCAGTGACCAGTGACCAGCGAAAGTGACCAGTGACCAGTGAATAGTGACCAGCGAAATTGACCAGTTTCCAGTGACCAGTGATAAGTGACCAGTGACCAGTGACCAGCGAAAGTGACCAGTAAACAGTGATCAGCGAAATTGACCAGTGACCATTGACCACTGACCAGCGATAGTGACCAGTGACAAGTGACCAGTGACCACTGACCAGTGACCAGTGACCAGCGACCAGTGACCAGTGACCAGTGACCAGGGACCTGTGACCAGCGAAAGTGACCAGTGACCAGTGACCTGTGACCAGTGACTAGCCAAATTGAGCAGTGAGCAGTGACCAGTGACCAGTGACCAGTGACCAGTGACCAGTGACCAGTGACCAGCGTAATTGACCAGTGACCATTGACCAGTGACCAGCGAAAGTGACCAGTGACGAGTGACCTGTGACAAGTGACCAGTGACCAGCGACCAGTGACCAGTGACCAGTGACCAGTGACCAGTGACAAGTGACCAGTGACCAGCGAAAATGACCAGTGACCAGCAAAAATGACCAGTGACCAGTGACCAGTGACCAGCGAAATTGACCAGTGACCAGTGACCAGTGAACAGTGACCAGTGACCAGTGACCAGTGACCAGCGAAAGTGACCAGTGACCAGTGACCAGTGACCAGCGAAATTGACCAGTGACCAGTGACCAGAGACCAGTGACTAGCCAAATTGACCAGTGACCAGTGACCAGTGGCCAGCGGTAGTGACCAGTGACCAGTGACCAGTGATCAGTGATCAGTGACCAGTGAACAGTGACCAGTGACCATTGACCAGTGACCAGTGACCAGCGAAAATGACCAGTGACCAGTGACCAGTGACCAGCGAAATTGACAAGTGACCAGTGACCAGTGAACAGTGACAAGTGACCAGTGACCAGTGACCAACGAAAGTGACCAGTGAACAGTGACCAGGGACCAGTGACCAGTGACGAGTGACATTGACCAGCGAAAGTGAACATTGACCAGGGACCAGTGACCAGTGACCAGTGACCAGTGACCAGTGACCAGCGAAAGTGACCAGTGACCAGTGACCAGTGACCAGTGACCAGTGACCAGTGACCAGTGACCAGTGACCAGTGACAAGTGACCAGTGACCAGCGAAATTGGCCAGTGACCAGTGACCAGTGACCAGTGACCAGTGACCAGTGACCAGTGACCAGCGAAAGTCACCAGTGACGAGTGACCGGTGACAAGTGACCAGTGACCAGTGACCATTGACCAGTGACTAGTGACTAGTGACCAGTGACCAACGATCAGTGACCAGTGACCAGTGACCAGCGAAAGTGACCAGTGACCAGTGACCATTGACCAGCGACAAGTGACCAGTGACCAGTGACGAGTGACCAGTGACCAGTGACCAGTGACCAGTGACCAGTGACCAGTGACCAGCGAAAGTGACCAGTGACGAGTGACCAGTGACAAGTGACCAGTGACCAGTGACCAGTGACCAGTGACCAGTGACCAGTGACCAGTGACCAGCGAAAGTGACCAGTGACGAGTGACCAGTGACAAGTGACAAGTGACCAGTGACCAGTGACCAGTGACCAGTGACCAGTGACCTGTGACCAGCGAAAGTGACCAGTGACCAGTGTCCAGTGACCAGTCACCAGTGACCAGTGACCAGTGACCAGTGACCAGTGACCAGCGAAATTGACCAGTGACCATTGACCAGTGACCAGCGAAAGTGACCAGTGACGAGTGACCTGTGACAAGTGACCAGTGACCAGCGACCAGTGACCAGTGACCAGTGACCAGTGAACAGTGACCAGTGACCAGTGACCAGTGACCAGTGACCAGCGAAAATGACCAGTGACCAGCGAAAATGACCAGTGACCAGTGACCAGTGACCAGTGACCAGTGAAAAGTGACCAGTGACCAGTGACCAGCGAAAGTGACCAGTGACCAGTGACCAGTGACCAGCGAAATTGACCAGTGACCAGTGACCAGAGACCAGTGACTAGCCAAATTGACCAGTGACCAGTGACCAGTGGCCAGCGGTAGTGACCAGTGACCAGTGACCAGTGAACAGTGACCAGGGACCAGTGACCAGTGACCAGTGACGAGTGACCATTGACCAGCGAAAGTGAACAGTGACTAGTGACCAGTGACCAGTGACCAGTGACCAGTGACCAGCGAAAGTGACCAGTGACCAGTGACCAGTGACCAGTGACCAGTGACCAGTGACCAGTGACCTGGGACCAGTGACCAGTGACCAGTGATCAGCGAAATTGGCCAGTGACCAGTGACCAGTGACCAGTCACCAGTGACCAGCGACCAGTGACCAGAGACCAGTAACCAGTGACCAGTGACCAGTGACCACTGACCAGCGAAAGTGACCAGTGAACAGTGACCAGTGACCAGTCACCAGTGACCAGCGACCAGTGACCAGTGACCAGTGACCAGTGACCAGTGACCAGCGAAAGTGACCAGTGACCAGTGACCAGTGACCAGTGACCAGTGACCAGTGACCAGTGACCTGGGACCAGTGACCAGTGACCAGTGATCAGCGAAATTGGCCAGTGACCAGTGACCAGTGGCCAGTGACCTGTGACCAGTGACCAGTGACCAGTGACCAGTGACCAGTGACCAGCGAAAGTGACCAGTGACGAGTGACCAGTGACAAGTGACCAGTGACCAGTGACCATTGACCAGTGGCTAGTGACTAGTGACTAGTGACCAGTGACCAACGACCAGTGACCAGTGAACAGTGACCAGCGAAAGTGACCAGTGACAAGTGACCAGTGACCAGTGACCAGTGACCAGTGACCAGTGACCAGCGAAAATGACCAGTGACCAGTGACCAGCGAAATTGACAAGTGACCAGTGACCAGTGACCAGTGACCAGTGACCAGTGACCAGCGAAAGTGATTAGTGACCAGTGACCAGTGACCAGTGACCAGTGACCAGTGACCAGTGACCAGTGACCTGTGACCAGTGACCAGTGACCAGTGACCAGTGACCAGTGACCAGCGAAAATGACCAGTGACCAGCGAAAATGACCAGTGACCAGTGACCAGTGACCAGCGAAATTGACCAGTGACCAGTGACCAGTGAACAGTGACAAGTGACCAGTGACCAGTGACCAGCGAAAGTGACCAGTGAACAGTGATCAGCGAAATTGACCAGTGACCATTGACCAGTGAACAGCGAAAGTGACCAGTGACGAGTGACCAGTGACAAGTGACCAGTGACAAGTGACCAGTGACCACTGACCAGTGACCAGTGACCAGCGACCAGTGACCAGTGACCAGTGACCAGTGACCAGTGACCAGTGAACAGTGACCAGTGACCAGTGACCAGTGACCAGCGAAAATGACCAGTGACCAGCGAAAATGACCAGTGACCAGTGACCAGTGACCAGCGAAATTGACCAGTGACCAGTGACCAGTGAACAGTGACAAGTGACCAGTGACCAGTGACCAACGAAAGTGACCAGTGAACAGTGACCAGGGACCAGTGACCAGTGACGAGTGACCAGTGACCAGCGAAAGTGAACAGTGACCATTGACCAGTGACCAGCGAAAGTGACCAGTGACGAGTGACCTGTGACAAGTGACCAGTGACCAGTGACCAGGGACCAGTGACCAGCGAAAGTGACCAGTGACCAGTGACCAGTGACCAGTGACTATCCAAATTGAGCAGTGAGCAGTGACCAGTGACCAGTGACCAGTGACCAGTGACCAGTGACCAGCGAAATTGACCAGTGACCATTGACCAGTGACCAGCGAAAGTGACCAGTGACGAGTGACCTGTGACAAGTGACCAGTGACCAGCGACCAGTGACCAGTGACCATTGACCAGTGACCAGCGAAATTGACCAGTGACCATTGACCAGTGACCAGCGACCAGTGACCAGTGACCAGTGACCAGTGAACAGTGACCAGTGACCAGCGACCAGTGACCAGTGACCAGTGACCAGTGACCAGTGAACAGTGACCAGTGACCAGTGACCAGTGACCAACGAAATTGACCAGTTTCCAGTGACCAGTGACCAGTGACCAGTGACCAACGAAATTGACCAGTTTCCAGTGACCAGTGATAAGTGACCAGTGACCAGTGACCAGCGAAAGTGACCAGTGAACAGTGATCAGCGAAATTGACCACTGACCATTGACCAGTGACCAGCGAAAGTGACCAGTGACGAGTGACCAGTGACAAGTGACCAGTGACAAGTGACCAGTGACCACTGACCAGTGACCAGTGACCAGCGACCAGTGACCAGTGACCAGTGACCAGTGACCAGTGACTAGCCAAATTGAGCAGTGAGCAGTGACCAGTGACCAGTGACCAGTGACCATTGACCAGTGACCAGCGAAATTGACCAGTGACCATTGACCAGTGACCAGCGAAAGTGACCAGTGACGAGTGACCTGTGACAAGTGACCAGTGACCAGCGACCAGTGACCAGTGACCAGTGACCAGTGAACAGTGACCAGTGACCAGCGACCAGTGACCAGTGAACAGTGACCAGTGACCAGTGACCAGTGACCAACGAAAATGACCAGTGACCAGTGACCAGTGACCAGCGAAATTGACCAGTGACCAGTGACCAGTGACCAGTGACCAGTGACCAGTGACCAGTGACCAGCGACCAGTGACCAGTGACCAGTGAACAGTGACCAGTGACCAGTGACCAGTGACCAACGAAAATGACCAGTGACCAGTGACCAGTGACCAGCGAAAGTGACCAGTGACCAGGGACCAGTGACCAGTGACCAGCGAAATTGACCAGTGATCAGTGACCAGTGACCAGTGACAAGTGACCAGTGACCAGTGAGCAGCGAAAGTGACCAGTGAACAGTGACCAGTGACCAGTGACCAGCAAAATTGACCAGCAAAATTGACCAGGAACCAGTGACCAGTGACCAATGACCAGTGACCAGTGACCAGTGACCAGTGACCAGTGACCAGTGACCAGTGACCAGCGACCAGTGACCAGTGACCAGTGACCAGTGACCAGCGAAAGTGACCAGGGACAAGTGACCAGTGACCAGTGACCAGTGACCAGTGACCAGTGACCAGTGACCAGTGACAAGTGACCAGTGACCAGCGACCAGTGACCAGTGACCAGTGACCAACGAAAGTGACCAGTGACCAGTGACCAGTGACCAGTGACCAGTGACCAGTGAACAGTGACCAGTGACCAGTGACCAGTGACCAGTGACCGGTGACCAGCGAAAGTGACCAGTGACCAGTGAATAGTGACCAGCGAAATTGACCAGTTTCCAGTGACCAGTGATAAGTGACCAGTGACCAGTGACCAGCGAAGGTGACCAGTAAACAGTGATCAGCGAAATTGACCAGTGACCATTGACCAGTGACCAGCGAAAGTGACCAGTGACGAGTGACCAGTGACAAGTGACCAGTGACAAGTGACCAGTGACCACTGACCAGTGACCAGTGACCAGCGACCAGTGACCAGTGACCAGTGACCAGGGACCTGTGACCAGCGAAAGTGACCAGTGACCAGTGACCTGTGACCAGTGACTAGCCAAATTGAGCAGTGAGCAGTGACCAGTGACCAGTGACCAGTGACCAGCGTAATTGACCAGTGACCATTGACCAGTGACCAGCGAAAGTGACCAGTGACGAGTGACCTGTGACAAGTGACCAGTGACCAGCGACCAGTGACCAGTGACCAGTGACCAGTGACCAGTGACAAGTGACCAGTGACCAGCGAAAATGACCAGTGACCAGCAAAAATGACCAGTGACCAGTGACCAGTGACCAGCGAAATTGACCAGTGACCAGTGACCAGTGAACAGTGACCAGTGACCAGTGACCAGTGACCAGCGAAAGTGACCAGTGACCAGTGACCAGTGACCAGCGAAATTGACCAGTGACCAGTGACCAGAGACCAGTGACTAGCCAAATTGACCAGTGACCAGTGACCAGTGGCCAGCGGTAGTGACCAGTGACCAGTGACCAGTGATCAGTGATCAGTGACCAGTGAACAGTGACCAGTGACCAGTGACCAGTGACCAGTGACCAGCGAAAATGACCAGTGACCAGTGACCAGTGACCAGCGAAATTGACAAGTGACCAGTGACCAGTGAACAGTGACAAGTGACCAGTGACCAGTGACCAACGAAAGTGACCAGTGAACAGTGACCAGGGACCAGTGACCAGTGACGAGTGACATTGACCAGCGAAAGTGAACATTGACCAGTGACCAGTGACCAGTGACCAGTGACCAGTGACCAGCGGAAGTGACCAGTGACCAGTGACCAGTGACCAGTGACCAGTGACCAGTGACAAGTGACCAGTGACCAGTGACCAGCGAAATTGGCCAGTGACCATTGACCAGTGACCAGTGACCAGTGACCAGTGACCAGTGACCAGCGAAAGTCACCAGTGACGAGTGACCGGTGACAAGTGACCAGTGACCAGTGACCATTGACCAGTGACTAGTGACTAGTGACCAGTGACCAACGATCAGTGACCAGTGACCAGTGACCAGCGAAAGTGACCAGTGACCAGTGACCATTGACCAGCGACAAGTGACCAGTGACCAGTGACGAGTGACCAGTGACCAGTGACCAGTGACCAGTGACCAGTGACCAGTGACCAGCGAAAGTGACCAGTGACGAGTGACCAGTGACAAGTGACCAGTGACCAGTGACCAGTGACCAGTGACCAGTGACCAGTGACCAGTGACCAGTGACCAGCGAAAGTGACCAGTGACGAGTGACCAGTGACAAGTGACAAGTGACCAGTGACCAGTGACCAGTGACCAGTGACCAGTGACCTGTGACCAGCGAAAGTGACCAGTGACCAGTGTCCAGTGACCAGTCACCAGTGACCAGTGACCAGTGACCAGTGACCAGTGACCAGCGAAAGTGACCAGTGACCAGTGAATAGTGACCAGCGGAATTGACCAGTTTCCAGTGACCAGTGATAAGTGACCAGTGACCAGTGACCAGCGAAAGTGACCAGCGAACAGTGATCAGCGAAATTGACCAGTGACCATTGACCAGTGACCAGCGAAAGTGACCAGTGACCAGTGACAAGTGACCAGTGACCACTGACCAGTGACCAGTGACCAGCGACCAGTGACCAGTGACCAGTGACCAGGGACCAGTGACCAGCGAAAGTGACCAGTGACCAGTGACCAGTGACCAGTGACTAGCCAAATTGAGCAGTGACCAGTGACCAGTGACCAGTGACCAGTGACCAGTGACCAGCGAAAGTGACCAGTGACGAGTGACCTGTGACAAGTGACCAGTGACCAGCGACCAGTGACCAGTGACCAGTGACCAGTGAACAGTGACCAGTGACCAGTGACCAGTGACCAGTGACCAGCGAAAATGACCAGTGACCAGCGAAAATGACCAGTGACCAGTGACCAGTGACCAGCGAAATTGACCAGTGACCAGTGACCAGTGAAAAGTGACCAGTGACCAGTGACCAGCGAAAGTGACCAGTGACCAGTGACCAGTGACCAGCGAAATTGACCAGTGACCAGTGACCAGAGACCAGTGACTAGCCAAATTGACCAGTGACCAGTGACCAGTGGCCAGCGGTAGTGACCAGTGACCAGTGACCAGTGAACAGTGACCAGTGACCAGTGACCAGTGACCAGTGACCAGTGACCAGCGAAAGTGACCAGTGACGAGTGACCAGTGACAAGTGACCAGTGACCAGTGACCAGTGACCAGTGACCAGTGACCAGTGACCAGTGACCAGTGACCAGCGAAAGTGACCAGTGACGAGTGACCAGTGACAAGTGACAAGTGACCAGTGACCAGTGACCAGTGACCAGTGACCAGTGACCTGTGACCAGCGAAAGTGACCAGTGACCAGTGTCCAGTGACCAGTCACCAGTGACCAGTGACCAGTGACCAGTGACCAGTGACCAGCGAAAGTGACCAGTGACCAGTGAATAGTGACCAGCGGAATTGACCAGTTTCCAGTGACCAGTGATAAGTGACCAGTGACCAGTGACCAGCGAAAGTGACCAGCGAACAGTGATCAGCGAAATTGACCAGTGACCATTGACCAGTGACCAGCGAAAGTGACCAGTGACCAGTGACAAGTGACCAGTGACCACTGACCAGTGACCAGTGACCAGCGACCAGTGACCAGTGACCAGTGACCAGGGACCAGTGACCAGCGAAAGTGACCAGTGACCAGTGACCAGTGACCAGTGACTAGCCAAATTGAGCAGTGACCAGTGACCAGTGACCAGTGACCAGTGACCAGTGACCAGCGAAAGTGACCAGTGACGAGTGACCTGTGACAAGTGACCAGTGACCAGCGACCAGTGACCAGTGACCAGTGACCAGTGAACAGTGACCAGTGACCAGTGACCAGTGACCAGTGACCAGCGAAAATGACCAGTGACCAGCGAAAATGACCAGTGACCAGTGACCAGTGACCAGCGAAATTGACCAGTGACCAGTGACCAGTGAAAAGTGACCAGTGACCAGTGACCAGCGAAAGTGACCAGTGACCAGTGACCAGTGACCAGCGAAATTGACCAGTGACCAGTGACCAGAGACCAGTGACTAGCCAAATTGACCAGTGACCAGTGACCAGTGGCCAGCGGTAGTGACCAGTGACCAGTGACCAGTGAACAGTGACCAGGGACCAGTGACCAGTGACGAGTGACCATTGACCAGCGAAAGTGAACAGTGACTAGTGACCAGTGACCAGTGACCAGCGAAAGTGACCAGTGACCAGTGACCAGTGACCAGTGACCAGTGACCAGTGACCAGTGACCTGGGACCAGTGACCAGTGACCGGTGATCAGCGAAATTGGCCAGTGACCAGTGACCAGTGACCAGTCACCAGTGACCAGCGACCAGTGACCAGAGACCAGTAACCAGTGACCAGTGACCAGTGACCACTGACCAGCGAAAGTGACCAGTGAACAGTGACCAGTGACCAGTCACCAGTGACCAGCGACCAGTGACCAGTGACCAGTGACCAGTGACCAGTGACCAGTGACCAGCGAAAGTGACCAGTGACCAGTGACCAGTGACCAGTGACCAGTGACCAGTGACCAGTGACCTGGGACCAGTGACCAGTGACCAGTGATCAGCGAAATTGGCCAGTGACCAGTGACCAGTGGCCAGTGACCTGTGACCAGTGACCAGTGACCAGTGACCAGTGACCAGTGACCAGCGAAAGTGACCAGTGACGAGTGACCAGTGACAAGTGACCAGTGACCAGTGATCAGTGACCAGTGAACAGTGACCAGTGACCAGTGAAAATGACCAGTGACCAGTGACCAGTGACCAGCGAAATTGACAAGTGACCAGGGACCAGTGAACAGTGACAAGTGACCAGTGACCAGTGACCAACGAAAGTGACCAGTGAACAGTGACCAGGGACCAGTGACCAGTGACGAGTGACCATTGACCAGCGAAAGTGAACAGTGACCAGTGACCAGTGACCAGTGACCAGTGACCAGTGACCAGTGACCAGTGACCAGCGAAAGTGACCAGTGACCAGTGACCAGTGACCAGTGACCAGTGACCAGTGACAAGTGACCTGGGACCAGTGACCAGTGACCAGTGACCAGCGAAATTGGCCAGTGACCAGTGACCAGTGACCAGTAACCACTGACCAGCGAAAGTGACCAGTGAACAGTGACCAGTGACCAGTGACTTGTGACCAGTGACCAGTGACCAGTGACCAGTGACCAGTGACCAGCGAAAGTCACCAGTGACGAGTGACCAGTGACAAGTGACCAGTGACCAGTGACCATTGACCAGTGACCAGCGAAAGTGACTAGTGTCGAGTGACCTGTGACAAGTGACCAGTGACCAGCGACCAGTGACCAGTGAACAGTGACCAGTGACCAGTGACCAGTGACCAGCGAAAATGACCAGTGACCAGCGAAAGTGACCAGTGAACAGTGATCAGCGAAATTGACCACTGACCATTGACCAGTGACCAGCGAAAGTGACCAGTGACGAGTGACCAGTGACAAGTGACCAGTGACAAGTGACCAGTGACCACTGACCAGTGACCAGTGACCAGCGACCAGTGACCAGTGACCAGTGACCAGTGACCAGTGACTAGCCAAATTGAGCAGTGAGCAGTGACCAGTGACCAGTGACCAGTGACCATTGACCAGTGACCAGCGAAATTGACCAGTGACCATTGACCAGTGACCAGCGAAAGTGACCAGTGACGAGTGACCTGTGACAAGTGACCAGTGACCAGCGACCAGTGACCAGTGACCAGTGACCAGTGAACAGTGACCAGTGACCAGCGACCAGTGACCAGTGAACAGTGACCAGTGACCAGTGACCAGTGACCAACGAAAATGACCAGTGACCAGTGACCAGTGACCAGCGAAATTGACCAGTGACCAGTGACCAGTGACCAGTGACCAGTGACCAGTGACCAGTGACCAGCGACCAGTGACCAGTGACCAGTGAACAGTGACCAGTGACCAGTGACCAGTGACCAACGAAAATGACCAGTGACCAGTGACCAGTGACCAGCGAAAGTGACCAGTGACCAGGGACCAGTGACCAGTGACCAGCGAAATTGACCAGTGATCAGTGACCAGTGACCAGTGACAAGTGACCAGTGACCAGTGAGCAGCGAAAGTGACCAGTGAACAGTGACCAGTGACCAGTGACCAGCAAAATTGACCAGCAAAATTGACCAGGAACCAGTGACCAGTGACCAATGACCAGTGACCAGTGACCAGTGACCAGTGACCAGTGACCAGTGACCAGTGACCAGCGACCAGTGACCAGTGACCAGTGACCAGTGACCAGCGAAAGTGACCAGGGACAAGTGACCAGTGACCAGTGACCAGTGACCAGTGACCAGTGACCAGTGACCAGTGACAAGTGACCAGTGACCAGCGACCAGTGACCAGTGACCAGTGACCAACGAAAGTGACCAGTGACCAGTGACCAGTGACCAGTGACCAGTGACCAGTGAACAGTGACCAGTGACCAGTGACCAGTGACCAGTGACCGGTGACCAGCGAAAGTGACCAGTGACCAGTGAATAGTGACCAGCGAAATTGACCAGTTTCCAGTGACCAGTGATAAGTGACCAGTGACCAGTGACCAGCGAAGGTGACCAGTAAACAGTGATCAGCGAAATTGACCAGTGACCATTGACCAGTGACCAGCGAAAGTGACCAGTGACGAGTGACCAGTGACAAGTGACCAGTGACAAGTGACCAGTGACCACTGACCAGTGACCAGTGACCAGCGACCAGTGACCAGTGACCAGTGACCAGGGACCTGTGACCAGCGAAAGTGACCAGTGACCAGTGACCTGTGACCAGTGACTAGCCAAATTGAGCAGTGAGCAGTGACCAGTGACCAGTGACCAGTGACCAGCGTAATTGACCAGTGACCATTGACCAGTGACCAGCGAAAGTGACCAGTGACGAGTGACCTGTGACAAGTGACCAGTGACCAGCGACCAGTGACCAGTGACCAGTGACCAGTGACCAGTGACAAGTGACCAGTGACCAGCGAAAATGACCAGTGACCAGCAAAAATGACCAGTGACCAGTGACCAGTGACCAGCGAAATTGACCAGTGACCAGTGACCAGTGAACAGTGACCAGTGACCAGTGACCAGTGACCAGCGAAAGTGACCAGTGACCAGTGACCAGTGACCAGCGAAATTGACCAGTGACCAGTGACCAGAGACCAGTGACTAGCCAAATTGACCAGTGACCAGTGACCAGTGGCCAGCGGTAGTGACCAGTGACCAGTGACCAGTGATCAGTGATCAGTGACCAGTGAACAGTGACCAGTGACCAGTGACCAGTGACCAGTGACCAGCGAAAATGACCAGTGACCAGTGACCAGTGACCAGCGAAATTGACAAGTGACCAGTGACCAGTGAACAGTGACAAGTGACCAGTGACCAGTGACCAACGAAAGTGACCAGTGAACAGTGACCAGGGACCAGTGACCAGTGACGAGTGACATTGACCAGCGAAAGTGAACATTGACCAGTGACCAGTGACCAGTGACCAGTGACCAGTGACCAGCGGAAGTGACCAGTGACCAGTGACCAGTGACCAGTGACCAGTGACCAGTGACAAGTGACCAGTGACCAGTGACCAGCGAAATTGGCCAGTGACCATTGACCAGTGACCAGTGACCAGTGACCAGTGACCAGTGACCAGCGAAAGTCACCAGTGACGAGTGACCGGTGACAAGTGACCAGTGACCAGTGACCATTGACCAGTGACTAGTGACTAGTGACCAGTGACCAACGATCAGTGACCAGTGACCAGTGACCAGCGAAAGTGACCAGTGACCAGTGACCATTGACCAGCGACAAGTGACCAGTGACCAGTGACGAGTGACCAGTGACCAGTGACCAGTGACCAGTGACCAGTGACCAGTGACCAGCGAAAGTGACCAGTGACGAGTGACCAGTGACAAGTGACCAGTGACCAGTGACCAGTGACCAGTGACCAGTGACCAGTGACCAGTGACCAGTGACCAGCGAAAGTGACCAGTGACGAGTGACCAGTGACAAGTGACAAGTGACCAGTGACCAGTGACCAGTGACCAGTGACCAGTGACCTGTGACCAGCGAAAGTGACCAGTGACCAGTGTCCAGTGACCAGTCACCAGTGACCAGTGACCAGTGACCAGTGACCAGTGACCAGCGAAAGTGACCAGTGACCAGTGAATAGTGACCAGCGGAATTGACCAGTTTCCAGTGACCAGTGATAAGTGACCAGTGACCAGTGACCAGCGAAAGTGACCAGCGAACAGTGATCAGCGAAATTGACCAGTGACCATTGACCAGTGACCAGCGAAAGTGACCAGTGACCAGTGACAAGTGACCAGTGACCACTGACCAGTGACCAGTGACCAGCGACCAGTGACCAGTGACCAGTGACCAGGGACCAGTGACCAGCGAAAGTGACCAGTGACCAGTGACCAGTGACCAGTGACTAGCCAAATTGAGCAGTGACCAGTGACCAGTGACCAGTGACCAGTGACCAGTGACCAGCGAAAGTGACCAGTGACGAGTGACCTGTGACAAGTGACCAGTGACCAGCGACCAGTGACCAGTGACCAGTGACCAGTGAACAGTGACCAGTGACCAGTGACCAGTGACCAGTGACCAGCGAAAATGACCAGTGACCAGCGAAAATGACCAGTGACCAGTGACCAGTGACCAGCGAAATTGACCAGTGACCAGTGACCAGTGAAAAGTGACCAGTGACCAGTGACCAGCGAAAGTGACCAGTGACCAGTGACCAGTGACCAGCGAAATTGACCAGTGACCAGTGACCAGAGACCAGTGACTAGCCAAATTGACCAGTGACCAGTGACCAGTGGCCAGCGGTAGTGACCAGTGACCAGTGACCAGTGAACAGTGACCAGGGACCAGTGACCAGTGACGAGTGACCATTGACCAGCGAAAGTGAACAGTGACTAGTGACCAGTGACCAGTGACCAGCGAAAGTGACCAGTGACCAGTGACCAGTGACCAGTGACCAGTGACCAGTGACCAGTGACCTGGGACCAGTGACCAGTGACCGGTGATCAGCGAAATTGGCCAGTGACCAGTGACCAGTGACCAGTCACCAGTGACCAGCGACCAGTGACCAGAGACCAGTAACCAGTGACCAGTGACCAGTGACCACTGACCAGCGAAAGTGACCAGTGAACAGTGACCAGTGACCAGTCACCAGTGACCAGCGACCAGTGACCAGTGACCAGTGACCAGTGACCAGTGACCAGTGACCAGCGAAAGTGACCAGTGACCAGTGACCAGTGACCAGTGACCAGTGACCAGTGACCAGTGACCTGGGACCAGTGACCAGTGACCAGTGATCAGCGAAATTGGCCAGTGACCAGTGACCAGTGGCCAGTGACCTGTGACCAGTGACCAGTGACCAGTGACCAGTGACCAGTGACCAGCGAAAGTGACCAGTGACGAGTGACCAGTGACAAGTGACCAGTGACCAGTGATCAGTGACCAGTGAACAGTGACCAGTGACCAGTGAAAATGACCAGTGACCAGTGACCAGTGACCAGCGAAATTGACAAGTGACCAGGGACCAGTGAACAGTGACAAGTGACCAGTGACCAGTGACCAACGAAAGTGACCAGTGAACAGTGACCAGGGACCAGTGACCAGTGACGAGTGACCATTGACCAGCGAAAGTGAACAGTGACCAGTGACCAGTGACCAGTGACCAGTGACCAGTGACCAGTGACCAGTGACCAGCGAAAGTGACCAGTGACCAGTGACCAGTGACCAGTGACCAGTGACCAGTGACAAGTGACCTGGGACCAGTGACCAGTGACCAGTGACCAGCGAAATTGGCCAGTGACCAGTGACCAGTGACCAGTAACCACTGACCAGCGAAAGTGACCAGTGAACAGTGACCAGTGACCAGTGACTTGTGACCAGTGACCAGTGACCAGTGACCAGTGACCAGTGACCAGCGAAAGTCACCAGTGACGAGTGACCAGTGACAAGTGACCAGTGACCAGTGACCATTGACCAGTGACCAGCGAAAGTGACTAGTGTCGAGTGACCTGTGACAAGTGACCAGTGACCAGCGACCAGTGACCAGTGAACAGTGACCAGTGACCAGTGACCAGTGACCAGCGAAAATGACCAGTGACCAGCGAAAATGAACAGTGACCAGTGACCAGTGACCAGCGAAATTGACCAGTGACCAGTGACCAGTGAACAGTGACCAGTGACCAGTGACCAGTGACCAGTGACCAGCGAAAGTGACCAGTGACCAGTGACCAGTGACCAGCGAAATTGACCAGTGACCAGTGACCAGAGACCAGTGACTAGCCAAATTGACCAGTGACCAGTGACCAGTGTGCAGCGGTAGTGACCAGTGACCAGTGACCAGTGATCAGTGACCAGTGAACAGTGACCAGTGACCAGTGACCAGTGACCAGCGAAAATGACCAGTGACCAGTGACCAGTGACCAGCGAAATTGACAAGTGACCAGTGACCAGTGAACAGTGACAAGTGACCAGTGACCAGTGACCAACGAAAGTGACCAGTGAACAGTGACCAGGGACCAGTGACCAGTGACGAGTAACCATTGACCAGCGAATGTGACCAGTGACCAGTGAATAGTGACCAGCGAAATTGACCAGTTTCCAGTGACCAGTGACCAGTGACCAGTGACCAGTGACCAGTGACCAGTGACCAGTGACCAGCGAAAGTGACCAGTGACCAGTGACCAGTGACCAGTGACCAGTGACCAGTGACAAGTGACAAGTGACAAGTGACCAGTGACCAGTGACCAGTGAACAGTGACCAGTGACCAGTGACCTGTGACCAGCGAAAGTGACCAGTGACCAGTGTCCAGTGACCAGTGACCAGTGACCAGTGACCAGTGACCAGTGACCAGTGACCAGCGAAAGTGACAGGTGACCAGTGACCAGTGACCAGTGACCAGTGACCAGTGACCAGCGAAAGTGACCAGTGACCAGTGAATAGTGACCAGCGAAATTGACCAGTTTCCAGTGACCAGTGATAAGTGACCAGTGACCAGTGACCAGCGAAAGTGACCAGCGAACAGTGATCAGCGAAATTGACCAGTGACCATTGACCAGTGACCAGCGAAAGTGATCAGTGACCAGTGACAAGTGACCAGTGACCACTGACCAGTGACCAGTGACCAGCGACCAGTGACCAGTGACCAGCGAAAGTGACCAGTGACCAGTGACCAGTGACTAGCCAAATTGAGCAGTGAGCAGTGACCAGTGACCAGTGACCAGTGACCAGTGACCAGTGACCAGTGACCAGCGAAATTGACCAGTGACCATTGACCAGTGACCAGCGAAAGTGACCAGTGACGAGTGACCTGTGACAAGTGACCAGTGACCAGCGACCAGTGACCAGTGACCAGTGACCAGTGAACAGTGACCAGTGACCAGTGACCAGTGACCAGCGAAAATGACCAGTGACCAGTGACCAGTGACCAGCGAAATTGACCAGTGACCAGTGACCAGTAAACAGTGACCAGTGACCAGTGACCAGCGAAAGTGACCAGTGACCAGTGACCAGTGACCAGCGAAATTGACCAGTGACCAGTGACCAGCGAAAGTCACCAGTGACGAGTGACCAGTGACAAGTGACCAGTGACCAGTGACCATTGACCAGTGACCAGCGAAAGTGACTAGTGACGAGTGACCTGTGACAAGTGACCAGTGACCAGCGACCAGTGACCAGTGACCAGTGACCAGTGAACAGTGACCAGTGACCAGTGACCAGTGACCAGCGAAAATGACCAGTGACCAGCGAAAATGACCAGTGACCAGTGACCAGTGACCAGCGAAATTGACCAGTGACCAGTGACCAGTGAACAGTGACCAGTGACCAGTGACCAGTGACCAGTGACCAGTGACCAGCGAAAGTGACCAGTGACCAGTGACCAGTGACCAGCGAAATTGACCAGTGACCAGTGACCAGAGACCAGTGACTAGCCAAATTGACCAGGGACCAGTGACCAGTGGCCAGCGGTAGTGACCAGTGACCAGTGACCAGTGATCAGTGACCAGTGAACAGTGACCAGTGACCAGTGACCAGTGACCAGCGAAAATGACCAGTGACCAGTGACCAGTGACCAGCGAAATTGACAAGTGACCAGTGACCAGTGAACAGTGACAAGTGACCAGTGACCAGTGACCAACGAAAGTGACCAGTGAACAGTGACCAGGGACCAGTGACCAGTGACGAGTGACCATTGACCAGCGAAAGTGACCAGTGACCAGTGAATAGTGACCAGCGAAATTGACCAGTTTCCAGTGACCAGTGACCAGTGACCAGTGACCAGTGACCAGTGACCAGTGACCAGTGACCAGTGACCAGTGACCAGTGACCAGTGACCAGTGACAAGTGACAAGTGACCAGTGACCAGTGACCAGTGAACAGTGACCAGTGACCAGTGACCTGTGACCAGCGAAAGTGACCAGTGACCAGTGTCCAGTGACCAGTCACCAGTGACCAGTGACCAGAGACCAGTGACCAGCGAAAGTGACAGGTGACCAGTGACCAGTGACCAGTGACCAGTGACCAGTGACCAGCGAAAGTGACCAGTGACCAGTGAATAGTGACCAGCGAAATTGACCAGTTTCCAGTGACCAGTGTTAAGTGACCAGTGACCAGTGACCAGCGAAAGTGACCAGCGAACAGTGATCAGCGAAATTGACCAGTGACCATTGACCAGTGACCAGCGAAAGTGACCAGTGACCAGTGACAAGTGACCAGTGACCACTGACCAGTGACCAGTGACCAGCGACCAGTGACCAGTGACCAGTGACCAGGGACCAGTGACCAGCGAAAGTGACCAGTGACCAGTGACCAGTGACCAGTGACTAGCCAAATTGAGCAGTGAGCAGTGACCAGTGACCAGTGACCAGTGACCAGTGACCAGTGACCAGTGACCAGCGAAATTGACCAGTGACCATTGACCAGTGACCAGCGAAAGTGACCAGTGACGAGTGACCTGTGACAAGTGACAAGTGACCAGCGACCAGTGACCAGTGACCAGTGACCAGCGAAATTGACCAGTGACCAGTGACCAGTGAACAGTGACCAGTGACCAGTGACCAGTGACCAGCGAAAGTGACCAGTGACCAGTGACCAGTGACCAGCGAAATTGACCAGTGACCAGTGACCAGAGACCAGTGACTAGCCAAATTGACCAGTGACCAGTGACCAGTGGCCAGCGGTAGTGACCAGTGACCAGTGACCAGTGATCAGTGACCAGTGAACAGTGACCAGTGACCAGTGAAAATGACCAGTGACCAGTGACCAGTGACCAGCGAAATTGACAAGTGACCAGTGACCAGTGAACAGTGACAAGTGACCAGTGACCAGTGACCAACGAAAGTGACCAGTGAACAGTGACCAGGGACCAGTGACCAGTGACGAGTGACCATTGACCAGCGAAAGTGAACAGTGACCAGTGACCAGTGACCAGTGACCAGTGACCAGTGACCAGTGACCAGTGACCAGTGACCAGCGAAAGTGACCAGTGACCAGTGACCAGTGACCAGTGACCAGTGACCAGTGACAAGTGACCTGGGACCAGTGACCAGTGACCAGTGACCAGCGAAATTGGCCAGTGACCAGTGACCAGTGACCAGTAACCACTGACCAGCGAAAGTGACCAGTGAACAGTGACCAGTGACCAGTGACTTGTGACCAGTGACCAGTGACCAGTGACCAGTGACCAGTGACCAGCGAAAGTCACCAGTGACGAGTGACCAGTGACAAGTGACCAGTGACCAGTGACCATTGACCAGTGACCAGCGAAAGTGACTAGTGTCGAGTGACCTGTGACATGTGACCAGTGACCAGCGACCAGTGACCAGTGAACAGTGACCAGTGACCAGTGACCAGTGACCAGCGAAAATGACCAGTGACCAGCGAAAATGAACAGTGACCAGTGACCAGTGACCAGCGAAATTGACCAGTGACCAGTGACCAGTGAACAGTGACCATTGACCAGTGACCAGTGACCAGTGACCAGCGAAAGTGACCAGTGACCAGTGACCAGTGACCAGCGAAATTGACCAGTGACCAGTGACCAGAGACCAGTGACTAGCCAAATTGACCAGTGACCAGTGACCAGTGTGCAGCGGTAGTGACCAGTGACCAGTGACCAGTGATCAGTGACCAGTGAACAGTGACCAGTGACCAGTGACCAGTGACCAGCGAAAATGACCAGTGACCAGTGACCAGTGACCAGCGAAATTGACAAGTGACCAGTGACCAGTGAACAGTGACAAGTGACCAGTGACCAGTGACCAACGAAAGTGACCAGTGAACAGTGACCAGGGACCAGTGACCAGTGACGAGTGACCATTGACCAGCGAATGTGACCAGTGACCAGTGAATAGTGACCAGAGAAATTGACCAGTTTCCAGTGACCAGTGACCAGTGACCAGTGACCAGTGACCAGTAACCAGTGACCAGCGAAAGTGACCAGTGACCAGTGACCAGTGACCAGTGACCAGTGACCAGTGACAAGTGACAAGTGACCAGTGACCAGTGACCAGTGAACAGTGACCAGTGACCAGTGACCTGTGACCAGCGAAAGTGACCAGTGACCAGTGTCCAGTGACCAGTGACCAGTGACCAGTGACCAGTGACCAGTGACCAGTGACCAGTGACCAGCGAAAGTGACAGGTGACCAGTGACCAGTGACCAGTGACCAGTGACCAGTGACCAGCGAAAGTGACCAGTGACCAGTGAATAGTGACCAGCGAAATTGACCAGTTTCCAGTGACCAGTGATAAGTGACCAGTGACCAGTGACCAGCGAAAGTGACCAGCGAACAGTGATCAGCGAAATTGACCAGTGACCATTGACCAGTGACCAGCGAAAGTGATCAGTGACCAGTGACAAGTGACCAGTGACCACTGACCAGTGACCAGTGACCAGCGACCAGTGACCAGTGACCAGCGAAAGTGACCAGTGACCAGTGACCAGTGACTAGCCAAATTGAGCAGTGAGCAGTGACCAGTGACCAGTGACCAGTGACCAGTGACCAGTGACCAGTGACCAGCGAAATTGACCAGTGACCATTGACCAGTGACCAGCGAAAGTGACCAGTGACGAGTGACCTGTGACAAGTGACCAGTGACCAGCGACCAGTGACCAGTGACCAGTGACCAGTGAACAGTGACCAGTGACCAGTGACCAGTGACCAGCGAAAATGACCAGTGACCAGTGACCAGTGACCAGCGAAATTGACCAGTGACCAGTGACCAGTAAACAGTGACCAGTGACCAGTGACCAGCGAAAGTGACCAGTGACCAGTGACCAGTGACCAGCGAAATTGACCAGTGACCAGTGACCAGCGAAAGTCACCAGTGACGAGTGACCAGTGACAAGTGACCAGTGACCAGTGACCATTGACCAGTGACCAGCGAAAGTGACTAGTGACGAGTGACCTGTGACAAGTGACCAGTGACCAGCGACCAGTGACCAGTGACCAGTGACCAGTGAACAGTGACCAGTGACCAGTGACCAGTGACCAGCGAAAATGACCAGTGACCAGCGAAAATGACCAGTGACCAGTGACCAGTGACCAGCGAAATTGACCAGTGACCAGTGACCAGTGAACAGTGACCAGTGACCAGTGACCAGTGACCAGTGACCAGTGACCAGCGAAAGTGACCAGTGACCAGTGACCAGTGACCAGCGAAATTGACCAGTGACCAGTGACCAGAGACCAGTGACTAGCCAAATTGACCAGTGACCAGTGACCAGTGGCCAGCGGTAGTGACCAGTGACCAGTGACCAGTGATCAGTGACCAGTGAACAGTGACCAGTGACCAGTGACCAGTGACCAGCGAAAATGACCAGTGACCAGTGACCAGTGACCAGCGAAATTGACAAGTGACCAGTGACCAGTGAACAGTGACAAGTGACCAGTGACCAGTGACCAACGAAAGTGACCAGTGAACAGTGACCAGGGACCAGTGACCAGTGACGAGTGACCATTGACCAGCGAAAGTGACCAGTGACCAGTGAATAGTGACCAGCGAAATTGACCAGTTTCCAGTGACCAGTGACCAGTGACCAGTGACCAGTGACCAGTGACCAGTGACCAGCGAAAGTGACCAGTGACCAGTGACCAGTGACCAGTGACCAGTGACCAGTGACAAGTGACAAGTGACCAGTGACCAGTGACCAGTGAACAGTGACCAGTGACCAGTGACCTGTGACCAGCGAAAGTGACCAGTGACCAGTGTCCAGTGACCAGTCACCAGTGACCAGTGACCAGAGACCAGTGACCAGCGAAAGTGACAGGTGACCAGTGACCAGTGACCAGTGACCAGTGACCAGTGACCAGCGAAAGTGACCAGTGACCAGTGAATAGTGACCAGCGAAATTGACCAGTTTCCAGTGACCAGTGTTAAGTGACCAGTGACCAGTGACCAGCGAAAGTGACCAGCGAACAGTGATCAGCGAAATTGACCAGTGACCATTGACCAGTGACCAGCGAAAGTGACCAGTGACCAGTGACAAGTGACCAGTGACCACTGACCAGTGACCAGTGACCAGCGACCAGTGACCAGTGACCAGTGACCAGGGACCAGTGACCAGCGAAAGTGACCAGTGACCAGTGACCAGTGACCAGTGACTAGCCAAATTGAGCAGTGAGCAGTGACCAGTGACCAGTGACCAGTGACCAGTGACCAGTGACCAGTGACCAGCGAAATTGACCAGTGACCATTGACCAGTGACCAGCGAAAGTGACCAGTGACGAGTGACCTGTGACAAGTGACCAGTGACCAGCGACCAGTGACCAGTGACCAGTGACCAGTGAACAGTGACCAGTGACCAGTGACCAGTGACCAGCGAAAATGACCAGTGACCAGCGAAAATGACCAGTGACCAGTGACCAGTGACCAGCGAAATTGACCAGTGACCAGTGACCAGTGAACAGTGACCAGTGACCAGTGACCAGCGAAAGTGACCAGTGACCAGTGACCAGTGACCAGCGAAATTGACCAGTGACCAGTGACCAGCGAAAGTCACCAGTGACGAGTGACCAGTGACAAGTGACCAGTGACCAGTGACCATTGACCAGTGACCAGCGAAAGTGACTAGTGACGAGTGACCTGTGACAAGTGACCAGTGACCAGCGACCAGTGACCAGTGACCAGTGACCAGTGAACAGTGACCAGTGACCAGTGACCAGTGACCAGCGAAAATGACCAGTGACCAGCGAAAATGACCAGTGACCAGTGACCAGTGACCAGCGAAATTGACCAGTGACCAGTGACCAGTGAACAGTGACCAGTGACCAGTGACCAGTGACCAGTGACCAGCGAAAGTGACCAGTGACCAGTGACCAGTGACCAGCGAAATTGACCAGTGACCAGTGACCAGAGACCAGTGACTAGCCAAATTGACCAGTGACCAGTGACCAGTGGCCAGCGGTAGTGACCAGTGACCAGTGACCAGTGATCAGTGACCAGTGAACAGTGACCAGTGACCAGTGACCAGTGACCAGCGAAAATGACCAGTGACCAGTGACCAGTGACCAGCGAAATTGACAAGTGAACAGTGACCAGGGACCAGTGACCAGTGACGAGTGACCATTGACCAGCGAAAGTGAACAGTGACCAGTGACCAGTGACCAGTGACCAGTGACCAGTGACCAGTGACCAGTGACCAGCGAAAGTGACCAGTGACCAGTGACCAGTGACCAGTGACCAGTGACCAGTGACAAGTGACCTGGGACCAGCGAAATTGGCCAGTGACCAGTGACCAGTGACCAGTAACCACTGACCAGCGAAAGTGACCAGTGAACAGTGACCAGTGACCAGTGACCAGGGACCAGTGACCAGCGAAAGTGACCAGTGACCAGTGACCAGTGACCAGAGACTAGCCAATTTGAGCAGTGAGCAGTGACCAGTGACCAGTGACCAGTGACCAGTGACCAGTGACCAGCGAAATTGACCAGTGACCAGCGAAAGAGACCAGTGACCAGTGACCAGTGACCAGGGACCAGTGACCAGCGAAAGTGAACAGTGACCAGTGACCAGTGACCAGTGACTATCCAAATTGAGCAGTGAGCAGTGACCAGTGACCAGTGACATGTGACCAGTGACCAGTGACCAGTGAACAGTGACCAGTGACCAGTGACCTGTGACCAGCGAAAGTGACCAGTGACCAGTGTCCAGTGACCAGTGACCAGTGACCAGTGACCAGTGACCAGTGACCAGTGACCAGTGACCAGTGACCAGTGACCAGCGAAAGTGACAGGTGACCAGTGACCAGTGACCAGTGACCAGTGACCAGTGACCAGCGAAAGTGACCAGTGACCAGTGAATAGTGACCAGCGAAATTGACCAGTTTCCAGTGACCAGTGATAAGTGACCAGTGACCAGTGACCAGCGAAAGTGACCAGCGAACAGTGATCAGCGAAATTGACCAGTGACCATTGACCAGTGACCAGCGAAAGTGACCAGTGACCAGTGACAAGTGACCAGTGACCACTGACCAGTGACCAGTGACCAGCGACCAGTGACCAGTGACCAGCGAAAGTGACCAGTGACCAGTGACCAGTGACTAGCCAAATTGAGCAGTGAGCAGTGACCAGTGACCAGTGACCAGTGACCAGTGACCAGTGACCAGCGAAATTGACCAGTGACCATTGACCAGTGACCAGCGAAAGTGACCAGTGACGAGTGACCTGTGACAAGTGACCAGTGACCAGCGACCAGTGACCAGTGACCAGTGACCAGTGAACAGTGACCAGTGACCAGTGACCAGTGACCAGCGAAAATAACCAGTGACCAGCGAAAATGACCAGTGACCAGTGACCAGCGACCAGTGACCAGTGACCAGTGACCAGTGAACAGTGACCAGTGACCAGTGACCAGTGACCAGCGAAAATGACCAGTGACCAGCGAAAATGACCAGTGACCAGCGAAAATGACCAGTGACCAGTGACCAGTGACCAGCGAAATTGACCAGTGACCAGTGACCAGTGAACAGTGACCAGTGACCAGTGACCAGTGACCAGTGACCAGCGAAAGTGACCAGTGACCAGTGACCAGTGACCAGCGAAATTGACCAGTGACCAGTGACCAGAGACCAGTGACTAGCCAAATTGACCAGTGTCCAGTGACCAGTGGCCAGCGGTAGTGACCAGTGACCAGTGACCAGTGATCAGTGACCAGTGAACAGTGACCAGTGACCAGTGACCAGTGACCAGCGAAAATGACCAGTGACCAGTGACCAGTGACCAGCGAAATTGACAAGTGACCAGTGACCAGTGCACAGTGACAAGTGACCAGTGACCAGTGACCAACGAAAGTGACCAGTGAACAGTGACCAGGGACCAGTGACCAGTGACAAGTGACCAGTGACGAGTGACCTGTGACAAGTGACCAGTGACCAGCGACCAGTGACCAGTGACCAGTGACCAGTGAACAGTGACCAGTGACCAGTGACAAGTGACCTGGGACCAGTGACCAGTGACCAGCGAAATTGGCCAGTGACCAGTGACCAGTGACCAGTAACCACTGACCAGCGAAAGTGACCAGTGAACAGTGACCAGTGACCAGTGACTTGTGACCAGTGACCAGTGACCAGTGACCAGTGACCAGTGACCAGCGAAAGTCACCAGTGACGAGTGACCAGTGACAAGTGACCAGTGACCAGTGACCATTGACCAGTGACCAGCGAAAGTGACTAGTGACGAGTGACCTGTGACAAGTGACCAGTGACCAGCGACCAGTGACCAGTGAACAGTGACCAGTGACCAGTGACCAGTGACCAGTGACCAGCGAAATTGACCAGTGACCAGTGACCAGTGAACAGTGACAAGTGACCAGTGACCAGTGACCAGTGACCAGCGAAAGTGACCAGTGACCAGTGACCAGTGACCAGTGACCAGTGACCAGTGACCAGTGACCAGTGACCAGCGAAAGTGACAGGTGACCAGTGACCAGTGACCAGTGACCAGTGACCAGTGACCAGCGAAAGTGACCAGTGACCAGTGAATAGTGACCAGCGAAATTGACCAGTTTCCAGTGACCAGTGATAAGTGACCAGTGACCAGTGACCAGCGAAAGTGACCAGCGAACAGTGATCAGCGAAATTGACCAGTGACCATTGACCAGTGACCAGCGAAAGTGACCAGTGACCAGTGACAAGTGACCAGTGACCACTGACCAGTGACCAGTGACCAGCGACCAGTGACCAGTGACCAGCGAAAGTGACCAGTGACCAGTGACCAGTGACTAGCCAAATTGAGCAGTGAGCAGTGACCAGTGACCAGTGACCAGTGACCAGTGACCAGTGACCAGCGAAATTGACCAGTGACCATTGACCAGTGACCAGCGAAAGTGACCAGTGACGAGTGACCTGTGACAAGTGACCAGTGACCAGCGACCAGTGACCAGTGACCAGTGACCAGTGAACAGTGACCAGTGACCAGTGACTAGTGACCAGCGAAAATGACCAGTGACCAGTGACCAGTGACCAGCGAAATTGACCAGTGACCAGTGACCAGTGAACAGTGACCAGTGACCAGTAACCAGCGAAAGTGACCAGTGACCAGTGACCAGTGACCAGCGAAATTGACCAGTGACCAGTGACCAGCGAAAGTCACCAGTGACGAGTGACCAGTGACAAGTGACCAGTGACCAGTGACCATTGACCAGTGACCAGCGAAAGTGACTAGTGACGAGTGACCTGTGACAAGTGACCAGTGACCAGCGACCAGTGAACAGTGACCAGTGACCAGTGACCAGTGACCAGTGACCAGCGAAAGTGACCAGTGACCAGTGACCAGTGACCAGTGACCAGCGAAAATGACCAGTGACCAGCGAAAATGACCAGTGACCAGTGACCAGTGACCAGCGAAATTGACCAGTGACCAGTGACCAGTGAACAGTGACCAGTGACCAGTGACCAGTGACCAGTGACCAGCGAAAGTGACCAGTGACCAGTGACCAGTGACCAGTGACCAGCGAAAATGACCAGTGACCAGTGACCAGTGACCAGCGAAATTGACAAGTGACCAGTGACCAGTGAACAGTGACAAGTGACCAGTGACCAGTGACCAACGAAAGTGACCAGTGAACAGTGACCAGGGACCAGTGACCAGTGACAAGTGACCAGTGACGAGTGACCTGTGACAAGTGACCAGTGACCAGCGACCAGTGACCAGTGACCAGTGACCAGTGAACAGTGACCAGTGACCAGTGACAAGTGACCTGGGACCAGTGACCAGTGACCAGTGACCAGCGAAATTGGCCAGTGACCAGTGACCAGTGACCAGTAACCACTGACCAGCGAAAGTGACCAGTGAACAGTGACCAGTGACCAGTGACTTGTGACCAGTGACCAGTGACCAGTGACCAGTGACCAGTGACCAGCGAAAGTGACCAGTGACGAGTGACCTGTGACAAGTGACCAGTGACCAGCGACCAGTGACCAGTGACCAGTGACCAGTGAACAGTGACCAGTGACCAGTGACCAGTGACCAGCGAAAATGACCAGTGACCAGTGACCAGTGACCAGCGAAATTGACCAGTGACCAGTGACCAGTGAACAGTGACCAGTGACCAGTGACCAGCGAAAGTGACCAGTGACCAGTGACCAGTGACCAGCGAAATTGACCAGTGACCAGTGACCAGCGAAAGTCACCAGTGACGAGTGACCAGTGACAAGTGACCAGTGACCAGTGACCATTGACCAGTGACCAGCGAAAGTGACTAGTGACGAGTGACCTGTGACAAGTGACCAGTGACCAGCGACCAGTGACCAGTGACCAGTGACCAGTGACCAGTGAACAGTGACCAGTGACCAGTGACCAGTGACCAGCGAAAATGACCAGTGACCAGCGAAAATGACCAGTGACCAGTGACCAGTGACCAGCGAAATTGACCAGTGACCAGTGATCAGTGACCAGTGAACAGTGACCAGTGACCAGTGACCAGTGACCAGCGAAAATGACCAGTGACCAGTGACCAGTGACCAGCGAAATTGACAAGTGACCAGTGACCAGTGAACAGTGACAAGTGACCAGTGACCAGTGACCAACGAAAGTGACCAGTGAACAGTGACCAGGGACCAGTGACCAGTGACGAGTAACCATTGACCAGCGAATGTGACCAGTGACCAGTGAATAGTGACCAGCGAAATTGACCAGTTTCCAGTGACCAGTGACCAGTGACCAGTGACCAGTGACCAGTGACCAGTGACCAGTGACCAGCGAAAGTGACCAGTGACCAGTGACCAGTGACCAGTGACCAGTGACCAGTGACAAGTGACAAGTGACCAGTGACCAGTGACCAGTGAACAGTGACCAGTGACCAGTGACCTGTGACCAGCGAAAGTGACCAGTGACCAGTGTCCAGTGACCAGTGACCAGTGACCAGTGACCAGTGACCAGTGACCAGTGACCAGCGAAAGTGACAGGTGACCAGTGACCAGTGACCAGTGACCAGTGACCAGTGACCAGCGAAAGTGACCAGTGACCAGTGAATAGTGACCAGCGAAATTGACCAGTTTCCAGTGACCAGTGATAAGTGACCAGTGACCAGTGACCAGCGAAAGTGACCAGCGAACAGTGATCAGCGAAATTGACCAGTGACCATTGACCAGTGACCAGCGAAAGTGATCAGTGACCAGTGACAAGTGACCAGTGACCACTGACCAGTGACCAGTGACCAGCGACCAGTGACCAGTGACCAGCGAAAGTGACCAGTGACCAGTGACCAGTGACTAGCCAAATTGAGCAGTGAGCAGTGACCAGTGACCAGTGACCAGTGACCAGTGACCAGTGACCAGTGACCAGCGAAATTGACCAGTGACCATTAACCAGTGACCAGCGAAAGTGACCAGTGACGAGTGACCTGTGACAAGTGACCAGTGACCAGCGACCAGTGACCAGTGACCAGTGACCAGTGAACAGTGACCAGTGACCAGTGACCAGTGACCAGCGAAAATGACCAGTGACCAGTGACCAGTGACCAGCGAAATTGACCAGTGACCAGTGACCAGTAAACAGTGACCAGTGACCAGTGACCAGCGAAAGTGACCAGTGACCAGTGACCAGTGACCAGCGAAATTGACCAGTGACCAGTGACCAGCGAAAGTCACCAGTGACGAGTGACCAGTGACAAGTGACCAGTGACCAGTGACCATTGACCAGTGACCAGCGAAAGTGACTAGTGACGAGTGACCTGTGACAAGTGACCAGTGACCAGCGACCAGTGACCAGTGACCAGTGACCAGTGAACAGTGACCAGTGACCAGTGACCAGT
The DNA here is from genome assembly GCA_951215215.1 of Andrena trimmerana. Classification (NCBI taxonomy): domain Eukaryota; kingdom Metazoa; phylum Arthropoda; class Insecta; order Hymenoptera; family Andrenidae; genus Andrena; species Andrena trimmerana. The sequence goes on from OX578061.1 coordinate 20,907,355, forward strand.
GACCAGCGAAAATGACCAGTGACCAGCGAAAATGACCAGTGACCAGTGACCAGTGACCAGCGAAATTGACCAGTGACCAGTGACCAGTGAACAGTGACCAGTGACCAGTGACCAGTGACCAGTGACCAGTGACCAGCGAAAGTGACCAGTGACCAGTGACCAGTGACCAGCGAAATTGACCAGTGACCAGTGACCAGAGACCAGTGACTAGCCAAATTGACCAGGGACCAGTGACCAGTGGCCAGCGGTAGTGACCAGTGACCAGTGACCAGTGATCAGTGACCAGTGAACAGTGACCAGTGACCAGTGACCAGTGACCAGCGAAAATGACCAGTGACCAGTGACCAGTGACCAGCGAAATTGACAAGTGACCAGTGACCAGTGAACAGTGACAAGTGACCAGTGACCAGTGACCAACGAAAGTGACCAGTGAACAGTGACCAGGGACCAGTGACCAGTGACGAGTGACCATTGACCAGCGAAAGTGACCAGTGACCAGTGAATAGTGACCAGCGAAATTGACCAGTTTCCAGTGACCAGTGACCAGTGACCAGTGACCAGTGACCAGTGACCAGTGACCAGTGACCAGTGACCAGTGACCAGTGACCAGTGACCAGTGACAAGTGACAAGTGACCAGTGACCAGTGACCAGTGAACAGTGACCAGTGACCAGTGACCTGTGACCAGCGAAAGTGACCAGTGACCAGTGTCCAGTGACCAGTCACCAGTGACCAGTGACCAGAGACCAGTGACCAGCGAAAGTGACAGGTGACCAGTGACCAGTGACCAGTGACCAGTGACCAGTGACCAGCGAAAGTGACCAGTGACCAGTGAATAGTGACCAGCGAAATTGACCAGTTTCCAGTGACCAGTGTTAAGTGACCAGTGACCAGTGACCAGCGAAAGTGACCAGCGAACAGTGATCAGCGAAATTGACCAGTGACCATTGACCAGTGACCAGCGAAAGTGACCAGTGACCAGTGACAAGTGACCAGTGACCACTGACCAGTGACCAGTGACCAGCGACCAGTGACCAGTGACCAGTGACCAGGGACCAGTGACCAGCGAAAGTGACCAGTGACCAGTGACCAGTGACCAGTGACTAGCCAAATTGAGCAGTGAGCAGTGACCAGTGACCAGTGACCAGTGACCAGTGACCAGTGACCAGTGACCAGCGAAATTGACCAGTGACCATTGACCAGTGACCAGCGAAAGTGACCAGTGACGAGTGACCTGTGACAAGTGACCAGTGACCAGCGACCAGTGACCAGTGACCAGTGACCAGTGAACAGTGACCAGTGACCAGTGACCAGTGACCAGCGAAAATGACCAGTGACCAGCGAAAATGACCAGTGACCAGTGACCAGTGACCAGCGAAATTGACCAGTGACCAGTGACCAGTGAACAGTGACCAGTGACCAGTGACCAGCGAAAGTGACCAGTGACCAGTGACCAGTGACCAGCGAAATTGACCAGTGACCAGTGACCAGCGAAAGTCACCAGTGACGAGTGACCAGTGACAAGTGACCAGTGACCAGTGACCATTGACCAGTGACCAGCGAAAGTGACTAGTGACGAGTGCCCTGTGACAAGTGACCAGTGACCAGCGACCAGTGACCAGTGACCAGTGACCAGTGAACAGTGACCAGTGACCAGTGACCAGTGACCAGCGAAAATGACCAGTGACCAGCGAAAATGACCAGTGACCAGTGACCAGTGACCAGCGAAATTGACCAGTGACCAGTGACCAGTGAACAGTGACCAGTGACCAGTGACCAGTGACCAGTGACCAGCGAAAGTGACCAGTGACCAGTGACCAGTGACCAGCGAAATTGACCAGTGACCAGTGACCAGAGACCAGTGACTAGCCAAATTGACCAGTGACCAGTGACCAGTGGCCAGCGGTAGTGACCAGTGACCAGTGACCAGTGATCAGTGACCAGTGAACAGTGACCAGTGACCAGTGACCAGTGACCAGCGAAAATGACCAGTGACCAGTGACCAGTGACCAGCGAAATTGACAAGTGACCAGTGACCAGTGAACAGTGACAAGTGACCAGTGACCAGTGACCAACGAAAGTGACCAGTGAACAGTGACCAGGGACCAGTGACCAGTGACGAGTGACCAGTGACCAGTGACCAGTGACCAGTGACCAGCGAAAGTGACAGGTGACCAGTGACCAGTGACCAGTGACCAGTGACCAGTGACCAGCGAAAGTGACCAGTGACCAGTGAATAGTGACCAGCGAAATTGACCAGTTTCCAGTGACCAGTGATAAGTGACCAGTGACCAGTGACCAGCGAAAGTGACCAGCGAACAGTGATCAGCGAAATTGACCAGTGACCATTGACCAGTGACCAGCGAAAGTGACCAGTGACGAGTGACCTGTGACAAGTGACCAGTGACCAGCGACCAGTGACCAGTGAAATTGACCAGTGACCAGTGACCAGTGAACAGTGACAAGTGACCAGTGACCAGTGACCAGTGACCAGCGAAAGTGACCAGTGACCAGTGACCAGTGACCAGTGACCAGTGACCAGTGACCAGTGACCAGTGACCAGCGAAAGTGACAGGTGACCAGTGACCAGTGACCAGTGACCAGTGACCAGTGACCAGCGAAAGTGACCAGTGACCAGTGAATAGTGACCAGCGAAATTGACCAGTTTCCAGTGACCAGTGATAAGTGACCAGTGACCAGTGACCAGCGAAAGTGACCAGCGAACAGTGATCAGCGAAATTGACCAGTGACCATTGACCAGTGACCAGCGAAAGTGACCAGTGACCAGTGACAAGTGACCAGTGACCACTGACCAGTGACCAGTGACCAGCGACCAGTGACCAGTGACCAGCGAAAGTGACCAGTGACCAGTGACCAGTGACTAGCCAAATTGAGCAGTGAGCAGTGACCAGTGACCAGTGACCAGTGACCAGTGACCAGTGACCAGCGAAATTGACCAGTGACCATTGACCAGTGACCAGCGAAAGTGACCAGTGACGAGTGACCTGTGACAAGTGACCAGTGACCAGCGACCAGTGACCAGTGACCAGTGACCAGTGAACAGTGACCAGTGACCAGTGACTAGTGACCAGCGAAAATGACCAGTGACCAGTGACCAGTGACCAGCGAAATTGACCAGTGACCAGTGACCAGTGAACAGTGACCAGTGACCAGTAACCAGCGAAAGTGACCAGTGACCAGTGACCAGTGACCAGCGAAATTGACCAGTGACCAGTGACCAGCGAAAGTCACCAGTGACGAGTGACCAGTGACAAGTGACCAGTGACCAGTGACCATTGACCAGTGACCAGCGAAAGTGACTAGTGACGAGTGACCTGTGACAAGTGAACAGTGACCAGCGACCAGTGACCAGTGACCAGTGACCAGTGAACAGTGACCAGTGACCAGTGACCAGTGACCAGCGAAAATGACCAGTGACCAGCGAAAATGACCAGTGACCAGTGACCAGTGACCAGCGAAATTGACCAGTGAACAGTGACCAGGGACCAGTGACCAGTGACAAGTGACCAGTGACGAGTGACCTGTGACAAGTGACCAGTGACCAGCGACCAGTGACCAGTGACCAGTGACCAGTGAACAGTGACCAGTGACCAGTGACAAGTGACCTGGGACCAGTGACCAGTGACCAGTGACCAGCGAAATTGGCCAGTGACCAGTGACCAGTGACCAGTAACCACTGACCAGCGAAAGTGACCAGTGAACAGTGACCAGTGACCAGTGACTTGTGACCAGTGACCAGTGACCAGTGACCAGTGACCAGTGACCAGCGAAAGTGACCAGTGACGAGTGACCTGTGACAAGTGACCAGTGACCAGCGACCAGTGACCAGTGACCAGTGACCAGTGAACAGTGACCAGTGACCAGTGACCAGTGACCAGCGAAAATGACCAGTGACCAGTGACCAGTGACCAGCGAAATTGACCAGTGACCAGTGACCAGTGAACAGTGACCAGTGACCAGTGACCAGCGAAAGTGACCAGTGACCAGTGACCAGTGACCAGCGAAATTGACCAGTGACCAGTGACCAGCGAAAGTCACCAGTGACGAGTGACCAGTGACAAGTGACCAGTGACCAGTGACCATTGACCAGTGACCAGCGAAAGTGACTAGTGACGAGTGACCTGTGACAAGTGACCAGTGACCAGCGACCAGTGACCAGTGACCAGTGACCAGTGACCAGTGAACAGTGACCAGTGACCAGTGACCAGTGACCAGCGAAAATGACCAGTGACCAGCGAAAATGACCAGTGACCAGTGACCAGTGACCAGCGAAATTGACCAGTGACCAGTGACCAGTGAACAGTGACCAGTGACCAGTGACCAGTGACCAGTGACCAGCGAAAGTGACAAGTGACCAGTGACCAGTGACCAGCGAAATTGACCAGTGACCAGTGACCAGAGACCAGTGACTAGCCAAATTGACCAGTGACCAGTGACCAGTGGCCAGCGGTAGTGACCAGTGACCAGTGACCAGTGATCAGTGACCAGTGAACAGTGACCAGTGACCAGTGACCAGTGACCAGCGAAAATGACCAGTGACCAGTGACCAGTGACCAGCGAAATTGACAAGTGACCAGTGACCAGTGAACAGTGACAAGTGACCAGTGACCAGTGACCAACGAAAGTGACCAGTGAACAGTGACGAGGGACCAGTGACCAGTGACGAGTGACCATTGACCAGCGAAAGTGAACAGTGACCAGTGACCAGTGACCAGTGACCAGTGACCAGTGACCAGCGAAAGTGACCAGTGACGAGTGACCAGTGACAAGTGACCAGTGACCAGTGACCAGTGACCAGTGACCAGTGACCAGTGACCAGTGACCAGTGACCAGCGAAAGTGACAAGTGACAAGTGACCAGTGACCAGTGACCAGTGACCAGTGACCAGTGACCTGTGACCAGCGAAAGTGACCAGTGACCAGTGACCAGTGACCAGTGACCAGTGACCAGTGACCAGCGAAAGTGACAGGTGACCAGTGACCAGTGACCAGTGACCAGTGACCAGTGACCAGCGAAAGTGACCAGTGACCAGTGAATAGTGACCAGCGAAATTGACCATTTTCCAGTGACCAGTGATAAGTGACCAGTGACCAGTGACCAGCGAAAGTGACCAGTGACCAGTGACCAGGGACCAGTGACCAGCGAAAGTGACCAGTGACCAGTGACCAGTGACCAGAGACTAGCCAAATTGAGCAGTGAGCAGTGACCAGTGACCAGTGACCAGTGACCAGTGACCAGTGACCAGCGAAATTGACCAGTGACCAGCGAAAGTGACCAGTGACCAGTGACCAGTGACCAGGGACCAGTGACCAGCGAAAGTGACCAGTGACCAGTGACCAGTGACCAGTGACTATCCAAATTGAGCAGTGAGCAGTGACCAGTGACCAGTGACCAGTGACCAGCGAAATTGACCAGTGACCATTGACCAGTGACCAGCGAAAGTGACCAGTGACGAGTGACCTGTGACAAGTGACCAGTGACCAGCGACCAGTGACCAGTGACCATTGACCAGTGACCAGCGAAATTGACCAGTGACCATTGACCAGTGACCAGCGAAAGTGACCAGTGACGAGTGACCTGTGACAAGTGACCAGTGACCAGCGACCAGTGACCAGTGACCAGTGACCAGTGACCAGCGACCAGTGACCAGTGACCAGTGACCAGTGAACAGTGACCAGTGACCAGTGACCAGTGACCAACGAAATTGACCAGTTTCCAGTGACCAGTGATAAGTGACCAGTGACCAGTGACCAGCGAAAGTGACCAGTGAACAGTGATCAGCGAAATTGACCAGTGACCAGTGACTATCCAAATTGAGCAGTGAGCAGTGACCAGTGACCAGTGACCAGTGACCAGTGACCAGTGACCAGCGAAATTGACCAGTGACCATTGACCAGTGACCAGCGAAAGTGACCAGTGACGAGTGACCTGTGACAAGTGACCAGTGACCAGCGACCAGTGACCAGTGACCATTGACCAGTGACCAGCGAAATTGACCAGTGACCATTGACCAGTGACCAGCGAAAGTGACCAGTGACGAGTGACCTGTGACAAGTGACCAGTGACCAGCGACCAGTGACCAGTGACCAGTGACCAGTGACCAGCGACCAGTGACCAGTGACCAGTGACCAGTGAACAGTGACCAGTGACCAGTGACCAGTGACCAACGAAATTGACCAGTTTCCAGTGACCAGTGATAAGTGACCAGTGACCAGTGACCAGCGAAAGTGACCAGTGAACAGTGATCAGCGAAATTGACCAGTGACCATTGACCAGTGACCAGCGAAAGTGACCAGTGACGAGTGACCAGTGACAAGTGACCAGTGACAAGTGACCAGTGACCACTGACCAGTGACCAGTGACCAGCGACCAGTGACCAGTGACCAGTGACCAGTGACCAGTGACTAGCCAAATTGAGCAGTGAGCAGTGACCAGTGACCAGTGACCAGTGACCATTGACCAGTGACCAGCGAAATTGACCAGTGACCATTGACCACTGACCAGCGAAAGTGACCAGTGACGAGTGACCTGTGACAAGTGACCAGTGACCAGCGACCAGTGACCAGTGACCAGTGACCAGTGAACAGTGACCTGTGACCAGCGACCAGTGACCAGTGACCAGTGACCAGTGAACAGTGACCAGTGACCAGTGACCAGTGACCAACGAAAATGACCAGTGACCAGTGACCAGTGACCAGCGAAATTGACCAGTGACCAGTGACCAGTGACCAGTGACCAGTGACCAGTGACCAGTGACCAGTGAACAGTGACCATTGACCAGTGACCAGTGACCAACGAAAATGACCAGTGACCAGTGACCAGTGACCAGCGAAATTGACCAGTGACCAGTGACCAGTGACCAGTGACCAGTGACCAGTGACCAGTGACCAGTGACCAGCGAAAGTGACCAGTGACCAGTGACCAGTGGCCAGCGGCAGTGACCAGTGACCAGTGACCAGTGACCAGTGACCAGTGACCAGTGACCACTGACCATCGAAAGTGACCAGTGACCAGTGACCAGTGACCAGTGACCAGTGACCAGCGAAAGTGACCAGTGACCAGTGACCAGTGACCAGCGAAATTGACCAGTGACCAGTGACCAGAGACCAGTGACTAGCCAAATTGACCAGTGACCAGTGACCAGTGGCCAGCGGTAGTGACCAGTGACCAGTGACCAGTGACCAGTGACCAGTGACCAGTGACCAGTGACCAGTGACCAGTGACCAGTGACCAGTGACCAGTGACCAGCGAAAGTGACCAGTGACCAGTGAATAGTGACCAGCGAAATTGACCAGTTTCCAGTGACCAGTGATAAGTGACCAGTGACAAGTGACCAGTGACCACTGACCAGTGACCAGTGACCAGCGACCAGTGACCAGTGACCAGTGACCAGGGACCTGTGACCAGCGAAAGTGACCAGTGACCAGTGACCAGTGACAAGTGACTAGCCAAATTGAGCAGTGAGCAGTGACCAGTGACCAGTGACCAGTGACCAGCGAAATTGACCAGTGACCAGCGAAAGTGACCAGTGACGAGTGACCTGTGACAAGTGACCTGTGACCAGCGACCAGTGACCAGTGACCAGTGACCAGTGACCAGTGACCAGTGACCAGTGACCAGTGACCAGTGAATAGTGACCAGCGAAATTGACCAGTTTCCAGTGACCAGTGATAAGTGACCAGTGACCAGTGACCAGCGAAAGTGACCAGTAAAACAGTGATCAGCGAAATTGACCAGTGACCATTGACCAGTGAACAGCGAAAGTGACCAGTGACGAGTGACCAGTGACAAGTGACCAGTGACAAGTGACCAGTGACCACTGACCAGTGACCAGTGACCAGCGACCAGTGACCAGTGACCAGTGACCAGGGACCAGTGACCAGCGAAAGTGACCCGTGACCAGTGACCAGTGACCAGTGACTAGCCAAATTGAGCAGTGAGCAGTGACCAGTGACCAGTGACCAGTGACCAGTGACCAGTGACCAGTGACCAGCGAAATTGACCAGTGACCATTGACCAGTGACCAGCGAAAGTGACCAGTGACGAGTGACCTGTGACAAGTGACCAGTGACCAGCGACCAGTGACCAGTGACCAGTGACCAGTGAACAGTGACCAGTGACCAGTGACCAGTGACCAGCGAAAATGACCAGTGACCAGCGAAAATGACCAGTGACCAGTGACCAGTGACCAGCGAAATTGACCAGTGACCAGTGACCAGTGAACAGTGACAAGTGACCAGAGACCAGTGACCAACGAAAGTGACCAGTGAACAGTGACTAGGGACCAGTGACCAGTGACGAGTGACCAGTGACCAGCGAAAGTGAACAGTGACCATTGACCAGTGACCAGCGAAAGTGACCAGTGACGAGTGACCTGTGACAAGTGACCAGTGACCAGTGACCAGGGACCAGTGACCAGCGAAAGTGACCAGTGACCAGTGACCAGTGACCAGTGACCAGTGACCAGTGACCAGCGAAAGTGACCAGTGACCAGTGACCAGTGACCAGCGAAATTGACCAGTGACCAGTGACCAGAGACCAGTGACTAGCCAAATTGACCAGTGACCAGTGACCAGTGGCCAGCGGTAGTGACCAGTGACCAGTGACCAGTGACCAGTGACCAGTGACCAGTGACCAGTGACCAGTGACCAGTGACCAGTGACCAGCGAAAGTGACCAGTGACCAGTGAATAGTGACCAGCGAAATTGACCAGTTTCCAGTGACCAGTGATAAGTGACCAGTGACAAGTGACCAGTGACCACTGACCAGTGACCAGTGACCAGTGACCAGTGACCAGTGACCAGTAACCACTGACCAGCGAAAGTGACCAGTGAACAGTGACCAGTGACCAGTGACTTGTGACCAGTGACCAGTGACCAGTGACCAGTGACCAGTGACCAGCGAAAGTGACCAGTGACGAGTGACCTGTGACAAGTGACCAGTGACCAGCGACCAGTGACCAGTGACCAGTGACCAGTGAACAGTGACCAGTGACCAGTGACCAGTGACCAGCGAAAATGACCAGTGACCAGTGACCAGTGACCAGCGAAATTGACCAGTGACCAGTGACCAGTGAACAGTGACCAGTGACCAGTGACCAGCGAAAGTGACCAGTGACCAGTGACCAGTGACCAGCGAAATTGACCAGTGACCAGTGACCAGCGAAAGTCACCAGTGACGAGTGACCAGTGACAAGTGACCAGTGACCAGTGACCATTGACCAGTGACCAGCGAAAGTGACTAGTGACGAGTGACCTGTGACAAGTGACCAGTGACCAGCGACCAGTGACCAGTGACCAGTGACCAGTGACCAGTGAACAGTGACCAGTGACCAGTGACCAGTGACCAGCGAAAATGACCAGTGACCAGCGAAAATGACCAGTGACCAGTGACCAGTGACCAGCGAAATTGACCAGTGACCAGTGACCAGTGAACAGTGACCAGTGACCAGTGACCAGTGACCAGTGACCAGCGAAAGTGACAAGTGACCAGTGACCAGTGACCAGCGAAATTGACCAGTGACCAGTGACCAGAGACCAGTGACTAGCCAAATTGACCAGTGACCAGTGACCAGTGGCCAGCGGTAGTGACCAGTGACCAGTGACCAGTGATCAGTGACCAGTGACCAGTGACCAGTGACCAGTGACCAGTGACTAGCCAAATTGAGCAGTGAGCAGTGACCAGTGACCAGTGACCAGTGACCATTGACCAGTGACCAGCGAAATTGACCAGTGACCATTGACCACTGACCAGCGAAAGTGACCAGTGACGAGTGACCTGTGACAAGTGACCAGTGACCAGCGACCAGTGACCAGTGACCAGTGACCAGTGAACAGTGACCTGTGACCAGCGACCAGTGACCAGTGACCAGTGACCAGTGAACAGTGACCAGTGACCAGTGACCAGTGACCAACGAAAATGACCAGTGACCAGTGACCAGTGACCAGCGAAATTGACCAGTGACCAGTGACCAGTGACCAGTGACCAGTGACCAGTGACCAGTGACCAGTGAACAGTGACCATTGACCAGTGACCAGTGACCAACGAAAATGACCAGTGACCAGTGACCAGTGACCAGCGAAATTGACCAGTGACCAGTGACCAGTGACCAGTGACCAGTGACCAGTGACCAGTGACCAGTGACCAGCGAAAGTGACCAGTGACCAGTGACCAGTGGCCAGCGGCAGTGACCAGTGACCAGTGACCAGTGACCAGTGACCAGTGACCAGTGACCACTGACCATCGAAAGTGACCAGTGACCAGTGACCAGTGACCAGTGACCAGTGACCAGCGAAAGTGACCAGTGACCAGTGACCAGTGACCAGCGAAATTGACCAGTGACCAGTGACCAGAGACCAGTGACTAGCCAAATTGACCAGTGACCAGTGACCAGTGGCCAGCGGTAGTGACCAGTGACCAGTGACCAGTGACCAGTGACCAGTGACCAGTGACCAGTGACCAGTGACCAGTGACCAGTGACCAGTGACCAGTGACCAGTGACCAGCGAAAGTGACCAGTGACCAGTGAATAGTGACCAGCGAAATTGACCAGTTTCCAGTGACCAGTGATAAGTGACCAGTGACAAGTGACCAGTGACCACTGACCAGTGACCAGTGACCAGCGACCAGTGACCAGTGACCAGTGACCAGGGACCTGTGACCAGCGAAAGTGACCAGTGACCAGTGACCAGTGACAAGTGACTAGCCAAATTGAGCAGTGAGCAGTGACCAGTGACCAGTGACCAGTGACCAGCGAAATTGACCAGTGACCAGCGAAAGTGACCAGTGACGAGTGACCTGTGACAAGTGACCTGTGACCAGCGACCAGTGACCAGTGACCAGTGACCAGTGACCAGTGACCAGTGACCAGTGACCAGTGACCAGTGAATAGTGACCAGCGAAATTGACCAGTTTCCAGTGACCAGTGATAAGTGACCAGTGACCAGTGACCAGCGAAAGTGACCAGTAAAACAGTGATCAGCGAAATTGACCAGTGACCATTGACCAGTGAACAGCGAAAGTGACCAGTGACGAGTGACCAGTGACAAGTGACCAGTGACAAGTGACCAGTGACCACTGACCAGTGACCAGTGACCAGCGACCAGTGACCAGTGACCAGTGACCAGGGACCAGTGACCAGCGAAAGTGACCCGTGACCAGTGACCAGTGACCAGTGACTAGCCAAATTGAGCAGTGAGCAGTGACCAGTGACCAGTGACCAGTGACCAGTGACCAGTGACCAGTGACCAGCGAAATTGACCAGTGACCATTGACCAGTGACCAGCGAAAGTGACCAGTGACGAGTGACCTGTGACAAGTGACCAGTGACCAGCGACCAGTGACCAGTGACCAGTGACCAGTGAACAGTGACCAGTGACCAGTGACCAGTGACCAGCGAAAATGACCAGTGACCAGCGAAAATGACCAGTGACCAGTGACCAGTGACCAGCGAAATTGACCAGTGACCAGTGACCAGTGAACAGTGACAAGTGACCAGAGACCAGTGACCAACGAAAGTGACCAGTGAACAGTGACTAGGGACCAGTGACCAGTGACGAGTGACCAGTGACCAGCGAAAGTGAACAGTGACCATTGACCAGTGACCAGCGAAAGTGACCAGTGACGAGTGACCTGTGACAAGTGACCAGTGACCAGTGACCAGGGACCAGTGACCAGCGAAAGTGACCAGTGACCAGTGACCAGTGACCAGTGACTATCCAAATTGAGCAGTGAGCAGTGACCAGTGACCAGTGACCAGTGACCAGTGACCAGTGACCAGCGAAATTGACCAGTGACCATTGACCAGTGACCAGCGAAAGTGACCAGTGACGAGTGACCTGTGACAAGTGACCAGTGACCAGCGACCAGTGACCAGTGACCATTGACCAGTGACCAGCGAAATTGACCAGTGACCATTGACCAGTGACCAGCGAAAGTGACCAGTGACGAGTGACCTGTGACAAGTGACCAGTGACCAGCGACCAGTGACCAGTGACCAGTGACCAGTGACCAGTGAACAGTGACCAGTGACCAGCGACCAGTGACCAGTGACCAGTGACCAGTGAACAGTGACCAGTGACCAGTGACCAGTGACCATTGACCAGTGACCATTGACCAGTGACCAGCGAAAGTGACTAGTGACGAGGGACCTGTGACAAGTGACCAGTGACCAGCGACCAGTGACCAGTGAACAGTGACCAGTGACCAGTGACCAGTGACCAGCGAAAATGACCAGTGACCAGCGAAAATGACCAGTGACCAGTGACCAGTGACCAGCGAAATTGACCAGTGACCAGTGACCAGTGAACAGTGACAAGTGACCAGTGACCAGTGACCAGTGACCAGCGAAAGTGACCAGTGACCAGTGACCAGTGACCAGCGAAATTGACCAGTGACCAGTGACCAGAGACCAGTGACTAGCCAAATTGACCAGTGACCAGTGACCAGTGGCCAGCGGTAGTGACCAGTGACCAGTGACCAGTGATCAGTGACCAGTGAACAGTGACCAGTGACCAGTGACCAGTGACCAGCGAAAATGACCAGTGACCAGTGACCAGTGACCAGCGAAATTGACAAGTGACCAGTGACCAGTGAACAGTGACAAGTGACCAGTGACCAGTGACCAACGAAAGTGACCAGTGAACAGTGACCAGGGACCAGTGACCAATGACGAGTGACCATTGACCAGCGAAAGTGACCAGTGACCAGTGAATAGTGACCAGCGAAATTGACCAGTTTCCAGTGACCAGTGACCAGTGACCAGTGACCAGTGACCAGTGACCAGTGACCAGCGAAAGTGACCAGTGACCAGTGACCAGTGACCAGTGACCAGTGACAAGTGACAAGTGACAAGTGACCAGTGACCAGTGACCAGTGAACAGTGACCAGTGACCAGTGACCTGTGACCAGCGAAAGTGACCAGTGACCAGTGTCCAGTGACCAGTCACCAGTGACCAGTGACCAGTGACCAGTGACCAGTGACCAGTGACCAGTGACCAGTGACCAGCGAAAGTGACAGGTGACCAGTGACCAGCGACCAGTGACCAGTGACCAGTGACCAGCGAAAGTGACCAGTGACGAGTGACCTGTGACAAGTGACCAGTGACCAGCGACCAGTGACCAGTGACCATTGACCAGTGACCAGCGAAATTGACCAGTGACCATTGACCAGTGACCAGCGAAAGTGACCAGTGACGAGTGACCTGTGACAAGTGACCAGTGACCAGCGACCAGTGACCAGTGACCACTGACCAGTGACCAGCGACCAGTGACCAGTGACCAGTGACCAGTGAACAGTGACCAGTGACCAGTGACCAGTGACCAACGAAATTGACCAGTTTCCAGTGACCAGTGATAAGTGACCAGTGACCAGTGACCAGCGAAAGTGACCAGTGAACAGTGATCAGCGAAATTGACCAGTGACCATTGAGCAGTGACCAGCGAAAGTGACCAGTGACGAGTGACCAGTGACAAGTGACCAGTGACAAGTGACCAGTGACCACTGACCAGTGACCAGTGACCAGCGACCAGTGACCAGTGACCAGTGACCAGTGACCAGTGACCAGTGACCAGTGACCAGTGACCAGCGAAAGTGACAGGTGACCAGTGACCAGTGACCAGTGACCAGTGACCAGTGACCAGCGAAAGTGACCAGTGACCAGTGAATAGTGACCAGCGAAATTGACCAGTTTCCAGTGACCAGTGATAAGTGACCAGTGACCAGTGACCAGCGAAAGTGACCAGCGAACAGTGATCAGCGAAATTGACCAGTGACCATTGACCAGTGACCAGCGAAAGTGACCAGTGACCAGTGACAAGTGACCAGTGACCACTGACCAGTGACCAGTGACCAGCGACCAGTGACCAGTGACCAGCGAAATTGACCAGTGACCATTGACCAGTGACCAGCGAAAGTGACCAGTGACGAGTGACCTGTGACAAGTGACCAGTGACCAGCGACCAGTGACCAGTGACCAGTGACCAGTGAACAGTGACCAGTGACCAGTGACCAGTGACCAGCGAAAATGACCAGTGACCAGCGAAAATGACCAGTGACCAGTGACCAGCGACCAGTGACCAGTGACCAGTGACCAGTGACCAGTGACCAGTGACCAGTGACCAGTGACCAGTGACCAGTGACCAGTGACCAGCGAAAGTGACAGGTGACCAGTGACCAGTGACCAGTGACCAGTGACCAGTGACCAGCGAAAGTGACCAGTGACCAGTGAATAGTGACCAGCGAAATTGACCAGTTTCCAGTGACCAGTGATAAGTGACCAGTGACCAGTGACCAGCGAAAGTGACCAGCGAACAGTGATCAGCGAAATTGACCAGTGACCATTGACCAGTGACCAGCGAAAGTGACCAGTGACCAGTGACAAGTGACCAGTGACCACTGACCAGTGACCAGTGACCAGCGACCAGTGACCAGTGACCAGCGAAATTGACCAGTGACCATTGACCAGTGACCAGCGAAAGTGACCAGTGACGAGTGACCTGTGACAAGTGACCAGTGACCAGCGACCAGTGACCAGTGACCAGTGACCAGTGAACAGTGACCAGTGACCAGTGACCAGTGACCAGCGAAAATGACCAGTGACCAGTGACCAGTGACCAGCGAAATTGACCAGTGACCAGTGACCAGTGAACAGTGACCAGTGACCAGTGACCAGTGACCAGTGACCAGCGAAAGTGACCAGTGACCAGTGACCAGTGACCAGCGAAATTGACCAGTGACCAGTGACCAGAGACCAGTGACTAGCCAAATTGACCAGTGACCAGTGACCAGTGGCCAGCGGTAGTGACCAGTGACCAGTGACCAGTGATCAGTGACCAGTGAACAGTGACCAGTGACCAGTGACCAGTGACCAGCGAAAATGACCAGTGACCAGTGACCAGTGACCAGCGAAATTGACAAGTGACCAGTGACCAGTGCACAGTGACAAGTGACCAGTGACCAGTGACCAACGAAAGTGACCAGTGAACAGTGACCAGGGACCAGTGACCAGTGACAAGTGACCAGTGACGAGTGACCTGTGACAAGTGACCAGTGACCAGCGACCAGTGACCAGTGACCAGTGACCAGTGAACAGTGACCAGTGACCAGTGACAAGTGACCTGGGACCAGTGACCAGTGACCAGCGAAATTGGCCAGTGACCAGTGACCAGTGACCAGTAACCACTGACCAGCGAAAGTGACCAGTGAACAGTGACCAGTGACCAGTGACTTGTGACCAGTGACCAGTGACCAGTGACCAGTGACCAGTGACCAGCGAAAGTCACCAGTGACGAGTGACCAGTGACAAGTGACCAGTGACCAGTGACCATTGACCAGTGACCAGCGAAAGTGACTAGTGACGAGTGACCTGTGACAAGTGACCAGTGACCAGCGACCAGTGACCAGTGAACAGTGACCAGTGACCAGTGACCAGTGACCAGCGAAAATGAACAGTGACCAGTGACCAGTGACCAGCGAAATTGACCAGTGACCAGTGACCAGTGAACAGTGACAAGTGACCAGTGACCAGTGACCAGTGACCAGCGAAAGTGACCAGTGACCAGTGACCAGTGACCAGTGACCAGTGACCAGCGAAAGTGACAGGTGACCAGTGACCAGTGACCAGTGACCAGTGACCAGTGACCAGCGAAAGTGACCAGTGACCAGTGAATAGTGACCAGCGAAATTGACCAGTTTCCAGTGACCAGTGATAAGTGACCAGTGACCAGTGACCAGCGAAAGTGACCAGCGAACAGTGATCAGCGAAATTGACCAGTGACCATTGACCAGTGACCAGCGAAAGTGACCAGTGACCAGTGACAAGTGACCAGTGACCACTGACCAGTGACCAGTGACCAGCGACCAGTGACCAGTGACCAGCGAAAGTGACCAGTGACCAGTGACCAGTGACTAGCCAAATTGAGCAGTGAGCAGTGACCAGTGACCAGTGACCAGTGACCAGTGACCAGTGACCAGCGAAATTGACCAGTGACCATTGACCAGTGACCAGCGAAAGTGACCAGTGACGAGTGACCTGTGACAAGTGACCAGTGACCAGCGACCAGTGACCAGTGACCAGTGACCAGTGAACAGTGACCAGTGACCAGTGACTAGTGACCAGCGAAAATGACCAGTGACCAGTGACCAGTGACCAGCGAAATTGACCAGTGACCAGTGACCAGTGAACAGTGACCAGTGACCAGTAACCAGCGAAAGTGACCAGTGACCAGTGACCAGTGACCAGCGAAATTGACCAGTGACCAGTGACCAGCGAAAGTCACCAGTGACGAGTGACCAGTGACAAGTGACCAGTGACCAGTGACCATTGACCAGTGACCAGCGAAAGTGACTAGTGACGAGTGACCTGTGACAAGTGACCAGTGACCAGCGACCAGTGACCAGTGACCAGTGACCAGTGAACAGTGACCAGTGACCAGTAACCAGTGACCAGCGAAAATGACCAGTGACCAGCGAAAATGACCAGTGACCAGTGACCAGTGACCAGCGAAATTGACCAGTGACCAGTGACCAGTGAACAGTGACCAGTGACCAGTGACCAGTGACCAGTGACCAGCGAAAGTGACCAGTGACCAGTGACCAGTGACCAGTGACCAGCGAAAATGACCAGTGACCAGTGACCAGTGACCAGCGAAATTGACAAGTGACCAGTGACCAGTGAACAGTGACAAGTGACCAGTGACCAGTGACCAACGAAAGTGACCAGTGAACAGTGACCAGGGACCAGTGACCAGTGACAAGTGACCAGTGACGAGTGACCTGTGACAAGTGACCAGTGACCAGCGACCAGTGACCAGTGACCAGTGACCAGTGAACAGTGACCAGTGACCAGTGACAAGTGACCTGGGACCAGTGACCAGTGACCAGTGACCAGCGAAATTGGCCAGTGACCAGTGACCAGTGACCAGTAACCACTGACCAGCGAAAGTGACCAGTGAACAGTGACCAGTGACCAGTGACTTGTGACCAGTGACCAGTGACCAGTGACCAGTGACCAGTGACCAGCGAAAGTGACCAGTGACGAGTGACCTGTGACAAGTGACCAGTGACCAGCGACCAGTGACCAGTGACCAGTGACCAGTGAACAGTGACCAGTGACCAGTGACCAGTGACCAGCGAAAATGACCAGTGACCAGTGACCAGTGACCAGCGAAATTGACCAGTGACCAGTGACCAGTGAACAGTGACCAGTGACCAGTGACCAGCGAAAGTGACCAGTGACCAGTGACCAGTGACCAGCGAAATTGACCAGTGACCAGTGACCAGCGAAAGTCACCAGTGACGAGTGACCAGTGACAAGTGACCAGTGACCAGTGACCATTGACCAGTGACCAGCGAAAGTGACTAGTGACGAGTGACCTGTGACAAGTGACCAGTGACCAGCGACCAGTGACCAGTGACCAGTGACCAGTGACCAGTGAACAGTGACCAGTGACCAGCGAAAGTGACCAGTAAAACAGTGATCAGCGAAATTGACCAGTGACCATTGACCAGTGAACAGCGAAAGTGACCAGTGACGAGTGACCAGTGACAAGTGACCAGTGACAAGTGACCAGTGACCACTGACCAGTGACCAGTGACCAGCGACCAGTGACCAGTGACCAGTGACCAGGGACCAGTGACCAGCGAAAGTGACCCGTGACCAGTGACCAGTGACCAGTGACTAGCCAAATTGAGCAGTGAGCAGTGACCAGTGACCAGTGACCAGTGACCAGTGACCAGTGACCAGTGACCAGCGAAATTGACCAGTGACCATTGACCAGTGACCAGCGAAAGTGACCAGTGACGAGTGACCTGTGACAAGTGACCAGTGACCAGCGACCAGTGACCAGTGACCAGTGACCAGTGAACAGTGACCAGTGACCAGTGACCAGTGACCAGCGAAAATGACCAGTGACCAGCGAAAATGACCAGTGACCAGTGACCAGTGACCAGCGAAATTGACCAGTGACCAGTGACCAGTGAACAGTGACAAGTGACCAGAGACCAGTGACCAACGAAAGTGACCAGTGCACAGTGACTAGGGACCAGTGACCAGTGACGAGTGACCAGTGACCAGCGAAAGTGAACAGTGACCATTGACCAGTGACCAGCGAAAGTGACCAGTGACGAGTGACCTGTGACAAGTGACCAGTGACCAGTGACCAGGGACCAGTGACCAGCGAAAGTGACCAGTGACCAGTGACCAGTGACCAGTGACTATCCAAATTGAGCAGTGAGCAGTGACCAGTGACCAGTGACCAGTGACCAGTGACCAGTGACCAGCGAAATTGACCAGTGACCATTGACCAGTGACCAGCGAAAGTGACCAGTGACGAGTGACCTGTGACAAGTGACCAGTGACCAGCGACCAGTGACCAGTGACCATTGACCAGTGACCAGCGAAATTGACCAGTGACCATTGACCAGTGACCAGCGAAAGTGACCAGTGACGAGTGACCTGTGACAAGTGACCAGTGACCAGCGACCAGTGACCAGTGACCAGTGACCAGTGACCAGTGAACAGTGACCAGTGACCAGCGACCAGTGACCAGTGACCAGTGACCAGTGAACAGTGACCAGTGACCAGTGACCAGTGACCATTGACCAGTGACCATTGACCAGTGACCAGCGAAAGTGACTAGTGACGAGGGACCTGTGACAAGTGACCAGTGACCAGCGACCAGTGACCAGTGAACAGTGACCAGTGACCAGTGACCAGTGACCAGCGAAAATGACCAGTGACCAGCGAAAATGACCAGTGACCAGTGACCAGTGACCAGCGAAATTGACCAGTGACCAGTGACCAGTGAACAGTGACAAGTGACCAGTGACCAGTGACCAGTGACCAGCGAAAGTGACCAGTGACCAGTGACCAGTGACCAGCGAAATTGACCAGTGACCAGTGACCAGAGACCAGTGACTAGCCAAATTGACCAGTGACCAGTGACCAGTGGCCAGCGGTAGTGACCAGTGACCAGTGACCAGTGATCAGTGACCAGTGAACAGTGACCAGTGACCAGTGACCAGTGACCAGCGAAAATGACCAGTGACCAGTGACCAGTGACCAGCGAAATTGACAAGTGACCAGTGACCAGTGAACAGTGACAAGTGACCAGTGACCAGTGACCAACGAAAGTGACCAGTGAACAGTGACCAGGGACCAGTGACCAATGACGAGTGACCATTGACCAGCGAAAGTGACCAGTGACCAGTGAATAGTGACCAGCGAAATTGACCAGTTTCCAGTGACCAGTGACCAGTGACCAGTGACCAGTGACCAGTGACCAGTGACCAGCGAAAGTGACCAGTGACCAGTGACCAGTGACCAGTGACCAGTGACAAGTGACAAGTGACAAGTGACCAGTGACCAGTGACCAGTGAACAGTGACCAGTGACCAGTGACCTGTGACCAGCGAAAGTGACCAGTGACCAGTGTCCAGTGACCAGTCACCAGTGACCAGTGACCAGTGACCAGTGACCAGTGACCAGTGACCAGTGACCAGTGACCAGCGAAAGTGACAGGTGACCAGTGACCAGCGACCAGTGACCAGTGACCAGTGACCAGCGAAAGTGACCAGTGACGAGTGACCTGTGACAAGTGACCAGTGACCAGCGACCAGTGACCAGTGACCATTGACCAGTGACCAGCGAAATTGACCAGTGACCATTGACCAGTGACCAGCGAAAGTGACCAGTGACGAGTGACCTGTGACAAGTGACCAGTGACCAGCGACCAGTGACCAGTGACCACTGACCAGTGACCAGCGACCAGTGACCAGTGACCAGTGACCAGTGAACAGTGACCAGTGACCAGTGACCAGTGACCAACGAAATTGACCAGTTTCCAGTGACCAGTGATAAGTGACCAGTGACCAGTGACCAGCGAAAGTGACCAGTGAACAGTGATCAGCGAAATTGACCAGTGACCATTGAGCAGTGACCAGCGAAAGTGACCAGTGACGAGTGACCAGTGACAAGTGACCAGTGACAAGTGACCAGTGACCACTGACCAGTGACCAGTGACCAGCGACCAGTGACCAGTGACCAGTGACCAGTGACCAGTGACCAGTGACCAGTGACCAGTGACCAGCGAAAGTGACAGGTGACCAGTGACCAGTGACCAGTGACCAGTGACCAGTGACCAGCGAAAGTGACCAGTGACCAGTGAATAGTGACCAGCGAAATTGACCAGTTTCCAGTGACCAGTGATAAGTGACCAGTGACCAGTGACCAGCGAAAGTGACCAGCGAACAGTGATCAGCGAAATTGACCAGTGACCATTGACCAGTGACCAGCGAAAGTGACCAGTGACCAGTGACAAGTGACCAGTGACCACTGACCAGTGACCAGTGACCAGCGACCAGTGACCAGTGACCAGCGAAAGTGACCAGTGACCAGTGACCAGTGACTAGCCAAATTGAGCAGTGAGCAGTGACCAGTGACCAGTGACCAGTGACCAGTGACCAGTGACCAGCGAAATTGACCAGTGACCATTGACCAGTGACCAGCGAAAGTGACCAGTGACGAGTGACCTGTGACAAGTGACCAGTGACCAGCGACCAGTGACCAGTGACCAGTGACCAGTGAACAGTGACCAGTGACCAGTGACCAGTGACCAGCGAAAATGACCAGTGACCAGCGAAAATGACCAGTGACCAGTGACCAGCGACCAGTGACCAG
Organism: Andrena trimmerana; assembly: GCA_951215215.1. Taxonomy (NCBI): domain Eukaryota; kingdom Metazoa; phylum Arthropoda; class Insecta; order Hymenoptera; family Andrenidae; genus Andrena; species Andrena trimmerana. The sequence continues at coordinate 20,928,051 of OX578061.1, forward strand.
TGACCAGTGACCAGTGAACAGTGACCAGTGACCAGTGACCAGTGACCAGCGAAAATGACCAGTGACCAGCGAAAATGACCAGTGACCAGCGAAAATGACCAGTGACCAGTGACCAGTGACCAGCGAAATTGACCAGTGACCAGTGACCAGTGAACAGTGACCAGTGACCAGTGACCAGTGACCAGTGACCAGCGAAAGTGACCAGTGACCAGTGACCAGTGACCAGCGAAATTGACCAGTGACCAGTGACCAGAGACCAGTGACTAGCCAAATTGACCAGTGACCAGTGACCAGTGGCCAGCGGTAGTGACCAGTGACCAGTGACCAGTGATCAGTGACCAGTGAACAGTGACCAGTGACCAGTGACCAGTGACCAGCGAAAATGACCAGTGACCAGTGACCAGTGACCAGCGAAATTGACAAGTGACCAGTGACCAGTGCACAGTGACAAGTGACCAGTGACCAGTGACCAACGAAAGTGACCAGTGAACAGTGACCAGGGACCAGTGACCAGTGACAAGTGACCAGTGACGAGTGACCTGTGACAAGTGACCAGTGACCAGCGACCAGTGACCAGTGACCAGTGACCAGTGAACAGTGACCAGTGACCAGTGACAAGTGACCTGGGACCAGTGACCAGTGACCAGCGAAATTGGCCAGTGACCAGTGACCAGTGACCAGTAACCACTGACCAGCGAAAGTGACCAGTGAACAGTGACCAGTGACCAGTGACTTGTGACCAGTGACCAGTGACCAGTGACCAGTGACCAGTGACCAGCGAAAGTCACCAGTGACGAGTGACCAGTGACAAGTGACCAGTGACCAGTGACCATTGACCAGTGACCAGCGAAAGTGACTAGTGACGAGTGACCTGTGACAAGTGACCAGTGACCAGCGACCAGTGACCAGTGAACAGTGACCAGTGACCAGTGACCAGTGACCAGCGAAAATGAACAGTGACCAGTGACCAGTGACCAGCGAAATTGACCAGTGACCAGTGACCAGTGAACAGTGACAAGTGACCAGTGACCAGTGACCAGTGACCAGCGAAAGTGACCAGTGACCAGTGACCAGTGACCAGTGACCAGTGACCAGCGAAAGTGACAGGTGACCAGTGACCAGTGACCAGTGACCAGTGACCAGTGACCAGTGACCAGCGAAAGTGACCAGTGACCAGTGAATAGTGACCAGCGAAATTGACCAGTTTCCAGTGACCAGTGATAAGTGACCAGTGACCAGTGACCAGCGAAAGTGACCAGCGAACAGTGATCAGCGAAATTGACCAGTGACCATTGACCAGTGACCAGCGAAAGTGACCAGTGACCAGTGACAAGTGACCAGTGACCACTGACCAGTGACCAGTGACCAGCGACCAGTGACCAGTGACCAGCGAAAGTGACCAGTGACCAGTGACCAGTGACTAGCCAAATTGAGCAGTGAGCAGTGACCAGTGACCAGTGACCAGTGACCAGTGACCAGTGACCAGCGAAATTGACCAGTGACCATTGACCAGTGACCAGCGAAAGTGACCAGTGACGAGTGACCTGTGACAAGTGACCAGTGACCAGCGACCAGTGACCAGTGACCAGTGACCAGTGAACAGTGACCAGTGACCAGTGACTAGTGACCAGCGAAAATGACCAGTGACCAGTGACCAGTGACCAGCGAAATTGACCAGTGACCAGTGACCAGTGAACAGTGACCAGTGACCAGTAACCAGCGAAAGTGACCAGTGACCAGTGACCAGTGACCAGCGAAATTGACCAGTGACCAGTGACCAGCGAAAGTCACCAGTGACGAGTGACCAGTGACAAGTGACCAGTGACCAGTGACCATTGACCAGTGACCAGCGAAAGTGACTAGTGACGAGTGACCTGTGACAAGTGACCAGTGACCAGCGACCAGTGACCAGTGACCAGTGACCAGTGAACAGTGACCAGTGACCAGTGACCAGTGACCAGCGAAAATGACCAGTGACCAGCGAAAATGACCAGTGACCAGTGACCAGTGACCAGCGAAATTGACCAGTGACCAGTGACCAGTGAACAGTGACCAGTGACCAGTGACCAGTGACCAGTGACCAGCGAAAGTGACCAGTGACCAGTGACCAGTGACCAGTGACCAGCGAAAATGACCAGTGACCAGTGACCAGTGACCAGCGAAATTGACAAGTGACCAGTGACCAGTGAACAGTGACAAGTGACCAGTGACCAGTGACCAACGAAAGTGACCAGTGAACAGTGACCAGGGACCAGTGACCAGTGACAAGTGACCAGTGACGAGTGACCTGTGACAAGTGACCAGTGACCAGCGACCAGTGACCAGTGACCAGTGACCAGTGAACAGTGACCAGTGACCAGTGACAAGTGACCTGGGACCAGTGACCAGTGACCAGTGACCAGCGAAATTGGCCAGTGACCAGTGACCAGTGACCAGTAACCACTGACCAGCGAAAGTGACCAGTGAACAGTGACCAGTGACCAGTGACTTGTGACCAGTGACCAGTGACCAGTGACCAGTGACCAGTGACCAGCGAAAGTGACCAGTGACGAGTGACCTGTGACAAGTGACCAGTGACCAGCGACCAGTGACCAGTGACCAGTGACCAGTGAACAGTGACCAGTGACCAGTGACCAGTGACCAGCGAAAATGACCAGTGACCAGTGACCAGTGACCAGCGAAATTGACCAGTGACCAGTGACCAGTGAACAGTGACCAGTGACCAGTGACCAGCGAAAGTGACCAGTGACCAGTGACCAGTGACCAGCGAAATTGACCAGTGACCAGTGACCAGCGAAAGTCACCAGTGACGAGTGACCAGTGACAAGTGACCAGTGACCAGTGACCATTGACCAGTGACCAGCGAAAGTGACTAGTGACGAGTGACCTGTGACAAGTGACCAGTGACCAGCGACCAGTGACCAGTGACCAGTGACCAGTGACCAGTGAACAGTGACCAGTGACCAGTGACCAGTGACCAGCGAAAATGACCAGTGACCAGCGAAAATGACCAGTGACCAGTGACCAGTGACCAGCGAAATTGACCAGTGACCAGTGACCAGTGAACAGTGACCAGTGACCAGTGACCAGTGACCAGTGACCAGCGAAAGTGACAAGTGACCAGTGACCAGTGACCAGCGAAATTGACCAGTGACCAGTGACCAGAGACCAGTGACTAGCCAAATTGACCAGTGACCAGTGACCAGTGGCCAGCGGTAGTGACCAGTGACCAGTGACCAGTGATCAGTGACCAGTGAACAGTGACCAGTGACCAGTGACCAGTGACCAGCGAAAATGACCAGTGACCAGTGACCAGTGACCAGCGAAATTGACAAGTGACCAGTGACCAGTGAACAGTGACAAGTGACCAGTGACCAGTGACCAACGAAAGTGACCAGTGAACAGTGACGAGGGACCAGTGACCAGTGACGAGTGACCATTGACCAGCGAAAGTGAACAGTGACCAGTGACCAGTGACCAGTGACCAGTGACCAGTGACCAGCGAAAGTGACCAGTGACGAGTGACCAGTGACAAGTGACCAGTGACCAGTGACCAGTGACCAGTGACCAGTGACCAGTGACCAGTGACCAGTGACCAGCGAAAGTGACAAGTGACAAGTGACCAGTGACCAGTGACCAGTGACCAGTGACCAGTGACCAGTGACCTGTGACCAGCGAAAGTGACCAGTGACCAGTGACCAGTGACCAGTGACCAGTGACCAGTGACCAGCGAAAGTGACAGGTGACCAGTGACCAGTGACCAGTGACCAGTGACCAGTGACCAGTGACCAGCGAAAGTGACCAGTGACCAGTGAATAGTGACCAGCGAAATTGACCATTTTCCAGTGACCAGTGATAAGTGACCAGTGACCAGTGACCAGCGAAAGTGACCAGTGACCAGTGACCAGGGACCAGTGACCAGCGAAAGTGACCAGTGACCAGTGACCAGTGACCAGAGACTAGCCAAATTGAGCAGTGAGCAGTGACCAGTGACCAGTGACCAGTGACCAGTGACCAGTGACCAGCGAAATTGACCAGTGACCAGCGAAAGTGACCAGTGACCAGTGACCAGTGACCAGGGACCAGTGACCAGCGAAAGTGACCAGTGACCAGTGACCAGTGACCAGTGACTATCCAAATTGAGCAGTGAGCAGTGACCAGTGACCAGTGACCAGTGACCAGTGACCAGTGACCAGCGAAATTGACCAGTGACCATTGACCAGTGACCAGCGAAAGTGACCAGTGACGAGTGACCTGTGACAAGTGACCAGTGACCAGCGACCAGTGACCAGTGACCATTGACCAGTGACCAGCGAAATTGACCAGTGACCATTGACCAGTGACCAGCGAAAGTGACCAGTGACGAGTGACCTGTGACAAGTGACCAGTGACCAGCGACCAGTGACCAGTGACCAGTGACCAGTGACCAGCGACCAGTGACCAGTGACCAGTGACCAGTGAACAGTGACCAGTGACCAGTGACCAGTGACCAACGAAATTGACCAGTTTCCAGTGACCAGTGATAAGTGACCAGTGACCAGTGACCAGCGAAAGTGACCAGTGAACAGTGATCAGCGAAATTGACCAGTGACCAGTGACTATCCAAATTGAGCAGTGAGCAGTGACCAGTGACCAGTGACCAGTGACCAGTGACCAGTGACCAGCGAAATTGACCAGTGACCATTGACCAGTGACCAGCGAAAGTGACCAGTGACGAGTGACCTGTGACAAGTGACCAGTGACCAGCGACCAGTGACCAGTGACCATTGACCAGTGACCAGCGAAATTGACCAGTGACCATTGACCAGTGACCAGCGAAAGTGACCAGTGACGAGTGACCTGTGACAAGTGACCAGTGACCAGCGACCAGTGACCAGTGACCAGTGACCAGTGACCAGCGACCAGTGACCAGTGACCAGTGACCAGTGAACAGTGACCAGTGACCAGTGACCAGTGACCAACGAAATTGACCAGTTTCCAGTGACCAGTGATAAGTGACCAGTGACCAGTGACCAGCGAAAGTGACCAGTGAACAGTGATCAGCGAAATTGACCAGTGACCATTGACCAGTGACCAGCGAAAGTGACCAGTGACGAGTGACCAGTGACAAGTGACCAGTGACAAGTGACCAGTGACCACTGACCAGTGACCAGTGACCAGCGACCAGTGACCAGTGACCAGTGACCAGTGACCAGTGACTAGCCAAATTGAGCAGTGAGCAGTGACCAGTGACCAGTGACCAGTGACCATTGACCAGTGACCAGCGAAATTGACCAGTGACCATTGACCACTGACCAGCGAAAGTGACCAGTGACGAGTGACCTGTGACAAGTGACCAGTGACCAGCGACCAGTGACCAGTGACCAGTGACCAGTGAACAGTGACCTGTGACCAGCGACCAGTGACCAGTGACCAGTGACCAGTGAACAGTGACCAGTGACCAGTGACCAGTGACCAACGAAAATGACCAGTGACCAGTGACCAGTGACCAGCGAAATTGACCAGTGACCAGTGACCAGTGACCAGTGACCAGTGACCAGTGACCAGTGACCAGTGACCAGTGAACAGTGACCATTGACCAGTGACCAGTGACCAACGAAAATGACCAGTGACCAGTGACCAGTGACCAGCGAAATTGACCAGTGACCAGTGACCAGTGACCAGTGACCAGTGACCAGTGACCAGTGACCAGTGACCAGCGAAAGTGACCAGTGACCAGTGACCAGTGGCCAGCGGCAGTGACCAGTGACCAGTGACCAGTGACCAGTGACCAGTGACCAGTGACCACTGACCATCGAAAGTGACCAGTGACCAGTGACCAGTGACCAGTGACCAGTGACCAGCGAAAGTGACCAGTGACCAGTGACCAGTGACCAGCGAAATTGACCAGTGACCAGTGACCAGAGACCAGTGACTAGCCAAATTGACCAGTGACCAGTGACCAGTGGCCAGCGGTAGTGACCAGTGACCAGTGACCAGTGACCAGTGACCAGTGACCAGTGACCAGTGACCAGTGACCAGTGACCAGTGACCAGTGACCAGCGAAAGTGACCAGTGACCAGTGAATAGTGACCAGCGAAATTGACCAGTTTCCAGTGACCAGTGATAAGTGACCAGTGACAAGTGACCAGTGACCACTGACCAGTGACCAGTGACCAGCGACCAGTGACCAGTGACCAGTGACCAGGGACCTGTGACCAGCGAAAGTGACCAGTGACCAGTGACCAGTGACAAGTGACTAGCCAAATTGAGCAGTGAGCAGTGACCAGTGACCAGTGACCAGTGACCAGCGAAATTGACCAGTGACCAGCGAAAGTGACCAGTGACGAGTGACCTGTGACAAGTGACCTGTGACCAGCGACCAGTGACCAGTGACCAGTGACCAGTGACCAGTGACCAGTGACCAGTGACCAGTGACCAGTGAATAGTGACCAGCGAAATTGACCAGTTTCCAGTGACCAGTGATAAGTGACCAGTGACCAGTGACCAGCGAAAGTGACCAGTAAAACAGTGATCAGCGAAATTGACCAGTGACCATTGACCAGTGAACAGCGAAAGTGACCAGTGACGAGTGACCAGTGACAAGTGACCAGTGACAAGTGACCAGTGACCACTGACCAGTGACCAGTGACCAGCGACCAGTGACCAGTGACCAGTGACCAGGGACCAGTGACCAGCGAAAGTGACCCGTGACCAGTGACCAGTGACCAGTGACTAGCCAAATTGAGCAGTGAGCAGTGACCAGTGACCAGTGACCAGTGACCAGTGACCAGTGACCAGTGACCAGCGAAATTGACCAGTGACCATTGACCAGTGACCAGCGAAAGTGACCAGTGACGAGTGACCTGTGACAAGTGACCAGTGACCAGCGACCAGTGACCAGTGACCAGTGACCAGTGAACAGTGACCAGTGACCAGTGACCAGTGACCAGCGAAAATGACCAGTGACCAGCGAAAATGACCAGTGACCAGTGACCAGTGACCAGCGAAATTGACCAGTGACCAGTGACCAGTGAACAGTGACAAGTGACCAGAGACCAGTGACCAACGAAAGTGACCAGTGAACAGTGACTAGGGACCAGTGACCAGTGACGAGTGACCAGTGACCAGCGAAAGTGAACAGTGACCATTGACCAGTGACCAGCGAAAGTGACCAGTGACGAGTGACCTGTGACAAGTGACCAGTGACCAGTGACCAGGGACCAGTGACCAGCGAAAGTGACCAGTGACCAGTGACCAGTGACCAGTGACTATCCAAATTGAGCAGTGAGCAGTGACCAGTGACCAGTGACCAGTGACCAGTGACCAGTGACCAGCGAAATTGACCAGTGACCATTGACCAGTGACCAGCGAAAGTGACCAGTGACGAGTGACCTGTGACAAGTGACCAGTGACCAGCGACCAGTGACCAGTGACCATTGACCAGTGACCAGCGAAATTGACCAGTGACCATTGACCAGTGACCAGCGAAAGTGACCAGTGACGAGTGACCTGTGACAAGTGACCAGTGACCAGCGACCAGTGACCAGTGACCAGTGACCAGTGACCAGTGAACAGTGACCAGTGACCAGCGACCAGTGACCAGTGACCAGTGACCAGTGAACAGTGACCAGTGACCAGTGACCAGTGACCATTGACCAGTGACCATTGACCAGTGACCAGCGAAAGTGACTAGTGACGAGGGACCTGTGACAAGTGACCAGTGACCAGCGACCAGTGACCAGTGAACAGTGACCAGTGACCAGTGACCAGTGACCAGCGAAAATGACCAGTGACCAGCGAAAATGACCAGTGACCAGTGACCAGTGACCAGCGAAATTGACCAGTGACCAGTGACCAGTGAACAGTGACAAGTGACCAGTGACCAGTGACCAGTGACCAGCGAAAGTGACCAGTGACCAGTGACCAGTGACCAGCGAAATTGACCAGTGACCAGTGACCAGAGACCAGTGACTAGCCAAATTGACCAGTGACCAGTGACCAGTGGCCAGCGGTAGTGACCAGTGACCAGTGATCAGTGATCAGTGACCAGTGAACAGTGACCAGTGACCAGTGACCAGTGACCAGCGAAAATGACCAGTGACCAGTGACCAGTGACCAGCGAAATTGACAAGTGACCAGTGACCAGTGAACAGTGACCAGTGACCAGTGACCTGTGACCAGCGAAAGTGACCAGTGACCAGTGTCCAGTGACCAGTCACCAGTGACCAGTCACCAGTGACCAGTGACCAGTGACCAGTGACCAGTGACCAGTGACCAGTGACCAGCGAAAGTGACAGGTGACCAGTGACCAGCGACCAGTGACCAGTGACCAGTGACCAGCGAAAGTGACCAGTGACGAGTGACCTGTGACAAGTGACCAGTGACCAGCGACCAGTGACCAGTGACCATTGACCAGTGACCAGCGAAATTGACCAGTGACCATTGACCAGTGACCAGCGAAAGTGACCAGTGACGAGTGACCTGTGACATGTGACCAGTGACCAGCGACCAGTGACCAGTGACCACTGACCAGTGACCAGCGACCAGTGACCAGTGACCAGTGACCAGTGAACAGTGACCAGTGACCAGTGACCAGTGACCAACGAAATTGACCAGTTTCCAGTGACCAGTGATAAGTGACCAGTGACCAGTGACCAGCGAAAGTGACCAGTGAACAGTGATCAGCGAAATTGACCAGTGACCATTGAGCAGTGACCAGCGAAAGTGACCAGTGACGAGTGACCAGTGACAAGTGACCAGTGACAAGTGACCAGTGACCACTGACCAGTGACCAGTGACCAGCGACCAGTGACCAGTGACCAGTGACCAGTGACCAGTGACTAGCCAAATTGAGCAGTGAGCAGTGACCAGTGACCAGTGACCAGTGACCATTGACCAGTGACCAGCGAAATTGACCAGTGACCATTGACCAGTGACCAGCGAAAGTGACCAGTGACGAGTGACCTGTGACAAGTGACCAGTGACCAGCGACCAGTGACCAGTGAACAGTGACCAGTGAACAATGACCTGTGACCAGCGACCAGTGACCAGTGACCAGTGACCAGTGAACAGTGACCAGTGACCAGTGACCAGTGACCAACGAAAATGACCAGTGACCAGTGACCAGTGACCAGCGAAATTGACCAGTGACCAGTGACCAGTGACCAGTGACCAGTGACCAGTGACCAGTGACCAGTGACCAGCGACCAGTGACCAGTGACCAGTGACCAGTGACCAGTGAACAGTGACCATTGACCAGTGACCAGTGACCAACGAAAATGACCAGTGACCAGTGACCAGTGACCAGCGAAATTGACCAGTGACCAGTGACCAGTGACCAGTGACCAGTGACCAGTGACCAGTGACCAGTGACCACTGACCATCGAAAGTGACCAGTGACCAGTGACCAGTGACCAGTGACCAGTGACCAGTGACCAGTGACCAGAGACCAGTGACTAGCCAAATTGACCAGTGACCAGTGACCAGTGGCCAGCGGTAGTGACCAGTGACCAGTGACCAGTGACCAGTGACCAGTGACCAGTGACCAGTGACCAGTGACCAGCGAAAGTGACCAGTGACGAGTGACCAGTGACAAGTGACAAGTGACCAGTGACCAGTGACCAGTGACCAGTGACCAGTGACCAGCGAAAATGACCAGTGACCAGTGACCAGCGAAATTGACAAGTGACCAGTGACCAGTGAACAGTGACAAGTGACCAGTGACCAGTGACCAACCAAAGTGACCAGTGAACAGTGACCAGTGACCAGTGACGAGTGACCAGTGACCAGTGACCAGTGACCAGTGACCAGTGACCAGCGAAAGTGACAAGTGACCAGTGACCAGTGACCAGTGACCAGTGACCAGTGACCAGTGACCAGCGAAAGTGATTAGTGACCAGTGACCAGTGACCAGTGACCAGTGACCAGTGACCAGTGACCAGTGACCAGTGACCAGTGACCAGCGAAAGTGACCAGTGACGAGTGACCAGTGACGAGTGACAAGTGACCAGTGACCAGTGACCAGTGACCAGTGACCAGTGACCAGCGAAAATGACCAGTGACCAGTGACCAGCGAAATTGACAAGTGACCAGTGACCAGTGAACAGTGACAAGTGACCAGTGACCAGTGACCAACCAAAGTGACCAGTGAACAGTGACCAGGGACCAGTGACCAGTGACGAGTGACCATTGACCAGCGAAAGTGAACAGTGACCAGTGACCAGTGACCAGTGACCAGTGACCAGTGACCAGCGAAATTGACCAGTGACCATTGACCAGTGACCAGCGAAAGTGACCAGTGACGAGTGACCTGTGACAAGTGACCAGTGACCAGCGACCAGTGACCAGTGACCAGTGACCAGTGAACAGTGACCAGTGACCAGTGACCAGTGACCAGCGAAAATGACCAGTGACCAGCGAAAATGACCAGTGACCAGTGACCAGTGACCAGCGAAATTGACCAGTGACCAGTGACCAGTGAACAGTGACCAGTGACCAGTAACCAGCGAAAGTGACCAGTGACCAGTGACCAGTGACCAGCGAAATTGACCAGTGACCAGTGACCAGCGAAAGTCACCAGTGACGAGTGACCAGTGACAAGTGACCAGTGACCAGTGACCATTGACCAGTGACCAGCGAAAGTGACTAGTGACGAGTGACCTGTGACAAGTGACCAGTGACCAGCGACCAGTGACCAGTGACCAGTGACCAGTGAACAGTGACCAGTGACCAGTGACCAGTGACCAGCGAAAATGACCAGTGACCAGCGAAAATGACCAGTGACCAGCGAAAATGACCAGTGACCAGTGACCAGTGACCAGCGAAATTGACCAGTGACCAGTGACCAGTGAACAGTGACCAGTGACCAGTGACCAGTGACCAGTGACCAGCGAAAGTGACCAGTGACCAGTGACCAGTGACCAGCGAAATTGACCAGTGACCAGTGACCAGAGACCAGTGACTAGCCAAATTGACCAGTGACCAGTGACCAGTGGCCAGCGGTAGTGACCAGTGACCAGTGACCAGTGATCAGTGACCAGTGAACAGTGACCAGTGACCAGTGACCAGTGACCAGCGAAAATGACCAGTGACCAGTGACCAGTGACCAGCGAAATTGACAAGTGACCAGTGACCAGTGAACAGTGACAAGTGACCAGTGACCAGTGACCAACGAAAGTGACCAGTGAACAGTGACCAGGGACCAGTGACCAGTGACAAGTGACCAGTGACGAGTGACCTGTGACAAGTGACCAGTGACCAGCGACCAGTGACCAGTGACCAGTGACCAGTGAACAGTGACCAGTGACCAGTGACAAGTGACCTGGGACCAGTGACCAGTGACCAGCGAAATTGGCCAGTGACCAGTGACCAGTGACCAGTAACCACTGACCAGCGAAAGTGACCAGTGAACAGTGACCAGTGACCAGTGACTTGTGACCAGTGACCAGTGACCAGTGACCAGTGACCAGTGACCAGCGAAAGTCACCAGTGACGAGTGACCAGTGACAAGTGACCAGTGACCAGTGACCATTGACCAGTGACCAGCGAAAGTGACTAGTGACGAGTGACCTGTGACAAGTGACCAGTGACCAGCGACCAGTGACCAGTGAACAGTGACCAGTGACCAGTGACCAGTGACCAGCGAAAATGAACAGTGACCAGTGACCAGTGACCAGCGAAATTGACCAGTGACCAGTGACCAGTGAACAGTGACAAGTGACCAGTGACCAGTGACCAGTGACCAGCGAAAGTGACCAGTGACCAGTGACCAGTGACCAGTGACCAGCGAAAGTGACAGGTGACCAGTGACCAGTGACCAGTGACCTGCGAAAATGACCAGTGACCAGCGAAAATGAGCAGTGACCAGTGACCAGTGACCAGCGAAATTGACCAGTGACCAGTGACCAGTGAACAGTGACCAGTGACCAGTGACCAGTGACCAGCGAAAGTGACCAGTGACCAGTGACCAGTGACCAGCGAAATTGACCAGTGACCAGTGACCAGAGACCAGTGACTAGCCAAATTGACCAGTGACCAGTGACCAGTGGCCAGCGGTAGTGACCAGTGACCAGTGACCAGTGATCAGTGACCAGTGAACAGTGACCAGTGACCAGTGACCAGTGACCAGCGAAAATGACCAGTGACCAGTGACCAGTGACCAGCGAAATTGACAAGTGACCAGTGACCAGTGAACAGTGACAAGTGACCAGTGACCAGTGACCAACGAAAGTGACCAGTGAACAGTGACCAGGGACCAGTGACCAGTGACGAGTGACCATTGACCAGCGAAAGTGAACAGTGACCAGTGACCAGTGACCAGTGACCAGTGACCAGTGACCAGCGAAAGTGACCAGTGACCAGTGACCAGTGACCAGTGACCAGTGACCAGTGAACAGTGACCAGGGACCAGTGACCAGTAACCACTGACCAGCGAAAGTGACCAGTGAACAGTGACCAGTGACCAGTGACCAGCGAAAGTGACCAGTGACCAGTGACCAGTGACCAGCGAAATTGACCAGTGACCAGTGACCAGAGACCAGTGACTAGCCAAATTGACCAGTGACCAGTGACCAGTGGCCAGCGGTAGTGACCAGTGACCAGTGACCAGTGATCAGTGACCAGTGAACAGTGACCAGTGACCAGTGACCAGTGACCAGCGAAAATGACCAGTGACCAGTGACCAGTGACCAGCGAAATTGACAAGTGACCAGTGACCAGTGAACAGTGACAAGTGACCAGTGACCAGTGACCAACGAAAGTGACCAGTGAACAGTGACCAGGGACCAGTGACCAGTGACAAGTGACCAGTGACGAGTGACCTGTGACAAGTGACCAGTGACCAGCGACCAGTGACCAGTGACCAGTGACCAGTGAACAGTGACCAGTGACCAGTGACAAGTGACCTGGGACCAGTGACCAGTGACCAGCGAAATTGGCCAGTGACCAGTGACCAGTGACCAGTAACCACTGACCAGCGAAAGTGACCAGTGAACAGTGACCAGTGACCAGTGACTTGTGACCAGTGACCAGTGACCAGTGACCAGTGACCAGTGACCAGCGAAAGTCACCAGTGACGAGTGACCAGTGACAAGTGACCAGTGACCAGTGACCATTGACCAGTGACCAGCGAAAGTGACTAGTGACGAGTGACCTGTGACAAGTGACCAGTGACCAGCGACCAGTGACCAGTGAACAGTGACCAGTGACCAGTGACCAGTGACCAGCGAAAATGAACAGTGACCAGTGACCAGTGACCAGCGAAATTGACCAGTGACCAGTGACCAGTGAACAGTGACAAGTGACCAGTGACCAGTGACCAGTGACCAGCGAAAGTGACCAGTGACCAGTGACCAGTGACCAGTGACCAGTGACCAGTGACCAGTGACCAGCGAAAGTGACAGGTGACCAGTGACCAGTGACCAGTGACCTGCGAAAATGACCAGTGACCAGCGAAAATGAGCAGTGACCAGTGACCAGTGACCAGCGAAATTGACCAGTGACCAGTGACCAGTGAACAGTGACCAGTGACCAGTGACCAGTGACCAGCGAAAGTGTCCAGTGACCAGTGACCAGTGACCAGCGAAATTGACCAGTGACCAGTGACCAGAGACCAGTGACTAGCCAAATTGACCAGTGACCAGTGACCAGTGGCCAGCGGTAGTGACCAGTGACCAGTGACCAGTGATCAGTGACCAGTGAACAGTGACCAGTGACCAGTGACCAGTGACCAGCGAAAATGACCAGTGACCAGTGACCAGTGACCAGCGAAATTGACAAGTGACCAGTGACCAGTGAACAGTGACAAGTGACCAGTGACCAGTGACCAACGAAAGTGACCAGTGAACAGTGACCAGGGACCAGTGACCAGTGACGAGTGACCATTGACCAGCGAAAGTGAACAGTGACCAGTGACCAGTGACCAGTGACCAGTGACCAGTGACCAGCGAAAGTGACCAGTGACCAGTGACCAGTGACCAGTGACCAGTGACCAGTGAACAGTGACCAGGGACCAGTGACCAGTAACCACTGACCAGCGAAAGTGACCAGTGAACAGTGACCAGTGACCAGTGACTTGTGACCAGTGACCAGTGACCAGTGACCAGTGACCAGTGACCAGCGAAAGTCACCAGTGACGAGTGACCAGTGACAAGTGACCAGTGACCAGTGACCATTGACCAGTGACCAGCGAAAGTGACTAGTGACGAGTGACCTGTGACAAGTGACCAGTGACCAGCGACCAGTGACCAGTGAACAGTGACCAGTGACCAGTGACCAGTGACCAGCGAAAATGACCAGTGACCAGCGAAAATGACCAGTTACCAGTGACCAGTGACCAGCGAAATTGACCAGTGACCAGTGACCAGTGAACAGTGACAAGTGACCAGTGACCAGTGACCAGTGACCAGCGAAAGTGACCAGTGACCAGTGACCAGTGACCAGCGAAATTGACCAGTGACCAGTGACCAGAGACCAGTGACTAGCCAAATTGACCAGTGACCAGTGACCAGTGGCCAGCGGTAGTGACCAGTGACCAGTGACCAGTGATCAGTGACCAGTGAACAGTGACCAGTGACCAGTGACCAGTGACCAGCGAAAATGACCAGTGACCAGTGACCAGTGACCAGCGAAATTGACAAGTGACCAGTGACCAGTGAACAGTGACAAGTGACCAGTGACCAGTGACCAACGAAAGTGACCAGTGAACAGTGACCAGGGACCAGTGACCAGTGACGAGTGACCATTGACCAGCGAAAGTGACCAGTGACCAGTGAATAGTGACCAGCGAAATTGACCAGTTTCCAGTGACCAGTGACCAGTGACCAGTGACCAGTGACCAGTGACCAGTGACCAGTGACCAGCGAAAGTGACCAGTGACCAGTGACCAGTGACCAGTGACCAGTGACCAGTGACAAGTGACAAGTGACCAGTGACCAGTGACCAGTGAACAGTGACCAGTGACCAGTGACCTGTGACCAGCGAAAGTGACCAGTGACCAGTGTCCAGTGACCCGTCACCAGTGACCAGTGACCAGAGACCAGTGACCAGCGAAAGTGACAGGTGACCAGTGACCAGTGACCAGTGACCAGTGACCAGTGACCAGCGAAAGTGACCAGTGACCAGTGAATAGTGACCAGCGAAATTGACCAGTTTCCAGTGACCAGTGTTAAGTGACCAGTGACCAGTGACCAGCGAAAGTGACCAGCGAACAGTGATCAGCGAAATTGACCAGTGACCATTGACCAGTGACCAGCGAAAGTGACCAGTGACCAGTGACAAGTGACCAGTGACCACTGACCAGTGACCAGTGACCAGCGACCAGTGACCAGTGACCAGTGACCAGGGACCAGTGACCAGCGAAAGTGACCAGTGACCAGTGAGCAGTGACCAGTGACTAGCCAAATTGAGCAGTGAGCAGTGACCAGTGACCAGTGACCAGTGACCAGTGACCAGTGACCAGTGACCAGCGAAATTGACCAGTGACCATTGACCAGTGACCAGCGAAAGTGACCACTGACGAGTGACCTGTGACAAGTGACCAGTGACCAGCGACCAGTGACCAGTGACCAGTGACCAGTGAACAGTGACCAGTGACCAGTGACCAGTGACCAGCGAAAATGACCAGTGACCAGCGAAAATGACCAGTGACCAGTGACCAGTGACCAGCGAAATTGACCAGTGACCAGTGACCAGTGAACAGTGACCAGTGACCAGTGACCAGCGAAAGTGACCAGTGACCAGTGACCAGTGACCAGCGAAATTGACCAGTGACCAGTGACCAGCGAAAGTCACCAGTGACGAGTGACCAGTGACAAGTGACCAGTGACCAGTGACCATTGACCAGTGACCAGCGAAAGTGACTAGTGACGAGTGACCTGTGACAAGTGACCAGTGACCAGCGACCAGTGACCAGTGACCAGTGACCAGTGAACAGTGACCAGTGACCAGTGACCAGTGACCAGCGAAAATGACCAGTGACCAGCGAAAATGACCAGTGACCAGTGACCAGTGACCAGCGAAATTGACCAGTGACCAGTGACCAGTGAACAGTGACCAGTGACCAGTGACCAGTGACCAGTGACCAGCGAAAGTGACCAGTGACCAGTGACCAGTGACCAGCGAAATTGACCAGTGACCAGTGACCAGAGACCAGTGACTAGCCAAATTGACCAGTGAACAGTGACCAGTGACCAGTGACCAGCGAAAGTGACCAGTGACCAGTGACCAGTGACCAGCGAAATTGACCAGTGACCAGTGACCAGCGAAAGTCACCAGTGACGAGTGACCAGTGACAAGTGACCAGTGACCAGTGACCATTGACCAGTGACCAGCGAAAGTGGCTAGTGACGAGTGACCTGTGACAAGTGACCAGTGACCAGCGACCAGTGACCAGTGACCAGTGACCAGTGAACAGTGACCAGTGACCAGTGACCAGTGACCAGCGAAAATGACCAGTGACCAGCGAAAATGACCAGTGACCAGTGACCAGTGACCAGCGAAATTGACCAGTGACCAGTGACCAGTGAACAGTGACCAGTGACCAGTGACCAGTGACCAGTGACCAGCGAAAGTGACCAGTGACCAGTGACCAGTGACCAGCGAAAGTGACCAGTGACCAGTGACCAGTGACCAGTGACCAGTGACCAGTGACAAGTGACCTGGGACCAGCGAAATTGGCCAGTGACCAGTGACCAGTGACCAGTAACCACTGACCAGCGAAAGTGACCAGTGAACAGTGACCAGTGACCAGTGACCAGGGACCAGTGACCAGCGAAAGTGACCAGTGACCAGTGACCAGTGACCAGAGACTAGCCAATTTGAGCAGTGAGCAGTGACCAGTGACCAGTGACCAGTGACCAGTGACCAGTGACCAGTGACCAGCGAAATTGACCAGTGACCAGCGAAAGAGACCAGTGACCAGTGACCAGTGACCAGGGACCAGTGACCAGCGAAAGTGAACAGTGACCAGTGACCAGTGACCAGTGACTATCCAAATTGAGCAGTGAGCAGTGACCAGTGACCAGTGACATGTGACCAGTGACCAGTGACCAGTGAACAGTGACCAGTGACCAGTGACCTGTGACCAGCGAAAGTGACCAGTGACCAGTGTCCAGTGACCAGTGACCAGTGACCAGTGACCAGTGACCAGTGACCAGTGACCAGTGACCAGCGAAAGTGACAGGTGACCAGTGACCAGTGACCAGTGACCAGTGACCAGTGACCAGCGAAAGTGACCAGTGACCAGTGAATAGTGACCAGCGAAATTGACCAGTTTCCAGTGACCAGTGATAAGTGACCAGTGACCAGTGACCAGCGAAAGTGACCAGCGAACAGTGATCAGCGAAATTGACCAGTGACCATTGACCAGTGACCAGCGAAAGTGACCAGTGACCAGTGACAAGTGACCAGTGACCACTGACCAGTGACCAGTGACCAGCGACCAGTGACCAGTGACCAGCGAAAGTGACCAGTGACCAGTGACCAGTGACTAGCCAAATTGAGCAGTGAGCAGTGACCAGTGACCAGTGACCAGTGACCAGTGACCAGTGACCAGCGAAATTGACCAGTGACCATTGACCAGTGACCAGCGAAAGTGACCAGTGACGAGTGACCTGTGACAAGTGACCAGTGACCAGCGACCAGTGACCAGTGACCAGTGACCAGTGACCAGTGAACAGTGACCAGTGACCAGTGACCAGTGACCAGCGAAAATGACCAGTGACCAGCGAAAATGACCAGTGACCAGTGACCAGTGACCAGCGAAATTGACCAGTGACCAGTGACCAGTGAACAGTGACCAGTGACCAGTGACCAGCGAAAGTGACCAGTGACCAGTGACCAGTGACCAGCGAAATTGACCAGTGACCAGTGACCAGCGAAAGTCACCAGTGACGAGTGACCAGTGACAAGTGACCAGTGACCAGTGACCATTGACCAGTGACCAGCGAAAGTGACTAGTGACGAGTGACCTGTGACAAGTGACCAGTGACCAGCGACCAGTGACCAGTGACCAGTGACCAGTGAACAGTGACCAGTGACCAGTGACCAGTGACCAGCGAAAATGACCAGTGACCAGCGAAAATGACCAGTGACCAGCGAAAATGACCTGTGACCAGTGACCAGTGACCAGCGAAATTGACCAGTGACCAGTGACCAGTGAACAGTGACCAGTGACCAGTGACCAGTGACCAGTGACCAGCGAAAGGGACCAGTGACCAGTGACCAGTGACCAGCGAAATTGACCAGTGACCAGTGACCAGAGACCAGTGACTAGCCAAATTGACCAGTGACCAGTGACCAGTGGCCAGCGGTAGTGACCAGTGACCAGTGACCAGTGATCAGTGACCAGTGAACAGTGACCAGTGACCAGTGACCAGTGACCAGCGAAAATGACCAGTGACCAGTGACCAGTGACCAGCGAAATTGACAAGTGACCAGTGACCAGTGAACAGTGACAAGTGACCAGTGACCAGTGACCAACGAAAGTGACCAGTGAACAGTGACCAGGGACCAGTGACCAGTGACAAGTGACCAGTGACGAGTGACCTGTGACAAGTGACCAGTGACCAGCGACCAGTGACCAGTGACCAGTGACCAGTGAACAGTGACCAGTGACCAGTGACAAGTGACCTGGGACCAGTGACCAGTGACCAGCGAAATTGGCCAGTGACCAGTGACCAGTGACCAGTAACCACTGACCAGCGAAAGTGACCAGTGAACAGTGACCAGTGACCAGTGACTTGTGACCAGTGACCAGTGACCAGTGACCAGTGACCAGTGACCAGCGAAAGTCACCAGTGACGAGTGACCAGTGACAAGTGACCAGTGACCAGTGACCATTGACCAGTGACCAGCGAAAGTGACTAGTGACGAGTGACCTGTGACAAGTGACCAGTGACCAGCGACCAGTGACCAGTGAACAGTGACCAGTGACCAGTGACCAGTGACCAGCGAAAATGAACAGTGACCAGTGACCAGTGACCAGCGAAATTGACCAGTGACCAGTGACCAGTGAACAGTGACAAGTGACCAGTGACCAGTGACCAGTGACCAGCGAAAGTGACCACTGACCAGTGACCAGTGACCAGTGACCAGTGACCAGTGACCAGTGACCAGCGAAAGTGACAGGTGACCAGTGACCAGTGACCAGTGACCAGTGACCAGTGACCAGCGAAAGTGACCAGTGACCAGTGAATAGTGACCAGCGAAATTGACCAGTTTCCAGTGACCAGTGATAAGTGACCAGTGACCAGTGACCAGCGAAAGTGACCAGCGAACAGTGATCAGCGAAATTGACCAGTGAGCATTGACCAGTGACCAGCGAAAGTGACCAGTGACCAGTGACAAGTGACCAGTGACCACTGACCAGTGACCAGTGACCAGCGACCAGTGACCAGTGACCAGCGAAAGTGACCAGTGACCAGTGACCAGTGACTAGCCAAATTGAGCAGTGAGCAGTGACCAGTGACCAGTGACCAGTGACCAGTGACCAGTGACCAGCGAAAGTGACTAGTGACGAGTGACCTGTGACAAGTGACCAGTGACCAGCGACCAGTGACCAGTGACCAGTGACCAGTGAACAGTGACCAGTGACCAGTGACCAGTGACCAGCGAAAATGACCAGTGACCAGCGAAAATGACCAGTGACCAGTGACCAGTGACCAGCGAAATTGACCAGTGACCAGTGACCAGTGAACAGTGACCAGTGACCAGTGACCAGCGAAAGTGACCAGTGACCAGTGACCAGTGACCAGTGACCAGCGAAAATGACCAGTGACCAGTGACCAGTGACCAGCGAAATTGACAAGTGACCAGTGACCAGTGAACAGTGACAAGTGACCAGTGACCAGTGACCAACGAAAGTGACCAGTGAACAGTGACCAGGGACCAGTGACCAGTGACAAGTGACCAGTGACGAGTGACCTGTGACAAGTGACCAGTGACCAGCGACCAGTGACCAGTGACCAGTGACCAGTGAACAGTGACCAGTGACCAGTGACAAGTGACCTGGGACCAGTGACCAGTGACCAGTGACCAGCGAAATTGGCCAGTGACCAGTGACCAGTGACCAGTAACCACTGACCAGCGAAAGTGACCAGTGAACAGTGACCAGTGACCAGTGACTTGTGACCAGTGACCAGTGACCAGTGACCAGTGACCAGTGACCAGCGAAAGTCACCAGTGACGAGTGACCAGTGACAAGTGACCAGTGACCAGTGACCATTGACCAGTGACCAGCGAAAGTGACTAGTGACGAGTGACCTGTGACAAGTGACCAGTGACCAGCGACCAGTGACCAGTGAACAGTGACCAGTGACCAGTGACCAGTGACCAGCGAAAATGAACAGTGACCAGTGACCAGTGACCAGCGAAATTGACCAGTGACCAGTGACCAGTGAACAGTGACAAGTGACCAGTGACCAGTGACCAGTGACCAGCGAAAGTGACCAGTGACCAGTGACCAGTGACCAGCGAAATTGACCAGTGACCAGTGACCAGAGACCAGTGACTAGCCAAATTGACCAGTGACCAGTGACCAGTGGCCAGCGGTAGTGACCAGTGACCAGTGACCAGTGATCAGTGTCCAGTGAACAGTGACCAGTGACCAGTGACCAGTGACCAGCGAAAATGACCAGTGACCAGTGACCAGTGACCAGCGAAACTGACAAGTGACCAGTGACCAGTGAACAGTGACAAGTGACCAGTGACCAGTGACCAACGAAAGTGACCAGTGAACAGTGACCAGGGACCAGTGACCAATGACGAGTGACCATTGACCAGCGAAGGTGACCAGTGACCAGTGAATAGTGACCAGCGAAATTGACCAGTTTCCAGTGACCAGTGACCAGTGACCAGTGACCAGTGACCAGTGACCAGTGACCAGTGACCAGCGAAAGTGACCAGTGACCAGTGACCAGTGACCAGTGACCAGTGACAAGTGACAAGTGACCAGTGACCAGTGACCAGTGAACAGTGACCAGTGACCAGTGACCTGTGACCAGCGAAAGTGACCAGTGACCAGTGTCCAGTGACCAGTCACCAGTGACCAGTGACCAGTGACCAGTGACCAGTGACCAGTGACCAGTGACCAGTGACCAGTGACCAGTGACCAGCGAAAGTGACAGGTGACCAGTGACCAGTGACCAGTGACCAGTGACCAGTGACCAGCGAAAGTGACCAGTGACCAGTGAATAGTGACCAGCGAAATTGACCAGTTTCCAGTGACCAGTGATAAGTGACCAGTGACCAGTGACCAGCGAAAGTGACCAGCGAACAGTGATCAGCGAAATTGACCAGTGACCATTGACCAGTGACCAGCGAAAGTGACCAGTGACCAGTGACAAGTGACCAGTGACCAGTGACCAGCGACCAGTGACCAGTGACCAGTGACCAGGGACCAGTGACCAGCGAAAGTGACCAGTGACCAGTGACCAGTGACCAGTGACTAGCCAAATTGAGCAGTGAGCAGTGACCAGTGACCAGTGACCAGTGACCAGTGACCAGTGACCAGTGACCAGCGAAATTGACCAGTGACCATTGACCAGTGACCAGCGAAAGTGACCAGTGACGAGTGACCTGTGACAAGTGACCAGTGACCAGCGACCAGTGACCAGTGACCAGTGACCAGTGAACAGTGACCAGTGACCAGTGACCAGTGACCAGCGAAAATGACCAGTGACCAGTGACCAGTGACCAGCGAAATTGACCAGTGACCAGTGACCAGTGAACAGTGACCAGTGACCAGTGACCAGCGAAAGTGACCAGTGACGAGTGACCAGTGACCAGTGACCAGTGACCAGTGACCATTGACCAGTGACCAGCGAAAGTGACTAGTGACGAGTGACCTGTGACAAGTGACCAGTGACCAGTGACCAGTGACCAGCGAAATTGACCAGTGACCAGTGACCAGTGAACAGTGACCAGTGACCAGTGACCAGTGACCAGTGACCAGCGAAAGTGACCAGTGACCAGTGACCAGTGACCAGCGAAATTGACCAGTGACCAGTGACCAGAGACCAGTGACTAGCCAAATTGACCAGTGACCAGTGACCAGTGGCCAGCGGTAGTGACCAGTGACCAGTGACCAGTGATCAGTGACCAGTGAACAGTGACCAGTGACCAGTGACCAGTGACCAGCGAAAATGACCAGTGACCAGTGACCAGTGACCAGCGAAATTGACAAGTGACCAGTGACCAGTGAACAGTGACAAGTGACCAGTGACCAGTGACCAACGAAAGTGACCAGTGAACAGTGACCAGGGACCAGTGACCAGTGACGAGTGACCATTGACCAGCGAAAGTGAACAGTGACCAGTGACCAGTGACCAGTGACCAGTGACCAGTGACCAGCGAAAGTGACCAGTGACGAGTGACCAGTGACAAGTGACCAGTGACCAGTGACCAGTGACCAGTGACCAGTGACCAGTGACCAGCGAAAGTGACAAGTGACAAGTGACCAGTGACCAGTGACCAGTGACCAGTGACCAGTGACCTGTGACCAGCGAAAGTGACCAGTGACCAGTGTCCAGTGACCAGTGACCAGTGACCAGTGACCAGTGACCAGTGACCAGCGAAAGTGACAGGTGACCAGTGACCAGTGACCAGTGACCAGTGACCAGTGACCAGTGACCAGCGAAAGTGACCAGTGACCAGTGAATAGTGACCAGCGAAATTGACCATTTTCCAGTGACCAGTGATAAGTGACCAGTGACCAGTGACCAGCGAAAGTGACCAGTGACCAGTGACCAGGGACCAGTGACCAGCGAAAGTGACCAGTGACCAGTGACCAGTGACCAGAGACTAGCCAAATTGAGCAGTGAGCAGTGACCAGTGACCAGTGACCAGTGACCAGTGACCAGTGACCAGCGAAATTGACCAGTGACCAGCGAAAGTGACCAGTGACCAGTGACCAGTGACCAGGGACCAGTGACCAGCGAAAGTGACCAGTGACCAGTGACCAGTGACCAGTGACTATCCAAATTGAGCAGTGAGCAGTGACCAGTGACCAGTGACCAGTGACCAGTGACCAGTGACCAGCGAAATTGACCAGTGACCATTGACCAGTGACCAGCGAAAGTGACCAGTGACGAGTGACCTGTGACAAGTGACCAGTGACCAGCGACCAGTGACCAGTGACCATTGACCAGTGACCAGCGAAATTGACCAGTGACCATTGACCAGTGACCAGCGAAAGTGACCAGTGACGAGTGACCTGTGACAAGTGACCAGTGACCAGCGACCAGTGACCAGTGACCAGTGACCAGTGACCAGCGACCAGTGACCAGTGACCAGTGACCAGTGAACAGTGACCAGTGACCAGTGACCAGTGACCAACGAAATTGACCAGTTTCCAGTGACCAGTGATAAGTGACCAGTGACCAGTGACCAGCGACAGTGACCAGTGAACAGTGATCAGCGAAATTGACCAGTGACCAGTGACTATCCAAATTGAGCAGTGAGCAGTGACCAGTGACCAGTGACCAGTGACCAGTGACCAGTGACCAGCGAAATTGACCAGTGACCATTGACCAGTGACCAGCGAAAGTGACCAGTGACGAGTGACCTGTGACAAGTGACCAGTGACCAGCGACCAGTGACCAGTGACCATTGACCAGTGACCAGCGAAATTGACCAGTGACCATTGACCAGTGACCAGCGAAAGTGACCAGTGACGAGTGACCTGTGACAAGTGACCAGTGACCAGCGACCAGTGACCAGTGACCAGTGACCAGTGACCAGCGACCAGTGACCAGTGACCAGTGACCAGTGAACAGTGACCAGTGACCAGTGACCAGTGACCAACGAAATTGACCAGTTTCCAGTGACCAGTGATAAGTGACCAGTGACCAGTGACCAGCGAAAGTGACCAGTGAACAGTGATCAGCGAAATTCACCAGTGACCATTGACCAGTGACCAGCGAAAGTGACCAGTGACGAGTGACCAGTGACAAGTGACCAGTGACAAGTGACCAGTGACCACTGACCAGTGACCAGTGACCAGCGACCAGTGACCAGTGACCAGTGACCAGTGACCAGTGACTAGCCAAATTGAGCAGTGAGCAGTGACCAGTGACCAGTGACCAGTGACCATTGACCAGTGACCAGCGAAATTGACCAGTGACCATTGACCACTGACCAGCGAAAGTGACCAGTGACGAGTGACCTGTGACAAGTGACCAGTGACCAGCGACCAGTGACCAGTGACCAGTGACCAGTGAACAGTGACCTGTGACCAGCGACCAGTGACCAGTGACCAGTGACCAGTGAACAGTGACCAGTGACCAGTGACCAGTGACCAACGAAAATGACCAGTGACCAGTGACCAGTGACCAGCGAAATTGACCAGTGACCAGTGACCAGTGACCAGTGACCAGTGACCAGTGACCAGTGACCAGCGACCAGTGACCAGTGACCAGTGACCAGTGACCAGTGACCACTGACCATCGAAAGTGACCAGTGACCAGTGACCAGTGACCAGTGACCAGTGACCAGCGAAAGTGACCAGTGACCAGTGACCAGTGACCAGCGAAATTGACCAGTGACCAGTGACCAGAGACCAGTGACTAGCCAAATTGACCTGTGACCAGTGACCAGTGGCCAGCGGTAGTGACCAGTGACCAGTGACCAGTGACCAGTGACCAGTGACCAGTGACCAGTGACCAGTGACCAGTGACCAGTGACCAGTGACCAGTGACCAGCGAAAGTGACCAGTGACCAGTGAATAGTGACCAGCGAAATTGACCAGTTTCCAGTGACCAGTGATAAGTGACCAGTGACAAGTGACCAGTGACCACTTACCAGTGACCAGTGACCAGCGACCAGTGACCAGTGACCAGTGACCAGGGACCTGTGACCAGCGAAAGTGACCAGTGACCAGTGACCAGTGACAAGTGACTAGCCAAATTGAGCAGTGAGCAGTGACCAGTGACCAGTGACCAGTGACCAGCGAAATTGACCAGTGACCAGCGAAAGTGACCAGTGACGAGTGACCTGTGACAAGTGACCTGTGACCAGCGACCAGTGACCAGTGACCAGTGACCAGTGACCAGTGACCAGTGACCAGTGACCAGTGAATAGTGACCAGCGAAATTGACCAGTTTCCAGTGACCAGTGATAAGTGACCAGTGACCAGTGACCAGCGAAAGTGACCAGTGAACAGTGATCAGCGAAATTGACCAGTGACCATTGACCAGTGAACAGCGAAAGTGACCAGTGACGAGTGACCAGTGACAAGTGACCAGTGACAAGTGACCAGTGACCACTGACCAGTGACCAGTGACCAGCGACCAGTGACCAGTGACCAGTGACCAGGGACCAGTGACCAGCGAAAGTGACCCGTGACCAGTGACCAGTGACCAGTGACTAGCCAAATTGAGCAGTGAGCAGTGAGCAGTGACCAGTGACCAGTGACCAGTGACCAGTGACCAGTGACCAGTGACCAGTGACCAGTGACCAGCGAAATTGACCAGTGACCATTGACCAGTGACCAGCGAAAGTGACCAGTGACGAGTGACCTGTGACAAGTGACCAGTGACCAGCGACCAGTGACCAGTGACCAGTGACCAGTGAACAGTGACCAGTGACCAGTGACCAGTGACCAGCGAAAATGACCAGTGACCAGCGAAAATGACCAGTGACCAGTGACCAGTGACCAGCGAAATTGACCAGTGACCAGTGACCAGTGAACAGTGACAAGTGACCAGTGACCAGTGACCAACGAAAGTGACCAGTGAACAGTGACTAGGGACCAGTGACCAGTGACGAGTGACCAGTGACCAGCGAAAGTGAACAGTGACCATTGACCAGTGACCAGCGAAAGTGACCAGTGACGAGTGACCTGTGACAAGTGACCAGTGACCAGTGACCAGGGACCAGTGACCAGCGAAAGTGACCAGTGACCAGTGACCAGTGACCAGTGACTATCCAAATTGAGCAGTGAGCAGTGACCAGTGACCAGTGACCAGTGACCAGTGACCAGTGACCAGCGAAATTGACCAGTGACCATTGACCAGTGACCAGCGAAAGTGACCAGTGACGAGTGACCTGTGACAAGTGACCAGTGACCAGCGACCAGTGACCAGTGACCATTGACCAGTGACCAGCGAAATTGACCAGTGACCATTGACCAGTGACCAGCGAAAGTGACCAGTGACGAGTGACCTGTGACAAGTGACCAGTGACCAGCGACCAGTGACCAGTGACCAGTGACCAGTGAACAGTGACCAGTGACCAGCGACCAGTGACCAGTGACCAGTGACCAGTGAACAGTGACCAGTGACCAGTGACCAGTGACCATTGACCAGTGACCATTGACCAGTGACCAGCGAAAGTGACTAGTGACGAGTGACCTGTGACAAGTGACCAGTGACCAGCGACCAGTGACCAGTGAACAGTGACCAGTGACCAGTGACCAGTGACCAGCGAAAATGACCAGTGACCAGCGAAAATGACCAGTGACCAGTGACCAGTGACCAGCGAAATTGACCAGTGACCAGTGACCAGTGAACAGTGACAAGTGACCAGTGACCAGTGACCAGTGACCAGCGAAAGTGACCAGTGACCAGCGAAAATGACCAGTGACCAGCGAAAATGACCAGTGACCAGTGACCAGTGACCAGCGAAATTGACCAGTGACCAGTGACCAGTGAACAGTGACCAGTGACCAGTGACCAGTGACCAGTGACCAGCGAAAGTGACCAGTGACCAGTGACCAGTGACCAGCGAAATTGACCAGTGACCAGTGACCAGAGACCAGTGACTAGCCAAATTGACCAGTGACCAGTGACCAGTGGCCAGCGGTAGTGACCAGTGACCAGTGACCAGTGATCAGTGACCAGTGAACAGTGACCAGTGACCAGTGACCAGTGACCAGCGAAAATGACCAGTGACCAGTGACCAGTGACCAGCGAAATTGACAAGTGACCAGTGACCAGTGAACAGTGACAAGTGACCAGTGACCAGTGACCAACGAAAGTGACCAGTGAACAGTGACCAGGGACCAGTGACCAGTGACAAGTGACCAGTGACGAGTGACCTGTGACAAGTGACCAGTGACCAGCGACCAGTGACCAGTGACCAGTGACCAGTGTACAGTGACCAGTGACCAGTGACAAGTGACCTGGGACCAGTGACCAGTGACCAGCGAAATTGGCCAGTGACCAGTGACCAGTGACCAGTAACCACTGACCAGCGAAAGTGACCAGTGAACAGTGACCAGTGACCAGTGACTTGTGACCAGTGACCAGTGACCAGTGACCAGTGACCAGTGACCAGCGAAAGTCACCAGTGACGAGTGACCAGTGACAAGTGACCAGTGACCAGTGACCATTGACCAGTGACCAGCGAAAGTGACTAGTGACGAGTGACCTGTGACAAGTGACCAGTGACCAGCGACCAGTGACCAGTGAACAGTGACCAGTGACCAGTGACCAGTGACCAGCGAAAATGAACAGTGACCAGTGACCAGTGACCAGCGAAATTGACCAGTGACCAGTGACCAGTGAACAGTGACAAGTGACCAGTGACCAGTGACCAGTGACCAGCGAAAGTGACCAGTGACCAGTGACCAGTGACCAGTGACCAGTGACCAGTGACCAGTGACCAGCGAAAGTGACAGGTGACCAGTGACCAGTGACCAGTGACCAGTGACCAGTGACCAGCGAAAGTGACCAGTGACCAGTGAATAGTGACCAGCGAAATTGACCAGTTTCCAGTGACCAGTGATAAGTGACCAGTGACCAGTGACCAGCGAAAGTGACCAGCGAACAGTGATCAGCGAAATTGACCAGTGACCATTGACCAGTGACCAGCGAAAGTGACCAGTGACCAGTGACAAGTGACCAGTGACCACTGACCAGTGACCAGTGACCAGCGACCAGTGACCAGTGACCAGCGAAAGTGACCAGTGACCAGTGACCAGTGACTAGCCAAATTGAGCAGTGAGCAGTGACCAGTGACCAGTGACCAGTGACCAGTGACCAGTGACCAGCGAAATTGACCAGTGACCATTGACCAGTGACCAGCGAAAGTGACCAGTGACGAGTGACCTGTGACAAGTGACCAGTGACCAGCGACCAGTGACCAGTGACCAGTGACCAGTGAACAGTGACCCGTGACCAGTGACCAGTGACCAGTGACTAGCCAAATTGAGCAGTGAGCAGTGACCAGTGACCAGTGACCAGCGAAAGTGACCAGTGACCAGTGACCAGTGACCAGCGAAATTGACCAGTGACCAGTGACCAGCGAAAGTCACCAGTGACGAGTGACCAGTGACAAGTGACCAGTGACCAGTGACCATTGACCAGTGACCAGCGAAAGTGACTAGTGACGAGTGACCTGTGACAAGTGACCAGTGACCAGCGACCAGTGACCAGTGACCAGTGACCAGTGAACAGTGACCAGTGACCAGTGACCAGTGACCAGTGACCAGCGAAAATGACCAGTGACCAGCGAAAATGACCAGTGACTAGTGACCAGTGACCAGCGAAATTGACCAGTGACCAGTGACCAGTGAACAGTGACCAGTGACCAGTGACCAGTGACCAGTGACCAGCGAAAGTGACCAGTGACCAGTGACCAGTGACCAGTGACCAGTGACCATTGACCAGTGACCAGCGAAAGTGACTAGTGACGAGTGACCTGTGACAAGTGACCAGTGACCAGCGACCAGTGACCAGTGAACAGTGACCAGTGACCAGTGACCAGTGACCAGCGAAAATGAACAGTGACCAGTGACCAGTGACCAGCGAAATTGACCAGTGACCAGTGACCAGTGAACAGTGACAAGTGACCAGTGACCAGTGACCAGTGACCAGCGAAAGTGACCAGTGACCAGTGACCAGTGACCAGTGACCAGTGACCAGTGACCAGTGACCAGCGAAAGTGACAGGTGACCAGTGACCAGTGACCAGTGACCAGTGACCAGTGACCAGCGAAAGTGACCAGTGACCAGTGAATAGTGACCAGCGAAATTGACCAGTTTCCAGTGACCAGTGATAAGTGACCAGTGACCAGTGACCAGCGAAAGTGACCAGCGAACAGTGATCAGCGAAATTGACCAGTGACCATTGACCAGTGACCAGCGAAAGTGACCAGTGACCAGTGACAAGTGACCAGTGACCACTGACCAGTGACCAGTGACCAGCGACCAGTGACCAGTGACCAGCGAAAGTGACCAGTGACCAGTGACCAGTGACTAGCCAAATTGAGCAGTGAGCAGTGACCAGTGACCAGTGACCAGTGACCAGTGACCAGTGACCAGCGAAATTGACCAGTGACCATTGACCAGTGACCAGCGAAAGTGACCAGTGACGAGTGACCTGTGACAAGTGACCAGTGACCAGCGACCAGTGACCAGTGACCAGTGACCAGTGAACAGTGACCCGCGACCAGTGACCAGTGACCAGTGACTAGCCAAATTGAGCAGTGAGCAGTGACCAGTGACCAGTGACCAGCGAAAGTGACCAGTGACCAGTGACCAGTGACCAGCGAAATTGACCAGTGACCAGTGACCAGCGAAAGTCACCAGTGACGAGTGACCAGTGACAAGTGACCAGTGACCAGTGACCATTGACCAGTGACCAGCGAAAGTGACTAGTGACGAGTGACCTGTGACAAGTGACCAGTGACCAGCGACCAGTGACCAGTGACCAGTGACCAGTGAACAGTGACCAGTGACCAGTGACCAGTGACCAGTGACCAGCGAAAATGACCAGTGACCAGCGAAAATGACCAGTGACGAGTGACCTGTGACAAGTGACCAGTGACCAGCGACCAGTGACCAGTGACCAGTGACCAGTGACCAGCGACCAGTGACCAGTGACCAGTGACCAGTGAACAGTGACCAGTGACCAGTGACCAGTGACCAACGAAATTGACCAGTTTCCAGTGACCAGTGATAAGTGACCAGTGACCAGTGACCAGCGAAAGTGACCAGTGAACAGTGATCAGCGAAATTGACCAGTGACCATTGACCAGTGACCAGCGAAAGTGACCAGTGACGAGTGACCAGTGACAAGTGACCAGTGACAAGTGACCAGTGACCACTGACCAGTGACCAGTGACCAGCGACCAGTGACCAGTGACCAGTGACCAGTGACCAGTGACTAGCCAAATTGAGCAGTGAGCAGTGACCAGTGACCAGTGACCAGTGACCATTGACCAGTGACCAGCGAAATTGACCAGTGACCATTGACCACTGACCAGCGAAAGTGACCAGTGACGAGTGACCTGTGACAAGTGACCAGTGAACAGCGACCAGTGACCAGTGACCAGTGACCAGTGAACAGTGACCTGTGACCAGCGACCAGTGACCAGTGACCAGTGACCAGTGAACAGTGACCAGTGACCAGTGACCAGTGACCAACGAAAATGACCAGTGACCAGTGACCAGTGACCAGCGAAATTGACCAGTGACCAGTGACCAGTGACCAGTGACCAGTGACCAGTGACCAGTGACCAGTGACCAGCGACCAGTGACCAGTGACCAGTGACCAGTGACCAGTGAACAGTGACCATTGACCAGTGACCAGTGACCAACGAAAATGACCAGTGACCAGTGACCAGTGACCAGCGAAATTGACCAGTGACCAGTGACCAGTGACCAGTGACCAGTGACCAGCGAAAGTGACCAGTGACCAGTGACCAGTGGCCAGCGGCAGTGACCAGTGACCAGTGACCAGTGACCAGTGACCAGTGACCAGTGACCAGTGACCAGTGACCAGCGAAAGTGACCAGTGACCAGTGACCAGTGACCAGCGAAATTGACCAGTGACCAGTGACCAGAGACCAGTGACTAGCCAAATTGACCAGTGACCAGTGACCAGTGGCCAGCGGTAGTGACCAGTGACCAGTGACCAGTGACCAGTGACCAGTGACCAGTGACCAGTGACCAGTGACCAGTGACCAGTGACCAGTGACCAGTGACCAGCGAAAGTGACCAGTGACCAGTGAATAGTGACCAGCGAAATTGACCAGTTTCCAGTGACCAGTGATAAGTGACCAGTGACAAGTGACCAGTGACCACTTACCAGTGACCAGTGACCAGCGACCAGTGACCAGTGACCAGTGACCAGGGACCTGTGACCAGCGAAAGTGACCAGTGACCAGTGACCAGTGACAAGTGACTAGCCAAATTGAGCAGTGAGCAGTGACCAGTGACCAGTGACCAGTGACCAGCGAAATTGACCAGTGACCAGCGAAAGTGACCAGTGACGAGTGACCTGTGACAAGTGACCTGTGACCAGCGACCAGTGACCAGTGACCAGTGACCAGTGACCAGTGACCAGTGACCAGTGACCAGTGAATAGTGACCAGCGAAATTGACCAGTTTCCAGTGACCAGTGATAAGTGACCAGTGACCAGTGACCAGCGAAAGTGACCAGTGAACAGTGATCAGCGAAATTGACCAGTGACCATTGACCAGTGAACAGCGAAAGTGACCAGTGACGAGTGACCAGTGACAAGTGACCAGTGACAAGTGACCAGTGACCACTGACCAGTGACCAGTGACCAGCGACCAGTGACCAGTGACCAGTGACCAGGGACCAGTGACCAGCGAAAGTGACCCGTGACCAGTGACCAGTGACCAGTGACTAGCCAAATTGAGCAGTGAGCAGTGACCAGTGACCAGTGACCAGTGACCAGTGACCAGTGACCAGTGACCAGTGACCAGCGAAATTGACCAGTGACCATTGACCAGTGACCAGCGAAAGTGACCAGTGACGAGTGACCTGTGACAAGTGACCAGTGACCAGCGACCAGTGACCAGTGACCAGTGACCAGTGAACAGTGACCAGTGACCAGTGACCAGTGACCAGCGAAAATGACCAGTGACCAGCGAAAATGACCAGTGACCAGTGACCAGTGACCAGCGAAATTGACCAGTGACCAGTGAACAGTGAACAGTGACAAGTGACCAGTGACCAGTGACCAACGAAAGTGACCAGTGAACAGTGACTAGGGACCAGTGACCAGTGACGAGTGACCAGTGACCAGCGAAAGTGAACAGTGACCATTGACCAGTGACCAGCGAAAGTGACCAGTGACGAGTGACCTGTGACAAGTGACCAGTGACCAGTGACCAGGGACCAGTGACCAGCGAAAGTGACCAGTGACCAGTGACCAGTGACCAGTGACTATCCAAATTGAGCAGTGAGCAGTGACCAGTGACCAGTGACCAGTGACCAGTGACCAGTGACCAGCGAAATTGACCAGTGACCATTGACCAGTGACCAGCGAAAGTGACCAGTGACGAGTGACCTGTGACAAGTGACCAGTGACCAGCGACCAGTGACCAGTGACCATTGACCAGTGACCAGCGAAATTGACCAGTGACCATTGACCAGTGACCAGCGAAAGTGACCAGTGACGAGTGACCTGTGACAAGTGACCAGTGACCAGCGACCAGTGACCAGTGACCAGTGACCAGTGAACAGTGACCAGTGACCAGCGACCAGTGACCAGTGACCAGTGACCAGTGAACAGTGACCAGTGACCAGTGACCAGTGACCATTGACCAGTGACCATTGACCAGTGACCAGCGAAAGTGACTAGTGACGAGTGACCTGTGACAAGTGACCAGTGACCAGCGACCAGTGACCAGTGAACAGTGACCAGTGACCAGTGACCAGTGACCAGCGAAAATGACCAGTGACCAGCGAAAATGACCAGTGACCAGTGACCAGTGACCAGCGAAATTGACCAGTGACCAGTGACCAGTGAACAGTGACAAGTGACCAGTGACCAGTGACCAGTGACCAGCGAAAGTGACCAGTGACCAGCGAAAATGACCAGTGACCAGCGAAAATGACCAGTGACCAGTGACCAGTGACCAGCGAAAGTCACCAGTGACGAGTGACCAGTGACAAGTGACCAGTGACCAGTGACCATTGACCAGTGACCAGCGAAAGTGACTAGTGACGAGTGACCTGTGACAAGTGACCAGTGACCAGCGACCAGTGACCAGTGAACAGTGACCAGTGACCAGTGACCAGTGACCAGCGAAAATGAACAGTGACCAGTGACCAGTGACCAGCGAAATTGACCAGTGACCAGTGACCAGTGAACAGTGACAAGTGACCAGTGACCAGTGACCAGTGACCAGCGAAAGTGACCAGTGACCAGTGACCAGTGACCAGTGACCAGTGACCAGTGACCAGTGACCAGCGAAAGTGACAGGTGACCAGTGACCAGTGACCAGTGACCAGTGACCAGTGACCAGCGAAAGTGACCAGTGACCAGTGAATAGTGACCAGCGAAATTGACCAGTTTCCAGTGACCAGTGATAAGTGACCAGTGACCAGTGTCCAGCGAAAGTGACCAGCGAACAGTGATCAGCGAAATTGACCAGTGACCATTGACCAGTGACCAGCGAAAGTGACCAGTGACCAGTGACAAGTGACCAGTGACCACTGACCAGTGACCAGTGACCAGCGACCAGTGACCAGTGACCAGCGAAAGTGACCAGTGACCAGTGACCAGTGACTAGCCAAATTGAGCAGTGAGCAGTGACCAGTGACCAGTGACCAGTGACCAGTGACCAGTGACCAGCGAAATTGACCAGTGACCATTGACCAGTGACCAGCGAAAGTGACCAGTGACGAGTGACCTGTGACAAGTGACCAGTGACCAGCGACCAGTGACCAGTGACCAGTGACCAGTGAACAGTGACCAGTGACCAGTGACCAGTGACCAGCGAAAATGACCAGTGACCAGCGAAAATGACCAGTGACCAGTGACCAGTGACCAGCGAAATTGACCAGTGACCAGTGACCAGTGAACAGTGACCAGTGACCAGTGACCAGCGAAAGTGACCAGTGACCAGTGACCAGTGACCAGCGAAATTGACCAGTGACCAGTGACCAGCGAAAGTCACCAGTGACGAGTGACCAGTGACAAGTGACCAGTGACCAGTGACCATTGACCAGTGACCAGCGAAAGTGACTAGTGACGAGTGACCTGTGACAAGTGACCAGTGACCAGCGACCAGTGACCAGTGACCAGTGACCAGTGAACAGTGACCAGTGACCAGTGACCAGTGACCAGCGAAAATGACCAGTGACCAGCGAAAATGACCAGTGACCAGTGACCAGTGACCAGCGAAATTGACCAGTGACCAGTGACCAGTGAACAGTGACCAGTGACCAGTGACCAGTGACCAGTGACCAGCGAAAGTGACCAGTGACCAGTGACCAGTGACCAGTGACCAGCGAAAATGACCAGTGACCAGTGACCAGTGACCAGCGAAATTGACAAGTGACCAGTGACCAGTGAACAGTGACAAGTGACCAGTGACCAGTGACCAACGAAAGTGACCAGTGAACAGTGACCAGGGACCAGTGACCAGTGACAAGTGACCAGTGACGAGTGACCTGTGACAAGTGACCAGTGACCAGCGACCAGTGACCAGTGACCAGTGACCAGTGAACAGTGACCAGTGACCAGTGACAAGTGACCTGGGACCAGTGACCAGTGACCAGTGACCAGCGAAATTGGCCAGTGACCAGTGACCAGTGACCAGTAACCACTGACCAGCGAAAGTGACCAGTGAACAGTGACCAGTGACCAGTGACTTGTGACCAGTGACCAGTGACCAGTGACCAGTGACCAGTGACCAGCGAAAGTCACCAGTGACGAGTGACCAGTGACAAGTGACCAGTGACCAGTGACCATTGACCAGTGACCAGCGAAAGTGACTAGTGACGAGTGACCTGTGACAAGTGACCAGTGACCAGCGACCAGTGACCAGTGAACAGTGACCAGTGACCAGTGACCAGTGACCAGCGAAAATGAACAGTGACCAGTGACCAGTGACCAGCGAAATTGACCAGTGACCAGTGACCAGTGAACAGTGACAAGTGACCAGTGACCAGTGACCAGTGACCAGCGAAAGTGACCAGTGACCAGTGACCAGTGACCAGCGAAATTGACCAGTGACCAGTGACCAGAGACCAGTGACTAGCCAAATTGACCAGTGACCAGTGACCAGTGGCCAGCGGTAGTGACCAGTGACCAGTGACCAGTGATCAGTGTCCAGTGAACAGTGACCAGTGACCAGTGACCAGTGACCAGCGAAAATGACCAGTGACCAGTGACCAGTGACCAGCGAAACTGACAAGTGACCAGTGACCAGTGAACAGTGACAAGTGACCAGTGACCAGTGAGCAACGAAAGTGACCAGTGAACAGTGACCAGGGACCAGTGACCAATGACGAGTGACCATTGACCAGCGAAAGTGACCAGTGACCAGTGAATAGTGACCAGTGACCTGTGACCAGCGAAAGAGACAAGTGACCAGTGACCAGTGACCAGCGACCAGTGACCAGTGACCAGTGACCAGGGACCAGTGACCAGCGAAAGTGACCAGTGACCAGTGACCAGTGACCAGTGACTAGCCAAATTGAGCAGTGAGCAGTGACCAGTGACCAGTGACCAGTGACCAGTGACCAGTGACCAGTGACCAGCGAAATTGACCAGTTTCCAGTGACCAGTGACCAGTGACCAGTGACCAGTGACCAGTGACCAGTGACCAGTGACCAGCGAAAGTGACCAGTGACCAGTGACCAGTGACCAGTGACCAGTGACAAGTGACAAGTGACCAGTGACCAGTGACCAGTGAACAGTGACCAGTGACCAGTGACCTGTGACCAGCGAAAGTGACAAGTGACCAGTGACCAGTGACCAGCGACCAGTGACCAGTGACCAGTGACCAGGGACCAGTGACCAGCGAAAGTGACCAGTGACCAGTGACCAGTGACCAGCGAAAGTGACCAGTGACCAGTGACCAGTGACCAGCGAAATTGACCAGTGACCAGTGACCAGAGACCAGTGACTAGCCAAATTGACCAGTGACCAGTGACCAGTGGCCAGCGGTAGTGACCAGTGACCAGTGACCAGTGATCAGTGTCCAGTGAACAGTGACCAGTGACCAGTGACCAGTGACCAGCGAAAATGACCAGTGACCAGTGACCAGTGACCAGCGAAACTGACAAGTGACCAGTGACCAGTGAACAGTGACAAGTGACCAGTGACCAGTGAGCAACGAAAGTGACCAGTGAACAGTGACCAGGGACCAGTGACCAATGACGAGTGACCATTGACCAGCGAAAGTGACCAGTGACCAGTGAATAGTGACCAGTGACCTGTGACCAGCGAAAGAGACAAGTGACCAGTGACCAGTGACCAGCGACCAGTGACCAGTGACCAGTGACCAGGGACCAGTGACCAGCGAAAGTGACCAGTGACCAGTGACCAGTGACCAGTGACTAGCCAAATTGAGCAGTGAGCAGTGACCAGTGACCAGTGACCAGTGACCAGTGACCAGTGACCAGTGACCAGCGAAATTGACCAGTTTCCAGTGACCAGTGACCAGTGACCAGTGACCAGTGACCAGTGACCAGTGACCAGTGACCAGCGAAAGTGACCAGTGACCAGTGACCAGTGACCAGTGACCAGTGACAAGTGACAAGTGACCAGTGACCAGTGACCAGTGAACAGTGACCAGTGACCAGTGACCTGTGACCAGCGAAAGTGACAAGTGACCAGTGACCAGTGACCAGCGACCAGTGACCAGTGACCAGTGACCAGGGACCAGTGACCAGCGAAAGTGACCAGTGACCAGTGACCAGTGACCAGTGACTAGCCAAATTGAGCAGTGAGCAGTGACCAGTGACCAGTGACCAGTGAGCAGTGACCAGTGACCAGTGACCAGCGAAATTGACCAGTGACCATTGACCAGTGACCAGCGAAAGTGACCAGTGACGAGTGACCTGTGACAAGTGACCAGTGACCAGCGACCAGTGACCAGTGACCAGTGACCAGTGAACAGTGACCAGTGACCAGTGACCAGTGACCAGCGAAAATGACCAGTGACCAGTGACCAGTGACCAGCGAAATTGACCAGTGACCAGTGACCAGTGAACAGTGACCAGTGACCAGTGACCAGCGAAAGTGACCAGTGACCAGTGACCAGTGACCAGCGAAATTGACCAGTGACCAGTGACCAGCGAAAGTCACCAGTGACGAGTGACCAGTGACAAGTGACCAGTGACCAGTGACCATTGACCAGTGACCAGCGAAAGTGACTAGTTACGAGTGACCTGTGACAAGTGACCAGTGACCAGCGACCAGTGACCAGTGACCAGTGACCAGTGAACAGTGACCAGTGACCAGTGACCAGTGACCAGCGAAAATGACCAGTGACCAGCGAAAATGACCAGTGACCAGTGACCAGTGACCAGCGAAATTGACCAGTGACCAGTGACCAGTGAACAGTGACCAGTGACCAGTGACCAGTGACCAGTGACCAGCGAAAGTGACCAGTGACCAGTGACCAGTGACCAGTGACCAGCGAAAATGACCAGTGACCAGTGACCAGTGACCAGCGAAATTGACAAGTGACCAGTGACCAGTGAACAGTGACAAGTGACCAGTGACCAGTGACCAACGAAAGTGACCAGTGAACAGTGACCAGGGACCAGTGACCAGTGACAAGTGACCAGTGACGAGTGACCTGTGACAAGTGACCAGTGACCAGCGACCAGTGACCAGTGACCAGTGACCAGTGAACAGTGACCAGTGACCAGTGACAAGTGACCTGGGACCAGTGACCAGTGACCAGTGACCAGCGAAATTGGCCAGTGACCAGTGACCAGTGACCAGTAACCACTGACCAGCGAAAGTGACCAGTGAACAGTGACCAGTGACCAGTGACTTGTGACCAGTGACCAGTGACCAGTGACCAGTGACCAGTGACCAGCGAAAGTCACCAGTGACGAGTGACCAGTGACAAGTGACCAGTGACCAGTGACCATTGACCAGTGACCAGCGAAAGTAACTAGTGACGAGTGACCTGTGACAAGTGACCAGTGACCAGC
Source organism: Andrena trimmerana (assembly GCA_951215215.1). Lineage (NCBI taxonomy): Eukaryota > Metazoa > Arthropoda > Insecta > Hymenoptera > Andrenidae > Andrena > Andrena trimmerana. The sequence continues at coordinate 20,965,904 of OX578061.1, forward strand.
GACCAGTGACCAGTGAACAGTGACCAGTGACCAGTGACCAGTGACCAGCGAAAATGAACAGTGACCAGTGACCAGTGACCAGCGAAATTGACCAGTGACCAGTGACCAGTGAACAGTGACAAGTGACCAGTGACCAGTGACCAGTGACCAGCGAAAGTGACCAGTGACCAGTGACCAGTGACCAGCGAAATTGACCAGTGACCAGTGACCAGAGACCAGTGACTAGCCAAATTGACCAGTGACCAGTGACCAGTGGCCAGCGGTAGTGACCAGTGACCAGTGACCAGTGATCAGTGTCCAGTGAACAGTGACCAGTGACCAGTGACCAGTGACCAGCGAAAATGACCAGTGACCAGTGACCAGTGACCAGCGAAACTGACAAGTGACCAGTGACCAGTGAACAGTGACAAGTGACCAGTGACCAGTGACCAACGAAAGTGACCAGTGAACAGTGACCAGGGACCAGTGACCAATGACGAGTGACCATTGACCAGCGAAAGTGACCAGTGACCAGTGAATAGTGACCAGTGACCTGTGACCAGCGAAAGTGACAAGTGACCAGTGACCAGTGACCAGCGACCAGTGACCAGTGACCAGTGACCAGGGACCAGTGACCAGCGAAAGTGACCAGTGACCAGTGACCAGTGACCAGTGACTAGCCAAATTGAGCAGTGAGCAGTGACCAGTGACCAGTGACCAGTGACCAGTGACCAGTGACCAGTGACCAGCGAAATTGACCAGTTTCCAGTGACCAGTGACCAGTGACCAGTGACCAGTGACCAGTGACCAGTGACCAGTGACCAGCGAAAGTGACCAGTGACCAGTGACCAGTGACCAGTGACCAGTGACAAGTGACAAGTGACCAGTGACCAGTGACCAGTGAACAGTGACCAGTGACCAGTGACCTGTGACCAGCGAAAGTGACAAGTGACCAGTGACCAGTGACCAGCGACCAGTGACCAGTGACCAGTGACCAGGGACCAGTGACCTGCGAAAGTGACCAGTGACCAGTGACCAGTGACCAGTGACTAGCCAAATTGAGCAGTGAGCAGTGACCAGTGACCAGTGACCAGTGACCAGTGACCAGTGACCAGCGAAATTGACCAGTGACCATTGACCAGTGACCAGCGAAAGTGACCAGTGACGAGTGACCTGTGACAAGTGACCAGTGACCAGCGACCAGTGACCAGTGACCAGTGACCAGTGAACAGTGACCAGTGACCAGTGACCAGTGACCAGCGAAAATGACCAGTGACCAGTGACCAGTGACCAGCGAAATTGACCAGTGACCAGTGACCAGTGAACAGTGACCAGTGACCAGTGACCAGCGAAAGTGACCAGTGACCAGTGACCAGTGACCAGCGAAATTGACCAGTGACCAGTGACCAGCGAAAGTCACCAGTGACGAGTGACCAGTGACAAGTGACCAGTGACCAGTGACCATTGACCAGTGACCAGCGAAAGTGACTAGTGACGAGTGACCTGTGACAAGTGACCAGTGACCAGCGACCAGTGACCAGTGACCAGTGACCAGTGAACAGTGACCAGTGACCAGTGACCAGTGACCAGCGAAAATGACCAGTGACCAGCGAAAATGACCAGTGACAAGTGACCAGTGACCAGCGAAATTGACCAGTGACCAGTGACCAGTGAACAGTGACCAGTGACCAGTGACCAGTGACCAGTGACCAGCGAAAGTGACCAGTGACCAGTGACCAGTGACCAGCGAAATTGACCAGTGACCAGTGACCAGAGACCAGTGACTAGCCAAATTGACCAGTGACCAGTGACCAGTGGCCAGCGGTAGTGACCAGTGACCAGTGACCAGTGATCAGTGACCAGTGAACAGTGACCAGTGACCAGTGACCAGTGACCAGCGAAAATGACCAGTGACCAGTGACCAGTGACCAGCGAAATTGACAAGTGACCAGTGACCAGTGAACAGTGACAAGTGACCAGTGACCAGTGACCAACGAAAGTGACCAGTGAACAGTGACCAGGGACCAGTGACCAGTGACGAGTGACCATTGACCAGCGAAAGTGAACAGTGACCAGTGACCAGTGACCAGTGACCAGTGACCAGTGACCAGCGAAAGTGACCAGTGACGAGTGACCAGTGACAAGTGACCAGTGACCAGTGACCAGTGACCAGTGACCAGTGACCAGCGAAAGTGACAAGTGACAAGTGACCAGTGACCAGTGACCAGTGACCAGTGACCAGTGACCTGTGACCAGCGAAAGTGACCAGTGACCAGTGACCAGTGACCAGTGACCAGTGACCAGTGACCAGCGACCAGTGACCAGTGACCAGTGACCAGTGAACAGTGACCAGTGACCAGTGACCAGTGACCAACGAAATTGACCAGTTTCCAGTGACCAGTGATAAGTGACCAGTGACCAGTGACCAGCGAAAGTGACCAGTGAACAGTGATCAGCGAAATTGACCAGTGACCAGTGACTATCCAAATTGAGCAGTGAGCAGTGACCAGTGACCAGTGACCAGTGACCAGCGAAATGGACCAGTGACCATTGACCAGTGACCAGCGAAAGTGACCAGTGACGAGTGACCTGTGACAAGTGACCAGTGACCAGCGACCAGTGACCAGTGACCATTGACCAGTGACCAGCGAAATTGACCAGTGACCATTGACCAGTGACCAGCGAAAGTGACCAGTGACGAGTGACCTGTGACAAGTGACCAGTGACCAGCGACCAGTGACCAGTGACCAGTGACCAGTGACCAGCGACCAGTGACCGGTGACCAGTGACCAGTGAACAGTGACCAGTGACCAGTGACCAGTGACCAACGAAATTGACCAGTTTCCAGTGACCAGTGATAAGTGACCAGTGACCAGTGACCAGCGAAAGTGACCAGTGAACAGTGATCAGCGAAATTGACCAGTGACCATTGACCAGTGACCAGCGAAAGTGACCAGTGACGAGTGACCAGTGACAAGTGACCAGTGACAAGTGACCAGTGACCACTGACCAGTGACCAGTGACCAGCGACCAGTGACCAGTGACCAGTGACCAGTGACCAGTGACTAGCCAAATTGAGCAGTGAGCAGTGACCAGTGACCAGTGACCAGTGACCATTGACCAGTGACCAGCGAAATTGACCAGTGACCATTGACCACTGACCAGCGAAAGTGACCAGTGACGAGTGACCTGTGACAAGTGACCAGTGACCAGCGACCAGTGACCAGTGACCAGTGACCAGTGAACAGTGACCTGTGACCAGCGACCAGTGACCAGTGACCAGTGACCAGTGAACAGTGACCAGTGACCAGTGACCAGTGACCAACGAAAATGACCAGTGACCAGTGACCAGTGACCAGCGAAATTGACCAGTGACCAGTGACCAGTGACAAGTGACCAGTGACCAGTGACCAGTGACCAGTGACCAGCGACCAGTGACCAGTGACCAGTGACCAGTGACCAGTGAACAGTGACCATTGACCAGTGACCAGTGACCAACGAAAATGACCAGTGACCAGTGACCAGTGACCAGCGAAATTGACCAGTGACCAGTGACCAGTGACCAGTGACCAGTGACCAGTGACCAGTGACCAGCGAAAGTGACCAGTGACCAGTGACCAGTGGCCAGCGGCAGTGACCAGTGACCAGTGACCAGTGACCAGTGACCAGTGACCAGTGACCACTGACCATCGAAAGTGACCAGTGACCAGTGACCAGTGACCAGTGACCAGTGACCAGTGACCAGCGAAAGTGACCAGTGACCAGTGACCAGTGACCAGCGAAATTGACCAGTGACCAGTGACCAGAGACCAGTGACTAGCCAAATTGACCAGTGACCAGTGACCAGTGGCCAGCGGTAGTGACCAGTGACCAGTGACCAGTGACCAGTGACCAGTGACCAGTGACCAGTGACCAGTGACCAGTGACCAGTGACCAGCGAAAGTGACCAGTGACCAGTGAATAGTGACCAGCGAAATTGACCAGTTTCCAGTGACCAGTGATAAGTGACCAGTGACAAGTGACCAGTGACCACTGACCAGTGACCAGTGACCAGCGACCAGTGACCAGTGACCAGTGACCAGGGACCTGTGACCAGCGAAAGTGACCAGTGACCAGTGACCAGTGACAAGTGACTAGCCAAATTGAGCAGTGAGCAGTGACCAGTGACCAGTGACCAGTGACCAGCGAAATTGACCAGTGACCAGCGAAAGTGACCAGTGACGAGTGACCTGTGACAAGGGACCTGTGACCAGCGACCAGTGACCAGTGACCAGTGACCAGTGACCAGTGACCAGTGACCAGTGACCAGTGACCAGTGAATAGTGACCAGCGAAATTGACCAGTTTCCAGTGACCAGTGATAAGTGACCAGTGACCAGTGACCAGCGAAAGTGACCAGTGAACAGTGATCAGCGAAATTGACCAGTGACCATTGACCAGTGAACAGCGAAAGTGACCAGTGACGAGTGACCAGTGACAAGTGACCAGTGACAAGTGACCAGTGACCACTGACCAGTGACCAGTGACCAGCGACCAGTGACCAGTGACCAGTGACCAGGGACCAGTGACCAGCGAAAGTGACCCGTGACCAGTGACCAGTGACCAGTGACTAGCCAAATTGAGCAGTGAGCAGTGACCAGTGACCAGTGACCAGTGACCAGTGACCAGTGACCAGTGACCAGCGAAATTGACCAGTGACCATTGACCAGTGACCAGCGAAAGTGACCAGTGACGAGTGACCTGTGACAAGTGACCAGTGACCAGCGACCAGTGACCAGTGACCAGTGACCAGTGAACAGTGACCTGTGACCAGCGACCAGTGACCAGTGACCAGTGACCAGTGAACAGTGACCAGTGACCAGTGACCAGTGACCAACGAAAATGACCAGTGACCAGTGACCAGTGACCAGCGAAATTGACCAGTGACCAGTGACCAGTGACCAGTGACCAGTGACCAGTGACCAGTGACCAGTGACCAGCGACCAGTGACCAGTGACCAGTGACCAGTGACCAGTGAACAGTGACCATTGACCAGTGACCAGTGACCAACGAAAATGACCAGTGACCAGTGACCAGTGACCAGCGAAATTGACCAGTGACCAGTGACCAGTGACCAGTGACCAGTGACCAGTGACCAGTGACCAGCGAAAGTGACCAGTGACCAGTGACCAGTGGCCAGCGGCAGTGACCAGTGACCAGTGACCAGTGACCAGTGACCAGTGACCAGTGACCACTGACCATCGAAAGTGACCAGTGACCAGTGACCAGTGACCAGTGACCAGTGACCAGTGACCAGCGAAAGTGACCAGTGACCAGTGACCAGTGACCAGCGAAATTGACCAGTGACCAGTGACCAGAGACCAGTGACTAGCCAAATTGACCAGTGACCAGTGACCAGTGGCCAGCGGTAGTGACCAGTGACCAGTGACCAGTGACCAGTGACCAGTGACCAGTGACCAGTGACCAGTGACCAGTGACCAGTGACCAGCGAAAGTGACCAGTGACCAGTGAATAGTGACCAGCGAAATTGACCAGTTTCCAGTGACCAGTGATAAGTGACCAGTGACAAGTGACCAGTGACCACTGACCAGTGACCAGTGACCAGCGACCAGTGACCAGTGACCAGTGACCAGGGACCTGTGACCAGCGAAAGTGACCAGTGACCAGTGACCAGTGACAAGTGACTAGCCAAATTGAGCAGTGAGCAGTGACCAGTGACCAGTGACCAGTGACCAGCGAAATTGACCAGTGACCAGCGAAAGTGACCAGTGACGAGTGACCTGTGACAAGGGACCTGTGACCAGCGACCAGTGACCAGTGACCAGTGACCAGTGACCAGTGACCAGTGACCAGTGACCAGTGACCAGTGAATAGTGACCAGCGAAATTGACCAGTTTCCAGTGACCAGTGATAAGTGACCAGTGACCAGTGACCAGCGAAAGTGACCAGTGAACAGTGATCAGCGAAATTGACCAGTGACCATTGACCAGTGAACAGCGAAAGTGACCAGTGACGAGTGACCAGTGACAAGTGACCAGTGACAAGTGACCAGTGACCACTGACCAGTGACCAGTGACCAGCGACCAGTGACCAGTGACCAGTGACCAGGGACCAGTGACCAGCGAAAGTGACCCGTGACCAGTGACCAGTGACCAGTGACTAGCCAAATTGAGCAGTGAGCAGTGACCAGTGACCAGTGACCAGTGACCAGTGACCAGTGACCAGTGACCAGCGAAAATGACCAGTGACCAGTGACCAGCGAAATTGACAAGTGACCAGTGACCAGTGACCAGCGAAAGTGACCAGTGACCAGTGACCAGTGACCAGAGACTAGCCAAATTGAGCAGTGAGCAGTGACCAGTGACCAGTGACCAGTGACCAGTGACCAGTGACCAGCGAAATTGACCAGTGACCAGCGAAAGTGACCAGTGACCAGTGACCAGTGACCAGGGACCAGTGACCAGCGAAAGTGACCAGTGACCAGTGACCAGTGACCAGTGACTATCCAAATTGAGCAGTGAGCAGTGACCAGTGACCAGTGACCAGTGACCAGTGACCAGTGACCAGCGAAATTGACCAGTGACCATTGACCAGTGACCAGCGAAAGTGACCAGTGACGAGTGACCTGTGACAAGTGACCAGTGACCAGCGACCAGTGACCAGTGACCATTGACCAGTGACCAGCGAAATTGACCAGTGACCATTGACCAGTGACCAGCGAAAGTGACCAGTGACGAGTGACCTGTGACAAGTGACCAGTGACCAGCGACCAGTGACCAGTGACCACTGACCAGTGACCAGCGACCAGTGACCAGTGACCAGTGACCAGTGAACAGTGACCAGTGACCAGTGACCAGTGACCAACGAAATTGACCAGTTTCCAGTGACCAGTGATAAGTGACCAGTGACCAGTGACCAGCGAAAGTGACCAGTGAACAGTGATCAGCGAAATTGACCAGTGACCATTGACCAGTGACCAGCGAAAGTGACCAGTGACGAGTGACCAGTGACAAGTGACCAGTGACAAGTGACCAGTGACCACTGACCAGTGACCAGTGACCAGCGACCAGTGACCAGTGACCAGTGACCAGTGACCAGTGACTAGCCAAATTGAGCAGTGAGCAGTGACCAGTGACCAGTGACCAGTGACCATTGACCAGTGACCAGCGAAATTGACCAGTGACCATTGACCAGTGACCAGCGAAAGTGACCAGTGACGAGTGACCTGTGACAAGTGACCAGTGACCAGCGACCAGTGACCAGTGAACAGTGACCAGTGAACAGTGACCTGTGACCAGCGACCAGTGACCAGTGACCAGTGACCAGTGAACAGTGACCAGTGACCAGTGACCAGTGACCAACGAAAATGACCAGTGACCAGTGACCAGTGACCAGCGAAATTGACCAGTGACCAGTGACCAGTGACCAGTGACCAGCGAAAATGACCAGTGACCAGTGACCAGCGAAATTGACAAGTGACCAGTGACCAGTGAACAGTGACAAGTGACCAGTGACCAGTGACCAACCAAAGTGACCAGTGAACAGTGACCAGTGACCAGTGACGAGTGACCAGTGACCAGTGACCAGTGACCAGTGACCAGTGACCAGCGAAAGTGACAAGTGACCAGTGACCAGTGACCAGTGACCAGTGACCAGTGACCAGTGACCAGCGAAAGTGATTAGTGACCAGTGACCAGTGACCAGTGACCAGTGACCAGTGACCAGTGACCAGTGACCAGTGACCAGTGACCAGCGAAAGTGACCAGTGACGAGTGACCAGTGACAAGTGACAAGTGACCAGTGACCAGTGACCAGTGACCAGTGACCAGTGACCAGCGAAAATGACCAGTGACCAGTGACCAGCGAAATTGACAAGTGACCAGTGACCAGTGAACAGTGACAAGTGACCAGTGACCAGTGACCAACCAAAGTGACCAGTGAACAGTGACCAGGGACCAGTGACCAGTGACGAGTGACCATTGACCAGCGAAAGTGAACAGTGACCAGTGACCAGTGACCAGTGACCAGTGACCAGTGACCAGTGACCAGTGACCAGTGACCAGCGAAAGTGACCAGTGACGAGTGACCAGTGACCAGTGAACAGTGACCAGTGACCAGTGACCAGTGACCAGCGAAAATGACCAGTGACCAGCGAAAATGAGCAGTGACCAGTGACCAGTGACCAGCGAAATTGACCAGTGACCAGTGACCAGTGAACAGTGACCAGTGACCAGTGACCAGTGACCAGCGAAAGTGACCAGTGACCAGTGACCAGTGACCAGCGAAATTGACCAGTGACCAGTGACCAGAGACCAGTGACTAGCCAAATTGACCAGTGACCAGTGACCAGTGGCCAGCGGTAGTGACCAGTGACCAGTGACCAGTGATCAGTGACCAGTGAACAGTGACCAGTGACCAGTGAAAATGACCAGTGACCAGTGACCAGTGACCAGCGAAATTGACAAGTGACCAGTGACCAGTGAACAGTGACAAGTGACCAGTGACCAGTGACCAACGAAAGTGTCCAGTGAACAGTGACCAGGGACCAGTGACCAGTGACGAGTGACCATTGACCAGCGAAAGTGAACAGTGACCAGTGACCAGTGACCAGTGACCAGTGACCAGTGACCAGCGAAAGTGACCAGTGACCAGTGACCAGTGACCAGTGACCAGTGACCAGTGACAAGTGACCTGGGACCAGTGACCAGTGACCAGTGACCAGCGAAATTGGCCAGTGACCAGTGACCAGTGACCAGTAACCACTGACCAGCGAAAGTGACCAGTGAACAGTGACCAGTGACCAGTGACTTGTGACCAGTGACCAGTGACCAGTGACCAGTGACCAGTGACCAGCGAAAGTCACCAGTGACGAGTGACCAGTGACAAGTGACCAGTGACCAGTGACCATTGACCAGTGACCAGCGAAAGTGACTAGTGTCGAGTGACCTGTGACAAGTGACCAGTGACCAGCGACCAGTGACCAGTGAACAGTGACCAGTGACCAGTGACCAGTGACCAGCGAAAATGACCAGTGACCAGCGAAAATGAACAGTGACCAGTGACCAGTGACCAGCGAAATTGACCAGTGACCAGTGACCAGTGAACAGTGACCAGTGACCAGTGACCAGTGACCAGTGACCAGCGAAAGTGACCAGTGACCAGTGACCAGTGACCAGCGAAATTGACCAGTGACCAGTGACCAGAGACCAGTGACTAGCCAAATTGACCAGTGACCAGTGACCAGTGTGCAGCGGTAGTGACCAGTGACCAGTGACCAGTGATCAGTGACCAGTGAACAGTGACCAGTGACCAGTGACCAGTGACCAGCGAAAATGACCAGTGACCAGTGACCAGTGACCAGCGAAATTGACAAGTGACCAGTGACCAGTGAACAGTGACAAGTGACCAGTGACCAGTGACCAACGAAAGTGACCAGTGAACAGTGACCAGGGACCAGTGACCAGTGACGAGTGACCATTGACCAGCGAAAGTGACCAGTGACCAGTGAATAGTGACCAGCGAAATTGACCAGTTTCCAGTGACCAGTGACCAGTGACCAGTGACCAGTGACCAGTGACCAGTGACCAGCGAAAGTGACCAGTGACGAGTGACCAGTGACAAGTGACCAGTGACCAGTGACCAGTGACCAGTGACCAGTGACCAGTGACCAGTGACCAGCGAAAGTGACAAGTGACAAGTGACCAGTGACCAGTGACCAGTGACCAGTGACCAGTGACCTGTGACCAGCGAAAGTGACCAGTGACCAGTGTCCCGTGACCAGTGACCAGTGACCAGTGACCAGTGACCAGTGACCAGTGACCAGTGACCAGCGAAAGTGACAGGTGACCAGTGACCAGTGACCAGTGACCAGTGACCAGCGAAAGTGACCAGTGACCAGTGACCAGGGACCAGTGACCAGCGAAAGTGACCAGTGACCAGTGACCAGTGACCAGAGACTAGCCAAATTGAGCAGTGAGCAGTGACCAGTGACCAGTGACCAGTGACCAGTGACCAGTGACCAGCGAAATTGACCAGTGACCAGCGAAAGTGACCAGTGACCAGTGACCAGTGACCAGGGACCAGTGACCAGCGAAAGTGACCAGTGACCAGTGACCAGTGACCAGTGACTATCCAAATTGAGCAGTGAGCAGTGACCAGTGACCAGTGACCAGTGACCAGTGACCAGTGACCAGCGAAATTGACCAGTGACCATTGACCAGTGACCAGCGAAAGTGACCAGTGACGAGTGACCTGTGACAAGTGACCAGTGACCAGCGACCAGTGACCAGTGACCATTGACCAGTGACCAGCGAAATTGACCAGTGACCATTGACCAGTGACCAGCGAAAGTGACCAGTGACGAGTGACCTGTGACAAGTGACCAGTGACCAGCGACCAGTGACCAGTGACCACTGACCAGTGACCAGCGACCAGTGACCAGTGACCAGTGACCAGTGAACAGTGACCAGTGACCAGTGACCAGTGACCAACGAAATTGACCAGTTTCCAGTGACCAGTGATAAGTGACCAGTGACCAGTGACCAGCGAAAGTGACCAGTGAACAGTGATCAGCGAAATTGACCAGTGACCATTGACCAGTGACCAGCGAAAGTGACCAGTGACGAGTGACCAGTGACAAGTGACCAGTGACAAGTGACCAGTGACCACTGACCAGTGACCAGTGACCAGCGACCAGTGACCAGTGACCAGTGACCAGTGACCAGTGACTAGCCAAATTGAGCAGTGAGCAGTGACCAGTGACCAGTGACCAGTGACCATTGACCAGTGACCAGCGAAATTGACCAGTGACCATTGACCAGTGACCAGCGAAAGTGACCAGTGACGAGTGACCTGTGACAAGTGACCAGTGACCAGCGACCAGTGACCAGTGAACAGTGACCAGTGAACAGTGACCTGTGACCAGCGACCAGTGACCAGTGACCAGTGACCAGTGAACAGTGACCAGTGACCAGTGACCAGTGACCAACGAAAATGACCAGTGACCAGTGACCAGTGACCAGCGAAATTGACCAGTGACCAGTGACCAGTGACCAGTGACCAGCGAAAATGACCAGTGACCAGTGACCAGCGAAATTGACAAGTGACCAGTGACCAGTGAACAGTGACAAGTGACCAGTGACCAGTGACCAACCAAAGTGACCAGTGAACAGTGACCAGTGACCAGTGACGAGTGACCAGTGACCAGTGACCAGTGACCAGTGACCAGTGACCAGCGAAAGTGACAAGTGACCAGTGACCAGTGACCAGTGACCAGTGACCAGTGACCAGTGACCAGCGAAAGTGATTAGTGACCAGTGACCAGTGACCAGTGACCAGTGACCAGTGACCAGTGACCAGTGACCAGTGACCAGTGACCAGCGAAAGTGACCAGTGACGAGTGACCAGTGACAAGTGACAAGTGACCAGTGACCAGTGACCAGTGACCAGTGACCAGTGACCAGCGAAAATGACCAGTGACCAGTGACCAGCGAAATTGACAAGTGACCAGTGACCAGTGAACAGTGACAAGTGACCAGTGACCAGTGACCAACCAAAGTGACCAGTGAACAGTGACCAGGGACCAGTGACCAGTGACCAGTGACCAGTGACCAGTGACCATTGACCAGTGACCAGCGAAATTGACCAGTGACCATTGACCAGTGACCAGCGAAAGTGACCAGTGACGAGTGACCTGTGACAAGTGACCAGTGACCAGCGACCAGTGACCAGTGAACAGTGACCAGTGAACAGTGACCTGTGACCAGCGACCAGTGACCAGTGACCAGTGACCAGTGAACAGTGACCAGTGACCAGTGACCAGTGACCAACGAAAATGACCAGTGACCAGTGACCAGTGACCAGCGAAATTGACCAGTGACCAGTGACCAGTGACCAGTGACCAGCGAAAATGACCAGTGACCAGTGACCAGCGAAATTGACAAGTGACCAGTGACCAGTGAACAGTGACAAGTGACCAGTGACCAGTGACCAACCAAAGTGACCAGTGAACAGTGACCAGTGACCAGTGACGAGTGACCAGTGACCAGTGACCAGTGACCAGTGACCAGTGACCAGCGAAAGTGACAAGTGACCAGTGACCAGTGACCAGTGACCAGTGACCAGTGACCAGTGACCAGCGAAAGTGATTAGTGACCAGTGACCAGTGACCAGTGACCAGTGACCAGTGACCAGTGACCAGTGACCAGTGACCAGTGACCAGCGAAAGTGACCAGTGACGAGTGACCAGTGACAAGTGACAAGTGACCAGTGACCAGTGACCAGTGACCAGTGACCAGTGACCAGCGAAAATGACCAGTGACCAGTGACCAGCGAAATTGACAAGTGACCAGTGACCAGTGAACAGTGACAAGTGACCAGTGACCAGTGACCAACCAAAGTGACCAGTGAACAGTGACCAGGGACCAGTGACCAGTGACGAGTGACCATTGACCAGCGAAAGTGAACAGTGACCAGTGACCAGTGACCAGTGACCAGTGACCAGTGACCAGTGACCAGTGACCAGCGAAAGTGACCAGTGACGAGTGACCAGTGACCAGTGAACAGTGACCAGTGACCAGTGACCAGTGACCAGCGAAAATGACCAGTGACCAGCGAAAATGAGCAGTGACCAGTGACCAGTGACCAGCGAAATTGACCAGTGACCAGTGACCAGTGAACAGTGACCAGTGACCAGTGACCAGTGACCAGCGAAAGTGACCAGTGACCAGTGACCAGTGACCAGCGAAATTGACCAGTGACCAGTGACCAGAGACCAGTGACTAGCCAAATTGACCAGTGACCAGTGACCAGTGGCCAGCGGTAGTGACCAGTGACCAGTGACCAGTGATCAGTGACCAGTGAACAGTGACCAGTGACCAGTGAAAATGACCAGTGACCAGTGACCAGTGACCAGCGAAATTGACAAGTGACCAGTGACCAGTGAACAGTGACAAGTGACCAGTGACCAGTGACCAACGAAAGTGTCCAGTGAACAGTGACCAGGGACCAGTGACCAGTGACGAGTGACCATTGACCAGCGAAAGTGAACAGTGACCAGTGACCAGTGACCAGTGACCAGTGACCAGTGACCAGCGAAAGTGACCAGTGACCAGTGACCAGTGACCAGTGACCAGTGACCAGTGACCAGTGACCAGTGACCAGCGAAAGTGACCAGTGACCAGTGACCAGTGACCAGTGACCAGTGACCAGTGACAAGTGACCTGGGACCAGTGACCAGTGACCAGTGACCAGCGAAATTGGCCAGTGACCAGTGACCAGTGACCAGTAACCACTGACCAGCGAAAGTGACCAGTGAACAGTGACCAGTGACCAGTGACTTGTGACCAGTGACCAGTGACCAGTGACCAGTGACCAGTGACCAGCGAAAGTCACCAGTGACGAGTGACCAGTGACAAGTGACCAGTGACCAGTGACCATTGACCAGTGACCAGCGAAAGTGACTAGTGTCGAGTGACCTGTGACAAGTGACCAGTGACCAGCGACCAGTGACCAGTGAACAGTGACCAGTGACCAGTGACCAGTGACCAGCGAAAATGACCAGTGACCAGCGAAAATGAACAGTGACCAGTGACCAGTGACCAGCGAAATTGACCAGTGACCAGTGACCAGTGAACAGTGACCAGTGACCAGTGACCAGTGACCAGTGACCAGCGAAAGTGACCAGTGACCAGTGACCAGTGACCAGCGAAATTGACCAGTGACCAGTGACCAGAGACCAGTGACTAGCCAAATTGACCAGTGACCAGTGACCAGTGTGCAGCGGTAGTGACCAGTGACCAGTGACCAGTGATCAGTGACCAGTGAACAGTGACCAGTGACCAGTGACCAGTGACCAGCGAAAATGACCAGTGACCAGTGACCAGTGACCAGCGAAATTGACAAGTGACCAGTGACCAGTGAACAGTGACAAGTGACCAGTGACCAGTGACCAACGAAAGTGACCAGTGAACAGTGACCAGGGACCAGTGACCAGTGACGAGTGACCATTGACCAGCGAAAGTGACCAGTGACCAGTGAATAGTGACCAGCGAAATTGACCAGTTTCCAGTGACCAGTGACCAGTGACCAGTGACCAGTGACCAGTGACCAGTGACCAGCGAAAGTGACCAGTGACCAGTGACCAGTGACCAGTGACCAGTGACCAGTGACAAGTGACAAGTGACCAGTGACCAGTGACCAGTGAACAGTGACCAGTGACCAGTGACCTGTGACCAGCGAAAGTGACCAGTGACCAGTGTCCAGTGACCAGTGACCAGTGACCAGTGACCAGTGACCAGTGACCAGTGACCAGTGACCAGTGACCAGCGAAAGTGACAGGTGACCAGTGACCATTGACCAGTGACCAGTGACCAGTGACCAGCGAAAGTGACCAGTGACCAGTGAATAGTGACCAGCGAAATTGACCAGTTTCCAGTGACCAGTGATAAGTGACCAGTGACCAGTGACCAGCGAAAGTGACCAGCGAACAGTGATCAGCGAAATTGACCAGTGACCATTGACCAGTGACCAGCGAAAGTGATCAGTGACCAGTGACAAGTGACCAGTGACCACTGACCAGTGACCAGTGACCAGCGACCAGTGACCAGTGACCAGCGAAAGTGACCAGTGACCAGTGACCAGTGACTAGCCAAATTGAGCAGTGAGCAGTGACCAGTGACCAGTGACCAGTGACCAGTGACCAGTGACCAGTGACCAGCGAAATTGACCAGTGACCATTGACCAGTGACCAGCGAAAGTGACCAGTGACGAGTGACCTGTGACAAGTGACCAGTGACCAGCGACCAGTGACCAGTGACCAGTGACCAGTGAACAGTGACCAGTGACCAGTGACCAGTGACCAGCGAAAATGACCAGTGACCAGTGACCAGTGACCAGCGAAATTGACCAGTGACCAGTGACCAGTAAACAGTGACCAGTGACCAGTGACCAGCGAAAGTGACCAGTGACCAGTGACCAGTGACCAGCGAAATTGACCAGTGACCAGTGACCAGCGAAAGTCACCAGTGACGAGTGACCAGTGACAAGTGACCAGTGACCAGTGACCATTGACCAGTGACCAGCGAAAGTGACTAGTGACGAGTGACCTGTGACAAGTGACCAGTGACCAGCGACCAGTGACCAGTGACCAGTGACCAGTGAACAGTGACCAGTGACCAGTGACCAGTGACCAGCGAAAATGACCAGTGACCAGCGAAAATGACCAGTGACCAGTGACCAGTGACCAGCGAAATTGACCAGTGACCAGTGACCAGTGAACAGTGACCAGTGACCAGTGACCAGTGACCAGTGACCAGCGAAAGTGACCAGTGACCAGTGACCAGTGACCAGCGAAATTGACCAGTGACCAGTGACCAGAGACCAGTGACTAGCCAAATTGACCAGTGACCAGTGACCAGTGGCCAGCGGTAGTGACCAGTGACCAGTGACCAGTGATCAGTGACCAGTGAACAGTGACCAGTGACCAGTGACCAGTGACCAGCGAAAATGACCAGTGACCAGTGACCAGTGACCAGCGAAATTGACAAGTGACCAGTGACCAGTGAACAGTGACAAGTGACCAGTGACCAGTGACCAACGAAAGTGACCAGTGAACAGTGACCAGGGACCAGTGACCAGTGACAAGTGACCAGTGACGAGTGACCTGTGACAAGTGACCAGTGACCAGCGACCAGTGACCAGTGACCAGTGACCAGTGAACAGTGACCAGTGACCAGTGACAAGTGACCTGGGACCAGTGACCAGTGACCAGTGACCAGCGAAATTGGCCAGTGACCAGTGACCAGTGACCAGTCACCAGTGACCAGCGACCAGTGACCAGAGACCAGTAACCAGTGACCAGTGACCAGTGACCACTGACCAGCGAAAGTGACCAGTGAACAGTGACCAGTGACCAGTGACCTGTGACCAGTGACCAGTGACCAGTGACCAGCGAAAGTGACCAGTGACGAGTGACCAGTGACAAGTGACCAGTGACCAGTGACCATTGACCAGTGACTAGTGACTAGTGACCAGTGACCAACGACCAGTGACCAGTGAACAGTGACCAGGGAAAGTGACCAGTGACCAGTGACCATTGACCAGCGACAAGTGACCAGTGACCAGTGACGAGTGACCAGTGACCAGTGACCAGTGACCAGTGACCAGTGACCAGCGAAAGTGACAAGTGACCAGTGACCAGTGACCAGTGACCAGTGACCAGCGAAAGTGACTAGTGACCAGTGACCAGTGACCAGTGACCAGTGACCAGTGACCAGTGACCAGCGAAAGTGACCAGTGACGAGTGACCAGTGACCAGTGAACAGTGACCAGTGACCAGTGACCAGTGACCAGCGAAAATGACCAGTGACCAGCGAAAATGAGCAGTGACCAGTGACCAGTGACCAGCGAAATTGACCAGTGACCAGTGACCAGTGAACAGTGATCAGTGACCAGTGACCAGTGACCAGCGAAAGTGACCAGTGACCAGTGACCAGTGACCAGCGAAATTGACCAGTGACCAGTGACCAGAGACCAGTGACTAGCCAAATTGACCAGTGACCAGTGACCAGTGGCCAGCGGTAGTGACCAGTGACCAGTGACCAGTGATCAGTGACCAGTGAACAGTGACCAGTGACCAGTGACCAGTGACCAGCGAAAATGACCAGTGACCAGTGACCAGTGACCAGCGAAATTGACAAGTGACCAGTGACCAGTGAACAGTGACAAGTGACCAGTGACCAGTGACCAACGAAAGTGACCAGTGAACAGTGACCAGGGACCAGTGACCAGTGACGAGTGACCATTGACCAGCGAAAGTGAACAGTGACCAGTGACCAGTGACCAGTGACCAGTGACCAGTGACCAGCGAAAGTGACCAGTGACCAGCGAAATTGGCCAGTGACCAGTGACCAGTGACCAGTAACCACTGACCAGCGAAAGTGACCAGTGAACAGTGACGAGTGACCAGTGACTTGTGACCAGTGACCAGTGACCAGTGACCAGTGACCAGTGACCAGCGAAAGTCACCAGTGACGAGTGACAAGTGACAAGTGACCAGTGACCAGTGACCATTGACCAGTGACCAGCGAAAGTGACTAGTGACGAGTGACCTGTGACAAGTGACCAGTGACCAGCGACCAGTGACCAGTGAACAGTGACCAGTGACCAGTGACCAGTGACCAGCGAAAATGACCAGTGACCAGCGAAAATGACCAGTTACCAGTGACCAGTGACCAGCGAAATTGACCAGTGACCAGTGACCAGTGAACAGTGACAAGTGACCAGTGACCAGTGACCAGTGACCAGCGAAAGTGACCAGTGACCAGTGACCAGTGACCAGCGAAATTGACCAGTGACCAGTGACCAGAGACCAGTGACTAGCCAAATTGACCAGTGACCAGTGACCAGTGGCCAGCGGTAGTGACCAGTGACCAGTGACCAGTGATCAGTGACCAGTGAACAGTGACCAGTGACCAGTGACCAGTGACCAGCGAAAATGACCAGTGACCAGTGACCAGTGACCAGCGAAATTGACAAGTGACCAGTGACCAGTGAACAGTGACAAGTGACCAGTGACCAGTGACCAACGAAAGTGACCAGTGAACAGTGACCAGGGACCAGTGACCAGTGACGAGTGACCATTGACCAGCGAAAGTGACCAGTGACCAGTGAATAGTGACCAGCGAAATTGACCAGTTTCCAGTGACCAGTGACCAGTGACCAGTGACCAGTGACCAGTGACCAGTGACCAGTGACCAGCGAAAGTGACCAGTGACCAGTGACCAGTGACCAGTGACCAGTGACCAGTGACAAGTGACAAGTGACCAGTGACCAGTGACCAGTGAACAGTGACCAGTGACCAGTGACCTGTGACCAGCGAAAGTGACCAGTGACCAGTGTCCAGTGACCAGTCACCAGTGACCAGTGACCAGAGACCAGTGACCAGCGAAAGTGACAGGTGACCAGTGACCAGTGACCAGTGACCAGTGACCAGTGACCAGCGAAAGTGACCAGTGACCAGTGAATAGTGACCAGCGAAATTGACCAGTTTCCAGTGACCAGTGTTAAGTGACCAGTGACCAGTGACCAGCGAAAGTGACCAGCGAACAGTGATCAGCGAAATTGACCAGTGACCATTGACCAGTGACCAGCGAAAGTGACCAGTGACCAGTGACAAGTGACCAGTGACCACTGACCAGTGACCAGTGACCAGCGACCAGTGACCAGTGACCAGTGACCAGGGACCAGTGACCAGCGAAAGTGACCAGTGACCAGTGACCAGTGACCAGTGACTAGCCAAATTGAGCAGTGAGCAGTGACCAGTGACCAGTGACCAGTGACCAGTGACCAGTGACCAGTGACCAGCGAAATTGACCAGTGACCATTGACCAGTGACCAGCGAAAGTGACCAGTGACGAGTGACCTGTGACAAGTGACCAGTGACCAGCGACCAGTGACCAGTGACCAGTGACCAGTGAACAGTGACCAGTGACCAGTGACCAGTGACCAGCGAAAATGACCAGTGACCAGCGAAAATGACCAGTGACCAGTGACCAGTGACCAGCGAAATTGACCAGTGACCAGTGACCAGTGAACAGTGACCAGTGACCAGTGACCAGCGAAAGTGACCAGTGACCAGTGACCAGTGACCAGCGAAATTGACCAGTGACCAGTGACCAGCGAAAGTCACCAGTGACGAGTGACCAGTGACAAGTGACCAGTGACCAGTGACCATTGACCAGTGACCAGCGAAAGTGACTAGTGACGAGTGACCTGTGACAAGTGACCAGTGACCAGCGACCAGTGACCAGTGACCAGTGACCAGTGAACAGTGACCAGTGACCAGTGACCAGTGACCAGCGAAAATGACCAGTGACCAGCGAAAATGACCAGTGACCAGTGACCAGTGACCAGCGAAATTGACCAGTGACCAGTGACCAGTGAACAGTGACCAGTGACCAGTGACCAGTGACCAGTGACCAGCGAAAGTGACCAGTGACCAGTGACCAGTGACCAGCGAAATTGACCAGTGACCAGTGACCAGAGACCAGTGACTAGCCAAATTGACCAGTGACCAGTGACCAGTGGCCAGCGGTAGTGACCAGTGACCAGTGACCAGTGATCAGTGACCAGTGAACAGTGACCAGTGACCAGTGACCAGTGACCAGCGAAAATGACCAGTGACCAGTGACCAGTGACCAGCGAAATTGACAAGTGACCAGTGACCAGTGAACAGTGACAAGTGACCAGTGACCAGTGACCAACGAAAGTGACCAGTGAACAGTGACCAGGGACCAGTGACCAGTGACGAGTGACCATTGACCAGCGAAAGTGAACAGTGACCAGTGACCAGTGACCAGTGACCAGTGACCAGTGACCAGTGACCAGCGAAAGTGACCAGTGACCAGTGACCAGTGACCAGTGACCAGTGACCAGTGACAAGTGACCTGGGACCAGCGAAATTGGCCAGTGACCAGTGACCAGTGACCAGTAACCACTGACCAGCGAAAGTGACCAGTGAACAGTGACCAGTGACCAGTGACCAGGGACCAGTGACCAGCGAAAGTGACCAGTGACCAGTGACCAGTGACCAGAGACTAGCCAATTTGAGCAGTGAGCAGTGACCAGTGACCAGTGACCAGTGACCAGTGACCAGTGACCAGCGAAATTGACCAGTGACCAGCGAAAGAGACCAGTGACCAGTGACCAGTGACCAGGGACCAGTGACCAGCGAAAGTGAACAGTGACCAGTGACCAGTGACCAGTGACTATCCAAATTGAGCAGTGAGCAGTGACCAGTGACCAGTGACATGTGACCAGTGACCAGTGACCAGTGAACAGTGACCAGTGACCAGTGACCTGTGACCAGCGAAAGTGACCAGTGACCAGTGTCCAGTGACCAGTGACCAGTGACCAGTGACCAGTGACCAGTGACCAGTGACCAGTGACCAGCGAAAGTGACAGGTGACCAGTGACCAGTGACCAGTGACCAGTGACCAGTGACCAGCGAAAGTGACCAGTGACCAGTGAATAGTGACCAGCGAAATTGACCAGTTTCCAGTGACCAGTGATAAGTGACCAGTGACCAGTGACCAGCGAAAGTGACCAGCGAACAGTGATCAGCGAAATTGACCAGTGACCATTGACCAGTGACCAGCGAAAGTGACCAGTGACCAGTGACAAGTGACCAGTGACCACTGACCAGTGACCAGTGACCAGCGACCAGTGACCAGTGACCAGCGAAAGTGACCAGTGACCAGTGACCAGTGACTAGCCAAATTGAGCAGTGAGCAGTGACCAGTGACCAGTGACCAGTGACCAGTGACCAGTGACCAGCGAAATTGACCAGTGACCATTGACCAGTGACCAGCGAAAGTGACCAGTGACGAGTGACCTGTGACAAGTGACCAGTGACCAGCGACCAGTGACCAGTGACCAGTGACCAGTGAACAGTGACCAGTGACCAGTGACCAGTGACCAGCGAAAATGACCAGTGACCAGCGAAAATGACCAGTGACCAGTGACCAGTGACCAGCGAAATTGACCAGTGACCAGTGACCAGTGAACAGTGACCAGTGACCAGTGACCAGCGAAAGTGACCAGTGACCAGTGACCAGTGACCAGCGAAATTGACCAGTGACCAGTGACCAGCGAAAGTCACCAGTGACGAGTGACCAGTGACAAGTGACCAGTGACCAGTGACCATTGACCAGTGACCAGCGAAAGTGACTAGTGACGAGTGACCTGTGACAAGTGACCAGTGACCAGCGACCAGTGACCAGTGACCAGTGACCAGTGAACAGTGACCAGTGACCAGTGACCAGTGACCAGCGAAAATGAC
Source organism: Andrena trimmerana (assembly GCA_951215215.1). Classification (NCBI taxonomy): domain Eukaryota; kingdom Metazoa; phylum Arthropoda; class Insecta; order Hymenoptera; family Andrenidae; genus Andrena; species Andrena trimmerana. The sequence goes on from OX578061.1 coordinate 20,986,721, forward strand.
CAGTGACCAGCGAAAATGACCAGTGACCAGCGAAAATGACCAGTGACCAGTGACCAGTGACCAGCGAAATTGACCAGTGACCAGTGACCAATGAACAGTGACCAGTGACCAGTGACCAGTGACCAGTGACCAGCGAAAGTGACCAGTGACCAGTGACCAGTGACCAGCGAAATTGACCAGTGACCAGTGACCAGAGACCAGTGACTAGCCAAATTGACCAGTGACCAGTGACCAGTGGCCAGCGGTAGTGACCAGTGACCAGTGACCAGTGATCAGTGACCAGTGAACAGTGACCAGTGACCAGTGACCAGTGACCAGCGAAAATGACCAGTGACCAGTGACCAGTGACCAGCGAAATTGACAAGTGACCAGTGACCAGTGAACAGTGACAAGTGACCAGTGACCAGTGACCAACGAAAGTGACCAGTGAACAGTGACCAGGGACCAGTGACCAGTGACAAGTGACCAGTGACGAGTGACCTGTGACAAGTGACCAGTGACCAGCGACCAGTGACCAGTGACCAGTGACCAGTGAACAGTGACCAGTGACCAGTGACAAGTGACCTGGGACCAGTGACCAGTGACCAGCGAAATTGGCCAGTGACCAGTGACCAGTGACCAGTAACCACTGACCAGCGAAAGTGACCAGTGAACAGTGACCAGTGACCAGTGACTTGTGACCAGTGACCAGTGACCAGTGACCAGTGACCAGTGACCAGTGACCAGCGAAAGTCACCAGTGACGAGTGACCAGTGACAAGTGACCAGTGACCAGTGACCATTGACCAGTGACCAGCGAAAGTGACTAGTGACGAGTGACCTGTGACAAGTGACCAGTGACCAGCGACCAGTGACCAGTGAACAGTGACCAGTGACCAGTGACCAGTGACCAGCGAAAATGAACAGTGACCAGTGACCAGTGACCAGCGAAATTGACCAGTGACCAGTGACCAGTGAACAGTGACAAGTGACCAGTGACCAGTGACCAGTGACCAGCGAAAGTGACCAGTGACCAGTGAATAGTGACCAGCGAAATTGACCAGTTTCCAGTGACCAGTGATAAGTGACCAGTGACCAGTGACCAGCGAAAGTGACCAGCGAACAGTGATCAGCGAAATTGACCAGTGACCATTGACCAGTGACCAGCGAAAGTGACCAGTGACCAGTGACCAGTGACTAGCCAAATTGAGCAGTGAGCAGTGACCAGTGACCAGTGACCAGTGACCAGTGACCAGTGACCAGCGAAAGTGACTAGTGACGAGTGACCTGTGACAAGTGACCAGTGACCAGCGACCAGTGACCAGTGACCAGTGGCCAGTGACCAGCGAAAATGACCAGTGACCAGCGAAAATGACCAGTGACCAGTGACCAGTGACCAGCGAAATTGACCAGTGACCAGTGACCAGTGAACAGTGACCAGTGACCAGTGACCAGTGACCAGTGACCAGCGAAAGTGACCAGTGACCAGTGACCAGTGACCAGTGACCAGCGAAAATGACCAGTGACCAGTGACCAGTGACCACCGAAATTGACAAGTGACCAGTGACCAGTGAACAGTGACAAGTGACCAGTGACCAGTGACCAACGAAAGTGACCAGTGAACAGTGACCAGGGACCAGTGACCAGTGACAAGTGACCAGTGACGAGTGACCTGTGACAAGTGACCAGTGACCAGCGACCAGTGACCAGTGACCAGTGACCAGTGAACAGTGACCAGTGACCAGTGACAAGTGACCTGGGACCAGTGACCAGTGACCAGTGACCAGCGAAATTGGCCAGTGACCAGTGACCAGTGACCAGTAACCACTGACCAGCGAAAGTGACCAGTGAACAGTGACCAGTGACCAGTGACTTGTGACCAGTGACCAGTGACCAGTGACCAGTGACCAGTGACCAGCGAAAGTCACCAGTGACGAGTGACCAGTGACAAGTGACCAGTGACCAGTGACCATTGACCAGTGACCAGCGAAAGTGACTAGTGACGAGTGACCTGTGACAAGTGACCAGTGACCAGCGACCAGTGACCAGTGAACAGTGAACAGTGACCAGTGACCAGTGACCAGTGACCAGCGAAAATGAACAGTGACCAGTGACCAGTGACCAGCGAAATTGACCAGTGACCAGTGACCAGTGAACAGTGACAAGTGACCAGTGACCAGTGACCAGTGACCAGCGAAAGTGACCAGTGACCAGTGACCAGTGACCAGCGAAATTGACCAGTGACCAGTGACCAGAGACCAGTGACTAGCCAAATTGACCAGTGACCAGTGACCAGTGGCCAGCGGTAGTGACCAGTGACCAGTGACCAGTGATCAGTGTCCAGTGAACAGTGACCAGTGACCAGTGACCAGTGACCAGCGAAAATGACCAGTGACCAGTGACCAGTGACCAGCGAAACTGACAAGTGACCAGTGACCAGTGAACAGTGACAAGTGACCAGTGACCAGTGACCAACGAAAGTGACCAGTGAACAGTGACCAGGGACCAGTGACCAATGACGAGTGACCATTGACCAGCGAAAGTGACCAGTGACCAGTGAATAGTGACCAGCGAAATTGACCAGTTTCCAGTGACCAGTGACCAGTGACCAGTGACCAGTGACCAGTGACCAGTGACCAGTGACCAGCGAAAGTGACCAGTGACCAGTGACCAGTGACCAGTGACCAGTGACAAGTGACAAGTGACCAGTGACCAGTGACCAGTGAACAGTGACCAGTGACCAGTGACCTGTGACCAGCGAAAGTGACCAGTGACCAGTGTCCAGTGACCAGTCACCAGTGACCAGTGACCAGTGACCAGTGACCAGTGACCAGTGACCAGTGACCAGTGACCAGTGACCAGTGACCAGCGAAAGTGACAGGTGACCAGTGACCAGTGACCAGTGACCAGTGACCAGTGACCAGTGACCAGTGAATAGTGACCAGCGAAATTGACCAGTTTCCAGTGACCAGTGATAAGTGACCAGTGACCAGTGACCAGCGAAAGTGACCAGCGAACAGTGATCAGCGAAATTGACCAGTGACCATTGACCAGTGACCAGCGAAAGTGACCAGTGACCAGTGACAAGTGACCAGTGACCAGTGACCAGCGACCAGTGACCAGTGACCAGTGACCAGGGACCAGTGACCAGCGAAAGTGACCAGTGACCAGTGACCAGTGACCAGTGACTAGCCAAATTGAGCAGTGAGCAGTGACCAGTGACCAGTGACCAGTGACCAGTGACCAGTGACCAGTGACCAGCGAAATTGACCAGTGACCATTGACCAGTGACCAGCGAAAGTGACCAGTGACGAGTGACCTGTGACAAGTGACCAGTGACCAGCGACCAGTGACCAGTGACCAGTGACCAGTGAACAGTGACCAGTGACCAGTGACCAGTGACCAGCGAAAATGACCAGTGACCAGTGACCAGTGACCAGCGAAATTGACCAGTGACCAGTGACCAGTGAACAGTGACCAGTGACCAGTGACCAGCGAAAGTGACCAGTGACCAGTGACCAGTGACCAGCGAAATTGACCAGTGACCAGTGACCAGCGAAAGTCACCAGTGACGAGTGACCAGTGACAAGTGACCAGTGACCAGTGACCATTGACCAGTGACCAGCGAAAGTGACTAGTGACGAGTGACCTGTGACAAGTGACCAGTGACCAGCGACCAGTGACCAGTGACCAGTGACCAGTGAACAGTGACCAGTGACCAGTGACCAGTGACCAGCGAAAATGACCAGTGACCAGCGAAAATGACCAGTGACCAGTGACCAGTGACCAGCGAAATTGACCAGTGACCAGTGACCAGTGAACAGTGACCAGTGACCAGTGACCAGTGACCAGTGACCAGCGAAAGTGACCAGTGACCAGTGACCAGTGACCAGCGAAATTGACCAGTGACCAGTGACCAGAGACCAGTGACTAGCCAAATTGACCAGTGACCAGTGACCAGTGGCCAGCGGTAGTGACCAGTGACCAGTGACCAGTGATCAGTGACCAGTGAACAGTGACCAGTGACCAGTGACCAGTGACCAGCGAAAATGACCAGTGACCAGTGACCAGTGACCAGCGAAATTGACAAGTGACCAGTGACCAGTGAACAGTGACAAGTGACCAGTGACCAGTGACCAACGAAAGTGACCAGTGAACAGTGACCAGGGACCAGTGACCAGTGACGAGTGACCAGTGACCAGTGACCAGTGACCAGTGACCAGTGACCAGTGACCAGCGAAAGTGACCAGTGACGAGTGACCAGTGACAAGTGACCAGTGACCAGTGACCAGTGACCAGTGACCAGTGACCAGTGACCAGCGAAAGTGACAAGTGACCAGTGACCAGTGACCAGTGACCAGCGAAAATGACCAGTGACCAGTGACCAGTGACCAGCGAAATTGACAAGTGACCAGTGACCAGTGAACAGTGACAAGTGACCAGTGACCAGTGACCAACGAAAGTGACCAGTGAACAGTGACCAGGGACCAGTGACCAGTGACGAGTGACCATTGACCAGCGAAAGTGAACAGTGACCAGTGACCAGTGACCAGTGACCAGTGACCAGTGACCAGCGAAAGTGACCAGTGACGAGTGACCAGTGACAAGTGACCAGTGACCAGTGACCAGTGACCAGTGACCAGCGAAAGTGACAAGTGACATGTGACCAGTGACCAGTGACCAGTGACCAGTGACCAGTGACCTGTGACCAGCGAAAGTGACCAGTGACCAGTGTCCAGTGACCAGTGACCAGTGACCAGTGACCAGTGACCAGTGACCAGCGAAAGTGACCAGTGACCAGTGACCAGTGACCAGTGACCAGCGAAAGTGACCAGTGACGAGTGACCAGTGACAAGTGACCAGTGACCAGTGACCAGTGACCAGTGACCAGCGAAAGTGACAAGTGACATGTGACCAGTGACCAGTGACCAGTGACCAGTGACCAGTGACCTGTGACCAGCGAAAGTGACCAGTGACCAGTGTCCAGTGACCAGTGACCAGTGACCAGTGACCAGTGACCAGTGACCAGCGAAAGTGACAGGTGACCAGTGACCAGTGACCAGTGACCAGTGACCAGTGACCAGTGACCAGCGAAAGTGACCAGTGACCAGTGAATAGTGACCAGCGAAATTGACCATTTTCCAGTGACCAGTGATAAGTGACCAGTGACCAGTGACCAGCGAAAGTGACCAGTGACCAGTGACCAGGGACCAGTGACCAGCGAAAGTGACCAGTGACCAGTGACCAGTGACCAGAGACTAGCCAAATTGAGCAGTGAGCAGTGACCAGTGACCAGTGACCAGTGACCAGTGACCAGTGACCAGCGAAATTGACCAGTGACCAGCGAAAGTGACCAGTGACCAGTGACCAGTGACCAGGGACCAGTGACCAGCGAAAGTGACCAGTGACCAGTGACCAGTGACCAGTGACTATCCAAATTGAGCAGTGAGCAGTGACCAGTGACCAGTGACCAGTGACCAGTGACCAGTGACCAGCGAAATTGACCAGTGACCATTTACCAGTGACCAGCGAAAGTGACCAGTGACGAGTGACCTGTGACAAGTGACCAGTGACCAGCGACCAGTGACCAGTGACCATTGACCAGTGACCAGCGAAATTGACCAGTGACCATTGACCAGTGACCAGCGAAAGTGACCAGTGACGAGTGACCAGTGACAAGTGACCAGTGACAAGTGACCAGTGACCATTGACCAGTGACCAGTGACCAGCGACCAGTGACCAGTGACCAGTGACCAGTGACCAGTGACTAGCCAAATTGAGCAGTGAGCAGTGACCAGTGACCAGTGACCAGTGACCAGCGAAATTGACCAGTGACCATTGACCACTGACCAGCGAAAGTGACCAGTGACGAGTGACCTGTGACAAGTGACCAGTGACCAGCGACCAGTGACCAGTGACCAGTGACCAGTGAACAGTGACCTGTGACCAGCGACCAGTGACCAGTGACCAGTGACCAGTGAACAGTGACCAGTGACCAGTGACCAGTGACCAACGAAAATGACCAGTGACCAGTGACCAGTGACCAGCGAAATTGACCAGTGACCAGTGACCAGTGACCAGTGACCAGTGACCAGTGACCAGTGACCAGTGACCAGCGACCAGTGACCAGTGACCAGTGACCAGTGACCAGTGAACAGTGACCATTGACCAGTGACCAGTGACCAACGAAAATGACCAGTGACCAGTGACCAGTGACCAGCGAAATTGACCAGTGACCAGTGACCAGTGACCAGTGACCAGTGACCAGTGACCAGCGAAAGTGACCAGTGACCAGTGACCAGTGGCCAGCGGCAGTGACCAGTGACCAGTGACCAGTGACCAGTGACCAGTGACCAGTGACCACTGACCATCGAAAGTGACCAGTGACCAGTGACCAGTGACCAGTGACCAGTGACCAGCGAAAATGACCAGTGACCAGTGACCAGTGACCAGCGAAATTGACCAGTGACCATTGACCAGTGACCAGCGAAAGTGACCAGTGACGAGTGACCTGTGACAAGTGACCAGTGACCAGCGACCAGTGACCAGTGACCAGTGACCAGTGAACAGTGACCAGTGACCAGTGACCAGTGACCAGCGAAAATGACCAGTGACCAGTGACCAGTGACCAGCGAAATTGACCAGTGACCAGTGACCAGTGAACAGTGACCAGTGACCAGTGACCAGCGAAAGTGACCAGTGACCAGTGACCAGTGACCAGCGAAATTGACCAGTGACCAGTGACCAGCGAAAGTCACCAGTGACGAGTGACCAGTGACAAGTGACCAGTGACCAGTGACCAGCGAAAGTGACTAGTGACGAGTGACCTGTGACAAGTGACCAGTGACCAGCGACCAGTGACCAGTGACCAGTGACCAGTGAACAGTGACCAGTGACCAGTGACCAGTGACCAGCGAAAATGACCAGTGACCAGCGAAAATGACCAGTGACCAGTGACCAGTGACCAGCGAAATTGACCAGTGACCAGTGACCAGTGAACAGTGACCAGTGACCAGTGACCAGTGACCAGTGACCAGCGAAAGTGACCAGTGACCAGTGACCAGTGACCAGCGAAATTGACCAGTGACCAGTGACCAGAGACCAGTGACTAGCCAAATTGACCAGTGACCAGTGACCAGTGGCCAGCGGTAGTGACCAGTGACGAGTGACCAGTGATCAGTGACCAGTGAACAGTGACCAGTGACCAGTGACCAGTGACCAGCGAAAATGACCAGTGACCAGTGACCAGTGACCAGCGAAATTGACAAGTGACCAGTGACCAGTGAACAGTGACAAGTGACCAGTGACCAGTGACCAACGAAAGTGACCAGTGAACAGTGACCAGGGACCAGTGACCAGTGGCGAGTGACCATTGACCAGCGAAAGTGAACAGTGACCAGTGACCAGTGACCAGTGACCAGTGACCAGTGACCAGTGACCAGCGAAAGTGACCAGTGACGAGTGACCAGTGACAAGTGACCAGTGACCAGTGACCAGTGACCAGTGACCAGTGACCAGTGACCAGCGAAAGTGACAAGTGACAAGTGACCAGTGACCAGTGACCAGTGACCAGTGACCAGTGACCTGTGACCAGCGAAAGTGACCAGTGACCAGTGTCCAGTGACCAGTGACCAGTGACCAGTGACCAGTGACCAGTGACCAGTGACCAGTGACCAGCGAAAGTGACAGGTGACCAGTGACCAGTGACCAGTGACCAGTGACCAGTGACCAGTGACCAGCGAAAGTGACCAGTGACCAGTGAATAGTGACCAGCGAAATTGACCATTTTCCAGTGACCAGTGATAAGTGACCAGTGACCAGTGACCAGCGAAAGTGACCAGTGACCAGTGACCAGGGACCAGTGACCAGCGAAAGTGACCAGTGACCAGTGACCAGTGACCAGAGACTAGCCAAATTGAGCAGTGAGCAGTGACCAGTGACCAGTGACCAGTGACCAGTGACCAGTGACCAGCGAAATTGACCAGTGACCAGCGAAAGTGACCAGTGACCAGTGACCAGTGACCAGTGACCAGTGACCAGCGAAATTGACCAGTGACCAGTGACCAGTGACCAGTGACCAGTGACCAGTGACCAGCGAAAGTGACCAGTGACCAGTGACCAGTGGCCAGCGGCAGTGACCAGTGACCAGTGACCAGTGACCAGTGACCAGTGACCAGTGACCACTGACCATCGAAAGTGACCAGTGACCAGTGACCAGTGACCAGTGACCAGTGACCAGCGAAAATGACCAGTGACCAGTGACCAGTGACCAGCGAAATTGACCAGTGACCATTGACCAGTGACCAGCGAAAGTGACCAGTGACGAGTGACCTGTGACAAGTGACCAGTGACCAGCGACCAGTGACCAGTGACCAGTGACCAGTGAACAGTGACCAGTGACCAGTGACCAGTGACCAGCGAAAATGACCAGTGACCAGTGACCAGTGACCAGCGAAATTGACCAGTGACCAGTGACCAGTGAACAGTGACCAGTGACCAGTGACCAGCGAAAGTGACCAGTGACCAGTGACCAGTGACCAGCGAAATTGACCAGTGACCAGTGACCAGCGAAAGTCACCAGTGACGAGTGACCAGTGACAAGTGACCAGTGACCAGTGACCAGCGAAAGTGACTAGTGACGAGTGACCTGTGACAAGTGACCAGTGACCAGCGACCAGTGACCAGTGACCAGTGACCAGTGAACAGTGACCAGTGACCAGTGACCAGTGACCAGCGAAAATGACCAGTGACCAGCGAAAATGACCAGTGACCAGTGACCAGTGACCAGCGAAATTGACCAGTGACCAGTGACCAGTGAACAGTGACCAGTGACCAGTGACCAGTGACCAGTGACCAGCGAAAGTGACCAGTGACCAGTGACCAGTGACCAGCGAAATTGACCAGTGACCAGTGACCAGAGACCAGTGACTAGCCAAATTGACCAGTGACCAGTGACCAGTGGCCAGCGGTAGTGACCAGTGACGAGTGACCAGTGATCAGTGACCAGTGAACAGTGACCAGTGACCAGTGACCAGTGACCAGCGAAAATGACCAGTGACCAGTGACCAGTGACCAGCGAAATTGACAAGTGACCAGTGACCAGTGAACAGTGACAAGTGACCAGTGACCAGTGACCAACGAAAGTGACCAGTGAACAGTGACCAGGGACCAGTGACCAGTGGCGAGTGACCATTGACCAGCGAAAGTGAACAGTGACCAGTGACCAGTGACCAGTGACCAGTGACCAGTGACCAGTGACCAGCGAAAGTGACCAGTGACGAGTGACCAGTGACAAGTGACCAGTGACCAGTGACCAGTGACCAGTGACCAGTGACCAGTGACCAGCGAAAGTGACAAGTGACAAGTGACCAGTGACCAGTGACCAGTGACCAGTGACCAGTGACCTGTGACCAGCGAAAGTGACCAGTGACCAGTGTCCAGTGACCAGTGACCAGTGACCAGTGACCAGTGACCAGTGACCAGTGACCAGTGACCAGCGAAAGTGACAGGTGACCAGTGACCAGTGACCAGTGACCAGTGACCAGTGACCAGTGACCAGCGAAAGTGACCAGTGACCAGTGAATAGTGACCAGCGAAATTGACCATTTTCCAGTGACCAGTGATAAGTGACCAGTGACCAGTGACCAGCGAAAGTGACCAGTGACCAGTGACCAGGGACCAGTGACCAGCGAAAGTGACCAGTGACCAGTGACCAGTGACCAGAGACTAGCCAAATTGAGCAGTGAGCAGTGACCAGTGACCAGTGACCAGTGACCAGTGACCAGTGACCAGCGAAATTGACCAGTGACCAGCGAAAGTGACCAGTGACCAGTGACCAGTGACCAGGGACCAGTGACCAGCGAAAGTGACCAGTGACCAGTGACCAGTGACCAGTGACTATCCAAATTGAGCAGTGAGCAGTGACCAGTGACCAGTGACCAGTGACCAGTGACCAGTGACCAGCGAAATTGACCAGTGACCATTGACCAGTGACCAGCGAAAGTGACCAGTGACGAGTGACCTGTGACAAGTGACCAGTGACCAGCGACCAGTGACCAGTGACCATTGACCAGTGACCAGCGAAATTGACCAGTGACCATTGACCAGTGACCAGCGAAAGTGACCAGTGACGAGTGACCTGTGACAAGTGACCAGTGACCAGCGACCAGTGACCAGTGACCACTGACCAGTGACCAGCGACCAGTGACCAGTGACCAGTGACCAGTGAACAGTGACCAGTGACCAGTGACCAGTGACCAACGAAATTGACCAGTTTCCAGTGACCAGTGATAAGTGACCAGTGACCAGTGACCAGCGAAAGTGACCAGTGAACAGTGATCAGCGAAATTGACCAGTGACCATTGACCAGTGACCAGCGAAAGTGACCAGTGACGAGTGACCAGTGACAAGTGACCAGTGACAAGTGACCAGTGACCACAGACCAGTGACCAGTGACCAGCGACCAGTGACCAGTGACCAGTGACCAGTGACCAGTGACTAGCCAAATTGAGCAGTGAGCAGTGACCAGTGACCAGTGACCAGTGACCATTGACCAGTGACCAGCGAAATTGACCAGTGACCATTGACCAGTGACCAGCGAAAGTGACCAGTGACGAGTGACCTGTGACAAGTGACCAGTGACCAGCGACCAGTGACCAGTGAACAGTGACCAGTGAACAGTGACCTGTGACCAGCGACCAGTGACCAGTGACCAGTGACCAGTGAACAGTGACCAGTGACCAGTGACCAGTGACCAACGAAAATGACCAGTGACCAGTGACCAGCGAAATTGACCAGTGACCAGTGACCAGTGACCAGTGACCAGTGACCAGTGACCAGTGACCAGTGACCAGCGACCAGTGACCAGTGACCAGTGACCAGTGACCAGTGAACAGTGACCATTGACCAGTGACCAGTGACCAACGAAAATGACCAGTGACCAGTGACCAGTGACCAGCGAAATTGACCAGTGACCAGTGACCAGTGACCAGTGACCAGTGACCAGTGACCAGTGACCAGTGACCACTGACCATCGAAAGTGACCAGTGACCAGTGACCAGTGACCAGTGACCAGTGACCAGTGACCAGTGACCAGTGACCAGCGAAAGTGACCAGTGACCAGTGACCAGTGACCAGCGAAATTGACCAGTGACCAGTGACCAGAGACCAGTGACTAGCCAAATTGACCAGTGACCAGTGACCAGTGGCCAGCGGTAGTGACCAGTGACCAGTGACCAGTGACCAGTGACCAGTGACCAGTGACCAGTGACCAGTGACCAGTGACCAGTGACCAGCGAAAGTGACCAGTGACCAGTGAATAGTGACCAGCGAAATTGACCAGTTTCCAGTGACCAGTGATAAGTGACCAGTGACAAGTGACCAGTGACCACTGACCAGTGACCAGTGACCAGCGACCAGTGACCAGTGACCAGTGACCAGGGACCTGTGACCAGCGAAAGTGAACAGTGACCAGTGACCAGTGACAAGTGACTAGCCAAATTGAGCAGTGAGCAGTGACCAGTGACCAGTGACCAGTGACCAGCGAAATTGACCAGTGACCAGCGAAAGTGACCAGTGACGAGTGACCTGTGACAAGTGACCAGTGACCAGCGACCAGTGACCAGTGACCAGTGACCAGTGACCAGTGACCAGTGACCAGTGAATAGTGACCAGCGAAATTGACCAGTTTCCAGTGACCAGTGATAAGTGACCAGTGACCAGTGACCAGCGAAAGTGACCAGTGAACAGTGATCAGCGAAATTGACCAGTGACCATTGACCAGTGAACAGCGAAAGTGACCAGTGACGAGTGACCAGTGACAAGTGACCAGTGACAAGTGACCAGTGACCACTGACCAGTGACCAGTGACCAGCGACCAGTGACCAGTGACCAGGGACCAGTGACCAGTGACCAGCGAAAGTGACCAGTGACCAGTGACCAGTGACCAGTGACCAGTGACAAGTGACAAGTGACCAGTGACCAGTGACCAGTGAACAGTGACCAGTGACCAGTGACCTGTGACCAGCGAAAGTGACCAGTGACCAGTGTCCAGTGACCAGTGACCAGTGACCAGTGACCAGTGACCAGTGACCAGTGACCAGTGACCAGTGACCAGTGACCAGTGACCAGTGACCAGTGACCAGCGAAAGTGACAGGTGACCAGTGACCAGCGAACAGTGACCAGTGACCAGTGACCAGCGAAAGTGACCAGTGACCAGTGAATAGTGACCAGCGAAATTGACCAGTTTCCAGTGACCAGTGATAAGTGACCAGTGACCAGTGACCAGCGAAAGTGACCAGCGAACAGTGATCAGCGAAATTGACCAGTGACCATTGACCAGTGACCAGCGAAAGTGACCAGTGACCAGTGACAAGTGACCAGTGACCACTGACCAGTGACCAGTGACCAGCGACCAGTGACCAGTGACCAGTGACCAGGGACCAGTGACCAGCGAAAGTGACCAGTGACCAGTGACCAGTGGCCAGTGACTAGCCAAATTGAGCAGTGAGCAGTGACCAGTGACCAGTGACCAGTGACCAGTGACCAGTGACCAGTGACCAGTGACCAGTGACCAGCGAAATTGACCAGTGACCATTGACCAGTGACCAGCGAAAGTGACCAGTGACGAGTGACCTGTGACAAGTGACCAGTGACCAGCGACCAGTGACCAGTGACCAGTGACCAGTGAACAGTGACCAGTGACCAGTGACCAGTGACCAGCGAAAATGACCAGTGACCAGTGACCAGTGACCAGCGAAATTGACCAGTGACCAGTGACCAGTGAACAGTGACCAGTGACCAGTGACCAGCGAAAGTGACCAGTGACCAGTGACCAGTGACCAGCGAAATTGACCAGTGACCAGTGACCAGCGAAAGTCACCAGTGACGAGTGACCAGTGACAAGTGACCAGTGACCAGTGACCATTGACCAGTGACCAGCGAAAGTGACTAGTGACGAGTGACCTGTGACAAGTGACCAGTGACCAGCGACCAGTGACCAGTGACCAGTGACCAGTGAACAGTGACCAGTGACCAGTGACCAGTGACCAGCGAAAGTGACCAGTGACCAGTGACCAGTGACCAGCGAAATTGACCAGTGACCAGTGACCAGAGACCAGTGACTAGCCAAATTGACCAGTGACCAGTGACCAGTGGCCAGCGGTAGTGACCAGTGACGAGTGACCAGTGATCAGTGACCAGTGAACAGTGACCAGTGACCAGTGACCAGTGACCAGCGAAAATGACCAGTGACCAGTGACCAGTGACCAGCGAAATTGACAAGTGACCAGTGACCAGTGAACAGTGACAAGTGACCAGTGACCAGTGACCAACGAAAGTGACCAGTGAACAGTGACCAGGGACCAGTGACCAGTGACGAGTGACCATTGACCAGCGAAAGTGAACAGTGACCAGTGACCAGTGACCAGTGACCAGTGACCAGTGACCAGCGAAAGTGACCAGTGACGAGTGACCAGTGACAAGTGACCAGTGACCAGTGACCAGTGACCAGTGACCAGTGACCAGTGACCAGCGAAAGTGACAAGTGACAAGTGACCAGTGACCAGTGACCAGTGACCAGTGACCAGTGACCTTTTTTTTTTTTTTTTTTTTTTATAGAGGGGGAAAATGCTTTATGCATACCCCGGCGCAAGAAATACCGGGGTTATGTGGGACTCCCCGGGATATCCCGGGCTACCCACTAAAAACCCACCTCTAGGTGCCGCCTTGCTACAGCCCCTAAGCTGGGGGGGGGGCTTAATATATTACTGCCCCCCCAGCCTCCCATCCACGGATGGGAGGGGTTCGCACCTTTACCGGTAATGGACACACCGATATTTCGCCTTAATCCCACCGTCGTCCATATAGGGGAGCGACGGGGGGAACCACCATGGTGCGTAGGGGAATACCCACCGCACTGAAATATAAATAAATAAATACAAATAAAACACCATAAAAAGCGGTGACGGAATAAATACGCGGATAAAAAGTAAAGTAATAAATAGAAAAATGAATAAGTAAATAAAATACTCCACCAAAAGCGGTGGCGGAATAAATACGCGGATAAAATAAAGTAGTGACAGGGTAAAAATAAAACACCAAAATGGTGGCGTGAAAAATACGCGGATAAAAGTAGGAATAAATAAGTAAATAAATAACATAAAATAAAATAAGTAAATAAATAAACACAAACACCCGGACACGACGGAATAAATACGCGGAAACACATCGGTCGGGACCTACTAAGACACTAAAGAATAGGGAGAGGATAAAATCATGCCCCACGGCCATGGGTCACCGACCACTGGCCGTGAGCCAGGGCACCAAAGACCCCCCGGGGGGGGTTGTCCTCCTCGCCTTAGCCGGCCTGGGGTTTCCACCCGCCGCTGGAGGGCCGTTCTTTCTTTTCCTGGCCCTCCGCCTATTCAGGAGCGCCCTGGCAGCCGCCTCCTCCCGGGCCCGTCTGCCCTGCTCCTCACGAGTCCTCTTTTCAAGCTCGACCTCCTTATGGGCTCTATCGCCCATAACTTTCTCGGCAAAGGCTCGGAAGGCCGTCCATTTCTCGGCCGAGCCCGCGGCCAACCCTATCACCGTGGCGACCGCCACCGGGGCACCCAGGGCCCCCTCCAACTCCGCACGTTCGGAGTTATAGGAGGGGCAGACGACCAGAACGTGCTCCGCATCGTCCCGGGCTGCCCCACAGTCGCCACACGCCGCGCAACTGGCCTTGCCGAGTCGGACCCGGAAGGAGGCGAAGGACCCGTGCGAGGTGAGCAGCTGCATGGTCCAGTAATCCATCTGGAGCAGCACACTCGCCCCGCAAAAGGTACGGACGGAGGCTACCAGCCTCCGGGTCCAGTTCTCTCTGTCGAATCCGTCCCAGAGAGTCTGCCACTCGATCATGGCATCCTCCAGGGCACTCCTTTTGAGGGCCGTGATCCTCGCACGAGCCTCCGCATCCACGGGAGGACCCCTACTAGCCGGGTCCCCAGCGGAGGCAAGGAACACAGCCCTCATCATTACGGCCCTGACATCCAGGGGCATTCTGCCAGCCAGGACGCAGACCGCCTGGTGCGCCACGGTCCTATAAGCGGTGGTGGTCCTGATCAGGGCCGACCTCTGAGAACGCCTCAGAATGGCCCTGTTCACTTTAACGTTCAGGGCACCGGCCCACGCCGGGGCGGCGTACAGAACCACCGACTCCCAGACCGCGTAATACAGGCGCCTGGCGTGTCTCGAGGGACCCCTGGTGTTGGGCAGGAGGGACGCGAGCGCTCCCACGAGTTTATCGGCTCGCATAGTCGCGTCAACTAGATGTAATTTAAAACGCCTCCTGCAATCCAACGTCACCCCAAGGTACCGGAGTGACCTCCCCGAGACACATTTTGCCCCCAGGACGTCAAAGTCCATAATTTTTGCCGATCTTAGGCCAGCCAGCAGTACCACTTCGGTCTTCTGCGTGGCAATTTCCAGGCCGGCCGTCCCGAACCAATGCCTGACCTTGCCCATCGCGGCCCCCATCATCGCCTCCAATTGTGGAACGTCCCTCGCCGAGAAAAGCAGGGCAAGGTCATCCGCGTAGGCTACCGCCTTCATAAACCGCCCCGTGTTGAGGTCGGTTAAAACTCCGTCGTAAACGATGTTCCATAAAAATGGGCCGAGGACCGATCCCTGCGGGACACCCGCCAGGATCTCCCTGTCCACGCGTGCCATAGGGGTGTAGGCCGTCACCCATCTGTCAGAGAGATAGTCCTTCATGACACTAAGGACGGCCCTCGACACCCCTCTCCTGTCCAATTCCGCAAGGATCAGGTCCCAGCCCAGGGTGTTGAACGCGTTTTTAACATCGAGGGTGACCATGGCACAAATCCGTTTCTTCGTTTTCGCCACGCAGCCTTCCGCGAAGCTGGTGACCTCCAGGATCGCGTTGACCGTGCCACGGCCCCTCCTGAAACCAAACTGGCTAGGGTGGAACGGGTCACTGCCAATTTGACACTCGATCACCGCCTTCATGATGTGCTCCCACACCTTACTCAAGGCGGGGAGCACACTTATGGGTCTAAAAGCCCCGGGAGTCATAGGGTCCTTGCCCGGCTTCGGGATCAGGACCAGTCTTGCCCGTTTCCAAGACGGGGGAATCGTCCCCCGCCTCAGCGTGTCGTGGACCATCTCCTTGATCTCCGAGGGGAACGCCTTCGCGATGCAGGCGACCACCTCGGACGGGACCGCGTCCATGCCAGGGGCCTTATTGGGTTTGATCCGCCCCACGGCATCCCACACCATCGCATCGTCGACGTCCCCGATGGTCTCCTCGATATCGGGCTCAACTACCCCCCGGCTAGGCACACCCCCCGTCCCAAAAAGGGGATAGGGGGGGGATATTGGTAGTGCGGGGGGGGTTACAAACAGGGTCCCGATCGCTTCCCGGACCTGCGCTGGTGACATCACGAGCCTCTGGGGGGGCCCCTTCAGACGGGACATGACGCACTTATAGGGCTTCCCCCAGGGATCGACGTCCACCAGCGCGTGGAGGTCCCTCCATTGGGCCTCTTTGGCCCTCCAAATCTTATACTGGACCTCTTTGCAGGCGCCGAGGTATGCCAGCCTGGCCACCTCGACGTCCGCGGCCTTCCTCTTCCTCTTCTTTTGATAGGCCCTACGTTTCCGGAATGACTCCCTCCGGGCTTCGGCGATGTCCTCGTTCCACCAGCCGTTGGGTTTCCTCGAACCCCGCGGAACGGACTTTAGCGGCAAGGTGGAACGAGTTACCTCCTCGAGGGTCCTTTGTAGCTTCGCAGCCCTCGGCTCGTCAGCGGGCACCAGTACCCCCTGATCGTGCGACCCGTGGTCGTTTAGGTGTCCGAACACCCGGGCCACCACGTCAGGATCCATACCCTTCGTCGAATACCGCCGACAGACCACAGCCCGTGCAGGACCTCTCGTCCTCCTGATGCTGTGGAGCACGTAGCTGTGGTCCGAGTACGAGGGCTGACTGAGGACCTCGCTCTTAAGTCCCCGGGCAGTGACCCGATCCACCGACATAATGTCGATGAACGACTTACGGCCATTGCGTTCAAACGTATGTTTGAATCTGTCGGGGACCCTTACAGGCACCAGCCCGTGCCTCCCCAACAGATCCAGGATTGCCGTCCCCTTTCTATCCAGACGGCAACCCCCCCAGGCGGGGGACCTCGCGTTCCAGTCCCCCGCCAGCACAGCTCCTATACCCGCCGCTCTCTTCTCGACGAGAATCCCCTCGATCGTGTCGAGGAAACTCCCAAACTCCGGGAGCTTGGTCTTCGGGGAGCAGTAGCAGCTTATGAGGACCTTACCCTCCCAGCTGACAGCCGCTACTCCATTTGCGACCACTGGGCGCCACATCGTCGGAAAGTGGCCATTAAAGCCCGTGACCCAGATGGCCGCATCCCCGCTCGCGTCATTAAACCAATACTTCTGCTGGCGGTAGGGCTCAGAAATGATAACCACGTCTACCGCCAGCTCAGACATGGTGTGCTCCATCAGGTCTTGCGCAAGGCGGCACCTGTTGAGATTAATCTGGGCGATCCTAAGGGCCATCCCCAGGGCCATTACCGCCATAACCCCTCGGCTCCGTCCTGGGTTTACTAATACCGCTTGACGGCCTGTTAAAAGGGCACGCCAGGGACGCCGTAACATGGGCAATCCTGGGCCCAGTCAGCCCCTCCTTCGAACATATACCGCACTTGGGGGGGTTGGAGCACCGGGCTATTAGGTGGTCGGTCGCCCCACACCTCCTACATAGCTCCTTCCCCTCATCCACGGTGGGGCACTCCCTCGCCATGTGCCCGACCATATGGCAACGGAAGCATCTGGTAATGCGAGGGAGAACTCTGGCCCTTGCCCACGTGAGGCCAGACCTGAAGCGAACCCCGCCCTCGCGGAGGTTGCTCAGGTCATTAAGGGCGGCCTCCACCACCGCTGTCTGGGTGCCCCTCGGGCCCAACCTCAGGGTCCTCAACTTAAGCCCTTCAGGGGGGACCTTGAGGGCCCCACCTAGGTCTTGTAAAATCTCGGGGCCCTCAACCATAGGGTCCAAGTCCCTTAATTCGAGGGACACCCTATTCTGCAGCGGGGTGCAGACCAACCCCGCCCCAATCTTTCCTCTGATATTCTGGGCCAGAGTCTCCGCATTCGTGCCCTTCTCTATTTCCAACAGGATGTGGCCCTGGTGGGATTTCTTGACACCTTTAACCCCCATCAGGGTCTCCCTACCCTTCGAAAGGAGGAGCTTGTAGGTGTCAAGATACGACGCCGTTGGAGGGACCCTTACTAGGACCGCCTCAGGTCTCTTTCTCGCTTGGGGGGGGGGGCTTCGGGGGAGGAGGGGGAATCTTCTTCCCCTCCTGTCCGCCCCTAGAGTTAGCCCCCCTGGGCTTGCCGGGGGTCCCGGGAGACCCCACCTGCCCCCCCTGCGCCTGCCGCGGTTGTTGCTTGCGGGACAGCGCCGGTGGCGGCCGCTGCTGCTGCAGCAGCTGCTGTTGCTGCTGGAGCTGCAGCAGCTGTTGCTGCAGCTGTTGATGTTGCTGCTGCAGCCGCTGTTGTTGCTGCAGATGTTGCCGCAGCTGCTGCTGCTGCTGCTTCTGGCCCTGCTGAAGTTGCGGCCGCAGCAGCGGCTGTTGATGTTGCTGCTGCTGTCCCGGCAGGGGGAGCCACTGGAGTTGCCGCACGACCCGATCAGGCCCCTGGGGGGGAGAGGGCCACTGCGGCCACAGCTGCGACTGCACAGACGCCAGAGTCGGTCGCAGCAGCGGCCACTGATGGGGGGGTAGGCCCTTCCCTAGCCCCCACTGCCCCATAGATGGGCCAGCGGCGAGCTTCTGGGCCTGGAGGTCCCTAGCTCTGGCCTCCTTGCGCTCCCTCCTAATCTGGCCCTTTGACCTGACCACGGCCATGGGCCCCTCGCTCTCCATCTCACTCCCCAGGAGTGTCCCCACCTCCTCGAGGGGAGGCAGAGGCGCGGCTCCCTCCGGTGGGGGTATACCAGCCCCGGCTCTATCCGCCGGGGGGCCCGGTCCCACCGGCAAGCCCTCTCCGGCCTCCGTCAAGGCCCTCTTCTTGTTCGCCTCCTGCGGCGGCGACGGGGAGTCCCTGGACCTCTTACTTACCCCCGCTCCAGGGGGCCTCGGTACCACGCCGCCAGGGACTGTGGATTGGGCGATACTCCCCCCCGTGTCCATAACTCGGCCCATCTGTAGCTCCATCGTATGCTTCCTGGGGGCCTCCTTCCACCTGGAGACCTCTCCCGCGGTGGCCACCTCCGTAACCGTGGCCACCGCCCTTTCGCACCTCCTGGTCACTTTGCCCAGGAAGCCGATCACCCACTTTACCGAGGCCACCTTCGAGGACGCCTTCCTCTCGGTAAACTCCCTGGTGGCCTTACCACAATCTCCTATCACCTCCCTCAGGAGGGCGACCGCTTCGGCCAGACGGAGGCCGGAGACCCCGTCCGGTACGCCGCCCCCGATCTGGGTAGCGACGACCGTGGCCTTCACACCTTGCATGGGCGGCGCCGCCGAGTTCGTCACGACGGCAGCCGCCCCATCCCGCTCGCACGGGTTAACACCCAGGCCCTCGCCAACTTCGTCGGCCCCCGAGGTCGAGCTGTCCTTCCCCTCCACTACTGGGTTCTTGGGGGCCAACTCCTTGGTTCCGCTACCGGACGGGGTCGAGGGCGGAGGGGTCCTTGTCAGGCCCCTCCCCTTGAAGATTCCCGTAGGCGGGTCCTCCGTGGCACCACCCAGGGGGAGCTGTACCGGGTCAGACAGACCCACCCTCCCCACGGCTTTCTCCTTGGGTGAGGGGGTCTCCGGGATGAGGCACGGCCCCAAATCCCTCACCGATTTGGTCCTCTGCAGCCATGCCTCAACCCCACCTATCGCATCAATCCGAACAGTATCCTTCTCGAGATCCGTAAAAGACTTGCCTTGGTCCACAGCTGTGACTTTTTCCGGGGAGGCCTCCCCGGTGGCACCGGCCCGCTGCGTCAGCACGGTGTCAATGGCAACCATACCTCCCATCACGCTACCATCATTGCGCGAGGGCCCCGCCATTATTTCAGGGATCACCGAGTTTTTAACATCCGAGGCTCGGTTTTTCTCTGACATAACTTCATAGGGTATGTCTTAAGGGCGACGGCCCTACCGCCCAGCGGGTTTCGCCAAACACTCGGACCCGATGAACGGTCATAGCAGCAAACAAGACGGCCGGACCCCTAGTGCTGCAAAGGGTCCCAACCCAGGCCGTGTGGGTCACTCGTTCTCCCATCCAATAAGGAGTCCGCACTCCGGTCAAGAAAAGTCGGGACCCCAACGGAGGGCCCCACCCGTCCCATCGCAACAGCGAAGGGAGGGGAGGGAACCACCCGAGGGGAAGTACTACTCCCGAAGATAATAATCTATTTCTATGTTTCAGGTACAAAAGGCACACAGGCCGTACCCGGCACGACGCGTGGCGTACACTCACCGTCAGGTAAGACCGAACAGGAGTTGGGCTCGGAATACTTTGTGCCGGAATCTCGTTCTTCTTCCAGGCACCGCCACCGCACCCGGATGGGGGACTCCCACCCGCGGGCACCCACAAGGCGTCCACGGCGCCCACAAAATTGAAGTCCGGGGGAGATAAGGGCAACAGGGGGGAAACATCCCCGGACACACCAAACAAGAGACGAACACACAAGGACCCCGTCCCGCATACGTCACATGACGCGCATGGGACGGGGGGGAGTTGGGGTAAGGAAACGGGGGCCCACCCCACCACGTCCCGCATACGCCGAAGCGCGCATAGGGCGGGGGAGCAGGGGGGAAGGGGGGGAAACACACACCCATCCCGCATACGCCAGAGGCGCGCATGGGATGGGGGGCACCACGGGATAGGGGAAACAAACACACAGCCCATCCCGCAAACGCCGAAGCGCGCATGGGATGGGAGGACACAAGGAGGGATACACGAGTACACACCCATCCCGCATACGCCGAAGCGCGCATGGGATGAGGAGGGAGGGAGGGAAACGACTAGGAGGGGAGGAGGGCGGGGAGAGTCACCCACCAATCCCGCATACGTCAAGGACGCGCAGGGATGGGGGGAAAACCTGGGGAGGAGAATTGGAGGGTGGAAGACTTGGGGGGGGCCACCCGCACCACCACAACCCGCATACGCCAAGGCGCGCATAGGATGGGGGGTGCAGGGGGAAAAAAGGGGGGAGGGTCATCCTGCACCACCACGTCCCGCATACGCCAATGCGCGCTAGGACGGGGGCAACAGGGAGGGGGAAGAACGGGTGCCCCAGCGTCCCATCCCGCATACGTCCGAAACGCGCATAGGACAGGCCGTGGGGCACAAGAGGGACAGACCCCACCCCTCCCACCCCGCTACGACGAGGCGCGCATAGGGCGGGACGAGAGAGGGGGGAAAAACGGGGGGGGCAACCTGCACCACCGCATCCCGCAACGCCATCAATGCGCGCATAGGACGGGGGTGCAGGGGGGGGTGCCCCGCCCCTCCCACCCCGCTACGACGACGCGCGCATAGGGCAGGAAGGGGGGGAAGGGGGGCAGAGACAAAATACAAAGGGGGGAGGGGGGAAGGCACGACACACAAGGGGGGGCGAGCATCCCGCATACGCCCGGTGGCGCGCATGGGATGCAGGGGGGACCCGACTGGGTAACGACGCCCACCTCGTATACTGCGTGGGATCCGGCCCACGTCTGCTTTTGGCCAACCCTTAGCCAGGAAGGCAGCATCCCCCATCAGCAACTGCGCGAGGAACAGTTACCTCGCGCAGCGTCCGAAGGGGAACATAGCCGCCTTCCCAGAGCCCCCTCACCACGCTCAAGGCGGTTGACCCTGGAGGGGGAGTGACCAGTGACCTGTGACCAGCGAAAGTGACCAGTGACCAGTGTCCAGTGACCAGTGACCAGTGACCAGTGACCAGTGACCAGTGACCAGTGACCAGTGACCAGTGACCAGTGACCAGCGAAAGTGACAGGTGACCAGTGACCAGTGACCAGTGACCAGTGACCAGTGACCAGTGACCAGTGACCAGTGACCAGCGAAAGTGACCAGTGACCAGTGAATAGTGACCAGCGAAATTGACCATTTTCCAGTGACCAGTGATAAGTGACCAGTGACCAGTGACCAGCGAAAGTGACCAGTGACCAGTGACCAGGGACCAGTGACCAGCGAAAGTGACCAGTGACCAGTGACCAGTGACCAGAGACTAGCCAAATTGAGCAGTGAGCAGTGACCAGTGACCAGTGACCAGTGACCAGCGAAATTGACCAGTGACCAGCGAAAGTGACCAGTGACCAGTGACCAGTTACCAGGGACCAGTGACCAGCGAAAGTGACCAGTGACCAGTGACCAGTGACCAGTGACTATCCAAATTGAGCAGTGAGCAGTGACCAGTGACCAGTGACCAGTGACCAGTGACCAGTGACCAGCGAAATTGACCAGTGACCATTGACCAGTGACCAGCGAAAGTGACCAGTGACGAGTGACCTGTGACAAGTGACCAGTGACCAGCGACCAGTGACCAGTGACCATTGACCAGTGACCAGCGAAATTGACCAGTGACCATTGACCAGTGACCAGCGAAAGTGACCAGTGACGAGTGACCTGTGACAAGTGACCAGTGACCAGCGACCAGTGACCAGTGACCACTGACCAGTGACCAGCGACCAGTGACCAGTGACCAGTGACCAGTGAACAGTGACCAGTGACCAGTGACCAGTGACCAACGAAATTGACCAGTTTCCAGTGACCAGTGATAAGTGACCAGTGACCAGTGACCAGCGAAAGTGACCAGTGAACAGTGATCAGCGAAATTGACCAGTGACCATTGACCAGTGACCAGCGAAAGTGACCAGTGACGAGTGACCAGTGACAAGTGACCAGTGACAAGTGACCAGTGACCACTGACCAGTGACCAGTGACCAGCGACCAGTGACCAGTGACCAGTGACCAAAGACCAGTGACTAGCCAAATTGAGCAGTGAGCAGTGACCAGTGACCAGTGACCAGTGACCATTGACCAGTGACCAGCGAAATTGACCAGTGACCATTGACCAGTGACCAGCGAAAGTGACCAGTGACGAGTGACCTGTGACAAGTGACCAGTGACCAGCGACCAGTGACCAGTGAACAGTGACCAGTGAACAGTGACCTGTGACCAGCGACCAGTGACCAGTGACCAGTGACCAGTGAACAGTGACCAGTGACCAGTGACCAGTGACCAACGAAAATGACCAGTGACCAGTGACCAGTGACCAGCGAAATTGACCAGTGACCAGTGACCAGTGACCAGTGACCAGTGACCAGTGACCAGTGACCAGTGACCAGCGACCAGTGACCAGTGACCAGTGACCAGTGACCAGTGAACAGTGACCATTGACCAGTGACCAGTGACCAACGAAAATGACCAGTGACCAGTGACCAGTGACCAGCGAAATTGACCAGTGACCAGTGACCAGTGACCAGTGGCCAGTGACCAGTGACCAGTGACCAGTGACCACTGACCATCGAAAGTGACCAGTGACCAGTGACCAGTGACCAGTGACCAGTGACCAGTGACCAGTGACCAGTGACCAGCGAAAGTGACCAGTGACCAGTGACCAGTGACCAGCGAAATTGACCAGTGACCAGTGACCAGAGACCAGTGACTAGCCAAATTGACCAGTGACCAGTGACCAGTGGCCAGCGGTAGTGACCAGTGACAAGTGACCAGTGACCACTGACCAGTGACCAGTGACCAGCGACCAGTGACCAGTGACCAGTGACCAGGGACCTGTGACCAGCGAAAGTGACCAGTGACCAGTGACCAGTGACAAGTGACTAGCCAAATTGAGCAGTGAGCAGTGACCAGTGACCAGTGACCAGTGACCAGCGAAATTGACCAGTGACCAGCGAAAGTGACCAGTGACGAGTGACCTGTGACAAGTGACCAGTGACCAGCGACCAGTGACCAGTGACCAGTGACCAGTGACCAGTGACCAGTGACCAGTGAATAGTGACCAGCGAAATTGACCAGTTTCCAGTGACCAGTGATAAGTGACCAGTGACCAGTGACCAGCGAAAGTGACCAGTGAACAGTGATCAGCGAAATTGACCAGTGACCATTGACCAGTGAACAGCGAAAGTGACCAGTGACGAGTGACCAGTGACAAGTGACCAGTGACAAGTGACCAGTGACCACTGACCAGTGACCAGTGACCAGCGACCAGTGACCAGTGACCAGGGACCAGTGACCAGCGAAAGTGACCCGTGACCAGTGACCAGTGACCAGTGACTAGCCAAATTGAGCAGTGAGCAGTGACCAGTGACCAGTGACCAGTGACCAGTGACCAGTGACCAGTGACCAGCGAAATTGACCAGTGACCATTGACCAGTGACCAGCGAAAGTGACCAGTGACGAGTGACCTGTGACAAGTGACCAGTGACCAGCGACCAGTGACCAGTGACCAGTGACCAGTGAACAGTGACCAGTGACCAGTGACCAGTGACCAGCGAAAATGACCAGTGACCAGCGAAAATGACCAGTGACCAGTGACCAGTGACCAGCGAAATTGACCAGTGACCAGTGACCAGTGAACAGTGACAAGTGACCAGTGACCAGTGACCAACGAAAGTGACCAGTGAACAGTGACCAGGGACCAGTGACCAGTGACGAGTGACCAGTGACCAGCGAAAGTGAACAGTGACCATTGACCAGTGACCAGCGAAAGTGACCAGTGACGAGTGACCTGTGACAAGTGACCAGTGACCAGTGACCAGGGACCAGTGACCAGCGAAAGTGACCAGTGACCAGTGACCAGTGACCAGTGACTATCCAAATTGAGCAGTGAGCAGTGACCAGTGACCAGTGACCAGTGACCAGTGACCAGTGACCAGCGAAATTGACCAGTGACCATTGACCAGTGACCAGCGAAAGTGACCAGTGACGAGTGACCTGTGACAAGTGACCAGTGACCAGCGACCAGTGACCAGTGACCATTGACCAGTGACCAGCGAAATTGACCAGTGACCATTGACCAGTGACCAGCGAAAGTGACCAGTGACGAGTGACCTGTGACAAGTGACCAGTGACCAGCGACCAGTGACCAGTGACCAGTGACCAGTGAACAGTGACCAGTGACCAGCGACCAGTGACCAGTGACCAGTGACCAGTGAACAGTGACCAGTGACCAGTGACCAGTGACCAGTGACCAACGAAATTGACCAGTTTCCAGTGACCAGTGATAAGTGACCAGTGACCAGTGACCAGCGAAAGTGACCAGTGAAAAGTGATCAGCGAAATTGACCAGTGACCATTGACCAGTGACCAGCGAAAGTGACCAGTGACGAGTGACCAGTGACATGTGACTAGCCAAATTGAGCAGTGAGCAGTGACCAGTGACCAGTGACCAGTGACCAGTGACCAGTGACCAGTGACCAGCGAAATTGACCAGTGACCATTGACCAGTGACCAGCGAAAGTGACCAGTGACGAGTGACCTGTGACAAGTGACCAGTGACCAGCGACCAGTGACCAGTGACCAGTGACCAGTGACCAGCGAAAATGACCAGTGACCAGCGAAAATGACCAGTGACCAGTGACCAGTGACCAGCGAAATTGACCAGTGACCAGTGACCAGTGAACAGTGACAAGTGACCAGAGACCAGTGACCAACGAAAGTGACCAGTGAACAGTGACCAGGGACCAGTGACCAGTGACGAGTGACCAGTGACCAGCGAAAGTGAACAGTGACCATTGACCAGTGACCAGCGAAAGTGACCAGTGACGAGTGACCTGTGACAAGTGACCAGTGACCAGTGACCAGGGACCAGTGACCAGCGAAAGTGACCAGTGACCAGTGACCAGTGACCAGTGACTATCCAAATTGAGCAGTGAGCAGTGACCAGTGACCAGTGACCAGTGACCAGTGACCAGTGACCAGTGACCAGTGACCAGCGAAATTGACCAGTGACCATTGACCAGTGACCAGCGAAAGTGACCAGTGACGAGTGACCTGTGACAAGTGACCAGTGACCAGCGACCAGTGACCAGTGACCAGTGACCAGTGACCAGTGACCAGCGAAATTGACCAGTGACCAGTGACCAGTGACCAGTGACCAGTGACCAGTGACCAGTGACCAGCGAAAGTGACCAGTGACCAGGGACCAGTGACCAGTGACCAGCGAAATTGACCAGTGATCAGTGACCAGTGACCAGTGACAAGTGACCAGTGACCAGTGAGCAGCGAAAGTGACCAGTGAACAGTGACCAGTGACCAGTGACCAGCAAAATTGACCAGCAAAATTGACCAGTGACCAGTGACCAGTGACCAATGACCAGTGACCAGTGACCAGTGACCAGTGACCATTGACCAGTGACCAGCGAAAGTGACCAGTGACGAGTGACCTGTGACAAGTGACCACTGACCAGCGACCAGTGACCAGTGACCATTGACCAGTGACCAGCGAAATTGACCAGTGACCATTGACCAGTGACCAGCGAAAGTGACCAGTGACGAGTGACCTGTGACAAGTGACCAGTGACCAGCGACCAGTGACCAGTGACCACTGACCAGTGACCAGCGACCAGTGACCAGTGACCAGTGACCAGTGAACAGTGACCAGTGACCAGTGACCAGTGACCAACGAAATTGACCAGTTTCCAGTGACCAGTGATAAGTGACCAGTGACCAGTGACCAGCGAAAGTGACCAGTGAACAGTGATCAGCGAAATTGACCAGTGACCATTGACCAGTGACCAGCGAAAGTGACCAGTGACGAGTGACCAGTGACAAGTGACCAGTGACAAGTGACCAGTGACCACTGACCAGTGACCAGTGACCAGCGACCAGTGACCAGTGACCAGTGACCAGTGACCAGTGACTAGCCAAATTGAGCAGTGAGCAGTGACCAGTGACCAGTGACCAGTGACCATTGACCAGTGACCAGCGAAATTGACCAGTGACCATTGACCAGTGACCAGCGAAAGTGACCAGTGACGAGTGACCTGTGACAAGTGACCAGTGACCAGCGACCAGTGACCAGTGAACAGTGACCAGTGAACAGTGACCTGTGACCAGCGACCAGTGACCAGTGACCAGTGACCAGTGAACAGTGACCAGTGACCAGTGACCAGTGACCAACGAAAATGACCAGTGACCAGTGACCAGTGACCAGCGAAATTGACCAGTGACCAGTGACCAGTGACCAGTGACCAGTGACCAGTGACCAGTGACCAGTGACCAGTGACCAGCGACCAGTGACCAGTGACCAGTGACCAGTGACCAGTGAACAGTGACCATTGACCAGTGACCAGTGACCAACGAAAATGACCAGTGACCAGTGACCAGTGACCAGCGAAATTGACCAGTGACCAGTGACCAGTGACCAGTGACCAGTGACCACTGACCATCGAAAGTGACCAGTGACCAGTGACCAGTGACCAGTGACCAGTGACCAGTGACCAGTGACCAGTGACCAGTGACCAGCGAAAGTGACCAGTGACCAGTGACCAGTGACCAGCGAAATTGACCAGTGACCAGTGACCAGAGACCAGTGACTAGCCAAATTGACCAGTGACCAGTGACCAGTGGCCAGCGGTAGTGACCAGTGACCAGTGACCAGTGACCAGTGACCAGTGACCAGTGACCAGCGAAAGTGACCAGTGACCAGTGAATAGTGACCAGCGAAATTGACCAGTTTCCAGTGACCAGTGATAAGTGACCAGTGACAAGTGACCAGTGACCACTGACCAGTGACCAGTGACCAGCGACCAGTGACCAGTGACCAGTGACCAGGGACCTGTGACCAGCGAAAGTGACCAGTGACCAGTGACCAGTGACAAGTGACTAGCCAAATTGAGCAGTGAGCAGTGACCAGTGACCAGTGACCAGTGACCAGCGAAATTGACCAGTGACCAGCGAAAGTGACCAGTGACGAGTGACCTGTGACAAGTGACCAGTGACCAGCGACCAGTGACCAGTGACCAGTGACCAGTGACCAGTGACCAGTGACCAGTGAATAGTGACCAGCGAAATTGACCAGTTTCCAGTGACCAGTGATAAGTGACCAGTGACCAGTGACCAGCGAAAGTGACCAGTGAACAGTGATCAGCGAAATTGACCAGTGACCATTGACCAGTGAACAGCGAAAGTGACCAGTGACGAGTGACCAGTGACAAGTGACCAGTGACAAGTGACCAGTGACCACTGACCAGTGACCAGTGACCAGCGACCAGTGACCAGTGACCAGGGACCAGTGACCAGCGAAAGTGACCCGTGACCAGTGACCAGTGACCAGTGACTAGCCAAATTGAGCAGTGAGCAGTGACCAGTGACCAGTGACCAGTGACCAGTGACCAGTGACCAGTGACCAGCGAAATTGACCAGTGACCATTGACCAGTGACCAGCGAAAGTGACCAGTGACGAGTGACCTGTGACAAGTGACCAGTGACCAGCGACCAGTGACCAGTGACCAGTGACCAGTGAACAGTGACCAGTGACCAGTGACCAGTGACCAGCGAAAATGACCAGTGACCAGCGAAAATGACCAGTGACCAGTGACCAGTGACCAGCGAAATTGACCAGTGACCAGTGACCAGTGAACAGTGACAAGTGACCAGTGACCAGTGACCAACGAAAGTGACCAGTGAACAGTGACCAGGGACCAGTGACCAGTGACGAGTGACCAGTGGCCAGCGAAAGTGAACAGTGACCATTGACCAGTGACCAGCGAAAGTGACCAGTGACGAGTGACCTGTGACAAGTGACCAGTGACCAGTGACCAGGGACCAGTGACCAGCGAAAGTGACCAGTGACCAGTGACCAGTGACCAGTGACTATCCAAATTGAGCAGTGAGCAGTGACCAGTGACCAGTGACCAGTGACCAGTGACCAGTGACCAGCGAAATTGACCAGTGACCATTGACCAGTGACCAGCGAAAGTGACCAGTGACGAGTGACCTGTGACAAGTGACCAGTGACCAGCGACCAGTGACCAGTGACCATTGACCAGTGACCAGCGAAATTGACCAGTGACCATTGACCAGTGACCAGCGAAAGTGACCAGTGACGAGTGACCTGTGACAAGTGACCAGTGACCAGCGACCAGTGACCAGTGACCAGTGACCAGTGAACAGTGACCAGTGACCAGCGACCAGTGACCAGTGACCAGTGACCAGTGAACAGTGACCAGTGACCAGTGACCAGTGACCAGTGACCAACGAAATTGACCAGTTTCCAGTGACCAGTGATAAGTGACCAGTGACCAGTGACCAGCGAAAGTGACCAGTGAACAGTGATCAGCGAAATTGACCAGTGACCATTGACCAGTGACCAGCGAAAGTGACCAGTGACGAGTGACCAGTGACATGTGACTAGCCAAATTGAGCAGTGAGCAGTGACCAGTGACCAGTGACCAGTGACCAGTGACCAGTGACCAGTGACCAGCGAAATTGACCAGTGACCATTGACCAGTGACCAGCGAAAGTGACCAGTGACGAGTGACCTGTGACAAGTGACCAGTGACCAGCGACCAGTGACCAGTGACCAGTGACCAGTGACCAGCGAAAATGACCAGTGACCAGCGAAAATGACCAGTGACCAGTGACCAGTGACCAGCGAAATTGACCAGTGACCAGTGACCAGTGAACAGTGACAAGTGACCAGAGACCAGTGACCAACGAAAGTGACCAGTGAACAGTGACCAGGGACCAGTGACCAGTGACGAGTGACCAGTGACCAGCGAAAGTGAACAGTGACCATTGACCAGTGACCAGCGAAAGTGACCAGTGACGAGTGACCTGTGACAAGTGACCAGTGACCAGTGACCAGGGACCAGTGACCAGCGAAAGTGACCAGTGACCAGTGACCAGTGACCAGTGACTATCCAAATTGAGCAGTGAGCAGTGACCAGTGACCAGTGACCAGTGACCAGTGACCAGTGACCAGTGACCAGCGAAATTGACCAGTGACCATTGACCAGTGACCAGCGAAAGTGACCAGTGACGAGTGACCTGTGACAAGTGACCAGTGACCAGCGACCAGTGACCAGTGACCAGTGACCAGTGACCAGTGACCAGCGAAATTGACCAGTGACCAGTGACCAGTGACCAGTGACCAGTGACCAGTGACCAGTGACCAGCGAAAGTGACCAGTGACCAGGGACCAGTGACCAGTGACCAGCGAAATTGACCAGTGATCAGTGACCAGTGACCAGTGACAAGTGACCAGTGACCAGTGAGCAGCGAAAGTGACCAGTGAACAGTGACCAGTGACCAGTGACCAGCAAAATTGACCAGCAAAATTGACCAGTGACCAGTGACCAGTGACCAATGACCAGTGACCAGTGACCAGTGACCAGTGACCATTGACCAGTGACCAGCGAAAGTGACCAGTGACGAGTGACCTGTGACAAGTGACCAGTGACCAGCGACCAGTGACCAGTGACCATTGACCAGTGACCAGCGAAATTGACCAGTGACCATTGACCAGCGACCAGTGACCAGTGACCACTGACCAGTGACCAGCGACCAGTGACCAGTGACCAGTGACCAGTGAACAGTGACCAGTGACCAGTGACCAGTGACCAACGAAATTGACCAGTTTCCAGTGACCAGTGATAAGTGACCAGTGACCAGTGACCAGCGAAAGTGACCAGTGAACAGTGATCAGCGAAATTGACCAGTGACCATTGACCAGTGACCAGCGAAAGTGACCAGTGACGAGTGACCAGTGACAAGTGACCAGTGACAAGTGACCAGTGACCACTGACCAGTGACCAGTGACCAGCGACCAGTGACCAGTGACCAGTGACCAGTGACCAGTGACTAGCCAAATTGAGCAGTGAGCAGTGACCAGTGACCAGTGACCAGTGACCATTGACCAGTGACCAGCGAAATTGACCAGTGACCATTGACCAGTGACCAGCGAAAGTGACCAGTGACGAGTGACCTGTGACAAGTGACCAGTGACCAGCGACCAGTGACCAGTGAACAGTGACCAGTGAACAGTGACCTGTGACCAGCGACCAGTGACCAGTGACCAGTGACCAGTGAACAGTGACCAGTGACCAGTGACCAGTGACCAGTGAACAGTGACCAGTGAACAGTGACCTGTGACCAGCGACCAGTGACCAGTGACCAGTGACCAGTGAACAGTGACCAGTGACCAGTGACCAGTGACCAACGAAAATGACCAGTGACCAGTGACCAGTGACCAGCGAAATTGACCAGTGACCAGTGACCAGTGACCAGTGACCAGTGACCAGTGACCAGTGACCAGTGACCAGCGACCAGTGACCAGTGACCAGTGACCAGTGACCAGTGAACAGTGACCATTGACCAGTGACCAGTGACCAACGAAAATGACCAGTGACCAGTGACCAGTGACCAGCGAAATTGACCAGTGACTAGTGACCAGTGACCAGTGACCAGTGACCAGTGACCAGTGACCAGCGAAAGTGACCAGTGACCAGTGACCAGTGGCCAGCGGTAGTGACCAGTGACCAGTGACCAGTGACCAGTGACCAGTGACCAGTGACCACTGACCATCGAAAGTGACCAGTGACCAGTGACCAGTGACCAGTGACCAGTGACCAGCGAAAGTGACCAGTGACCAGTGACCAGTGACCAGCGAAATTGACCAGTGACCAGTGACCAGAGACCAGTGACTAGCCAAATTGACCAGTGACCAGTGACCAGTGGCCAGCGGTAGTGACCAGTGACCAGTGACCAGTGACCAGTGACCAGTGACCAGTGACCAGTGACCAGTGACCAGTGACCAGTGACCAGCGAAAGTGACCAGTGACCAGTGAATAGTGACCAGCGAAATTGACCAGTTTCCAGTGACCAGTGATAAGTGACCAGTGACAAGTGACCAGTGACCACTGACCAGTGACCAGTGACCAGTGACCAGCGACCAGTGACCAGTGACCAGTGACCAGGGACCTGTGACCAGCGAAATTGACCAGTGACCATTGACCAGTGACCAGCGAAAGTGACCAGTGACGAGTGACCTGTGACAAGTGACCAGTGACCAGCGACCAGTGACCAGTGACCAGTGACCAGTGAACAGTGACCAGTGACCAGTGACCAGTGACCAGCGAAAATGACCAGTGACCAGCGAAAATGACCAGTGACCAGTGACCAGTGACCAGCGAAATTGACCAGTGACCAGTGACCAGTGAACAGTGAACAGTGACAAGTGACCAGTGACCAGTGACCAACGAAAGTGACCAGTGAACAGTGACCAGGGACCAGTGACCAGTGACGAGTGACCAGTGACCAGCGAAAGTGAACAGCGACCATTGACCAGTGACCAGCGAAAGTGACCAGTGACGAGTGACCTGTGACAAGTGACCAGTGACCAGTGACCAGGGACCAGTGACCAGCGAAAGTGACCAGTGACCAGTGACCAGTGACCAGTGACTATCCAAATTGAGCAGTGAGCAGTGACCAGTGACCAGTGACCAGTGACCAGTGACCAGCGAAATTGACCAGTGACCATTGACCAGTGACCAGCGAAAGTGACCAGTGACGAGTGACCTGTGACAAGTGACCAGTGACCAGCGACCAGTGACCAGTGACCATTGACCAGTGACCAGCGAAATTGACCAGTGACCATTGACCAGTGACCAGCGAAAGTGACCAGTGACGAGTGACCTGTGACAAGTGACCAGTGACCAGCGACCAGTGACCAGTGACCAGTGACCAGTGAACAGTGACCAGTGACCAGCGACCAGTGACCAGTGACCAGTGACCAGTGAACAGTGACCAGTGACCAGTGACCAGTGACCAACGAAATTGACCAGTTTCCAGTGACCAGTGATAAGTGACCAGTGACCAGTGACCAGCGAAAGTGACCAGTGAACAGTGATCAGCGAAATTGACCAGTGACCATTGACCAGTGACCAGCGAAAGTGACCAGTGACGAGTGACCAGTGACAAGTGACTAGCCAAATTGAGCAGTGAGCAGTGACCAGTGACCAGTGACCAGTGACCAGTGACCAGTGACCAGTGACCAGCGAAATTGACCAGTGACCATTGACCAGTGACCAGCGAAAGTGACCAGTGACGAGTGACCTGTGACAAGTGACCAGTGACCAGCGACCAGTGACCAATGACCAGTGACCAGTGAACAGTGACCAGTGACCAGTGACCAGTGACCAGCGAAAATGACCAGTGACCAGCGAAAATGACCAGTGACCAGTGACCAGTGACCAGCGAAATTGACCAGTGACCAGTGACCAGTGAACAGTGACAAGTGACCAGTGACCAGTGACCAACGAAAGTGACCAGTGAACAGTGACCAGGGACCAGTGACCAGTGACGAGTGACCAGTGACCAGCGAAAGTGAACAGTGACCATTGACCAGTGACCAGCGAAAGTGACCAGTGACCAGTGACCAGTGACCAGCGAAATTGACCAGTGACCAGTGACCAGAGACCAGTGACTAGCCAAATTGACCAGTGACCAGTGACCAGTGGCCAGCGGTAGTGACCAGTGACGAGTGACCAGTGATCAGTGACCAGTGAACAGTGACCAGTGACCAGTGACCAGTGACCAGCGAAAATGACCAGTGACCAGTGACCAGTGACCAGCGAAATTGACAAGTGACCAGTGACCAGTGAACAGTGACAAGTGACCAGTGACCAGTGACCAACGAAAGTGACCAGTGAACAGTGACCAGGGACCAGTGACCAGTGACGAGTGACCATTGACCAGCGAAAGTGAACAGTGACCAGTGACCAGTGACCAGTGACCAGTGACCAGTGACCAGCGAAAGTGACCAGTGACGAGTGACCAGTGACAAGTGACCAGTGACCAGTGACCAGTGACCAGTGACCAGTGACCAGTGACCAGCGAAAGTGACAAGTGACAAGTGACCAGTGACCAGTGACCAGTGACCAGTGACCAGTGACCTGTGACCAGCGAAAGTGACCAGTGACCAGTGTCCAGTGACCAGTGACCAGTGACCAGTGACCAGTGACCAGTGACCAGTGACCAGTGACCAGCGAAAGTGACAGGTGACCAGTGACCAGTGACCAGTGACCAGTGACCAGTGACCAGTGACCAGCGAAAGTGACCAGTGACCAGTGAATAGTGACCAGCGAAATTGACCATTTTCCAGTGACCAGTGATTAGTGACCAGTGACCAGTGACCAGCGAAAGTGACCAGTGACCAGTGACCAGGGACCAGTGACCAGCGAAAGTGACCAGTGACCAGTGACCAGTGACCAGAGACTAGCCAAATTGAGCAGTGAGCAGTGACCAGTGACCAGTGACCAGTGACCAGCGAAATTGACCAGTGACCAGCGAAAGTGACCAGTGACCAGTGACCAGTGACCAGGGACCAGTGACCAGCGAAAGTGACCAGTGACCAGTGACTATCCAAATTGAGCAGTGAGCAGTGACCAGTGACCAGTGACCAGTGACCAGTGACCAGTGACCAGTGACCAGCGAAATTGACCAGTGACCATTGACCAGTGACCAGCGAAAGTGACCAGTGACGAGTGACCTGTGACAAGTGACCAGTGACCAGCGACCAGTGACCAGTGACCATTGACCAGTGACCAGCGAAATTGACCAGTGACCATTGACCAGTGACCAGCGAAAGTGACCAGTGACGAGTGACCTGTGACAAGTGACCAGTGACCAGCGACCAGTGACCAGTGACCAGTGACCAGTGAACAGTGACCAGTGACCAGTGACCAGTGACCAACGAAATTGACCAGTTTCCAGTGACCAGTGATAAGTGACCAGTGACCAGTGACCAGCGAAAGTGACCAGTGAACAGTGATCAGCGAAATTGACCAGTGACCATTGACCAGTGACCAGCGAAAGTGACCAGTGACGAGTGACCAGTGACAAGTGACTAGCCAAATTGAGCAGTGAGCAGTGACCAGTGACCAGTGACCAGTGACCAGTGACCAGTGACCAGTGACCAGCGAAATTGACCAGTGACCATTGACCAGTGACCAGCGAAAGTGACCAGTGACGAGTGACCTGTGACAAGTGACCAGTGACCAGCGACCAGTGACCAGTGACCAGTGACCAGTGAACAGTGACCAGTGACCAGTGACCAGTGACCAGCGAAAATGACCAGTGACCAGCGAAAATGACCAGTGACCAGTGACCAGTGACCAGCGAAATTGACCAGTGACCAGTGACCAGTGACCAGTGACCAGTGACCAGTGACCAGTGACCAGCGAAAGTGACCAGTGACCAGTGACCAGTGACCAGTGACCAGTGACCAGTGACCAGTGACCAGTGACGAGTGACCATTGACCAGCGAAAGTGAACAGTGACCAGTGACCAGTGACCAGTGACCAGTGACCAGTGACCAGTGACCAGTGACCAGTGACCAGCGAAAGTGACCAGTGACCAGTGACCAGTGACCAGTGACCAGTGACCAGTGACAAGTGACCTGGGACCAGTGACCAGTGACCAGTGACCAGCGAAATTGGCCAGTGACCAGTGACCAGTGACCAGTAACCACTGACCAGCGAAAGTGACCAGTGAACAGTGACCAGTGACCAGTGACTTGTGACCAGTGACCAGTGACCAGTGACCAGTGACCAGTGACCAGCGAAAGTCACCAGTGACGAGTGACCAGTGACAAGTGACCAGTGACCAGTGACCATTGACCAGTGACCAGCGAAAGTGACTAGTGACGAGTGACCTGTGACAAGTGACCAGTGACCAGCGACCAGTGACCAGTGAACAGTGACCAGTGACCAGTGACCAGTGACCAGCGAAAATGACCAGTGACCAGCGAAAATGAACAGTGACCAGTGACCAGTGACCAGCGAAATTGACCAGTGACCAGTGACCAGTGAACAGTGACCAGTGACCAGTGACCAGTGACCAGTGACCAGCGAAAGTGACCAGTGACCAGTGACCAGTGACCAGCGAAATTGACCAGTGACCAGTGACCAGAGACCAGTGACTAGCCAAATTGACCAGTGACCAGTGATCAGTGGCCAGCGGTAGTGACCAGTGACCAGTGACCAGTGATCAGTGACCAGTGAACAGTGCCCAGTGACCAGTGACAAGTGACCAGCGAAAATGACCAGTGACCAGTGACCAGTGACCAGCGAAATTGACAAGTGACCAGTGACCAGTGAACAGTGACAAGTGACCAGTGACCAGTGACCAACGAAAGTGACCAGTGAACAGTGACCAGGGACCAGTGACCAGTGACGAGTGACCATTGACCAGCGAAAGTGACCAGTGACCAGTGAATAGTGACCAGCGAAATTGACCAGTTTCCAGTGACCAGTGACCAGTGACCAGTGACCAGTGACCAGTGACCAGTGACCAGCGAAAGTGACCAGTGACCAGTGACGAGTGACCAGTGACCAGTGACAAGTGACAAGTGACCAGCGACCAGTGACCAGTGACCAGTGACCAGTGAACAGTGACCAGTGACCAGTGACCAGTGACCAGTGACCAGCGAAAATGACCAGTGACCAGCGAAAATGACCAGTGACCAGTGACCAGTGACCAGCGAAATTGACCAGTGACCAGTGACCAGTGGCCAGCGGTAGTGACCAGTGACCAGTGACCAGTGACCAGTGACCAGTGACCAGTGCCCAGTGACCAGTGACCAGTGACCAGCGAAAGTGACCAGTGACCAGTGACCAGTGACCAGTGACCAGTGACCAGTGACAAGTGACAAGTGACCAGTGACCAGTGACCAGTGAACAGTGACCAGTGACCAGGGACCTGTGACCAGCGAAAGTGACCAGTGACCAGTGTCCAGTGACCAGTCACCAGTGACCAGTGACCAGTGACCAGTGACCAGTGACCAGCGAAAGTGACAGGTGACCAGTGACCAGTGACCAGTGACCAGTGACCAGTGACCAGCGAAAGTGACCAGTGACCAGTGAATAGTGACCAGCGAAATTGACCAGTTTCCAGTGACCAGTGATAAGTGACCAGTGAGCAGTGACCAGCGAAAGTGACCAGCGAACAGTGATCAGCGAAATTGACCAGTGACCATTGACCAGTGACCAGCGAAAGTGACCAGTGACCAGTGACAAGTGACCAGTGACCACTGACCAGTGACCAGTGACCAGCGACCAGTGACCAGTGACCAGCGAAAGTGACCAGTGACCAGTGACCAGTGACTAGCCAAATTGAGCAGTGAGCAGTGACCAGTGACCAGTGACCAGTGACCAGTGACCAGTGACCAGTGACCAGCGAAATTGTCCAGTGACCATTGACCAGTGACCAGCGAAAGTGACCAGTGACGAGTGACCTGTGACAAGTGACCAGTGACCAGCGACCAGTGACCAGTGACCAGTGACCAGTGAACAGTGACCAGTGACCAGTGACCAGTGACCAGCGAAAATGACCAGTGACCAGCGAAAATGACCAGTGACCAGTGACCAGTGACCAGCGAAATTGACCAGTGACCAGTGACCAGTGAACAGTGACCAGTGACCAGTGACCAGCGAAAGTGACCAGTGACCAGTGACCAGTGACCAGCGAAATTGACCAGTGACCAGTGACCAGCGAAAGTCACCAGTGACGAGTGACCAGTGACAAGTGACCAGTGACCAGTGACCATTGACCAGTGACCAGCGAAAGTGACTAGTGACGAGTGACCTGTGACAAGTGACCAGTGACCAGCGACCAGTGACCAGTGACCAGTGACCAGTGAACAGTGACCAGTGACCAGTGACCAGTGACCAGCGAAAATGACCAGTGACCAGCGAAAATGACCAGTGACCAGTGACCAGTGACCAGCGAAATTGACCAGTGACCAGTGACCAGTGAACAGTGACCAGTGACCAGTGACCAGTGACCAGTGACCAGCGAAAGTGACCAGTGACCAGTGACCAGTGACCAGCGAAATTGACCAGTGACCAGTGACCAGAGACCAGTGACTAGCCAAATTGACCAGTGACCAGTGACCAGTGGCCAGCGGTAGTGACCAGTGACCAGTGACCAGTGATCAGTGACCAGTGAACAGTGACCAGTGACGAGTGACCAGTGACCAGCGAAAATGACCAGTGACCAGTGACCAGTGACCAGCGAAATTGACAAGTGACCAGTGACCAGTGAACAGTGACAAGTGACCAGTGACCAGTGACCAACGAAAGTGACCAGTGAACAGTGACCAGGGACCAGTGACCAGTGACAAGTGACCAGTGACGAGTGACCTGTGACAAGTGACCAGTGACCAGCGACCAGTGACAGGTGACCAGTGACCAGTGAACAGTGACCAGTGACCAGTGACAAGTGACCAGTCACCAGTCACCAGTGACCAGCGACCAGTGACCAGAGACCAGTAACCAGTGACCAGTGACCAGTGACCACTGACCAGCGAAAGTGACCAGTGAACAGTGACCAGTGACCAGTGACCTGTGACCAGTGACCAGTGACCAGTGACCAGTGACCAGTGACCAGCGAAAGTGACCAGTGACGAGTGACCAGTGACAAGTGACCAGTGACCAGTGACCATTGACCAGTGACTAGTGACTAGTGACCAGTGACCAACGACCAGTGACCAGTGAACAGTGACCAGCGAAAGTGACCAGTGACCAGTGACCATTGACCAGCGACAAGTGACCAGTGACCAGTGACGAGTGACCAGTGACCAGTGACCAGTGACCAGTGACCAGTGACCAGCGAAAGTGACAAGTGACCAGTGACCAGTGACCAGTGACCAGTGACCAGCGAAAGTGACTAGTGACCAGTGACCAGTGACCAGTGACCAGTGACCAGTGACCAGTGACCAGCGAAAGTGACCAGTGACGAGTGACCAGTGACCAGTGAACAGTGACCAGTGACCAGTGACCAGTGACCAGCGAAAATGACCAGTGACCAGCGAAAATGAGCAGTGACCAGTGACCAGTGACCAGCGAAATTGACCAGTGACCAGTGACCAGTGAACAGTGACCAGTGACCAGTGACCAGTGACCAGCGAAAGTGACCAGTGACCAGTGACCAGTGACCAGCGAAATTGACCAGTGACCAGTGACCAGAGACCAGTGACTAGCCAAATTGACCAGTGACCAGTGACCAGTTGCCAGCGGTAGTGACCAGTGACCAGTGACCAGTGATCAGTGACCAGTGAACAGTGACCAGTGACCAGTGACCAGTGACCAGCGAAAATGACCAGTGACCAGTGACCAGTGACCAGCGAAATTGACAAGTGACCAGTGACCAGTGAACAGTGACAAGTGACCAGTGACCAGTGACCAACGAAAGTGACCAGTGAACAGTGACCAGGGACCAGTGACCAGTGACGAGTGACCATTGACCAGCGAAAGTGAACAGTGACCAGTGACCAGTGACCAGTGACCAGTGACCAGTGACCAGCGAAAGTGACCAGTGACCAGTGACCAGTGACCAGTGACCAGTGACCAGTGACAAGTGACCTGGGACCAGTGACCAGTGACCAGTGACCAGCGAAATTGGCCAGTGACCAGTGACCAGTGACCAGTAACCACTGACCAGCGAAAGTGACCAGTGAACAGTGACCAGTGACCAGTGACTTGTGACCAGTGACCAGTGACCAGTGACCAGTGACCAGTGACCAGCGAAAGTCACCAGTGACGAGTGACCAGTGACAAGTGACCAGTGACCAGTGACCATTGACCAGTGACCAGCGAAAGTGACTAGTGACGAGTGACCTGTGACAAGTGACCAGTGACCAGCGACCAGTGACCAGTGAACAGTGACCAGTGACCAGTGACCAGTGACCAGCGAAAATGACCAGTGACCAGCGAAAATGACCAGTGACCAGTGACCAGTGACCAGCGAAATTGACCAGTGACCAGTGACCAGTGAACAGTGACAAGTGACCACTGACCAGTGACCAGTGACCAGCGAAAGTGACCAGTGACCAGTGACCAGTGACCAGCGAAATTGACCAGTGACCAGTGACCAGAGACCAGTGACTAGACAAATTGACCAGTGACCAGTGACCAGTGGCCAGCGGTAGTGACCAGTGACCAGTGACCAGTGATCAGTGACCAGTGAACAGTGACCAGTGACCAGTGACCAGTGACCAGCGAAAATGACCAGTGACCAGTGACCAGTGACCAGCGAAATTGACAAGTGACCAGTGACCAGTGAACAGTGACAAGTGACCAGTGACCAGTGACCAACGAAAGTGACCAGTGAACAGTGACCAGGGACCAGTGACCAGTGACGAGTGACCATTGACCAGCGAAAGTGACCAGTGACCAGTGAATAGTGACCAGCGAAATTGACCAGTTTCCAGTGACCAGTGATAAGTGACCAGTGACCAGTGACCAGCGAAAGTGACCAGTGAACAGTGATCAGCGAAATTGACCAGTGACCATTGACCAGTGAACAGCGAAAGTGACCAGTGACGAGTGACCAGTGACAAGTGACCAGTGACCACTGACCAGTGACCAGTGACCAGCGACCAGTGACCAGTGACCAGTGACCAGAGACCAGTGACCAGCGAAAGTGACCCGTGACCAGTGACCAGTGACCAGTGACTAGCCAAATTGAGCAGTGAGCAGTGACCAGTGACCAGTGACCAGTGGCCAGTGACCAGTGACCAGTGAATAGTGACCAGCGAAATTGACCAGTTTCCAGTGACCAGTGATAAGTGACCAGTGACCAGTGACCAGCGAAAGTGACCAGTGAACAGTGATCAGCGAAATTGACCAGTGACCATTGACCAGTGAACAGCGAAAGTGACCAGTGACGAGTGACCAGTGACAAGTGACCAGTGACCACTGACCAGTGACC
Source organism: Andrena trimmerana (assembly GCA_951215215.1). Taxonomy (NCBI): domain Eukaryota; kingdom Metazoa; phylum Arthropoda; class Insecta; order Hymenoptera; family Andrenidae; genus Andrena; species Andrena trimmerana. Next base: position 21,027,458 of record OX578061.1, read on the forward strand.
AGTGACCAGCGACCAGTGACCAGTGACCAGTGACCAGGGACCAGTGACCAGCGAAAGTGACCCGTGACCAGTGACCAGTGACCAGTGACTAGCCAAATTGAGCAGTGAGCAGTGACCAGTGACCAGTGACCAGTGGCCAGTGACCAGTGACCAGTGACCAGCGAAATTGACCAGTGACCATTGACCAGTGACCAGCGAAAGTGACCAGTGACGAGTGACCTGTGACAAGTGACCAGCGACCAGTGACCAGTGACCATTGACCAGTGACCAGCGAAATTGACCAGTGACCATTGACCAGTGACCAGCGAAAGTGACCAGTGACGAGTGACCTGTGACAAGTGACCAGTGACCAGCGAAAATGAACAGTGACCATTGACCAGTGACCAGCGAAAGTGACCAGTGACGAGTGACCTGTGACAAGTGACCAGTGACCAGTGACCAGGGACCAGTGACCAGCGAAAGTGACCAGTGACCAGTGACTATCCAAATTGTGCAGTGAGCAGTGACCAGTGACCAGTGACCAGTGACCATTGACCAGTGACCAGCGAAATTGACCAGTGACCATTGACCAGTGACCAGCGAAAGTGACCAGTGACGAGTGACCTGTGACAAGTGACCAGTGACCAGCGACCAGTGACCAGTGACCAGTGACCAGTGAACAGTGACCAGTGACCAGCGACCAGTGACCAGTGACCAGTGACCAGTGAACAGTGACCAGTGACCAGTGACCAGTGACCAACGAAAATGACCAGTGACCAGTGACCAGTGACCAGCGAAATTGACCAGTGACCAGTGACCAGTGACCAGTGACCAGTGACCAGTGACCAGTGACCAGTGACCAGCGACCAGTGACCAGTGACCAGTGACCAGTGACCAGTGAACAGTGACCAGTGACCAGTGACCAGTGACCAACGAAAATGACCAGTGACCAGTGACCAGTGACCAGCGAAAGTGACCAGTGAACAGTGACCAGTGACCAGTGACCAGCAAAATTGACCAGCAAAATTGACCAGTGACCAGTGACCAGTGACCAATGACCAGTGACCAGTGACCAGTGACCAGTGACCAGTGACCAGTGACCAGTGACCAGCGACCAGTGACCAGTGACCATTGACCAGTGACCAGTGACCAGTGACCAGTGACCAGCGAAAGTGACCAGGGACAAGTGACCAGTGACCAGTGACCAGTGACCAGTGACCAGTGACCAGTGACCAGTGACCAGTGACAAGTGACCAGTGACCAGCGACCAGTGACCAGTGACCAGTGACCAGTGACCAGTGACCAGTGAACAGTGACCAGTGACCAGCGACCAGTGACCAGTGACCAGTGACCAGTGAACAGTGACCAGTGACCAGTGACCAGTGACCAACGAAAATGACCAGTGACCAGTGACCAGTGACCAGCGAAATTGACCAGTGACCAGTGACCAGTGACCAGTGACCAGTGACCAGTGACCAGTGACCAGTGACCAGTGACCAGCGACCAGTGACCAGTGACCAGTGACCAGTGACCAGTGAACAGTGACCAGTGACCAGTGACCAGTGACCAACGAAAATGACCAGTGACCAGTGACCAGTGACCAGCGAAATTGACCAGTGACCAGTGACCAGTGACCAGTGACCAGTGACCAGTGACCAGTGACCAGTGACCAGCGAAAGTGACCAGTGACCAGGGACCAGTGACCAGTGACCAGCGAAATAGACCAGTGATCAGTGACCAGTGACCAGTGACAAGTGACCAGTGACCAGTGAGCAGCGAAAGTGACCAGTGAACAGTGACCAGTGACCAGTGACCAGCAAAATTGACCAGCAAAATTGACCAGTGACCAGTGACCAGTGACCAATGACCAGTGACCAGTGACCAGTGACCAGTGACCAGTGACCAGCGACCAGTGACCAGTGACCATTGACCAGTGACCAGTGACCATTGACCAGTGACCAGTGACCAGTGACCAGTGACCAGCGAAAGTGACCAGGGACAAGTGACCAGTGACCAGTGACCAGTGACCAGTGACCAGTGACCAGTGACAAGTGACCAGTGACCAGTGAACAGTGACAAGTGACCAGTGACCAGTGACCAACGAAAGTGACCAGTGAACAGTGACCAGGGACCAGTGACCAGTGACGAGTGACCATTGACCAGCGAAAGTGAACATTGACCAGTGACCAGTGACCAGTGACCAGCGAAAGTGACCAGTGACCAGTGACCAGTGACCAGTGACCAGTGACCAGTGACCAGTGACAAGTGACCAGTGACCAGTGACCAGCGAAATTGGCCAGTGACCAGTGACCAGTGACCAGTGACCACTGACCAGCGAAAGTGACCAGTGAACAGTGACCAGTGACCAGTGACCTGTGACCAGTGACCAGTGACCAGTGACCCGTGACCAGTGACCAGCGAAAGTCACCAGTGACGAGTGACCGGTGACAAGTGACCAGTGACCAGTGACCATTGACCAGTGACTAGTGACTAGTGACCAGTGACCAACGATCAGTGACCAGTGACCAGTGACCAGCGAAAGTGACCAGTGACCAGTGACCATTGACCAGCGACAAGTGACCAGTGACCAGTGACGAGTGACCAGTGACCAGTGACCAGTGACCAGTGACCAGTGACCAGTGACCAGCCAAAGTGACCAGTGACGAGTGACCAGTGACAAGTGACCAGTGACCAGTGAACAGTGACCAGTGACCAGTGACCAGTGACCAGTGACCAGCGAAAATGACCAGTGACCAGTGACCAGTGACCTGCGAAATTGACAAGTGACCAGTGACCAGTGAACAGTGACAAGTGACCAGTGACCAGTGACCAACGAAAGTGACCAGTGAACAGTGACCAGGGACCAGTGACCAGTGACGAGTGACCATTGACCAGCGAAAGTGAACATTGACCAGTGACCAGTGACCAGTGACCAGTGACCAGCGAAAGTGACCAGTGACCAGTGACCAGTGACCAGTGACCAGTGACCAGTGACAAGTGACCAGTGACCAGTGACCAGCGAAATTGGCCAGTGACCAGTGACCAGTGACCAGTGACCACTGACCAGCGAAAGTGACCAGTGAACAGTGACCAGTGACCAGTGACCTGTGACCAGTGACCAGTGACCAGTGACCAGTGACCAGTGACCAGCGAAAGTCACCAGTGACGAGTGACCGGTGACAAGTGACCAGTGACCAGTGACCATTGACCAGTGACTAGTGACTAGTGACCAGTGACCAACGATCAGTGACCAGTGACCAGTGACCAGCGAAAGTGACCAGTGACCAGTGACCATTGACCAGCGACAAGTGACCAGTGACCAGTGACGAGTGACCAGTGACCAGTGACCAGTGACCAGTGACCAGTGACCAGTGACCAGCGAAAGTGACCAGTGACGAGTGACCAGTGACAAGTGACCAGTGACCAGTGACCAGTGACCAGTGACCAGTGACCAGTGACCAGTGACCAGTGACCAGCGAAAGTGACCAGTGACGAGTGACCAGTGACAAGTGACAAGTGACCAGTGACCAGTGACCAGTGACCAGTGACCAGTGACCTGTGACCAGCGAAAGTGACCAGTGACCAGTGTCCAGTGACCAGTCACCAGTGACCAGTGACCAGTGACCAGTGACCAGTGACCAGCGAAAGTGACCAGTGACCAGTGAATAGTGACCAGCGAAATTGACCAGTTTCCAGTGACCAGTGATAAGTGACCAGTGACCAGTGACCAGCGAAAGTGACCAGCGAACAGTGATCAGCGAAATTGACCAGTGACCATTGACCAGTGACCAGCGAAAGTGACCAGTGACCAGTGACAAGTGACCAGTGACCACTGACCAGTGACCAGTGACCAGCGACCAGTGACCAGTGACCAGTGACCAGGGACCAGTGACCAGCGAAAGTGACCAGTGACCAGTGACCAGTGACCAGTGACTAGCCAAATTGAGCAGTGAGCAGTGACCAGTGATCAGTGACCAGTGACCAGTGACCAGTGACCAGCGAAATTGACCAGTGACCATTGACCAGTGACCAGCGAAAGTGACCAGTGACGAGTGACCTGTGACAAGTGACCAGTGACCAGCGACCAGTGACCTGTGACCAGCGAAAGTGACCAGTGACCAGTGTCCAGTGACCAGTCACCAGTGACCAGTGACCAGTGACCAGTGACCAGTGACCAGCGAAAGTGACCAGTGACCAGTGAATAGTGACCAGCGAAATTGACCAGTTTCCAGTGACCAGTGATAAGTGACCAGTGACCAGTGACCAGCGAAAGTGACCAGCGAACAGTGATCAGCGAAATTGACCAGTGACCATTGACCAGTGACCAGCGAAAGTGACCAGTGACCAGTGACAAGTGACCAGTGACCACTGACCAGTGACCAGTGACCAGCGACCAGTGACCAGTGACCAGTGACCATTGACCAGTGACCAGCGAAAGTGACCAGTGACCAGTGACAAGTGACCAGTGACCACTGACCAGTGACCAGTGACCAGCGACCAGTGACCAGTGACCAGTGACCAGGGACCAGTGACCAGCGAAAGTGACCAGTGACCAGTGACCAGTGACCAGTGACTAGCCAAATTGAGCAGTGAGCAGTGACCAGTGATCAGTGACCAGTGACCAGTGACCAGTGACCAGCGAAATTGACCAGTGACCATTGACCAGTGACCAGCGAAAGTGACCAGTGACGAGTGACCTGTGACAAGTGACCAGTGACCAGCGACCAGTGACCAGTGACCAGTGAACAGTGACCAGTGACCAGTGACCAGTGACCAGTGACCAGCGAAAATGACCAGTGACCAGCGAAAATGACCAGTGACCAGTGACCAGTGACCAGCGAAATTGACCAGTGACCAGTGACCAGTGAAAAGTGACCAGTGACCAGTGACCAGCGAAAGTGACCAGTGACCAGCGAAATTGACCAGTGACCAGTGACCAGAGACCAGTGACTAGCCAAATTGACCAGTGACCAGTGACCAGTGGCCAGCGGTAGTGACCAGTGACCAGTTACCAGTGAACAGTGACCAGGGACCAGTGACCAGTGACGAGTGACCATTGACCAGCGAAAGTGAACAGTGACTAGTGACCAGTGACCAGTGACCAGTGACCAGCGAAAGTGACCAGTGACCAGTGACCAGTGACCAGTGACCAGTGACCAGTGACCAGTGACCAGTGACCTGGGACCAGTGACCAGTGACCAGTGATCAGCGAAATTGGCCAGTGACCAGTGACCAGTGACCAGTCACCAGTGACCAGCGACCAGTGACCAGAGACCAGTAACCAGTGACCAGTGACCAGTGACCACTGACCAGCGAAAGTGACCAGTGAACAGTGACCAGTGACCAGTGACCTGTGACCAGTGACCAGTGACCAGTGACCAGTGACCAGTGACCAGTGACCAGCGAAAGTGACCAGTGACGAGTGACCAGTGACAAGTGACCAGTGACCAGTGACAAGTGACAAGTTACCAGTGACCAGTGACCAGTGAACAGTGACCAGTGACCAGTGACCTGTGACCAGCGTAAGTGACCAGTGACCAGTGTCCAGTGACCAGTGACCAGTGACCAGTGACCAGTGACCAGTGACCAGTGACCAGTGACCAGTGACCAGTGACAAGTGACCAGCGAAAGTGACAGGTGACCAGTGACCAGTGACCAGTGACCAGTGACCAGCGAAAGTGACCAGTGACCAGTGAATAGTGACCAGCGAAATTGATCAGTTTCCAGTGACCAGTGATAAGTGACCAGTGACCAGTGACCAGCGAAAGTGACCAGTGAACAGTGATCAGCGAAATTGACCAGTGACCATTGACCAGTGACCAGCGAAAGTGACCAGTGACGAGTGACCAGTGACAAGTGACCAGTGACAAGTGACCAGTGACCACTGACCAGTGACCAGTGACCAGCGACCAGTGACCAGCGACCAGTGACCAGTGACCAGTGACCAGTGACCAGTGACCAGTGAACAGTGACCAGTGACCAGCGACCAGTGACCAGTGACCAACGAAAATGACCAGTGACCAGTGACCAGTGACCAGCGAAATTGACCAGTGACCAGTGACCAGTGACCAGTGACCAGTGACCAGTGACCAGTGACCAGTGACCAGTGACCAGCGACCAGTGACCAGTGACCAGTGACCAGTGACCAGTGAACAGTGACCAGTGACCAGTGACCAGTGACCAACGAAAATGACCAGTGACCAGTGACCAGTGACCAGCGAAATTGACCAGTGACCAGTGACCAGTGACCAGTGACCAGTGACCAGTGACCAGTGACCAGTGACCAGCGAAAGTGACCAGTGACCAGGGACCAGTGACCAGTGACCAGCGAAATTGACCAGTGATCAGTGACCAGTGACCAGTGACAAGTGACCAGTGACCAGTGAGCAGCGAAAGTGACCAGTGAACAGTGACCAGTGACCAGTGACCAGCAAAATTGACCAGCAAAATTGACCAGTGACCAGTGACCAGTGACCAATGACCAGTGACCAGTGACCAGTGACCAGTGACCAGTGACCAGTGACCAGCGACCAGTGACCAGTGACCATTGACCAGTGACCAGTGACCAGTGACCAGTGACCAGCGAAAGTGACCAGGGACAAGTGACCAGTGACCAGTGACCAGTGACCAGTGACCAGTGACCAGTGACCAGTGACCAGTGACAAGTGACCAGTGACCAGTGAACAGTGACCAGTGACCAGTGACCAGTGACCAGTGACCAGCGAAAATGACCAGAGACCAGTGACCAGTGACCAGCGAAATTGACAAGTGACCAGTGACCAGTGAACAGTGACAAGTGACCAGTGACCAGTGACCAACGAAAGTGACCAGTGAACAGTGACCAGGGACCAGTGACCAGTGACGAGTGACCATTGACCAGCGAAAGTGAACATTGACCAGTGACCAGTGACCAGTGACCAGTGACCAGTGACCAGTGACCAGCGAAAGTGACCAGTGACCAGTGACCAGTGACCAGTGACCAGTGACCAGTGACAAGTGACCAGTGACCAGTGACCAGCGAAATTGGCCAGTGACCAGTGAGCAGTGACCAGTGACCACTGACCAGCGAATGTGACCAGTGAACAGTGACCAGTGACCAGTGACCTGTGACCAGTGACCAGTGACCAGTGACCAGTGACCAGTGACCAGCGAAAGTCACCAGTGACGAGTGACCGGTGACAAGTGACCAGTGACCAGTGACCATTGACCAGTGACTAGTGACTAGTGACCAGTGACCAACGATCATTGACCAGTGACCAGTGACCAGCGAAAGTGACCAGTGACCAGTGACCATTGACCAGCGACAAGTGACCAGTGACCAGTGACGAGTGACCAGTGACCAGTGACCAGTGACCAGTGACCAGTGACCAGTGACCAGCGAAAGTGACCAGTGACGAGTGACCAGTGACAAGTGACCAGTGACCAGTGACCAGTGACCAGTGACCAGTGACCAGTGACCAGTGACCAGCGAAAGTGACCAGTGACGAGTGACCAGTGACAAGTGACAAGTGACCAGTGACCAGTGACCAGTGACCAGTGACCAGTGACCTGTGACCAGCGGAAGTGACCAGTGACCAGTGTCCAGTGACCAGTCACCAGTGACCAGTGACCAGTGACCAGTGACCAGTGACCAGCGAAAGTGACCAGTGACCAGTGAATAGTGACCAGCGAAATTGACCAGTTTCCAGTGACCAGTGATAAGTGACCAGTGACCAGTGACCAGCGAAAGTGACCAGCGAACAGTGATCAGCGAAATTGACCAGTGACCATTGACCAGTGACCAGCGAAAGTGACCAGTGACCAGTGACAAGTGACCAGTGACCACTGACCAGTGACCACTGACCAGTGACCAGTGACCAGCGACCAGTGACCAGTGACCAGTGACCAGGGACCAGTGACCAGCGAAAGTGACCAGTGACCAGTGACCAGTGACCAGTGACTAGCCAAATTGAGCAGTGAGCAGTGACCAGTGACCAGTGACCAGTGACCAGTGACCAGTGACCAGCGAAATTGACCAGTGACCATTGACCAGTGAACAGCGAAAGTGACCAGTGACGAGTGACCTGTGACAAGTGACCAGTGACCAGCGACCAGTGACCAGTGACCAGTGACCAGTGAACAGTGACCAGTGACCAGTGACCAGTGACCAGCGAAAATGACCAGTGACCAGCGAAAATGACCAGTGACCAGTGACCAGTGACCAGCGAAATTGACCAGTGACCAGTGACCAGTGAAAAGTGACCAGTGACCAGTGACCAGCGAAAGTGACCAGTGACCAGTGACCAGTGACCAGCGAAATTGACCAGTGACCAGTGACCAGAGACCAGTGACTAGCCAAATTGACCAGTGACCAGTGACCAGTCGCCAGCGGTAGTGACCAGTGACCAGTGACCAGTGAACAGTGACCAGGGACCAGTGACCAGTGACGAGTGACCATTGACCAGCGAAAGTGAACAGTGACTAGTGACCAGTGACCAGTGACCAGTGACCAGTGACCAGCGAAAGTGACCAGTGACCAGTGACCAGTGACCAGTGACCAGTGACCAGTGACCAGTGACCTGGGACCAGTGACCAGTGACCAGTGATCAGCGAAATTGGCCAGTGACCAGTGACCAGTGACCAGTCACCAGTGACCAGCGACCAGTGACCAGAGACCAGTAACCAGTGACCAGTGACCAGTGACCACTGACCAGCGAAAGTGACCAGTGAACAGTGACCAGTGACCAGTGACATGTGACCAGTGACCAGTGACCAGTGACCAGTGACCAGTGACCAGCGAAAGTGACCAGTGACGAGTGACCAGTGACAAGTAACCAATGACCAGTGACAAGTGACAAGTTACCAGTGACCAGTGACCAGTGAACAGTGACCAGTGACCAGTGACCTGTGACCAGCGAAAGTGACCATTGACCAGTGACCAGTGACCAGTGACCAGTGACCAGCGAAAGTGACCAGGGACAAGTGACCAGTGACCAGTGACCAGTGACCAGTGACCAGTGACCAGTGACCAGTGACCAGTGACAAGTGACCAGTGACCAGTGAACAGTGACCAGTGACCAGTGACCAGTGACCAGTGACCAGCGAAAATGACCAGAGACCAGTGACCAGTGACCAGCGAAATTGACAAGTGACCAGTGACCAGTGAACAGTGACAAGTGACCAGTGACCAGTGACCAACGAAAGTGACCAGTGAACAGTGACCAGGGACCAGTGACCAGTGACGAGTGACCATTGACCAGCGAAAGTGAACATTGACCAGTGACCAGTGACCAGTGACCAGTGACCAGTGACCAGTGACCAGCGAAAGTGACCAGTGACCAGTGACCAGTGACCAGTGACCAGTGACCAGTGACAAGTGACCAGTGACCAGTGACCAGCGAAATTGGCCAGTGACCAGTGAGCAGTGACCAGTGACCACTGACCAGCGAATGTGACCAGTGAACAGTGACCAGTGACCAGTGACCTGTGACCAGTGACCAGTGACCAGTGACCAGTGACCAGTGACCAGCGAAAGTCACCAGTGACGAGTGACCGGTGACAAGTGACCAGTGACCAGTGACCATTGACCAGTGACTAGTGACTAGTGACCAGTGACCAACGATCATTGACCAGTGACCAGTGACCAGCGAAAGTGACCAGTGACCAGTGACCATTGACCAGCGACAAGTGACCAGTGACCAGTGACGAGTGACCAGTGACCAGTGACCAGTGACCAGTGACCAGTGACCAGTGACCAGCGAAAGTGACCAGTGACGAGTGACCAGTGACAAGTGACCAGTGACCAGTGACCAGTGACCAGTGACCAGTGACCAGTGACCAGTGACCAGCGAAAGTGACCAGTGACGAGTGACCAGTGACAAGTGACAAGTGACCAGTGACCAGTGACCAGTGACCAGTGACCAGTGACCTGTGACCAGCGGAAGTGACCAGTGACCAGTGTCCAGTGACCAGTCACCAGTGACCAGTGACCAGTGACCAGTGACCAGTGACCAGCGAAAGTGACCAGTGACCAGTGAATAGTGACCAGCGAAATTGACCAGTTTCCAGTGACCAGTGATAAGTGACCAGTGACCAGTGACCAGCGAAAGTGACCAGCGAACAGTGATCAGCGAAATTGACCAGTGACCATTGACCAGTGACCAGCGAAAGTGACCAGTGACCAGTGACAAGTGACCAGTGACCACTGACCAGTGACCACTGACCAGTGACCAGTGACCAGCGACCAGTGACCAGTGACCAGTGACCAGGGACCAGTGACCAGCGAAAGTGACCAGTGACCAGTGACCAGTGACCAGTGACTAGCCAAATTGAGCAGTGAGCAGTGACCAGTGACCAGTGACCAGTGACCAGTGACCAGTGACCAGCGAAATTGACCAGTGACCATTGACCAGTGAACAGCGAAAGTGACCAGTGACGAGTGACCTGTGACAAGTGACCAGTGACCAGCGACCAGTGACCAGTGACCAGTGACCAGTGAACAGTGACCAGTGACCAGTGACCAGTGACCAGCGAAAATGACCAGTGACCAGCGAAAATGACCAGTGACCAGTGACCAGTGACCAGCGAAATTGACCAGTGACCAGTGACCAGTGAAAAGTGACCAGTGACCAGTGACCAGCGAAAGTGACCAGTGACCAGTGACCAGTGACCAGCGAAATTGACCAGTGACCAGTGACCAGAGACCAGTGACTAGCCAAATTGACCAGTGACCAGTGACCAGTCGCCAGCGGTAGTGACCAGTGACCAGTGACCAGTGAACAGTGACCAGGGACCAGTGACCAGTGACGAGTGACCATTGACCAGCGAAAGTGAACAGTGACTAGTGACCAGTGACCAGTGACCAGTGACCAGTGACCAGCGAAAGTGACCAGTGACCAGTGACCAGTGACCAGTGACCAGTGACCAGTGACCAGTGACCTGGGACCAGTGACCAGTGACCAGTGATCAGCGAAATTGGCCAGTGACCAGTGACCAGTGACCAGTCACCAGTGACCAGCGACCAGTGACCAGAGACCAGTAACCAGTGACCAGTGACCAGTGACCACTGACCAGCGAAAGTGACCAGTGAACAGTGACCAGTGACCAGTGACATGTGACCAGTGACCAGTGACCAGTGACCAGTGACCAGTGACCAGCGAAAGTGACCAGTGACGAGTGACCAGTGACAAGTAACCAATGACCAGTGACAAGTGACAAGTTACCAGTGACCAGTGACCAGTGAACAGTGACCAGTGACCAGTGACCTGTGACCAGCGAAAGTGACCAGTGACCAGTGTCCAGTGACCAGTGACCAGTGACCAGTGACCAGTGACCAGTGACCAGTGACCAGTGACCAGTGACCAGTGACCAGTGACCAGCGAAAGTGACAGGTGACCAGTGACCAGTGACCAGTGACCAGTGACCAGTGACCAGCGAAAGTGACCAGTGACCAGTGAATAGTGACCTGCGAAATTGACCAGTTTCCAGTGACCAGTGATAAGTGACCAGTGACCAGTGACCAGCGAAAGTGACCAGCGAACAGTGATCAGCGAAATTGACCAGTGACCATTGACCAGTGACCAGCGAAAGTGACCAGTGACCAGTGACAAGTGACCAGTGACCACTGACCAGTGACCAGTGACCAGCGACCAGTGACCAGTGACCAGCGAAAGTGACCAGTGACCAGTGACCAGTGACTAGCCAAATTGAGCAGTGAGCAGTGACCAGTGACCAGTGACCAGTGACCAGTGACCAGTGACCAGTGACCAGCGAAATTGACCAGTGACCATTGACCAGTGACCAGCGAAAGTGACCAGTGACGAGTGACCTGTGACAAGTGACCAGTGACCAGCGACCAGTGACCAGTGACCAGTGACCAGTGAGCAGTGGCCAGTGACCAGTGACCAGTGACCAGCGAAAATGACCAGTGACCAGCGAAAATGACCAGTGACCAGTGACCAGTGACCAGCGAAATTGACCAGTGACCAGTGACCAGTGAACAGTGACCAGTGACCAGTGACCAGCGAAAGTGACCAGTGACCAGTGACCAGTGACCAGCGAAATTGACCAGTGACCAGTGACCAGCGAAAGTCACCAGTGACGAGTGACCAGTGACAAGTGACCAGTGACAAGTGACCATTGACCAGTGACCAGCGAAAGTGACTAGTGACGAGTGACCTGTGACAAGTGACCAGTGACCAGCGACCAGTGACCAGTGACCAGTGACCAGTGAACAGTGACCAGTGACCAGTGACCAGTGACCAGCGAAAATGACCAGTGACCAGCGAAAATGACCAGTGACCAGTGACCAGTGACCAGCGAAATTGACCAGTGACCAGTGACCAGTGAACAGTGACCAGTGACCAGTGACCAGTGACCAGTGACCAGCGAAAGTGACCAGTGACCAGTGACCAGTGACCAGCGAAATTGACCAGTGACCAGTGACCAGAGACCAGTGACTAGCCAAATTGACCAGTGACCAGTGACCAGTGGCCAGCGGTAGTGACCAGTGACCAGTGACCAGTGATCAGTGACCAGTGAACAGTGACCAGTGACCAGTGACCAGTGACCAGCGAAAATGACCAGTGACCAGTGACCAGTGACCAGCGAAATTGACAAGTGACCAGTGACCAGTGAACAGTGACAAGTGACCAGTGACCAGTGACCAACGAAAGTGACCAGTGAACAGTGACCAGGGACCAGTGACCAGTGACAAGTGACCAGTGACGAGTGACCTGTGACAAGTGACCAGTGACCAGCGACCAGTGACCAGTGACCAGTGACCAGTGAACAGTGACCAGTGACCAGTGACCAGTGACAAGTGACCTGGGACCAGTGACCAGTGACCAGTGACCAGCGAAATTGGCCAGTGACCAGTGACCAGTGACCAGTGACCAGTGACCAGCGACCAGTGACCAGAGACCAGTAACCAGTGACCAGTTACCAGTGACCACTGACCAGCGAAAGTGACCAGTGAACAGTGACCAGTGACCAGTGACCTGTGACCAGTGACCAGTGACCAGTGACCAGTGACCAGTGACCAGTGACCAGCGAAAGTGACCAGTGACGAGTGACCAGTGACAAGTGACCAGTGACCAGTGACCATTGACCAGTGACTAGTGACTAGTGACCAGTGACCAACGACCAGTGACCAGTGAACAGTGACCAGCGAAAGTGACCAGTGACCAGTGACCATTGACCAGCGACAAGTGACCAGTGACGAGTGACCAGTGACCAGTGACCAGTGACCAGTGACCAGTGACCAGCGAAAGTGACAAGTGACCAGTGACCAGTGACCAGTGACCAGTGACCAGCGAAAGTGACTAGTGACCAGTGACCAGTGACCAGTGACCAGTGACCAGTGACCAGTGACCAGTGACCAGCGAAAGTGACCAGTGACGAGTGACCAGTGACCAGTGAACAGTGACCAGTGACCAGTGACCAGTGACCAGCGAAAATGACCAGTGACCAGCGAAAATGAGCAGTGACCAGTGACCAGTGACCAGCGAAATTGACCAGTGACCAGTGACCAGTGAACAGTGACCAGTGACCAGTGACCAGTGACCAGCGAAAGTGACCAGTGACCAGTGACCAGTGACCAGCGAAATTGACCAGTGACCAGTGACCAGAGACCAGTGACTAGCCAAATTGACCAGTGACCAGTGACCAGTGGCCAGCGGTAGTGACCAGTGACCAGTGACCAGTGATCAGTGACCAGTGAACAGTGACCAGTGACCAGTGACCAGTGACTAGCGAAAATGACCAGTGACCAGTGACCAGTGACCAGTGACCAACGAAAGTGACCAGTGAACAGTGACCAGGGACCAGTGACCAGTGACGAGTGACCATTGACCAGCGAAAGTGAACAGTGACCAGTGACCAGTGACCAGTGACCAGTGACCAGTGACCAGTGACCAGTGACCAGCGAAAGTGACCAGTGACCAGTGACCAGTGACCAGTGACCAGTGACCAGTGACAAGTGACCTGGGACCAGTGACCAGTGACCAGTGACCAGCGAAATTGGCCAGTGACCAGTGACCAGTGACCAGTAACCACTGACCAGCGAAAGTGACCAGTGAACAGTGACCAGTGACCAGTGACTTGTGACCAGTGACCAGTGACCAGTGACCAGTGACCAGTGACCAGTGACCAGCGAAAGTCACCAGTGACGAGTGACCAGTGACAAGTGACCAGTGACCAGTGACCATTGACCAGTGACCAGCGAAAGTGACTAGTGACGAGTGACCTGTGACAAGTGACCAGTGACCAGCGACCAGTGACCAGTGAACAGTGACCAGTGACCAGTGACCAGTGACCAGCGAAAATGACCAGTGACCAGCGAAAATGACCAGTGACCAGTGACCAGTGACCAGCGAAATTGACCAGTGAACAGTGACCAGTGAACAGTGACAAGTGACCAGTGACCAGTGACCAGTGACCAGCGAAAGTGACCAGTGACCAGTGACCAGTGACTAGCGAAATTGACCAGTGACCAGTGACCAGAGACCAGTGACTAGCCAAATGGACCAGTGACCAGTGACCAGTGGCCAGCGGTAGTGACCAGTGACCAGTGACCAGTGATCAGTGACCAGTGAACAGTGACCAGTGACCAGTGACCAGTGACCAGCGAAAATGACCAGTGACCAGTGACCAGTGACCAGCGAAATTGACAAGTGACCAGTGACCAGTGAACAGTGACAAGTGACCAGTGACCAGTGACCAACGAAAGTGACCAGTGAACAGTGACCAGGGACCAGTGACCAGTGACGAGTGACCATTGACCAGCGAAAGTGACCAGTGACCAGTGAATAGTGACCAGCGAAATTGACCAGTTTCCAGTGACCAGTGACCAGTGGCCAGTGACCAGTGACCTGTGACCAGTGACCAGTGACCAGTGACCAGTGACCAGTGACCAGCGAAAGTGACCAGTGACGAGTGACCAGTGACAAGTGACCAGTGACCAGTGACCATTGACCAGTGACTAGTGACTAGTGACCAGTGACCAACGACCAGTGACCAGTGAACAGTGACCAGCGAAAGTGACCAGTGACCAGTGACCATTGACCAGCGACAAGTGACCAGTGACCAGTGACGAGTGACCAGTGACCAGTGACCAGTGACCAGTGACCAGTGACCAGCGAAAGTGACAAGTGACCAGTGACCAGTGACCAGTGACCAGTGACCAGCGAAAGTGACTAGTGACCAGTGACCAGTGACCAGTGACCAGTGACCAGTGACCAGTGACCAACGAAAATGACCAGTGACCAGTGACCAGTGACCAGCGAAATTGACCAGTGACCAGTGACCAGTGACCAGTGACCAGTGACCAGTGACCAGTGACCAGCGACCAGTGACCAGTGACCAGTGACCAGTGAACAGTGGCCAGTGACCAGTGACCAGTGACCAGCGAAAATGACCAGTGACCAGTGACCAGTGACCAGCGAAATTGACCAGTGACCAGTGACCAGTGAACAGTGACCAGTGACCAGTGACCAGCGAAAGTGACCAGTGACCAGTGACCAGTGACCAGCGAAATTGACCAGTGACCAGTGACCAGCGAAAGTCACCAGTGACGAGTGACCAGTGACAAGTGACCAGTGACAAGTGACCATTGACCAGTGACCAGCGAAAGTGACTAGTGACGAGTGACCTGTGACAAGTGACCAGTGACCAGCGACCAGTGACCAGTGACCAGTGACCAGTGAACAGTGACCAGTGACCAGTGACCAGTGACCAGCGAAAATGACCAGTGACCAGCGAAAATGACCAGTGACCAGTGACCAGTGACCAGCGAAATTGACCAGTGACCAGTGACCAGTGAACAGTGACCAGTGACCAGTGACCAGTGACCAGTGACCAGCGAAAGTGACCAGTGACCAGTGACCAGTGACCAGCGAAATTGACCAGTGACCAGTGACCAGAGACCAGTGACTAGCCAAATTGACCAGTGACCAGTGACCAGTGGCCAGCGGTAGTGACCAGCGACCAGTGACCAGTGATCAGTGACCAGTGAACAGTGACCAGTGACCAGTGACCAGTGACCAGCGAAAATGACCAGTGACCAGTGACCAGTGACCAGCGAAATTGACAAGTGACCAGTGACCAGTGAACAGTGACAAGTGACCAGTGACCAGTGACCAACGAAAGTGACCAGTGAACAGTGACCAGGGACCAGTGACCAGTGACAAGTGACCAGTGACGAGTGACCTGTGACAAGTGACCAGTGACCAGCGACCAGTGACCAGTGACCAGTGACCAGTGAACAGTGACCAGTGACCAGTGACCAGTGACAAGTGACCTGGGACCAGTGACCAGTGACCAGTGACCAGCGAAATTGGCCAGTGACCAGTGACCAGTGACCAGTGACCAGTGACCAGCGACCAGTGACCAGAGACCAGTAACCAGTGACCAGTTACCAGTGACCACTGACCAGCGAAAGTGACCAGTGAACAGTGACCAGTGACCAGTGACCTGTGACCAGTGACCAGTGACCAGTGACCAGTGACCAGTGACCAGTGACCAGCGAAAGTGACCAGTGACGAGTGACCAGTGACAAGTGACCAGTGACCAGTGACCATTGACCAGTGACTAGTGACTAGTGACCAGTGACCAACGACCAGTGACCAGTGAACAGTGACCAGCGAAAGTGACCAGTGACCAGTGACCATTGACCAGCGACAAGTGACCAGTGACGAGTGACCAGTGACCAGTGACCAGTGACCAGTGACCAGTGACCAGTGACCAGCGAAAGTGACAAGTGACCAGTGACCAGTGACCAGTGACCAGTGACCAGCGAAAGTGACTAGTGACCAGTGACCAGTGACCAGTGACCAGTGACCAGTGACCAGTGACCAGTGACCAGCGAAAGTGACCAGTGACGAGTGACCAGTGACCAGTGAACAGTGACCAGTGACCAGTGACCAGTGACCAGCGAAAATGACCAGTGACCAGCGAAAATGAGCAGTGACCAGTGACCAGTGACCAGCGAAATTGACCAGTGACCAGTGACCAGTGAACAGTGACCAGTGACCAGTGACCAGTGACCAGTGACCAGCGAAAGTGACCAGTGACCAGTGACCAGTGACCAGCGAAATTGACCAGTGACCAGTGACCAGAGACCAGTGACTAGCCAAATTGACCAGTGACCAGTGACCAGTGGCCAGCGGTAGTGACCAGTGACCAGTGACCAGTGATCAGTGACCAGTGAACAGTGACCAGTGACCAGTGACCAGTGACTAGCGAAAATGACCAGTGACCAGTGACCAGTGACCAGCGAAATTGACAAGTGACCAGTGACCAGTGAACAGTGACAAGTGACCAGTGACCAGTGACCAACGAAAGTGACCAGTGAACAGTGACCAGGGACCAGTGACCAGTGACGAGTGACCATTGACCAGCGAAAGTGAACAGTGACCAGTGACCAGTGACCAGTGACCAGTGACCAGTGACCAGTGACCAGTGACCAGCGAAAGTGACCAGTGACCAGTGACCAGTGACCAGTGACCAGTGACCACTGACCATCGAAAGTGACCAGTGACCAGTGACCAGTGACCAGTGACCAGTGACCAGTGACCAGCGAAAGTGACCAGTGACCAGTGACCAGTGACCAGCGAAATTGACCAGTGACCAGTGACCAGAGACCAGTGACTAGCCAAATTGACCAGTGACCAGTGACCAGTGGCCAGCGGTAGTGACCAGTGACCAGTGACCAGTGACCAGTGACCAGTGACCACTGACCATCGAAAGTGACCATTGACCAGTGACCAGTGACCAGTGACCAGTGACCAGTGACCAGCGAAAGTGACCAGTGACCAGTGACCAGTGACCAGCGAAATTGACCAGTGACCAGTGACTAGCCAAATTGACCAGTGACCAGTGACCAGTGGCCAGCGGTAGTGACCAGTGACCAGTGACCAGTGACCAGTGACCAGTGACCAGTGACCAGTGACCAGTGACCAGTGACCAGTGACCAGCGAAAGTGACCAGTGACCAGTGAATAGTGACCAGCGAAATTGACCAGTTTCCAGTGACCAGTGATAAGTGACCAGTGACAAGTGACCAGTGACCACTGACCAGTGACCAGTGACCAGCGACCAGTGACCAGTGACCAGTGACCAGGGACCTGTGACCAGCGAAAGTGACCAGTGACCAGTGACCAGTGACAAGTGACTAGCCAAATTGAGCAGTGAGCAGTGACCAGTGACCAGTGACCAGTGACCAGCGAAATTGACCAGTGACCAGCGAAAGTGACCAGTGACGAGTGACCTGTGACAAGTGACCAGTGACCAGTGACCAGTGACCAGTGACCAGTGACCAGTGACCAGTGACCAGTGAATAGTGACCAGCGAAATTGACCAGTTTCCAGTGACCAGTGATAAGTGACCAGTGACCAGTGACCAGCGAAAGTGACCAGTGAACAGTGATCAGCGAAATTGACCAGTGACCATTGACCAGTGAACAGCGAAAGTGACCAGTGACGAGTGACCAGTGACAAGTGACCAGTGACAAGTGACCAGTGACCACTGACCAGTGACCAGTGACCAGCGACCAGTGACCAGTGACCAGTGACCAGGGACCAGTGACCAGCGAAAGTGACCCGTGACCAGTGACCAGTGACCAGTGACTAGCCAAATTGAGCAGTGAGCAGTGACCAGTGACCAGTGACCAGTGACCAGTGACCAGTGACCAGTGACCAGCGAAATTGACCAGTGACCATTGACCAGTGACCAGCGAAAGTGACCAGTGACGAGTGACCTGTGACAAGTGACCAGTGACCAGCGACCAGTGACCAGTGACCAGTGACCAGTGAACAGTGACCAGTGACCAGTGACCAGCGAAAATGACCAGTGACCAGCGAAAATGACCAGTGACCAGTGACCAGTGACCAGCGAAATTGACCAGTGACCAGTGACCAGTGAACAGTGACAAGTGACCAGTGACCAGTGACCAACGAAAGTGACCAGTGAACAGTGACCAGGGACCAGTGACCAGTGACGAGTGACCAGTGACCAGCGAAAGTGAACAGTGACCATTGACCAGTGACCAGTGACCAGCGACCAGTGACCAGTGACCAGTGGCCAGGGACCAGTGACCAGCGAAAGTGACCCGTGACCAGTGACCAGTGACCAGTGACTAGCCAAATTGAGCAGTGAGCAGTGACCAGTGACCAGTGACCAGTGACCAGTGACCAGTGACCAGTGACCAGCGAAATTGACCAGTGACCATTGACCAGTGACCAGTGACCAGCGACCAGTGACCAGTGACCAGTGACCAGTGAACAGTGACCAGTGACCAGTGACCAGTGACCAGCGAAAATGACCAGTGACCAGTGACCAGTGACCAGCGAAATTGACCAGTGACCAGTGACCAGTGAACAGTGACAAGTGACCAGTGACCAGTGACCAACGAAAGTGACCAGTGAACAGTGACCAGGGACCAGTGACCAGTGACCAGTGACCAGTGACCAGTGACCAGTGACCAGCGAAATTGACCAGTGACCATTGACCAGTGACCAGCGAAAGTGACCAGTGACGAGTGACCTGTGACAAGTGACCAGTGACCAGCGACCAGTGACCAGTGACCAGTGACCAGTGAACAGTGACCAGTGACCAGTGACCAGTGACCAGCGAAAATGACCTGTGACCAGCGAAAATGACCAGTGACCAGTGACCAGTGACCAGCGAAATTGACCAGTGACCAGTGACCAGTGAACAGTGACAAGTGACCAGTGACCAGTGACCAACGAAAGTGACCAGTGAACAGTGACCAGGGACCAGTGACCAGTGACGAGTGACCAGTGACCAGCGAAAGTGAACAGTGACCATTGACCAGTGACCAGCGAAAGTGACCAGTGACGAGTGACCTGTGACAAGTGACCAGTGACCAGTGACCAGGGACCAGTGACCAGCGAAAGTGACCAGTGACCAGTGACCAGTGACCAGTGACTATCCAAATTGAGCAGTGAGCAGTGACCAGTGACCAGTGACCAGTGACCAGTGACCAGTGACCAGCGAAATTGACCAGTGACCATTGACCAGTGACCAGCGAAAGTGACCAGTGACGAGTGACCTGTGACAAGTGACCTGTGACCAGCGACCAGTGACCAGTGACCATTGACCAGTGACCAGCGAAATTGACCAGTGACCATTGACCAGTGACCAGCGAAAGTGACCAGTGACGAGTGACCTGTGACAAGTGACCAGTGACCAGCGACCAGTGACCAGTGACCAGTGACCAGTGAACAGTGACCAGTGACCAGCGACCAGTGACCAGTGACCAGTGACCAGTGAACAGTGACCAGTGACCAGTGACCAGTGACCAACGAAATTGACCAGTTTCCAGTGACCAGTGATAAGTGACCAGTGACCAGTGACCAGCGAAAGTGACCAGTGAACAGTGATCAGCGAAATTGACCAGTGACCATTGACCAGTGACCAGCGAAAGTGACAAGTGACGAGTGACCAGTGACAAGTGACTAGCCAAATTGAGCAGTGAGCAGTGACCAGTGACCAGTGACCAGTGACCAGTGACCAGTGACCAGCGAAATTGACCAGTGACCATTGACCAGTGACCAGCGAAAGTGACCAGTGACGAGTGACCTGTGACAAGTGACCAGTGACCAGCGACCAGTGACCAGTGACCAGTGACCAGTGAACAGTGACCAGTGACCAGTGACCAGTGACCAGCGAAAATGACCAGTGACCAGCGAAAATGACCAGTGACCAGTGACCAGTGACCAGCGAAATTGACCAGTGACCAGTGACCAGTGAACAGTGACAAGTGACCAGTGACCAGTGACCAACGAAAGTGACCAGTGAACAGTGACCAGGGACCAGTGACCAGTGACGAGTGACCAGTGACCAGCGAAAGTGAACAGTGAACATTGACCAGTGACCAGCGAAAGTGACCAGTGACGAGTGACCTGTGACAAGTGACCAGTGACCAGTGACCATGGACCAGTGACCAGCGAAAGTGACCAGTGACCAGTGACCAGTGACCATGGACCAGTGACCAGCGAAAGTGACCAGTGACCAGTGACCAGTGACCAGTGACTATCCAAATTGAGCAGTGAGCAGTGACCAGTGACCAGTGACCAGTGACCAGTGACCAGTGACCAGCGAAATTGACCAGTGACCATTGACCAGTGACCAGCGAAAGTGACCAGTGACGAGTGACCTGTGACAAGTGACCAGTGACCAGCGACCAGTGACCAGTGACCATTGACCAGTGACCAGCGAAATTGACCAGTGACCATTGACCAGTGACCAGCGAAAGTGACCAGTGACGAGTGACCTGTGACAAGTGACCAGTGACCAGCGACCAGTGACCAGTGACCAGTGACCAGTGAACAGTGACCAGTGACCAGCGACCAGTGACCAGTGACCAGTGACCAGTGAACAGTGACCAGTGACCAGTGACCAGTGACCAACGAAATTGACCAGTTTCCAGTGACCAGTGATAAGTGACCAGTGACCAGTGACCAGCGAAAGTGACCAGTGAACAGTGATCAGCGAAATTGACCAGTGACCATTGACCAGTGACCAGCGAAAGTGACCAGTGACGAGTGACCAGTGACAAGTGACCAGTGACAAGTGACCAGTGACCACTGACCAGTGACCAGTGACCAGCGACCAGTGACCAGTGACCAGTGACCAGTGACCAGTGACTAGCCAAATTGAGCAGTGAGCAGTGACCAGTGACCAGTGACCAGTGACCATTGACCAGTGACCAGCGAAATTGACCAGTGACCATTGACCAGTGACCAGCGAAAGTGACCAGTGACGAGTGACCTGTGACAAGTGACCAGTGACCAGCGACCAGTGACCAGTGACCAGTGACCAGTGAACAGTGACCAGTGACCAGCGACCAGTGACCAGTGACCAGTGACCAGTGAACAGTGACCAGTGACCAGTGACCAGTGACCAACGAAAATGACCAGTGACCAGTGACCAGTGACCAGCGAAATTGACCAGTGACCAGTGACCAGTGACCAGCGAAAGTGACCAGTGACCAGGGACCAGTGACCAGTGACCAGCGAAATTGACCAGTGATCAGTGACCAGTGACCAGTGACAAGTGACCAGTGACCAGTGAGCAGCGAAAGTGACCAGTGAACAGTGACCAGTGACCAGTGACCAGCAAAATTGACCAGCAAAATTGACCAGTGACCAGTGACCAGTGACCAATGACCAGTGACCAGTGACCAGTGACCAGTGACCAGTGACCAGTGACCAGTGACCAGTGACCAGCGACCAGTGACCAGTGACCATTGACCAGTGACCAGTGACCAGTGACCAGTGACCAGCGAAAGTGACCAGGGACAAGTGACCAGTGACCAGTGACCAGTGACCAGTGACCAGTGACCAGTGACCAGTGACAAGTGACCAGTGACCAGCGACCAGTGACCAGTGACCAGTGACCAGTGACCAGTGACCACTGACCATCGAAAGTGACCAGTGACCAGTGACCAGTGACCAGTGACCAGTGACCAGCGAAAGTGACCAGTGACCAGTGACCAGTGACCAGCGAAATTGAACAGTGACCAGTGACCAGAGACCAGTGACTAGCCAAATTGTCCAGTGACCAGTGACCAGTGGCCAGCGGTAGTGACCAGTGACCAGTGACCAGTGACCAGTGACCAGTGACCAGTGACCACTGACCATCGAAAGTGACCAGTGACCAGTGACCAGTGACCAGTGACCAGTGACCAGTGACCAGCGAAAGTGACCAGTGACCAGTGACCAGTGACCAGCGAAATTGACCAGTGACCAGTGACCAGAGACCAGTGACTAGCCAAATTGACCAGTGACCAGTGACCAGTGGCCAGCGGTAGTGACCAGTGACCAGTGACCAGTGACCAGTGACCAGTGACCAGTGACCAGCGAAAGTGACCAGTGACCAGTGAATAGTGACCAGCGAAATTGACCAGTTTCCAGTGACCAGTGATAAGTGACCAGTGACCAGTGACCAGCGAAAGTGACCAGTGAACAGTGATCAGCGAAATTGACCAGTGACCATTGACCAGTGACCAGCGAAAGTGACCAGTGACGAGTGACCAGTGACAAGTGACCAGTGACAAGTGACCAGTGACCACTGACCAGTGACCAGTGACCAGCGACCAGTGACCAGTGACCAGTGACCAGGGACCTGTGACCAGCGAAAGTGACCAGTGACCAGTGACCAGTGACCAGTGAACAGTGACCAGTGACCAGTGACCAGTGACCAACGAAAATGACCAGTGACCAGTGACCAGTGACCAGCGAAATTGACCAGTGACCAGTGACCAGTGACCAGTGACCAGTGACCAGTGACCAGTGACCAGTGACCAGTGACCAGCGAAATTGACCAGTGACCAGTGACCAGTGACCAGTGACCAGTGACCAGTGACCAGTGACCAGCGACCAGTGACCAGTGGCCAGGGACCAGTGACCAGCGAAAGTGACCCGTGACCAGTGACCAGTGACCAGTGACTAGCCAAATTGAGCAGTGAGCAGTGACCAGTGACCAGTGACCAGTGACCAGTGACCAGTGACCAGTGACCAGTGACCAGTGACCAGTGACTAGCCAAATTGAGCAGTGAGCAGTGACCAGTGACCAGTGACCAGTGACCATTGACCAGTGACCAGCGAAATTGACCAGTGACCATTGACCAGTGACCAGCGAAAGTGACCAGTGACGAGTGACCTGTGACAAGTGACCAGTGACCAGCGACCAGTGACCAGTGACCAGTGACCAGTGAACAGTGACCAGTGACCAGCGACCAGTGACCAGTGACCAGTGACCAGTGAACAGTGACCAGTGACCAGTGACCAGTGACCAACGAAAATGACCAGTGACCAGTGACCAGTGACCAGCGAAATTGACCAGTGACCAGTGACCAGTGACCAGCGAAAGTGACCAGTGACCAGGGACCAGTGACCAGTGACCAGCGAAATTGACCAGTGATCAGTGACCAGTGACCAGTGACAAGTGACCAGTGACCAGTGAGCAGCGAAAGTGACCAGTGAACAGTGACCAGTGACCAGTGACCAGCAAAATTGACCAGCAAAATTGACCAGTGACCAGTGACCAGTGACCAATGACCAGTGACCAGTGACCAGTGACCAGTGACCAGTGACCAGTGACCAGTGACCAGTGACCAGCGACCAGTGACCAGTGACCATTGACCAGTGACCAGTGACCAGTGACCAGTGACCAGCGAAAGTGACCAGGGACAAGTGACCAGTGACCAGTGACCAGTGACCAGTGACCAGTGACCAGTGACCAGTGACAAGTGACCAGTGACCAGCGACCAGTGACCAGTGACCAGTGACCAGTGACCAGTGACCACTGACCATCGAAAGTGACCAGTGACCAGTGACCAGTGACCAGTGACCAGTGACCAGCGAAAGTGACCAGTGACCAGTGACCAGTGACCAGCGAAATTGAACAGTGACCAGTGACCAGAGACCAGTGACTAGCCAAATTGTCCAGTGACCAGTGACCAGTGGCCAGCGGTAGTGACCAGTGACCAGTGACCAGTGACCAGTGACCAGTGACCACTGACCATCGAAAGTGACCAGTGACCAGTGACCAGTGACCAGTGACCAGTGACCAGTGACCAGCGAAAGTGACCAGTGACCAGTGACCAGTGACCAGCGAAATTGACCAGTGACCAGTGACCAGAGACCAGTGACTAGCCAAATTGACCAGTGACCAGTGACCAGTGGCCAGCGGTAGTGACCAGTGACCAGTGACCAGTGACCAGTGACCAGTGACCAGTGACCAGCGAAAGTGACCAGTGACCAGTGAATAGTGACCAGCGAAATTGACCAGTTTCCAGTGACCAGTGATAAGTGACCAGTGACCAGTGACCAGCGAAAGTGACCAGTGAACAGTGATCAGCGAAATTGACCAGTGACCATTGACCAGTGACCAGCGAAAGTGACCAGTGACGAGTGACCAGTGACAAGTGACCAGTGACAAGTGACCAGTGACCACTGACCAGTGACCAGTGACCAGCGACCAGTGACCAGTGACCAGTGACCAGGGACCTGTGACCAGCGAAAGTGACCAGTGACCAGTGACCAGTGACCAGTGAACAGTGACCAGTGACCAGTGACCAGTGACCAACGAAAATGACCAGTGACCAGTGACCAGTGACCAGCGAAATTGACCAGTGACCAGTGACCAGTGACCAGTGACCAGTGACCAGTGACCAGTGACCAGCGAAATTGACCAGTGACCAGTGACCAGTGACCAGTGACCAGTGACCAGTGACCAGTGACCAGCGACCAGTGACCAGTGACCAGTGACCAGTGACCAACGAAAATGACCAGTGACCAGTGACCAGTGACCAGCGAAATTGACCAGTGACCAGTGACCAGTGACCAGTGACCAGTGACCAGTGACCAGTGACCAGCGAAAGTGACCAGTGACCAGGGACCAGTGACCAGTGACCAGCGAAATTGACCAGTGATCAGTGACCAGTGACCAGTGACAAGTGACCAGTGACCAGTGAGCAGCGAAAGTGACCAGTGAACAGTGACCAGTGACCAGTGACCAGCAAAATTGACCAGCAAAATTGACCAGTGACCAGTGACCAGTGACCAATGACCAGTGACCAGTGACCAGTGACCAGTGACCAGTGACCAGTGACCAGTGACCAGCGACCAGTGACCAGTGACCATTGACCAGTGACCAGTGACCAGTGACCAGTGACCAGCGAAAGTGACCAGGGACAAGTGACCAGTGACCAGTGACCAGTGACCAGTGACCAGTGACCAGTGACAAGTGACCAGTGACCAGTGACCAGTGACCAGCGAAATTGACCAGTGACCAGTGACCAGTGAACAGTGACAAGTGACCAGTGACCAGTGACCAACGAAAGTGACCAGTGAACAGTGACCAGGGACCAGTGACCAGTGACGAGTGACCAGTGACCAGCGAAAGTGAACAGTGACCATTGACCAGTGACCAGCGAAAGTGACCAGTGACGAGTGACCTGTGACAAGTGACCAGTGACCAGTGACCATGGACCAGTGACCAGCGAAAGTGACCAGTGACCAGTGACCAGTGACCAGTGACTATCCAAATTGAGCAGTGAGCAGTGACCAGTGACCAGTGACCAGTGACCAGTGACCAGTGACCAGCGAAATTGACCAGTGACCATTGACCAGTGACCAGCGAAAGTGACCAGTGACGAGTGACCTGTGACAAGTGACCAGTGACCAGCGACCAGTGACCAGTGACCATTGACCAGTGACCAGCGAAATTGACCAGTGACCATTGACCAGTGACCAGCGAA
Source organism: Andrena trimmerana (assembly GCA_951215215.1). Lineage (NCBI taxonomy): Eukaryota > Metazoa > Arthropoda > Insecta > Hymenoptera > Andrenidae > Andrena > Andrena trimmerana. The sequence goes on from OX578061.1 coordinate 21,053,699, forward strand.
AGTGACCAGTGACGAGTGACTTGTGACAAGTGACCAGTGACCAGCGACCAGTGACCAGTGACCAGTGACCAGTGACCAGTGACCAGTGACCAGTGACCAGTGACCAGTGACCAGTGACCAGTGACCAGCGAAAGTGACCAGTGACCAGTGAATAGTGACCAGCGAAATGGACCAGTTTCCAGTGACCAGTGATAAGTGACCAGTGACAAGTGACCAGTGACCACTGACCAGTGACCAGTGACCAGCGACCAGTGACCAGTGACCAGTGACCAGGGACCTGTGACCAGCGAAAGTGACCAGTGACCAGTGACCAGTGACAAGTGACTAGCCAAATTGAGCAGTGAGCAGTGACCAGTGACCAGTGACCAGTGACCAGCGAAATTGACCAGTGACCAGCGAAAGTGACCAGTGACGAGTGACCTGTGACAAGTGACCAGTGACCAGCGACCAGTGACCAGTGACCAGTGACCAGTGACCAGTGACCAGTGACCAGTGACCAGTGACCAGTGAATAGTGACCAGCGAAATTGACCAGTTTCCAGTGACCAGTGATAAGTGACCAGTGACCAGTGACCAGCGAAAGTGACCAGTGAACAGTGATCAGCGAAATTGACCAGTGACCATTGACCAGTGAACAGCGAAAGTGACCAGTGACGAGTGACCAGTGACAAGTGACCAGTGACAAGTGACCAGTGACCACTGACCAGTGACCAGTGACCAGCGACCAGTGACCAGTGACCAGTGGCCAGGGACCAGTGACCAGCGAAAGTGACCCGTGACCAGTGACCAGTGACCAGTGACTAGCCAAATTGAGCAGTGAGCAGTGACCAGTGACCAGTGACCAGTGACCAGTGACCAGTGACCAGTGACCAGTGACCAGCGAAATTGACCAGTGACCATTGACCAGTGACCAGCGAAAGTGACCAGTGACGAGTGACCTGTGACAAGTGACCAGTGACCAGCGACCAGTGACCAGTGACCAGTGACCAGTGAACAGTGACCAGTGACCAGTGACCAGTGACCAGCGAAAATGACCAGTGACCAGCGAAAATGACCAGTGACCAGTGACCAGTGACCAGCGAAATTGACCAGTGACCAGTGACCAGTGAACAGTGACAAGTGACCAGTGACCAGTGACCAACGAAAGTGACCAGTGAACAGTGACCAGGGACCAGTGACCAGTGACGAGTGACCAGTGACCAGCGAAAGTGAACAGTGACCATTGACCAGTGACCAGCGAAAGTGACCAGTGACGAGTGACCTGTGACAAGTGACCAGTGACCAGTGACCAGGGACCAGTGACCAGCGAAAGTGACCAGTGACCAGTGACCAGTGACCAGTGACTATCCAAATTGAGCAGTGAGCAGTGACCAGTGACCAGTGACCAGTGACCAGTGACCAGTGACCAGCGAAATTGACCAGTGACCATTGACCAGTGACCAGCGAAAGTGACCAGTGACGAGTGACCTGTGACAAGTGACCAGTGACCAGCGACCAGTGACCAGTGACCATTGACCAGTGACCAGCGAAATTGACCAGTGACCATTGACCAGTGACCAGCGAAAGTGACCAGTGACGAGTGACCTGTGACAAGTGACCAGTGACCAGCGACCAGTGACCAGTGACCAGTGACCAGTGAACAGTGACCAGTGACCAGCGACCAGTGACCAGTGACCAGTGACCAGTGAACAGTGACCAGTGACCAGTGACCAGTGACCAACGAAATTGACCAGTTTCCAGTGACCAGTGATAAGTGACCAGTGACCAGTGACCAGCGAAAGTGACCAGTGAACAGTGATCAGCGAAATTGACCAGTGACCATTGACCAGTGACCAGCGAAAGTGACCAGTGACGAGTGACCAGTGACAAGTGACTAGCCAAATTGAGCAGTGAGCAGTGACCAGTGACCAGTGACCAGTGACCAGTGACCAGTGACCAGCGAAATTGACCAGTGACCATTGACCAGTGACCAGCGAAAGTGACCAGTGACGAGTGACCTGTGACAAGTGACCAGTGACCAGCGACCAGTGACCAGTGATAAGTGACCAGTGACCAGTGACCAGCGAAAGTGACCAGTGAACAGTGATCAGCGAAATTGACCAGTGACCATTGACCAGTGACCAGCGAAAGTGACCAGTGACGAGTGACCAGTGACAAGTGACCAGTGACAAGTGACCAGTGACCACTGACCAGTGACCAGTGACCAGCGACCATTGACCAGTGACCAGTGACCAGGGACCTGTGACCAGCGAAAGTGACCAGTGACCAGTGACCAGTGACCAGTGAACAGTGACCAGTGACCAGTGACCAGTGACCAACGAAAATGACCAGTGACCAGTGACCAGTGACCAGCGAAATTGACCAGTGACCAGTGACCAGTGACCAGTGACCAGTGACCAGTGACCAGTGACCAGCGAAATTGACCAGTGACCAGTGACCAGTGACCAGTGACCAGTGACCAGTGACCAGTGACCAGCGACCAGTGACCAGTGACCAGTGACCAGTGACCAACGAAAATGACCAGTGACCAGTGACCAGTGACCAGCGAAATTGACCAGTGACCAGTGACCAGTGACCAGTGACCAGTGACCAGTGACCAGTGACCAGCGAAAGTGACCAGTGACCAGGGACCAGTGACCAGTGACCAGCGAAATTGACCAGTGATCAGTGACCAGTGACCAGTGACAAGTGACCAGTGACCAGTGAGCAGCGAAAGTGACCAGTGAACAGTGACCAGTGACCAGTGACCAGCAAAATTGACCAGCAAAATTGACCAGTGACCAGTGACCAGTGACCAATGACCAGTGACCAGTGACCAGTGACCAGTGACCAGTGACCAGTGACCAGTGACCAGTGACCAGCGACCAGTGACCAGTGACCATTGACCAGTGACCAGTGACCAGTGACCAGTGACCAGCGAAAGTGACCAGGGACAAGTGACCAGTGACCAGTGACCAGTGACCAGTGACCAGTGACCAGTGACCAGTGACCAGTGACAAGTGACCAGTGACCAGTGACCAGTGACCAGCGAAATTGACCAGTGACCAGTGACCAGTGAACAGTGACAAGTGACCAGTGACCAGTGACCAACGAAAGTGACCAGTGAACAGTGACCAGGGACCAGTGACCAGTGACGAGTGACCAGTGACCAGCGAAAGTGAACAGTGACCATTGACCAGTGACCAGCGAAAGTGACCAGTGACGAGTGACCTGTGACAAGTGACCAGTGACCAGTGACCATGGACCAGTGACCAGCGAAAGTGACCAGTGACCAGTGACCAGTGACCAGTGACTATCCAAATTGAGCAGTGAGCAGTGACCAGTGACCAGTGACCAGTGACCAGTGACCAGTGACCAGCGAAATTGACCAGTGACCATTGACCAGTGACCAGCGAAAGTGACCAGTGACGAGTGACCTGTGACAAGTGACCAGTGACCAGCGACCAGTGACCAGTGACCATTGACCAGTGACCAGCGAAATTGACCAGTGACCATTGACCAGTGACCAGCGAAAGTGACCAGTGACGAGTGACTTGTGACAAGTGACCAGTGACCAGCGACCAGTGACCAGTGACCAGTGACCAGTGACCAGTGACCAGTGACCAGTGACCAGTGACCAGTGACCAGTGACCAGTGACCAGCGAAAGTGACCAGTGACCAGTGAATAGTGACCAGCGAAATGGACCAGTTTCCAGTGACCAGTGATAAGTGACCAGTGACAAGTGACCAGTGACCACTGACCAGTGACCAGTGACCAGCGACCAGTGACCAGTGACCAGTGACCAGGGACCTGTGACCAGCGAAAGTGACCAGTGACCAGTGACCAGTGACAAGTGACTAGCCAAATTGAGCAGTGAGCAGTGACCAGTGACCAGTGACCAGTGACCAGCGAAATTGACCAGTGACCAGCGAAAGTGACCAGTGACGAGTGACCTGTGACAAGTGACCAGTGACCAGCGACCAGTGACCAGTGACCAGTGACCAGTGACCAGTGACCAGTGACCAGTGACCAGTGACCAGTGAATAGTGACCAGCGAAATTGACCAGTTTCCAGTGACCAGTGATAAGTGACCAGTGACCAGTGACCAGCGAAAGTGACCAGTGAACAGTGATCAGCGAAATTGACCAGTGACCATTGACCAGTGAACAGCGAAAGTGACCAGTGACGAGTGACCAGTGACAAGTGACCAGTGACAAGTGACCAGTGACCACTGACCAGTGACCAGTGACCAGCGACCAGTGACCAGTGACCAGTGGCCAGGGACCAGTGACCAGCGAAAGTGACCCGTGACCAGTGACCAGTGACCAGTGACTAGCCAAATTGAGCAGTGAGCAGTGACCAGTGACCAGTGACCAGTGACCAGTGACCAGTGACCAGTGACCAGCGAAATTGACCAGTGACCATTGACCAGTGACCAGCGAAAGTGACCAGTGACGAGTGACCTGTGACAAGTGACCAGTGACCAGCGACCAGTGACCAGTGACCAGTGACCAGTGAACAGTGACCAGTGACCAGTGACCAGTGACCAGCGAAAATGACCAGTGACCAGCGAAAATGACCAGTGACCAGTGACCAGTGACCAGCGAAATTGACCAGTGACCAGTGACCAGTGAACAGTGACAAGTGACCAGTGACCAGTGACCAACGAAAGTGACCAGTGAACAGTGACCAGGGACCAGTGACCAGTGACGAGTGACCAGTGACCAGCGAAAGTGAACAGTGACCATTGACCAGTGACCAGCGAAAGTGACCAGTGACGAGTGACCTGTGACAAGTGACCAGTGACCAGTGACCAGGGACCAGTGACCAGCGAAAGTGACCAGTGACCAGTGACCAGTGACCAGTGACTATCCAAATTGAGCAGTGAGCAGTGACCAGTGACCAGTGACCAGTGACCAGTGACCAGTGACCAGCGAAATTGACCAGTGACCATTGACCAGTGACCAGCGAAAGTGACCAGTGACGAGTGACCTGTGACAAGTGACCAGTGACCAGCGACCAGTGACCAGTGACCATTGACCAGTGACCAGCGAAATTGACCAGTGACCATTGACCAGTGACCAGCGAAAGTGACCAGTGACGAGTGACCTGTGACAAGTGACCAGTGACCAGCGACCAGTGACCAGTGACCAGTGACCAGTGAACAGTGACCAGTGACCAGCGACCAGTGACCAGTGACCAGTGACCAGTGAACAGTGACCAGTGACCAGTGACCAGTGACCAACGAAATTGACCAGTTTCCAGTGACCAGTGATAAGTGACCAGTGACCAGTGACCAGCGAAAGTGACCAGTGAACAGTGATCAGCGAAATTGACCAGTGACCATTGACCAGTGACCAGCGAAAGTGACCAGTGACGAGTGACCAGTGACAAGTGACTAGCCAAATTGAGCAGTGAGCAGTGACCAGTGACCAGTGACCAGTGACCAGTGACCAGTGACCAGCGAAATTGACCAGTGACCATTGACCAGTGACCAGCGAAAGTGACCAGTGACGAGTGACCTGTGACAAGTGACCAGTGACCAGCGACCAGTGACCAGTGACCAGTGACCAGTGAACAGTGACCAGTGACCAGTGACCAGTGACCAGCGAAAATGACCAGTGACCAGCGAAAATGACCAGTGACCAGTGACCAGTGACCAGCGAAATTGACCAGTGACCAGTGACCAGTGAACAGTGACAAGTGACCAGTGACCAGTGACCAACGAAAGTGACCAGTGAACAGTGACCAGGGACCAGTGACCAGTGACGAGTGACCAGTGACCAGCGAAAGTGAACAGTGAACATTGACCAGTGACCAGCGAAAGTGACCAGTGACGAGTGACCTGTGACAAGTGACCAGTGACCAGTGACCATGGACCAGTGACCAGCGAAAGTGACCAGTGACCAGTGACCAGTGACCAGTGACTATCCAAATTGAGCAGTGAGCAGTGACCAGTGACCAGTGACCAGTGACCAGTGACCAGTGACCAGCGAAATTGACCAGTGACCATTGACCAGTGACCAGCGAAAGTGACCAGTGACGAGTGACCTGTGACAAGTGACCAGTGACCAGCGACCAGTGACCAGTGACCATTGACCAGTGACCAGCGAAATTGACCAGTGACCATTGACCAGTGACCAGCGAAAGTGACCAGTGACGAGTGACCTGTGACAAGTGACCAGTGACCAGCGACCAGTGACCAGTGACCAGTGACCAGTGAACAGTGACCAGTGACCAGCGACCAGTGACCAGTGACCAGTGACCAGTGAACAGTGACCAGTGACCAGTGACCAGTGACCAACGAAATTGACCAGTTTCCAGTGACCAGTGATAAGTGACCAGTGACCAGTGACCAGCGAAAGTGACCAGTGAACAGTGATCAGCGAAATTGACCAGTGACCATTGACCAGTGACCAGCGAAAGTGACCAGTGACGAGTGACCAGTGACAAGTGACCAGTGACAAGTGACCAGTGACCACTGACCAGTGACCAGTGACCAGCGACCAGTGACCAGTGACCAGTGACCAGTGACCAGTGACTAGCCAAATTGAGCAGTGAGCAGTGACCAGTGACCAGTGACCAGTGACCATTGACCAGTGACCAGCGAAATTGACCAGTGACCATTGACCAGTGACCAGCGAAAGTGACCAGTGACGAGTGACCTGTGACAAGTGACCAGTGACCAGCGACCAGTGACCAGTGACCAGTGACCAGTGAACAGTGACCAGTGACCAGCGACCAGTGACCAGTGACCAGTGACCAGTGAACAGTGACCAGTGACCAGTGACCAGTGACCAACGAAAATGACCAGTGACCAGTGACCAGTGACCAGCGAAATTGACCAGTGACCAGTGACCAGTGACCAGTGACCAGTGACCAGTGACCAGTGACCAGTGACCAGCGACCAGTGACCAGTGACCAGTGACCAGTGACCAGTGACCAGTGAACAGTGACCAGTGACCAGTGACCAGTGACCAACGAAAATGACCAGTGACCAGTGACCAGTGACCAGCGAAATTGACCAGTGACCAGTGACCAGTGACCAGTGACCAGTGTCCAGTGACCAGTGACCAGCGAAAGTGACCAGTGACCAGGGACCAGTGACCAGTGACCAGCGAAATTGACCAGTGATCAGTGACCAGTGACCAGTGACAAGTGACCAGTGACCAGTGAGCAGCGAAAGTGACCAGTGAACAGTGACCAGTGACCAGTGACCAGCAAAATTGACCAGCAAAATTGACCAGTGACCAGTGACCAGTGACCAATGACCAGTGACCAGTGACCAGTGACCAGTGACCAGTAACCAGTGACCAGTGACCAGTGACCAGTGACCAGTGACCAGCGACCAGTGACCAGTGACCATTGACCAGTGACCAGTGACCAGTGACCAGTGACCAGCGAAAGTGACCAGGGACAAGTGACCAGTGACCAGTGACCAGTGACCAGTGACCAGTGACCAGTGACCAGTGACAAGTGACCAGTGACCAGCGACCAGTGACCAGTGACCAGTGACCAGTGACCAGTGACCACTGACCATCGAAAGTGACCAGTGACCAGTGACCAGTGACCAGTGACCAGTGACCAGCGAAAGTGACCAGTGACCAGTGACCAGTGACCAGCGAAATTGAACAGTGACCAGTGACCAGAGACCAGTGACTAGCCAAATTGTCCAGTGACCAGTGACCAGTGGCCAGCGGTAGTGACCAGTGACCAGTGACCAGTGACCAGTGACCAGTGACCAGTGACCACTGACCATCGAAAGTGACCAGTGACCAGTGACCAGTGACCAGTGACCAGTGACCAGTGACCAGCGAAAGTGACCAGTGACCAGTGACCAGTGACCAGCGAAATTGACCAGTGACCAGTGACCAGAGACCAGTGACTAGCCAAATTGACCAGTGACCAGTGACCAGTGGCCAGCGGTAGTGACCAGTGACCAGTGACCAGTGACCAGTGACCAGTGACCAGTGACCAGCGAAAGTGACCAGTGACCAGTGAATAGTGACCAGCGAAATTGACCAGTTTCCAGTGACCAGTGATAAGTGACCAGTGACCAGTGACCAGCGAAAGTGACCAGTGAACAGTGATCAGCGAAATTGACCAGTGACCTTTGACCAGTGACCAGCGAAAGTGACCAGTGACGAGTGACCAGTGACAAGTGACCAGTGACAAGTGACCAGTGACCACTGACCAGTGACCAGTGACCAGCGACCAGTGACCAGTGACCAGTGACCAGGGACCTGTGACCAGCGAAAGTGACCAGTGACCAGTGACCAGTGACCAGTGAACAGTGACCAGTGACCAGTGACCAGTGACCAACGAAAATGACCAGTGACCAGTGACCAGTGACCAGCGAAATTGACCAGTGACCAGTGACCAGTGACCAGTGACCAGTGACCAGTGACCAGTGACCAGCGAAATTGACCAGTGACCAGTGACCAGTGACCAGTGACCAGTGACCAGTGACCAGTGACCAGCGACCAGTGACCAGTGACCAGTGACCAGTGACCAACGAAAATGACCAGTGACCAGTGACCAGTGACCAGCGAAATTGACCAGTGACCAGTGACCAGTGACCAGTGACCAGTGACCAGTGACCAGTGACCAGCGAAAGTGACCAGTGACCAGGGACCAGTGACCAGTGACCAGCGAAATTGACCAGTGATCAGTGACCAGTGACCAGTGACAAGTGACCAGTGACCAGTGAGCAGCGAAAGTGACCAGTGAACAGTGACCAGTGACCAGTGACCAGCAAAATTGACCAGCAAAATTGACCAGTGACCAGTGACCAGTGACCAATGACCAGTGACCAGTGACCAGTGACCAGTGACCAGTGACCAGTGACCAGTGACCAGCGACCAGTGACCAGTGACCATTGACCAGTGACCAGTGACCAGTGACCAGTGACCAGCGAAAGTGACCAGGGACAAGTGACCAGTGACCAGTGACCAGTGACCAGTGACCAGTGACCAGTGACCAGTGACAAGTGACCAGTGACCAGTGACCAGTGACCAGCGAAATTGACCAGTGACCAGTGACCAGTGAACAGTGACAAGTGACCAGTGACCAGTGACCAACGAAAGTGACCAGTGAACAGTGACCAGGGACCAGTGACCAGTGACGAGTGACCAGTGACCAGCGAAAGTGAACAGTGACCATTGACCAGTGACCAGCGAAAGTGACCAGTGACGAGTGACCTGTGACAAGTGACCAGTGACCAGTGACCATGGACCAGTGACCAGCGAAAGTGACCAGTGACCAGTGACCAGTGACCAGTGACTATCCAAATTGAGCAGTGAGCAGTGACCAGTGACCAGTGACCAGTGACCAGTGACCAGTGACCAGCGAAATTGACCAGTGACCATTGACCAGTGACCAGCGAAAGTGACCAGTGACGAGTGACCTGTGACAAGGGACCAGTGACCAGCGACCAGTGACCAGTGACCATTGACCAGTGACCAGCGAAATTGACCAGTGACCATTGACCAGTGACCAGCGAAAGTGACCAGTGACGAGTGACCTGTGACAAGTGACCAGTGACCAGCGACCAGTGACCAGTGACCAGTGACCAGTGAACAGTGACCAGTGACCAGCGACCAGTGACCAGTGACCAGTGACCAGTGAACAGTGACCAGTGACCAGTGACCAGTGACCAACGAAATTGACCAGTTTCCAGTGACCAGTGATAAGTGACCAGTGACCAGTGACCAGCGAAAGTGACCAGTGAACAGTGATCAGCGAAATTGACCAGTGACCATTGACCAGTGACCAGCGAAAGTGACCAGTGACGAGTGACCAGTGACAAGTGACCAGTGACAAGTGACCAGTGACCACTGACCAGTGACCAGTGACCAGCGACCAGTGACCAGTGACCAGTGACCAGTGACCAGTGACTAGCCAAATTGAGCAGTGAGCAGTGACCAGTGACCAGTGACCAGTGACCATTGACCAGTGACCAGCGAAATTGACCAGTGACCATTGACCAGTGACCAGCGAAAGTGACCAGTGACGAGTGACCTGTGACAAGTGACCAGTGACCAGCGACCAGTGACCAGTGACCAGTGACCAGCGACCAGTGACCAGTGACCAGTGACCAGTGAACAGTGACCAGTGACCAGTGACCAGTGACCAACGAAAATGACCAGTGACCAGTGACCAGTGACCAGCGAAATTGACCAGTGACCAGTGACCAGTGACCAGTGACCAGTGACCAGTGACCAGTGACCAGTGACCAGCGACCAGTGACCAGTGACCAGTGACCAGTGACCAGTGACCAGTGAACAGTGACCAGTGACCAGTGACCAGTGACCAACGAAAATGACCAGTGACCAGTGACCAGTGACCAGCGAAATTGACCAGTGACCAGTGACCAGTGACCAGTGACCAGTGACCAGTGACCAGCGAAAGTGACCAGTGACCAGGGACCAGTGACCAGTGACCAGCGAAATTGACCAGTGATCAGTGACCAGTGACCAGTGACAAGTGACCAGTGACCAGTGAGCAGCGAAAGTGACCAGTGAACAGTGACCAGTGACCAGTGACCAGCAAAATTGACCAGCAAAATTGACCAGTGACCAGTGACCAGTGACCAATGACCAGTGACCAGTGACCAGTGACCAGTGACCAGTGACCAGTGACCAGTGACCTGTGACCAGTGACCAGCGACCAGTGACCAGTGACCATTGACCAGTGACCAGTGACCAGTGACCAGTGACCAGCGAAAGTGACCAGGGACAAGTGACCAGTGACCAGTGACCAGTGACCAGTGACCAGTGACCAGTGACCAGTGACAAGTGACCAGTGACCAGCGACCAGTGACCAGTGACCAGTGACCAGTGACCAGTGACCACTGACCATCGAAAGTGACCAGTGACCAGTGACCAGTGACCAGTGACCAGTGACCAGCGAAAGTGACCAGTGACCAGTGACCAGTGACCAGCGAAATTGAACAGTGACCAGTGACCAGAGACCAGTGACTAGCCAAATTGTCCAGTGTCCAGTGACCAGTGGCCAGCGGTAGTGACCAGTGACCAGTGACCAGTGACCAGTGACCAGTGACCAGTGACCAGTGACCAGTGACCACTGACCATCGAAAGTGACCAGTGACCAGTGACCAGTGACCAGTGACCAGTGACCAGTGACCAGCGAAAGTGACCAGTGACCAGTGACCAGTGACCAGCGAAATTGACCAGTGACCAGTGACCAGAGACCAGTGACTAGCCAAATTGACCAGTGACCAGTGACCAGTGGCCAGCGGTAGTGACCAGTGACCAGTGACCAGTGACCAGTGACCAGTGACCAGTGACCAGCGAAAGTGACCAGTGACCAGTGAATAGTGACCAGCGAAATTGACCAGTTTCCAGTGACCAGTGATAAGTGACCAGTGACCAGTGACCAGCGAAAGTGACCAGTGAACAGTGATCAGCGAAATTGACCAGTGACCATTGACCAGTGACCAGCGAAAGTGACCAGTGACGAGTGACCAGTGACAAGTGACCAGTGACAAGTGACCAGTGACCACTGACCAGTGACCAGTGACCAGCGACCAGTGACCAGTGACCAGTGACCAGGGACCTGTGACCAGCGAAAGTGACCAGTGACCAGTGACCAGTGACCAGTGAACAGTGACCAGTGACCAGTGACCAGTGACCAACGAAAATGACCAGTGACCAGTGACCAGTGACCAGCGAAATTGACCAGTGACCAGTGACCAGTGACCAGTGGCCAGCGGTAGTGACCAGTGACCAGTGACCAGTGACCAGTGACCAGTGACCACTGACCATCGAAAGTGACCAGTGACCAGTGACCAGTGACCAGTGACCAGTGACCAGTGACCAGCGAAAGTGACCAGTGACCAGTGACCAGCGACCAGTGACCAGTGACCAGTGACCAGTGAACAGTGACCAGTGACCAGTGACAAGTGACCTGGGACCAGTGACCAGTGACCAGTGACCAGCGAAATTGGCCAGTGACCAGTGACCAGTGACCAGTCACCAGTGACCAGCGACCAGTGACCAGAGACCAGTAACCAGTGACCAGTGACCAGTGACCACTGACCAGCGAAAGTGACCAGTGAACAGTGACCAGTGACCAGTGACCTGTGACCAGTGACCAGTGACCAGTGACCAGTGACTAGTGACCAGCGAAAGTGACCAGTGACGAGTGACCAGTGACAAGTGACGAGTGACCAGTGACCATTGACCAGTGACTAGTGACTAGTGACCAGTGACCAACGACCAGTGACCAGTGAACAGTGACCAGCGAAAGTGACCAGTGACCAGTGACCATTGACCAGCGACAAGTGACCAGTGACCAGTGGCGAGTGACCAGTGACCAGTGACCAGTGACCAGTGACCAGTGACCAGCGAAAGTGACAAGTGACCAGTGACCAGTGACCAGTGACCAGTGACCAGCGAAAGTGACTAGTGACCAGTGACCAGTGACCAGTGACCAGTGACCAGTGACCAGTGACCAGCGAAAGTGACCAGTGACGAGTGACCAGTGACCAGTGAACAGTGACCAGTGACCAGTGACCAGTGACCAGCGAAAATGACCAGTGACCAGCGAAAATGAGCAGTGACCAGTGACCAGTGACCAGCGAAATTGACCAGTGACCAGTGACCAGTGAACAGTGACCAGTGACCAGTGACCAGTGACCAGCGAAATTGACAAGTGACCAGTGACCAGTGAACAGTGACAAGTGACCAGTGACCAGTGACCAACGAAAGTGACCAGTGAACAGTGACCAGGGACCAGTGACCAGTGACGAGTGACCATTGACCAGCGAAAGTGAACAGTGACCAGTGACCAGTGACCAGTGACCAGTGACCAGTGACCAGCGAAAGTGACCAGTGACCAGTGACCAGTGACCAGTGACCAGTGACCAGTGACAAGTGACCTGGGACCAGTGACCAGTGACCAGTGACCAGCGAAATTGGCCAGTGACCAGTGACCAGTGACCAGTAACCACTGACCAGCGAAAGTGACCAGTGAACAGTGACCAGTGACCAGTGACTTGTGACCAGTGACCAGTGACCAGTGACCAGTGACCAGTGACCAGCGAAAGTCACCAGTGACCAGCGAAAGTGACAGGTGACCAGTGACCAGTGACCAGTGACCAGTGACCAGTGACCAGCGAAAGTGACCAGTGACCAGTGAATAGTGACCAGCGAAATTGACCAGTTTCCAGTGACCAGTGATAAGTGACCAGTGACCAGTGACCAGCGAAAGTGACCAGCGAACAGTGATCAGCGAAATTGACCAGTGACCATTGACCAGTGACCAGCGAAAGTGACCAGTGACCAGTGACAAGTGACCAGTGACCACTGACCAGTGACCAGTGACCAGCGACCAGTGACCTGTGACCAGTGACCAGGGACCAGTGACCAGCGAAAGTGACCAGTGACCAGTGACCAGTGACCAGTGACTAGCCAAATTGAGCAGTGAGCAGTGACCAGTGACCAGTGACCAGTGACCATTGACCAGTGACCAGCGAAATTGACCAGTGACCATTGACCAGTGACCAGCGAAAGTGACCAGTGACGAGTGACCTGTGACAAGTGACCAGTGACCAGCGACCAGTGACCAGTGACCAGTGACCAGTGAACAGTGACCTGTGACCAGCGACCAGTGACCAGTGACCAGTGACCAGTGAACAGTGACCAGTGACCAGTGACCAGTGACCAGTGACCAGCGAAAGTGACCAGTGACGAGTGACCTGTGACAAGTGACCAGTGACCAGCGACCAGTGACCAGTGACCAGTGACCAGTGAACAGTGACCTGTGACCAGCGACCAGTGACCAGTGACCAGTGACCAGTGAACAGTGACCAGTGACCAGTGACCAGTGACCAACGAAAATGACCAGTGACCAGTGACCAGTGACCAGCGAAATTGACCAGTGACCATTGACCAGTGACCAGCGAAAGTGACCAGTGACGAGTGACCTGTGACAAGTGACCAGTGACCAGCGACCAGTGACCAGTGACCAGTGACCAGTGACCAGTGACCAGCGAAATTGACCAGTGACCAGTGACCAGTGACCAGTGACCAGTGACCAGTGACCAGTGACCAGCGAAAGTGACCAGTGACCAGGGACCAGTGACCAGTGACCAGCGAAATTGACCAGTGATCAGTGACCAGTGACCAGTGACAAGTGACCAGTGACCAGTGAGCAGCGAAAGTGACCAGTGAACAGTGACCAGTGACCAGTGACCAGCAAAATTGACCAGCAAAATTGACCAGTGACCAGTGACCAGTGACCAATGACCAGTGACCAGTGACCAGTGACCAGTGACCATTGACCAGTGACCAGCGAAAGTGACCAGTGACGAGTGACCTGTGACAAGTGACCAGTGACCAGCGACCAGTGACCAGTGACCATTGACCAGTGACCAGCGAAATTGACCAGTGACCATTGACCAGCGACCAGTGACCAGTGACCACTGACCAGTGACCAGCGACCAGTGACCAGTGACCAGTGACCAGTGAACAGTGACCAGTGACCAGTGACCAGTGACCAACGAAATTGACCAGTTTCCAGTGACCAGTGATAAGTGACCAGTGACCAGTGACCAGCGAAAGTGACCAGTGAACAGTGATCAGCGAAATTGACCAGTGACCAGCGAAAGTGACCAGTGACGAGTGACCAGTGACAAGTGACCAGTGACAAGTGACCAGTGACCACTGACCAGTGACCAGTGACCAGCGACCAGTGACCAGTGACCAGTGACCAGTGACCAGTGACTAGCCAAATTGAGCAGTGAGCAGTGACCAGTGACCAGTGACCAGTGACCATTGACCAGTGACCAGCGAAATTGACCAGTGACCATTGACCAGTGACCAGCGAAAGTGACCAGTGACGAGTGACCTGTGACAAGTGACCAGTGACCAGCGACCAGTGACCAGTGAACAGTGACCAGTGAACAGTGACCTGTGACCAGCGACCAGTGACCAGTGACCAGTGACCAGTGAACAGTGACCAGTGACCAGTGACCAGTGACCAGTGAACAGTGACCAGTGAACAGTGACCTGTGACCAGCGACCAGTGACCAGTGACCAGTGACCAGTGAACAGTGACCAGTGACCAGTGACCAGTGACCAACGAAAATGACCAGTGACCAGTGACCAGTGACCAGTGACCAGCGACCAGTGACCAGTGACCAGTGACCAGTGACCAGTGAACAGTGACCATTGACCAGTGACCAGTGACCAACGAAAATGACCAGTGACCAGTGACCAGTGACCAGCGAAATTGACCAGTGACTAGTGACCAGTGACCAGTGACCAGTGACCAGTGACCAGTGACCAGCGAAAGTGACCAGTGACCAGTGACCAGTGGCCAGCGGTAGTGACCAGTGACCAGTGACCAGTGACCAGTGACCAGTGACCAGTGACCACTGACCATCGAAAGTGACCAGTGACCAGTGACCAGTGACCAGTGACCAGTGACCAGTGACCAGTGACCAGCGAAAGTGACCAGTGACCAGTGACCAGTGACCAGCGAAATTGACCAGTGACCAGTGACCAGAGACCAGTGACTAGCCAAATTGACCAGTGACCAGTGACCAGTGGCCAGCGGTAGTGACCAGTGACCAGTGACCAGTGACCAGTGACCAGTGACCAGTGACCAGTGACCAGTGACCAGTGACCAGTGACCAGTGACCAGCGAAAGTGACAGGTGACCAGTGACCAGTGACCAGTGACCAGTGACCAGTGACCAGTGACCAGCGAAAGTGACCAGTGACCAGTGAATAGTGACCAGCGAAATTGACCATTTCCCAGTGACCAGTGATTAGTGACCAGTGACCAGTGACCAGCGAAAGTGACCAGTGACCAGTGACCAGGGACCAGTGACCAGCGAAAGTGACCAGTGACCAGTGACCAGTGACCAGAGACTAGCCAAATTGAGCAGTGAGCAGTGACCAGTGACCAGTGACCAGTGACCAGCGAAATTGACCAGTGACCAGCGAAAGTGACCAGTGACCAGTGACCAGTGACCAGGGACCAGTGACCAGCGAAAGTGACCAGTGACCAGTGACTATCCAAATTGAGCAGTGAGCAGTGACCAGTGACCAGTGACCAGTGACCAGTGACCAGTGACCAGCGAAATTGACCAGTGACCATTGACCAGTGACCAGCGAAAGTGACCAGTGACGAGTGACCTGTGACAAGTGACCAGTGACCAGCGACCAGTGACCAGTGACCATTGACCAGTGACCAGCGAAATTGACCAGTGACCATTGACCAGTGACCAGCGAAAGTGACCAGTGACGAGTGACCTGTGACAAGTGACCAGTGACCAGCGACCAGTGACCAGTGACCAGTGAACAGTGAACAGTGACCAGTGACCAGTGACCAGTGACCAACGAAATTGACCAGTTTCCAGTGACCAGTGATAAGTGACCAGTGACCAGTGACCAGCGAAAGTGACCAGTGAACAGTGATCAGCGAAATTGACCAGTGACCATTGACCAGTGACCAGCGAAAGTGACCAGTGACGAGTGACCAGTGACAAGTGACTAGCCAAATTGAGCAGTGAGCAGTGACCAGTGACCAGTGACCAGTGACCAGTGACCAGTGACCAGTGACCAGCGAAATTGACCAGTGACCATTGACCAGTGACCAGCGAAAGTGACCAGTGACGAGTGACCTGTGACAAGTGACCAGTGACCAGCGACCAGTGACCAGTGACCAGTGACCAGTGAACAGTGACCAGTGACCAGTGACCAGTGACCAGCGAAAATGACCAGTGACCAGCGAAAATGACCAGTGACCAGTGACCAGTGACCAGCGAAATTGACCAGTGACCAGTGACCAGTGACCAGTGACCAGTGACCAGTGACCAGTGACCAGCGAAAGTGACCAGTGACCAGTGACCAGTGACCAGTGACCAGTGACCAGTGACCAGTGACCAGTGACGAGTGACCATTGACCAGCGAAAGTGAACAGTGACCAGTGACCAGTGACCAGTGACCAGTGACCAGTGACCAGTGACCAGTGACCAGTGACCAGCGAAAGTGACCAGTGACCAGTGACCAGTGACCAGTGACCAGTGACCAGTGACAAGTGACCTGGGACCAGTGACCAGTGACCAGTGACCAGCGAAATTGGCCAGTGACCAGTGACCAGTGACCAGTAACCACTGACCAGCGAAAGTGACCAGTGAACAGTGACCAGTGACCAGTGACTTGTGACCAGTGACCAGTGACCAGTGACCAGTGACCAGTGACCAGCGAAAGTCACCAGTGACGAGTGACCAGTGACAAGTGACCAGTGACCAGTGACCATTGACCAGTGACCAGCGAAAGTGACTAGTGACGAGTGACCTGTGACAAGTGACCAGTGACCAGCGACCAGTGACCAGTGAACAGTGACCAGTGACCAGTGACCAGTGACCAGCGAAAATGACCATTGACCAGCGAAAATGAACAGTGACCAGTGACCAGTGACCAGCGAAATTGACCAGTGACCAGTGACCAGTGAACAGTGACCAGTGACCAGTGACCAGTGACCAGTGACCAGCGAAAGTGACCAGTGACCAGTGACCAGTGACCAGCGAAATTGACCAGTGACCAGTGACCAGAGACCAGTGACTAGCCAAATTGACCAGTGACCAGTGATCAGTGGCCAGCGGTAGTGACCAGTGACCAGTGACCAGTGATCAGTGACCAGTGAACAGTGCCCAGTGACCAGTGACAAGTGACCAGCGAAAATGACCAGTGACCAGTGACCAGTGACCAGCGAAATTGACAAGTGACCAGTGACCAGTGAACAGTGACAAGTGACCAGTGACCAGTGACCAACGAAAGTGACCAGTGAACAGTGACCAGGGACCAGTGACCAGTGACGAGTGACCATTGACCAGCGAAAGTGACCAGTGACCAGTGAATAGTGACCAGCGAAATTGACCAGTTTCCAGTGACCAGTGACCAGTGACCAGTGACCAGTGACCAGTGACCAGTGACCAGCGAAAGTGACCAGTGACCAGTGACGAGTGACCAGTGACCAGTGACAAGTGACAAGTGACCAGCGACCAGTGACCAGTGACCAGTGACCAGTGAACAGTGACCAGTGACCAGTGACCAGTGACCAGTGACCAGCGAAAATGACCAGTGACCAGCGAAAATGACCAGTGACCAGTGACCAGTGACCAGCGAAATTGACCAGTGACCAGTGACCAGTGGCCAGCGGTAGTGACCAGTGACCAGTGACCAGTGACCAGTGACCAGTGACCAGTGACCAGTGACCAGTGACCAGTGACCAGCGAAAGTGACCAGTGACCAGTGACCAGTGACCAGTGACCAGTGACCAGTGACAAGTGACAAGTGACCAGTGACCAGTGACCAGTGAACAGTGACCAGTGACCAGGGACCTGTGACCAGCGAAAGTGACCAGTGACCAGTGTCCAGTGACCAGTCACCAGTGACCAGTGACCAGTGACCAGTGACCAGCGAAAGTGACAGGTGACCAGTGACCAGTGACCAGTGACCAGTGACCAGTGACCAGCGAAAGTGACCAGTGACCAGTGAATAGTGACCAGCGAAATTGACCAGTTTCCAGTGACCAGTGATAAGTGACCAGTGAGCAGTGACCAGCGAAAGTGACCAGCGAACAGTGATCAGCGAAATTGACCAGTGACCATTGACCAGTGACCAGCGAAAGTGACCAGTGACCAGTGACAAGTGACCAGTGACCACTGACCAGTGACCAGTGACCAGCGACCAGTGACCAGTGACCAGCGAAAGTGACCAGTGACCAGTGACCAGTGACTAGCCAAATTGAGCAGTGAGCAGTGACCAGTGACCAGTGACCAGTGACCAGTGACCAGTGACCAGTGACCAGCGAAATTGTCCAGTGACCATTGACCAGTGACCAGCGAAAGTGACCAGTGACGAGTGACCTGTGACAAGTGACCAGTGACCAGCGACCAGTGACCAGTGACCAGTGACCAGTGAACAGTGACCAGTGACCAGTGACCAGTGACCAGCGAAAATGACCAGTGACCAGCGAAAATGACCAGTGACCAGTGACCAGTGACCAGCGAAATTGACCAGTGACCAGTGACCAGTGAACAGTGACCAGTGACCAGTGACCAGTGACCAGCGAAAGTGACCAGTGACCAGTGACCAGTGACCAGCGAAATTGACCAGTGACCAGTGACCAGCGAAAGTCACCAGTGACGAGTGACCAGTGACAAGTGACCAGTGACCAGTGACCATTGACCAGTGACCAGCGAAAGTGACTAGTGACGAGTGACCTGTGACAAGTGACCAGTGACCAGCGACCAGTGACCAGTGACCAGTGACCAGTGAACAGTGACCAGTGACCAGTGACCAGTGACCAGCGAAAATGACCAGTGACCAGCGAAAATGACCAGTGACCAGTGACCAGTGACCAGCGAAATTGACCAGTGACCAGTGACCAGTGAACAGTGACCAGTGACCAGTGACCAGTGACCAGTGACCAGCGAAAGTGACCAGTGACCAGTGACCAGTGACCAGCGAAATTGACCAGTGACCAGTGACCAGAGACCAGTGACTAGCCAAATTGACCAGTGACCAGTGACCAGTGGCCAGCGGTAGTGACCAGTGACCAGTGACCAGTGATCAGTGACCAGTGAACAGTGACCAGTGACGAGTGACCAGTGACCAGCGAAAATGACCAGTGACCAGTGACCAGTGACCAGCGAAATTGACAAGTGACCAGTGACCAGTGAACAGTGACAAGTGACCAACGAAAGTGACCAGTGAACAGTGACCAGGGACCAGTGACCAGTGACAAGTGACCAGTGACGAGTGACCTGTGACAAGTGACCAGTGACCAGCGACCAGTGACAGGTGACCAGTGACCAGTGAACAGTGACCAGTGACCAGTGACAAGTGACCAGTCACCAGTCACCAGTGACCAGCGACCAGTGACCAGAGACCAGTAACCAGTGACCAGTGACCAGTGACCACTGACCAGCGAAAGTGACCAGTGAACAGTGACCAGTGACCAGTGACCTGTGACCAGTGACCAGTGACCAGTGACCAGTGACCAGTGACCAGCGAAAGTGACCAGTGACGAGTGACCAGTGACAAGTGACCAGTGACCAGTGACCATTGACCAGTGACTAGTGACTAGTAACCAGTGACCAACGACCAGTGACCAGTGAACAGTGACCAGCGAAAGTGACCAGTGACCAGTGACCATTGACCAGCGACAAGTGACCAGTGACCAGTGACGAGTGACCAGTGACCAGTGACCAGTGACCAGTGACCAGTGACCAGCGAAAGTGACAAGTGACCAGTGACCAGTGACCAGTGACCAGTGACCAGCGAAAGTGACTAGTGACCAGTGACCAGTGACCAGTGACCAGTGACCAGTGACCAGTGACCAGCGAAAGTGACCAGTGACGAGTGACCAGTGACCAGTGAACAGTGACCAGTGACCAGTGACCAGTGACCAGCGAAAATGACCAGTGACCAGCGAAAATGAGCAGTGACCAGTGACCAGTGACCAGCGAAATTGACCAGTGACCAGTGACCAGTGAACAGTGACCAGTGACCAGTGACCAGTGACCAGTGACCAGTGACCAGTGACCAGCGAAAGTCACCAGTGACGAGTGACCAGTGACAAGTGACCAGTGACCAGTGACCATTGACCAGTGACCAGCGAAAGTGACTAGTGACGAGTGACCTGTGACAAGTGACCAGTGACCAGCGACCAGTGACCAGTGAACAGTGACCAGTGACCAGTGACCAGTGACCAGCGAAAATGACCAGTGACCAGCGAAAATGACCAGTGACCAGTGACCAGTGACCAGCGAAATTGACCAGTGACCAGTGACCAGTGAACAGTGACAAGTGACCACTGACCAGTGACCAGTGACCAGCGAAAGTGACCAGTGACCAGTGACCAGTGACCAGCGAAATTGACCAGTGACCAGTGACCAGAGACCAGTGACTAGACAAATTGACCAGTGACCAGTGACCAGTGGCCAGCGGTAGTGACCAGTGACCAGTGACCAGTGATCAGTGACCAGTGAACAGTGACCAGTGACCAGTGACCAGTGACCAGCGAAAATGACCAGTGACCAGTGACCAGTGACCAGCGAAATTGACAAGTGACCAGTGACCAGTGAACAGTGACAAGTGACCAGTGACCAGTGACCAACGAAAGTGACCAGTGACCAGTGACCAGTGACCAGTGACCAGTGACTAGCCAAATTGAGCAGTGAGCAGTGACCAGTGACCAGTGACCAGTGACCATTGACCAGTGACCAGCGAAATTGACCAGTGACCATTGACCAGTGACCAGCGAAAGTGACCAGTGACGAGTGACCTGTGACAAGTGACCAGTGACCAGCGACCAGTGACCAGTGAACAGTGACCAGTGAACAGTGACCTGTGACCAGCGACCAGTGACCAGTGACCAGTGACCAGTGAACAGTGACCAGTGACCAGTGACCAGTGACCAGTGAACAGTGACCAGTGAACAGTGACCTGTGACCAGCGACCAGTGACCAGTGACCAGTGACCAGTGAACAGTGACCAGTGACCAGTGACCAGTGACCAACGAAAATGACCAGTGACCAGTGACCAGTGACCAGCGAAATTGACCAGTGACCAGTGACCAGTGACCAGTGACCAGTGACCAGTGACCAGTGACCAGTGACCAGTGACCAGCGACCAGTGACCAGTGACCAGTGAACAGTGACCATTGACCAGTGACCAGTGACCAACGAAAATGACCAGTGACCAGTGACCAGTGACCAGCGAAATTGACCAGTGACTAGTGACCAGTGACCAGTGACCAGTGACCAGTGACCAGTGACCAGCGAAAGTGACCAGTGACCAGTGACCAGTGGCCAGCGGTAGTGACCAGTGACCAGTGACCAGTGACCAGTGACCAGTGACCAGTGACCACTGACCATCGAAAGTGACCAGTGACCAGTGACCAGTGACCAGTGACCAGTGACCAGCGAAAGTGACCAGTGACCAGTGACCAGTGACCAGCGAAATTGACCAGTGACCAGTGACCAGAGACCAGTGACTAGCCAAATTGACCAGTGACCAGTGACCAGTGGCCAGCGGTAGTGACCAGTGACCAGTGACCAGTGACCAGTGACCAGTGACCAGTGACCAGTGACCAGTGACCAGTGACCAGTGACCAGTGACCAGCGAAAGTGACAGGTGACCAGTGACCAGTGACCAGTGACCAGTGACCAGTGACCAGTGACCAGCGAAAGTGACCAGTGACCAGTGAATAGTGACCAGCGAAATTGACCATTTTCCAGTGACCAGTGATTAGTGACCAGTGACCAGTGACCAGCGAAAGTGACCAGTGACCAGTGACCAGGGACCAGTGACCAGCGAAAGTGACCAGTGACCAGTGACCAGTGACCAGAGACTAGCCAAATTGAGCAGTGAGCAGTGACCAGTGACCAGTGACCAGTGACCAGCGAAATTGACCAGTGACCAGCGAAAGTGACCAGTGACCAGTGACCAGTGACCAGGGACCAGTGACCAGCGAAAGTGACCAGTGACCAGTGACTATCCAAATTGAGCAGTGAGCAGTGACCAGTGACCAGTGACCAGTGACCAGTGACCAGTGACCAGCGAAATTGACCAGTGACCATTGACCAGTGACCAGCGAAAGTGACCAGTGACGAGTGACCTGTGACAAGTGACCAGTGACCAGCGACCAGTGACCAGTGACCATTGACCAGTGACCAGCGAAATTGACCAGTGACCATTGACCAGTGACCAGCGAAAGTGACCAGTGACGAGTGACCTGTGACAAGTGACCAGTGACCAGCGACCAGTGACCAGTGACCAGTGACCAGTGAACAGTGACCAGTGACCAGTGACCAGTGACCAACGAAATTGACCAGTTTCCAGTGACCAGTGATAAGTGACCAGTGACCAGTGACCAGCGAAAGTGACCAGTGAACAGTGATCAGCGAAATTGACCAGTGACCATTGACCAGTGACCAGCGAAAGTGACCAGTGACGAGTGACCAGTGACAAGTGACTAGCCAAATTGAGCAGTGAGCAGTGACCAGTGACCAGTGACCAGTGACCAGTGACCAGTGACCAGTGACCAGCGAAATTGACCAGTGACCATTGACCAGTGACCAGCGAAAGTGACCAGTGACGAGTGACCTGTGACAAGTGACCAGTGACCAGCGACCAGTGACCAGTGACCAGTGACCAGTGAACAGTGACCAGTGACCAGTGACCAGTGACCAGCGAAAATGACCAGTGACCAGCGAAAATGACCAGTGACCAGTGACCAGTGACCAGCGAAATTGACCAGTGACCAGTGACCAGTGACCAGTGACCAGTGACCAGTGACCAGTGACCAGCGAAAGTGACCAGTGACCAGTGACCAGTGACCAGTGACCAGTGACCAGTGACCAGTGACCAGTGACGAGTGACCATTGACCAGCGAAAGTGAACAGTGACCAGTGACCAGTGACCAGTGACCAGTGACCAGTGACCAGTGACCAGTGACCAGTGACCAGCGAAAGTGACCAGTGACCAGTGACCAGTGACCAGTGACCAGTGACCAGTGACAAGTGACCTGGGACCAGTGACCAGTGACCAGTGACCAGCGAAATTGGCCAGTGACCAGTGACCAGTGACCAGTAACCACTGACCAGCGAAAGTGACCAGTGAACAGTGACCAGTGACCAGTGACTTGTGACCAGTGACCAGTGACCAGTGACCAGTGACCAGTGACCAGCGAAAGTCACCAGTGACGAGTGACCAGTGACAAGTGACCAGTGACCAGTGACCATTGACCAGTGACCAGCGAAAGTGACTAGTGACGAGTGACCTGTGACAAGTGACCAGTGACCAGCGACCAGTGACCAGTGAACAGTGACCAGTGACCAGTGACCAGTGACCAGCGAAAATGACCATTGACCAGCGAAAATGAACAGTGACCAGTGACCAGTGACCAGCGAAATTGACCAGTGACCAGTGACCAGTGAACAGTGACCAGTGACCAGTGACCAGTGACCAGTGACCAGCGAAAGTGACCAGTGACCAGTGACCAGTGACCAGCGAAATTGACCAGTGACCAGTGACCAGAGACCAGTGACTAGCCAAATTGACCAGTGACCAGTGATCAGTGGCCAGCGGTAGTGACCAGTGACCAGTGACCAGTGATCAGTGACCAGTGAACAGTGCCCAGTGACCAGTGACAAGTGACCAGCGAAAATGACCAGTGACCAGTGACCAGTGACCAGCGAAATTGACAAGTGACCAGTGACCAGTGAACAGTGACAAGTGACCAGTGACCAGTGACCAACGAAAGTGACCAGTGAACAGTGACCAGGGACCAGTGACCAGTGACGAGTGACCATTGACCAGCGAAAGTGACCAGTGACCAGTGAATAGTGACCAGCGAAATTGACCAGTTTCCAGTGACCAGTGACCAGTGACCAGTGACCAGTGACCAGTGACCAGTGACCAGCGAAAGTGACCAGTGACCAGTGACGAGTGACCAGTGACCAGTGACAAGTGACAAGTGACCAGCGACCAGTGACCAGTGACCAGTGACCAGTGAACAGTGACCAGTGACCAGTGACCAGTGACCAGTGACCAGCGAAAATGACCAGTGACCAGCGAAAATGACCAGTGACCAGTGACCAGTGACCAGCGAAATTGACCAGTGACCAGTGACCAGTGGCCAGCGGTAGTGACCAGTGACCAGTGACCAGTGACCTGTGACCAGTGACCAGTGACCAGTGACCAGTGACCAGTGACCAGCGAAAGTGACCAGTGACCAGTGACCAGTGACCAGTGACCAGTGACCAGTGACAAGTGACAAGTGACCAGTGACCAGTGACCAGTGAACAGTGACCAGTGACCAGGGACCTGTGACCAGCGAAAGTGACCAGTGACCAGTGTCCAGTGACCAGTCACCAGTGACCAGTGACCAGTGACCAGTGACCAGCGAAAGTGACAGGTGACCAGTGACCAGTGACCAGTGACCAGTGACCAGTGACCAGCGAAAGTGACCAGTGACCAGTGAATAGTGACCAGCGAAATTGACCAGTTTCCAGTGACCAGTGATAAGTGACCAGTGAGCAGTGACCAGCGAAAGTGACCAGCGAACAGTGATCAGCGAAATTGACCAGTGACCATTGACCAGTGACCAGCGAAAGTGACCAGTGACCAGTGACAAGTGACCAGTGACCACTGACCAGTGACCAGTGACCAGCGACCAGTGACCAGTGACCAGCGAAAGTGACCAGTGACCAGTGACCAGTGACTAGCCAAATTGAGCAGTGAGCAGTGACCAGTGACCAGTGACCAGTGACCAGTGACCAGTGACCAGTGACCAGCGAAATTGTCCAGTGACCATTGACCAGTGACCAGCGAAAGTGACCAGTGACGAGTGACCTGTGACAAGTGACCAGTGACCAGCGACCAGTGACCAGTGACCAGTGACCAGTGAACAGTGACCAGTGACCAGTGACCAGTGACCAGCGAAAATGACCAGTGACCAGCGAAAATGACCAGTGACCAGTGACCAGTGACCAGCGAAATTGACCAGTGACCAGTGACCAGTGAACAGTGACCAGTGACCAGTGACCAGTGACCAGCGAAAGTGACCAGTGACCAGTGACCAGTGACCAGCGAAATTGACCAGTGACCAGTGACCAGCGAAAGTCACCAGTGACGAGTGACCAGTGACAAGTGACCAGTGACCAGTGACCATTGACCAGTGACCAGCGAAAGTGACTAGTGACGAGTGACCTGTGACAAGTGACCAGTGACCAGCGACCAGTGACCAGTGACCAGTGACCAGTGAACAGTGACCAGTGACCAGTGACCAGTGACCAGCGAAAATGACCAGTGACCAGCGAAAATGACCAGTGACCAGTGACCAGTGACCAGCGAAATTGACCAGTGACCAGTGACCAGTGAACAGTGACCAGTGACCAGTGACCAGTGACCAGTGACCAGCGAAAGTGACCAGTGACCAGTGACCAGTGACCAGCGAAATTGACCAGTGACCAGTGACCAGAGACCAGTGACTAGCCAAATTGACCAGTGACCAGTGACCAGTGGCCAGCGGTAGTGACCAGTGACCAGTGACCAGTGATCAGTGACCAGTGAACAGTGACCAGTGACGAGTGACCAGTGACCAGCGAAAATGACCAGTGACCAGTGACCAGTGACCAGCGAAATTGACAAGTGACCAGTGACCAGTGAACAGTGACAAGTGACCAGTGACCAGTGACCAACGAAAGTGACCAGTGAACAGTGACCAGGGACCAGTGACCAGTGACAAGTGACCAGTGACGAGTGACCTGTGACAAGTGACCAGTGACCAGCGACCAGTGACAGGTGACCAGTGACCAGTGAACAGTGACCAGTGACCAGTGACAAGTGACCAGTCACCAGTCACCAGTGACCAGCGACCAGTGACCAGAGACCAGTAACCAGTGACCAGTGACCAGTGACCACTGACCAGCGAAAGTGACCAGTGAACAGTGACCAGTGACCAGTGACCTGTGACCAGTGACCAGTGACCAGTGACCAGTGACCAGTGACCAGCGAAAGTGACCAGTGACGAGTGACCAGTGACAAGTGACCAGTGACCAGTGACCATTGACCAGTGACTAGTGACTAGTAACCAGTGACCAACGACCAGTGACCAGTGAACAGTGACCAGCGAAAGTGACCAGTGACCAGTGACCATTGACCAGCGACAAGTGACCAGTGACCAGTGACGAGTGACCAGTGACCAGTGACCAGTGACCAGTGACCAGTGACCAGCGAAAGTGACAAGTGACCAGTGACCAGTGACCAGTGACCAGTGACCAGCGAAAGTGACTAGTGACCAGTGACCAGTGACCAGTGACCAGTGACCAGTGACCAGTGACCAGCGAAAGTGACCAGTGACGAGTGACCAGTGACCAGTGAACAGTGACCAGTGACCAGTGACCAGTGACCAGCGAAAATGACCAGTGACCAGCGAAAATGAGCAGTGACCAGTGACCAGTGACCAGCGAAATTGACCAGTGACCAGTGACCAGTGAACAGTGACCAGTGACCAGTGACCAGTGACCAGCGAAAGTGACCAGTGACCAGTGACCAGTGACCAGCGAAATTGACCAGTGACCAGTGACCAGAGACCAGTGACTAGCCAAATTGACCAGTGACCAGTGACCAGTTGCCAGCGGTAGTGACCAGTGACCAGTGACCAGTGATCAGTGACCAGTGAACAGTGACCAGTGACCAGTGACCAGTGACCAGCGAAAATGACCAGTGACCAGTGACCAGTGACCAGCGAAATTGACAAGTGACCAGTGACCAGTGAACAGTGACAAGTGACCAGTGACCAGTGACCAACGAAAGTGACCAGTGAACAGTGACCAGGGACCAGTGACCAGTGACGAGTGACCATTGACCAGCGAAAGTGAACAGTGACCAGTGACCAGTGACCAGTGACCAGTGACCAGTGACCAGCGAAAGTGACCAGTGACCAGTGACCAGTGACCAGTGACCAGTGACCAGTGACAAGTGACCTGGGACCAGTGACCAGTGACCAGTGACCAGCGAAATTGGCCAGTGACCAGTGACCAGTGACCAGTAACCACTGACCAGCGAAAGTGACCAGTGAACAGTGACCAGTGACCAGTGACTTGTGACCAGTGACCAGTGACCAGTGACCAGTGACCAGTGACCAGCGAAAGTCACCAGTGACGAGTGACCAGTGACAAGTGACCAGTGACCAGTGACCATTGACCAGTGACCAGCGAAAGTGACTAGTGACGAGTGACCTGTGACAAGTGACCAGTGACCAGCGACCAGTGACCAGTGAACAGTGACCAGTGACCAGTGACCAGTGACCAGCGAAAATGACCAGTGACCAGCGAAAATGACCAGTGACCAGTGACCAGTGACCAGCGAAATTGACCAGTGACCAGTGACCAGTGAACAGTGACAAGTGACCACTGACCAGTGACCAGTGACCAGCGAAAGTGACCAGTGACCAGTGACCAGTGACCAGCGAAATTGACCAGTGACCAGTGACCAGAGACCAGTGACTAGACAAATTGACCAGTGACCAGTGACCAGTGGCCAGCGGTAGTGACCAGTGACCAGTGACCAGTGATCAGTGACCAGTGAACAGTGACCAGTGACCAGTGACCAGTGACCAGCGAAAATGACCAGTGACCAGTGACCAGTGACCAGCGAAATTGACAAGTGACCAGTGACCAGTGAACAGTGACAAGTGACCAGTGACCAGTGACCAACGAAAGTGACCAGTGAACAGTGACCAGGGACCAGTGACCAGTGACGAGTGACCATTGACCAGCGAAAGTGACCAGTGACCAGTGAATAGTGACCAGCGAAATTGACCAGTTTCCAGTGACCAGTGACCAGTGACCAGTGACCAGTGACCAGTGACCACTGACCATCGAAAGTGACCAGTGACCAGTGACCAGTGACCAGTGACCAGTGACCAGTGACCAGCGAAAGTGACCAGTGACCAGTGACCAGTGACCAGCGAAATTGACCAGTGACCAGTGACCAGAGACCAGTGACTAGCCAAATTGACCAGTGACCAGTGACCAGTGGCCAGCGGTAGTGACCAGTGACCAGTGACCAGTGACCAGTGACCAGTGACCAGTGACCAGTGACCAGTGACCAGTGACCAGTGACCAGTGACCAGCGAAAGTGACCAGTGACCAGTGAATAGTGACCAGCGAAATTGACCAGTTTCCAGTGACCAGTGATAAGTGACCAGTGACAAGTGACCAGTGACCACTGACCAGTGACCAGTGACCAGCGACCAGTGACCAGTGACCAGTGACCAGGGACCTGTGACCAGCGAAAGTGACCAGTGACCAGTGACCAGTGACAAGTGACTAGCCAAATTGAGCAGTGAGCAGTGACCAGTGACCAGTGACCAGTGACCAGCGAAATTGACCAGTGACCAGCGAAAGTGACCAGTGACGAGTGACCTGTGACAAGTGACCAGTGACCAGCGACCAGTGACCAGTGACCAGTGACCAGTGACCAGTGACCAGTGACCAGTGAATAGTGACCAGCGAAATTGACCAGTTTCCAGTGACCAGTGATAAGTGACCAGTGACCAGTGACCAGCGAAAGTGACCAGTGAACAGTGATCAGCGAAATTGACCAGTGACCATTGACCAGTGAACAGCGAAAGTGACCAGTGACGAGTGACCAGTGACAAGTGACCAGTGACCACTGACCAGTGACCAGTGACCAGCGACCAGTGACCAGTGACCAGTGACCAGAGACCAGTGACCAGCGAAAGTGACCCGTGACCAGTGACCAGTGACCAGTGACTAGCCAAATTGAGCAGTGAGCAGTGACCAGTGACCAGTGACCAGTGGCCAGTGACCAGTGACCAGTGAATAGTGACCAGCGAAATTGACCAGTTTCCAGTGACCAGTGATAAGTGACCAGTGACCAGTGACCAGCGAAAGTGACCAGTGAACAGTGATCAGCGAAATTGACCAGTGACCATTGACCAGTGAACAGCGAAAGTGACCAGTGACGAGTGACCAGTGACAAGTGACCAGTGACCACTGACCAGTGACCAGTGACCAGCGACCAGTGACCAGTGACCAGTGACCAGGGACCAGTGACCAGCGAAAGTGACCCGTGACCAGTGACCAGTGACCAGTGACTAGCCAAATTGAGCAGTGAGCAGTGACCAGTGACCAGTGACCAGTGGCCAGTGACCAGTGACCAGTGACCAGCGAAATTGACCAGTGACCATTGACCAGTGACCAGCGAAAGTGACCAGTGACGAGTGACCTGTGACAAGTGACCAGCGACCAGTGACCAGTGACCATTGACCAGTGACCAGCGAAATTGACCAGTGACCATTGACCAGTGACCAGCGAAAGTGACCAGTGACGAGTGACCTGTGACAAGTGACCAGTGACCAGCGAAAATGAACAGTGACCATTGACCAGTGACCAGCGAAAGTGACCAGTGACGAGTGACCTGTGACAAGTGACCAGTGACCAGTGACCAGGGACCAGTGACCAGCGAAAGTGACCAGTGACCAGTGACTATCCAAATTGTGCAGTGAGCAGTGACCAGTGACCAGTGACCAGTGACCATTGACCAGTGACCAGCGAAATTGACCAGTGACCATTGACCAGTGACCAGCGAAAGTGACCAGTGACGAGTGACCTGTGACAAGTGACCAGTGACCAGCGACCAGTGACCAGTGACCAGTGACCAGTGAACAGTGACCAGTGACCAGCGACCAGTGACCAGTGACCAGTGACCAGTGAACAGTGACCAGTGACCAGTGACCAGTGACCAACGAAAATGACCAGTGACCAGTGACCAGTGACCAGCGAAATTGACCAGTGACCAGTGACCAGTGACCAGTGACCAGTGACCAGTGACCAGTGACCAGTGACCAGCGACCAGTGACCAGTGACCAGTGACCAGTGACCAGTGAACAGTGACCAGTGACCAGTGACCAGTGACCAACGAAAATGACCAGTGACCAGTGACCAGTGACCAGCGAAAGTGACCAGTGAACAGTGACCAGTGACCAGTGACCAGCAAAATTGACCAGCAAAATTGACCAGTGACCAGTGACCAGTGACCAATGACCAGTGACCAGTGACCAGTGACCAGTGACCAGTGACCAGTGACCAGTGACCAGCGACCAGTGACCAGTGACCATTGACCAGTGACCAGTGACCAGTGACCAGTGACCAGCGAAAGTGACCAGGGACAAGTGACCAGTGACCAGTGACCAGTGACCAGTGACCAGTGACCAGTGACCAGTGACAAGTGACCAGTGACCAGCGACCAGTGACCAGTGACCAGTGACCAGTGACCAGTGACCAGTGAACAGTGACCAGTGACCAGCGACCAGTGACCAGTGACCAGTGACCAGTGAACAGTGACCAGTGACCAGTGACCAGTGACCAACGAAAATGACCAGTGACCAGTGACCAGTGACCAGCGAAATTGACCAGTGACCAGTGACCAGTGACCAGTGACCAGTGACCAGTGACCAGTGACCAGTGACCAGTGACCAGCGACCAGTGACCAGTGACCAGTGACCAGTGACCAGTGAACAGTGACCAGTGACCAGTGACCAGTGACCAACGAAAATGACCAGTGACCAGTGACCAGTGACCAGCGAAATTGACCAGTGACCAGTGACCAGTGACCAGTGACCAGTGACCAGTGACCAGTGACCAGTGACCAGCGAAAGTGACCAGTGACCAGGGACCAGTGACCAGTGACCAGCGAAATAGACCAGTGATCAGTGACCAGTGACCAGTGACAAGTGACCAGTGACCAGTGAGCAGCGAAAGTGACCAGTGAACAGTGACCAGTGACCAGTGACCAGCAAAATTGACCAGCAAAATTGACCAGCAAAATTGACCAGTGACCAGTGACCAGTGACCAATGACCAGTGACCAGTGACCAGTGACCAGTGACCAGTGACCAGCGACCAGTGACCAGTGACCATTGACCAGTGACCAGTGACCATTGACCAGTGACCAGTGACCAGTGACCAGTGACCAGCGAAAGTGACCAGGGACAAGTGACCAGTGACCAGTGACCAGTGACCAGTGACCAGTGACCAGTGACAAGTGACCAGTGACCAGTGAACAGTGACAAGTGACCAGTGACCAGTGACCAACGAAAGTGACCAGTGAACAGTGACCAGGGACCAGTGACCAGTGACGAGTGACCATTGACCAGCGAAAGTGAACATTGACCAGTGACCAGTGACCAGTGACCAGCGAAAGTGACCAGTGACCAGTGACCAGTGACCAGTGACCAGTGACCAGTGACCAGTGACAAGTGACCAGTGACCAGTGACCAGCGAAATTGGCCAGTGACCAGTGACCAGTGACCAGTGACCACTGACCAGCGAAAGTGACCAGTGAACAGTGACCAGTGACCAGTGACCTGTGACCAGTGACCAGTGACCAGTGACCCGTGACCAGTGACCAGCGAAAGTCACCAGTGACGAGTGACCGGTGACAAGTGACCAGTGACCAGTGACCATTGACCAGTGACTAGTGACTAGTGACCAGTGACCAACGATCAGTGACCAGTGACCAGTGACCAGCGAAAGTGACCAGTGACCAGTGACCATTGACCAGCGACAAGTGACCAGTGACCAGTGACGAGTGACCAGTGACCAGTGACCAGTGACCAGTGACCAGTGACCAGTGACCAGCCAAAGTGACCAGTGACGAGTGACCAGTGACAAGTGACCAGTGACCAGTGAACAGTGACCAGTGACCAGTGACCAGTGACCAGTGACCAGCGAAAATGACCAGTGACCAGTGACCAGTGACCAGCGAAATTGACAAGTGACCAGTGACCAGTGAACAGTGACAAGTGACCAGTGACCAGTGACCAACGAAAGTGACCAGTGAACAGTGACCAGGGACCAGTGACCAGTGACGAGTGACCATTGACCAGCGAAAGTGAACATTGACCAGTGACCAGTGACCAGTGACCAGTGACCAGCGAAAGTGACCAGTGACCAGTGACCAGTGACCAGTGACCAGTGACCAGTGACAAGTGACCAGTGACCAGTGACCAGCGAAATTGGCCAGTGACCAGTGACCAGTGACCAGTGACCACTGACCAGCGAAAGTGACCAGTGAACAGTGACCAGTGACCAGTGACCTGTGACCAGTGACCAGTGACCAGTGACCAGTGACCAGTGACCAGCGAAAGTCACCAGTGACGAGTGACCGGTGACAAGTGACCAGTGACCAGTGACCATTGACCAGTGACTAGTGACTAGTGACCAGTGACCAACGATCAGTGACCAGTGACCAGTGACCAGCGAAAGTGACCAGTGACCAGTGACCATTGACCAGCGACAAGTGACCAGTGACCAGTGACGAGTGACCAGTGACCAGTGACCAGTGACCAGTGACCAGTGACCAGTGACCAGCGAAAGTGACCAGTGACGAGTGACCAGTGACAAGTGACCAGTGACCAGTGACCAGTGACCAGTGACCAGTGACCAGTGACCAGTGACCAGTGACCAGCGAAAGTGACCAGTGACGAGTGACCAGTGACAAGTGACAAGTGACCAGTGACCAGTGACCAGTGACCAGTGACCAGTGACCTGTGACCAGCGAAAGTGACCAGTGACCAGTGTCCAGTGACCAGTCACCAGTGACCAGTGACCAGTGACCAGTGACCAGTGACCAGCGAAAGTGACCAGTGACCAGTGAATAGTGACCAGCGAAATTGACCAGTTTCCAGTGACCAGTGATAAGTGACCAGTGACCAGTGACCAGCGAAAGTGACCAGCGAACAGTGATCAGCGAAATTGACCAGTGACCATTGACCAGTGACCAGCGAAAGTGACCAGTGACCAGTGACAAGTGACCAGTGACCACTGACCAGTGACCAGTGACCAGCGACCAGTGACCAGTGACCAGTGACCAGGGACCAGTGACCAGCGAAAGTGACCAGTGACCAGTGACCAGTGACCAGTGACTAGCCAAATTGAGCAGTGAGCAGTGACCAGTGATCAGTGACCAGTGACCAGTGACCAGTGACCAGCGAAATTGACCAGTGACCATTGACCAGTGACCAGCGAAAGTGACCAGTGACGAGTGACCTGTGACAAGTGACCAGTGACCAGCGACCAGTGACCAGTGACCAGTGAACAGTGACCAGTGACCAGTGACCAGTGACCAGTGACCAGCGAAAATGACCAGTGACCAGCGAAAATGACCAGTGACCAGTGACCAGTGACCAGCGAAATTGACCAGTGACCAGTGACCAGTGAAAAGTGACCAGTGACCAGTGACCAGCGAAAGTGACCAGTGACCAGCGAAATTGACCAGTGACCAGTGACCAGAGACCAGTGACTAGCCAAATTGACCAGTGACCAGTGACCAGTGGCCAGCGGTAGTGACCAGTGACCAGTTACCAGTGAACAGTGACCAGGGACCAGTGACCAGTGACGAGTGACCATTGACCAGCGAAAGTGAACAGTGACTAGTGACCAGTGACCAGTGACCAGTGACCAGCGAAAGTGACCAGTGACCAGTGACCAGTGACCAGTGACCAGTGACCAGTGACCAGTGACCAGTGACCTGGGGCCAGTGACCAGTGACCAGTGATCAGCGAAATTGGCCAGTGACCAGTGACCAGTGACCAGTCACCAGTGACCAGCGACCAGTGACCAGAGACCAGTAACCAGTGACCAGTGACCAGTGACCACTGACCAGCGAAAGTGACCAGTGAACAGTGACCAGTGACCAGTGACCTGTGACCAGTGACCAGTGACCAGTGACCAGTGACCAGTGACCAGTGACCAGCGAAAGTGACCAGTGACGAGTGACCAGTGACAAGTGACCAGTGACCAGTGACAAGTGACAAGTTACCAGTGACCAGTGACCAGTGAACAGTGACCAGTGACCAGTGACCTGTGACCAGCGTAAGTGACCAGTGACCAGTGTCCAGTGACCAGTGACCAGTGACCAGTGACCAGTGACCAGTGACCAGTGACCAGTGACCAGTGACCAGTGACAAGTGACCAGCGAAAGTGACAGGTGACCAGTGACCAGTGACCAGTGACCAGTGACCAGCGAAAGTGACCAGTGACCAGTGAATAGTGACCAGCGAAATTGATCAGTTTCCAGTGACCAGTGATAAGTGACCAGTGACCAGTGACCAGCGAAAGTGACCAGTGAACAGTGATCAGCGAAATTGACCAGTGACCATTGACCAGTGACCAGCGAAAGTGACCAGTGACGAGTGACCAGTGACAAGTGACCAGTGACAAGTGACCAGTGACCACTGACCAGTGACCAGTGACCAGCGACCAGTGACCAGCGACCAGTGACCAGTGACCAGTGACCAGTGACCAGTGACCAGTGAACAGTGACCAGTGACCAGCGACCAGTGACCAGTGACCAACGAAAATGACCAGTGACCAGTGACCAGTGACCAGCGAAATTGACCAGTGACCAGTGACCAGTGACCAGTGACCAGTGACCAGTGACCAGTGACCAGTGACCAGTGACCAGCGACCAGTGACCAGTGACCAGTGACCAGTGACCAGTGAACAGTGACCAGTGACCAGTGACCAGTGACCAACGAAAATGACCAGTGACCAGTGACCAGTGACCAGCGAAATTGACCAGTGACCAGTGACCAGTGACCAGTGACCAGTGACCAGTGACCAGTGACCAGTGACCAGCGAAAGTGACCAGTGACCAGGGACCAGTGACCAGTGACCAGCGAAATTGACCAGTGATCAGTGACCAGTGACCAGTGACAAGTGACCAGTGACCAGTGAGCAGCGAAAGTGACCAGTGAACAGTGACCAGTGACCAGTGACCAGCAAAATTGACCAGCAAAATTGACCAGTGACCAGTGACCAGTGACCAATGACCAGTGACCAGTGACCAGTGACCAGTGACCAGTGACCAGTGACCAGCGACCAGTGACCAGTGACCATTGACCAGTGACCAGTGACCAGTGACCAGTGACCAGCGAAAGTGACCAGGGACAAGTGACCAGTGACCAGTGACCAGTGACCAGTGACCAGTGACCAGTGACCAGTGACCAGTGACCAGTGACCAGCGAAAGTGACCAGTGACGAGTGACCAGTGACAAGTGACAAGTGACCAGTGACCAGTGACCAGTGACCAGTGACCAGTGACCTGTGACCAGCGGAAGTGACCAGTGACCAGTGTCCAGTGACCAGTCACCAGTGACCAGTGACCAGTGACCAGTGACCAGTGACCAGCGAAAGTGACCAGTGACCAGTGAATAGTGACCAGCGAAATTGACCAGTTTCCAGTGACCAGTGATAAGTGACCAGTGACCAGTGACCAGCGAAAGTGACCAGCGAACAGTGATCAGCGAAATTGACCAGTGACCATTGACCAGTGACCAGCGAAAGTGACCAGTGACCAGTGACAAGTGACCAGTGACCACTGACCAGTGACCAGTGACCAGCGACCAGTGACCAGTGACCAGTGACCAGGGACCAGTGACCAGCGAAAGTGACCAGTGACCAGTGACCAGTGACCAGTGACTAGCCAAATTGAGCAGTGAGCAGTGACCAGTGACCAGTGACCAGTGACCAGTGACCAGTGACCAGCGAAATTGACCAGTGACCATTGACCAGTGAACAGCGAAAGTGACCAGTGACGAGTGACCTGTGACAAGTGACCAGTGACCAGCGACCAGTGACCAGTGACCAGTGACCAGTGAACAGTGACCAGTGACCAGTGACCAGTGACCAGCGAAAATGACCAGTGACCAGCGAAAATGACCAGTGACCAGTGACCAGTGACCAGCGAAATTGACCAGTGACCAGTGACCAGTGAAAAGTGACCAGTGACCAGTGACCAGCGAAAGTGACCAGTGACCAGTGACCAGTGACCAGCGAAATTGACCAGTGACCAGTGACCAGAGACCAGTGACTAGCCAAATTGACCAGTGACCAGTGACCAGTCGCCAGCGGTAGTGACCAGTGACCAGTGACCAGTGAACAGTGACCAGGGACCAGTGACCAGTGACGAGTGACCATTGACCAGCGAAAGTGAACAGTGACTAGTGACCAGTGACCAGTGACCAGTGACCAGTGACCAGCGAAAGTGACCAGTGACCAGTGACCAGTGACCAGTGACCAGTGACCAGTGACCAGTGACCTGGGACCAGTGACCAGTGACCAGTGATCAGCGAAATTGGCCAGTGACCAGTGACCAGTGACCAGTCACCAGTGACCAGCGACCAGTGACCAGAGACCAGTAACCAGTGACCAGTGACCAGTGACCACTGACCAGCGAAAGTGACCAGTGAACAGTGACCAGTGACCAGTGACATGTGACCAGTGACCAGTGACCAGTGACCAGTGACCAGTGACCAGCGAAAGTGACCAGTGACGAGTGACCAGTGACAAGTAACCAGTGACCAGTGACAAGTGACAAGTTACCAGTGACCAGTGACCAGTGAACAGTGACCAGTGACCAGTGACCTGTGACCAGCGAAAGTGACCAGTGACCAGTGTCCAGTGACCAGTGACCAGTGACCAGTGACCAGTGACCAGTGACCAGTGACCAGTGACCAGTGACCAGTGACCAGTGACCAGCGAAAGTGACAGGTGACCAGTGACCAGTGACCAGTGACCAGTGACCAGTGACCAGCGAAAGTGACCAGTGACCAGTGAATAGTGACCTGCGAAATTGACCAGTTTCCAGTGACCAGTGATAAGTGACCAGTGACCAGTGACCAGCGAAAGTGACCAGCGAACAGTGATCAGCGAAATTGACCAGTGACCATTGACCAGTGACCAGCGAAAGTGACCAGTGACCAGTGACAAGTGACCAGTGACCACTGACCAGTGACCAGTGACCAGCGACCAGTGACCAGTGACCAGCGAAAGTGACCAGTGACCAGTGACCAGTGACTAGCCAAATTGAGCAGTGAGCAGTGACCAGTGACCAGTGACCAGTGACCAGTGACCAGTGACCAGTGACCAGCGAAATTGACCAGTGACCATTGACCAGTGACCAGCGAAAGTGACCAGTGACGAGTGACCTGTGACAAGTGACCAGTGACCAGCGACCAGTGACCAGTGACCAGTGACCAGTGAGCAGTGGCCAGTGACCAGTGACCAGTGACCAGCGAAAATGACCAGTGACCAGCGAAAATGACCAGTGACCAGTGACCAGTGACCAGCGAAATTGACCAGTGACCAGTGACCAGTGAACAGTGACCAGTGACCAGTGACCAGCGAAAGTGACCAGTGACCAGTGACCAGTGACCAGCGAAATTGACCAGTGACCAGTGACCAGCGAAAGTCACCAGTGACGAGTGACCAGTGACAAGTGACCAGTGACAAGTGACCATTGACCAGTGACCAGCGAAAGTGACTAGTGACGAGTGACCTGTGACAAGTGACCAGTGACCAGCGACCAGTGACCAGTGACCAGTGACCAGTGAACAGTGACCAGTGACCAGTGACCAGTGACCAGCGAAAATGACCAGTGACCAGCGAAAATGACCAGTGACCAGTGACCAGTGACCAGCGAAATTGACCAGTGACCAGTGACCAGTGAACAGTGACCAGTGACCAGTGACCAGTGACCAGTGACCAGCGAAAGTGACCAGTGACCAGTGACCAGTGACCAGCGAAATTGACCAGTGACCAGTGACCAGAGACCAGTGACTAGCCAAATTGACCAGTGACCAGTGACCAGTGGCCAGCGGTAGTGACCAGTGACCAGTGACCAGTGATCAGTGACCAGTGAACAGTGACCAGTGACCAGTGACCAGTGACCAGCGAAAATGACCAGTGACCAGTGACCAGTGACCAGCGAAATTGACAAGTGACCAGTGACCAGTGAACAGTGACAAGTGACCAGTGACCAGTGACCAACGAAAGTGACCAGTGAACAGTGACCAGGGACCAGTGACCAGTGACAAGTGACCAGTGACGAGTGACCTGTGACAAGTGACCAGTGACCAGCGACCAGTGACCAGTGACCAGTGACCAGTGAACAGTGACCAGTGACCAGTGACCAGTGACAAGTGACCTGGGACCAGTGACCAGTGACCAGTGACCAGCGAAATTGGCCAGTGACCAGTGACCAGTGACCAGTGACCAGTGACCAGCGACCAGTGACCAGAGACCAGTAACCAGTGACCAGTTACCAGTGACCACTGACCAGCGAAAGTGACCAGTGAACAGTGACCAGTGACCAGTGACCTGTGACCAGTGACCAGTGACCAGTGACCAGTGACCAGTGACCAGTGACCAGCGAAAGTGACCAGTGACGAGTGACCAGTGACAAGTGACCAGTGACCAGTGACCATTGACCAGTGACTAGTGACTAGTGACCAGTGACCAACGACCAGTGACCAGTGAACAGTGACCAGCGAAAGTGACCAGTGACCAGTGACCATTGACCAGCGACAAGTGACCAGTGACGAGTGACCAGTGACCAGTGACCAGTGACCAGTGACCAGTGACCAGCGAAAGTGACAAGTGACCAGTGACCAGTGACCAGTGACCAGTGACCAGCGAAAGTGACTAGTGACCAGTGACCAGTGACCAGTGACCAGTGACCAGTGACCAGTGACCAGTGACCAGCGAAAGTGACCAGTGACGAGTGACCAGTGACCAGTGAACAGTGACCAGTGACCAGTGACCAGTGACCAGCGAAAATGACCAGTGACCAGCGAAAATGAGCAGTGACCAGTGACCAGTGACCAGCGAAATTGACCAGTGACCAGTGACCAGTGAACAGTGACCAGTGACCAGTGACCAGTGACCAGCGAAAGTGACCAGTGACCAGTGACCAGTGACCAGCGAAATTGACCAGTGACCAGTGACCAGAGACCAGTGACTAGCCAAATTGACCAGTGACCAGTGACCAGTGGCCAGCGGTAGTGACCAGTGACCAGTGACCAGTGATCAGTGACCAGTGAACAGTGACCAGTGACCAGTGACCAGTGACTAGCGAAAATGACCAGTGACCAGTGACCAGTGACCAGTGACCAACGAAAGTGACCAGTGAACAGTGACCAGGGACCAGTGACCAGTGACGAGTGACCATTGACCAGCGAAAGTGAACAGTGACCAGTGACCAGTGACCAGTGACCAGTGACCAGTGACCAGTGACCAGTGACCAGCGAAAGTGACCAGTGACCAGTGACCAGTGACCAGTGACCAGTGACCAGTGACAAGTGACCTGGGACCAGTGACCAGTGACCAGTGACCAGCGAAATTGGCCAGTGACCAGTGACCAGTGACCAGTAACCACTGACCAGCGAAAGTGACCAGTGAACAGTGACCAGTGACCAGTGACTTGTGACCAGTGACCAGTGACCAGTGACCAGTGACCAGTGACCAGTGACCAGCGAAAGTCACCAGTGACGAGTGACCAGTGACAAGTGACCAGTGACCAGTGACCATTGACCAGTGACCAGCGAAAGTGACTAGTGACGAGTGACCTGTGACAAGTGACCAGTGACCAGCGACCAGTGACCAGTGAACAGTGACCAGTGACCAGTGACCAGTGACCAGCGAAAATGACCAGTGACCAGCGAAAATGACCAGTGACCAGTGACCAGTGACCAGCGAAATTGACCAGTGAACAGTGACCAGTGAACAGTGACAAGTGACCAGTGACCAGTGACCAGTGACCAGCGAAAGTGACCAGTGACCAGTGACCAGTGACTAGCGAAATTGACCAGTGACCAGTGACCAGAGACCAGTGACTAGCCAAATGGACCAGTGACCAGTGACCAGTGGCCAGCGGTAGTGACCAGTGACCAGTGACCAGTGATCAGTGACCAGTGAACAGTGACCAGTGACCAGTGACCAGTGACCAGCGAAAATGACCAGTGACCAGTGACCAGTGACCAGCGAAATTGACAAGTGACCAGTGACCAGTGAACAGTGACAAGTGACCAGTGACCAGTGACCAACGAAAGTGACCAGTGAACAGTGACCAGGGACCAGTGACCAGTGACGAGTGACCATTGACCAGCGAAAGTGACCAGTGACCAGTGAATAGTGACCAGCGAAATTGACCAGTTTCCAGTGACCAGTGACCAGTGGCCAGTGACCAGTGACCTGTGACCAGTGACCAGTGACCAGTGACCAGTGACCAGTGACCAGCGAAAGTGACCAGTGACGAGTGACCAGTGACAAGTGACCAGTGACCAGTGACCATTGACCAGTGACTAGTGACTAGTGACCAGTGACCAACGACCAGTGACCAGTGAACAGTGACCAGCGAAAGTGACCAGTGACCAGTGACCATTGACCAGCGACAAGTGACCAGTGACCAGTGACGAGTGACCAGTGACCAGTGACCAGTGACCAGTGACCAGTGACCAGCGAAAGTGACAAGTGACCAGTGACCAGTGACCAGTGACCAGTGACCAGCGAAAGTGACTAGTGACCAGTGACCAGTGACCAGTGACCAGTGACCAGTGACCAGTGACCAACGAAAATGACCAGTGACCAGTGACCAGTGACCAGCGAAATTGACCAGTGACCAGTGACCAGTGACCAGTGACCAGTGACCAGTGACCAGTGACCAGCGACCAGTGACCAGTGACCAGTGACCAGTGAACAGTGGCCAGTGACCAGTGACCAGTGACCAGCGAAAATGACCAGTGACCAGTGACCAGTGACCAGCGAAATTGACCAGTGACCAGTGACCAGTGAACAGTGACCAGTGACCAGTGACCAGCGAAAGTGACCAGTGACCAGTGACCAGTGACCAGCGAAATTGACCAGTGACCAGTGACCAGCGAAAGTCACCAGTGACGAGTGACCAGTGACAAGTGACCAGTGACAAGTGACCATTGACCAGTGACCAGCGAAAGTGACTAGTGACGAGTGACCTGTGACAAGTGACCAGTGACCAGCGACCAGTGACCAGTGACCAGTGACCAGTGAACAGTGACCAGTGACCAGTGACCAGTGACCAGCGAAAATGACCAGTGACCAGCGAAAATGACCAGTGACCAGTGACCAGTGACCAGCGAAATTGACCAGTGACCAGTGACCAGTGAACAGTGACCAGTGACCAGTGACCAGTGACCAGTGACCAGCGAAAGTGACCAGTGACCAGTGACCAGTGACCAGCGAAATTGACCAGTGACCAGTGACCAGAGACCAGTGACTAGCCAAATTGACCAGTGACCAGTGACCAGTGGCCAGCGGTAGTGACCAGCGACCAGTGACCAGTGATCAGTGACCAGTGAACAGTGACCAGTGACCAGTGACCAGTGACCAGCGAAAATGACCAGTGACCAGTGACCAGTGACCAGCGAAATTGACAAGTGACCAGTGACCAGTGAACAGTGACAAGTGACCAGTGACCAGTGACCAACGAAAGTGACCAGTGAACAGTGACCAGGGACCAGTGACCAGTGACAAGTGACCAGTGACGAGTGACCTGTGACAAGTGACCAGTGACCAGCGACCAGTGACCAGTGACCAGTGACCAGTGAACAGTGACCAGTGACCAGTGACCAGTGACAAGTGACC
Source organism: Andrena trimmerana (assembly GCA_951215215.1). Classification (NCBI taxonomy): domain Eukaryota; kingdom Metazoa; phylum Arthropoda; class Insecta; order Hymenoptera; family Andrenidae; genus Andrena; species Andrena trimmerana. The sequence goes on from OX578061.1 coordinate 21,095,716, forward strand.
TGGGACCAGTGACCAGTGACCAGTGACCAGCGAAATTGGCCAGTGACCAGTGACCAGTGACCAGTGACCAGTGACCAGCGACCAGTGACCAGAGACCAGTAACCAGTGACCAGTTACCAGTGACCACTGACCAGCGAAAGTGACCAGTGAACAGTGACCAGTGACCAGTGACCTGTGACCAGTGACCAGTGACCAGTGACCAGTGACCAGTGACCAGTGACCAGCGAAAGTGACCAGTGACGAGTGACCAGTGACAAGTGACCAGTGACCAGTGACCATTGACCAGTGACTAGTGACTAGTGACCAGTGACCAACGACCAGTGACCAGTGAACAGTGACCAGCGAAAGTGACCAGTGACCAGTGACCATTGACCAGCGACAAGTGACCAGTGACGAGTGACCAGTGACCAGTGACCAGTGACCAGTGACCAGTGACCAGTGACCAGCGAAAGTGACAAGTGACCAGTGACCAGTGACCAGTGACCAGTGACCAGCGAAAGTGACTAGTGACCAGTGACCAGTGACCAGTGACCAGTGACCAGTGACCAGTGACCAGTGACCAGCGAAAGTGACCAGTGACGAGTGACCAGTGACCAGTGAACAGTGACCAGTGACCAGTGACCAGTGACCAGCGAAAATGACCAGTGACCAGCGAAAATGAGCAGTGACCAGTGACCAGTGACCAGCGAAATTGACCAGTGACCAGTGACCAGTGAACAGTGACCAGTGACCAGTGACCAGTGACCAGTGACCAGCGAAAGTGACCAGTGACCAGTGACCAGTGACCAGCGAAATTGACCAGTGACCAGTGACCAGAGACCAGTGACTAGCCAAATTGACCAGTGACCAGTGACCAGTGGCTAGCGGTAGTGACCAGTGACCAGTGACCAGTGATCAGTGACCAGTGAACAGTGACCAGTGACCAGTGACCAGTGACTAGCGAAAATGACCAGTGACCAGTGACCAGTGACCAGCGAAATTGACAAGTGACCAGTGACCAGTGAACAGTGACAAGTGACCAGTGACCAGTGACCAACGAAAGTGACCAGTGAACAGTGACCAGGGACCAGTGACCAGTGACGAGTGACCATTGACCAGCGAAAGTGAACAGTGACCAGTGACCAGTGACCAGTGACCAGTGACCAGTGACCAGTGACCAGTGACCAGCGAAAGTGACCAGTGACCAGTGACCAGTGACCAGTGACCAGTGACCACTGACCATCGAAAGTGACCAGTGACCAGTGACCAGTGACCAGTGACCAGTGACCAGTGACCAGCGAAAGTGACCAGTGACCAGTGACCAGTGACCAGCGAAATTGACCAGTGACCAGTGACCAGAGACCAGTGACTAGCCAAATTGACCAGTGACCAGTGACCAGTGGCCAGCGGTAGTGACCAGTGACCAGTGACCAGTGACCAGTGACCAGTGACCACTGACCATCGAAAGTGACCATTGACCAGTGACCAGTGACCAGTGACCAGTGACCAGTGACCAGCGAAAGTGACCAGTGACCAGTGACCAGTGACCAGCGAAATTGACCAGTGACCAGTGACTAGCCAAATTGACCAGTGACCAGTGACCAGTGGCCAGCGGTAGTGACCAGTGACCAGTGACCAGTGACCAGTGACCAGTGACCAGTGACCAGTGACCAGTGACCAGTGACCAGTGACCAGCGAAAGTGACCAGTGACCAGTGAATAGTGACCAGCGAAATTGACCAGTTTCCAGTGACCAGTGATAAGTGACCAGTGACAAGTGACCAGTGACCACTGACCAGTGACCAGTGACCAGCGACCAGTGACCAGTGACCAGTGACCAGGGACCTGTGACCAGCGAAAGTGACCAGTGACCAGTGACCAGTGACAAGTGACTAGCCAAATTGAGCAGTGAGCAGTGACCAGTGACCAGTGACCAGTGACCAGCGAAATTGACCAGTGACCAGCGAAAGTGACCAGTGACGAGTGACCTGTGACAAGTGACCAGTGACCAGTGACCAGTGACCAGTGACCAGTGACCAGTGACCAGTGACCAGTGAATAGTGACCAGCGAAATTGACCAGTTTCCAGTGACCAGTGATAAGTGACCAGTGACCAGTGACCAGCGAAAGTGACCAGTGAACAGTGATCAGCGAAATTGACCAGTGACCATTGACCAGTGAACAGCGAAAGTGACCAGTGACGAGTGACCAGTGACAAGTGACCAGTGACAAGTGACCAGTGACCACTGACCAGTGACCAGTGACCAGCGACCAGTGACCAGTGACCAGTGACCAGGGACCAGTGACCAGCGAAAGTGACCCGTGACCAGTGACCAGTGACCAGTGACTAGCCAAATTGAGCAGTGAGCAGTGACCAGTGACCAGTGACCAGTGACCAGTGACCAGTGACCAGTGACCAGCGAAATTGACCAGTGACCATTGACCAGTGACCAGCGAAAGTGACCAGTGACGAGTGACCTGTGACAAGTGACCAGTGACCAGCGACCAGTGACCAGTGACCAGTGACCAGTGAACAGTGACCAGTGACCAGTGACCAGCGAAAATGACCAGTGACCAGCGAAAATGACCAGTGACCAGTGACCAGTGACCAGCGAAATTGACCAGTGACCAGTGACCAGTGAACAGTGACAAGTGACCAGTGACCAGTGACCAACGAAAGTGACCAGTGAACAGTGACCAGGGACCAGTGACCAGTGACGAGTGACCAGTGACCAGCGAAAGTGAACAGTGACCATTGACCAGTGACCAGTGACCAGCGACCAGTGACCAGTGACCAGTGGCCAGGGACCAGTGACCAGCGAAAGTGACCCGTGACCAGTGACCAGTGACCAGTGACTAGCCAAATTGAGCAGTGAGCAGTGACCAGTGACCAGTGACCAGTGACCAGTGACCAGTGACCAGTGACCAGCGAAATTGACCAGTGACCATTGACCAGTGACCAGTGACCAGCGACCAGTGACCAGTGACCAGTGACCAGTGAACAGTGACCAGTGACCAGTGACCAGTGACCAGCGAAAATGACCAGTGACCAGTGACCAGTGACCAGCGAAATTGACCAGTGACCAGTGACCAGTGAACAGTGACAAGTGACCAGTGACCAGTGACCAACGAAAGTGACCAGTGAACAGTGACCAGGGACCAGTGACCAGTGACCAGTGACCAGTGACCAGTGACCAGTGACCAGCGAAATTGACCAGTGACCATTGACCAGTGACCAGCGAAAGTGACCAGTGACGAGTGACCTGTGACAAGTGACCAGTGACCAGCGACCAGTGACCAGTGACCAGTGACCAGTGAACAGTGACCAGTGACCAGTGACCAGTGACCAGCGAAAATGACCTGTGACCAGCGAAAATGACCAGTGACCAGTGACCAGTGACCAGCGAAATTGACCAGTGACCAGTGACCAGTGAACAGTGACAAGTGACCAGTGACCAGTGACCAACGAAAGTGACCAGTGAACAGTGACCAGGGACCAGTGACCAGTGACGAGTGACCAGTGACCAGCGAAAGTGAACAGTGACCATTGACCAGTGACCAGCGAAAGTGACCAGTGACGAGTGACCTGTGACAAGTGACCAGTGACCAGTGACCAGGGACCAGTGACCAGCGAAAGTGACCAGTGACCAGTGACCAGTGACCAGTGACTATCCAAATTGAGCAGTGAGCAGTGACCAGTGACCAGTGACCAGTGACCAGTGACCAGTGACCAGCGAAATTGACCAGTGACCATTGACCAGTGACCAGCGAAAGTGACCAGTGACGAGTGACCTGTGACAAGTGACCTGTGACCAGCGACCAGTGACCAGTGACCATTGACCAGTGACCAGCGAAATTGACCAGTGACCATTGACCAGTGACCAGCGAAAGTGACCAGTGACGAGTGACCTGTGACAAGTGACCAGTGACCAGCGACCAGTGACCAGTGACCAGTGACCAGTGAACAGTGACCAGTGACCAGCGACCAGTGACCAGTGACCAGTGACCAGTGAACAGTGACCAGTGACCAGTGACCAGTGACCAACGAAATTGACCAGTTTCCAGTGACCAGTGATAAGTGACCAGTGACCAGTGACCAGCGAAAGTGACCAGTGAACAGTGATCAGCGAAATTGACCAGTGACCATTGACCAGTGACCAGCGAAAGTGACCAGTGACGAGTGACCAGTGACAAGTGACTAGCCAAATTGAGCAGTGAGCAGTGACCAGTGACCAGTGACCAGTGACCAGTGACCAGTGACCAGCGAAATTGACCAGTGACCATTGACCAGTGACCAGCGAAAGTGACCAGTGACGAGTGACCTGTGACAAGTGACCAGTGACCAGCGACCAGTGACCAGTGACCAGTGACCAGTGAACAGTGACCAGTGACCAGTGACCAGTGACCAGCGAAAATGACCAGTGACCAGCGAAAATGACCAGTGACCAGTGACCAGTGACCAGCGAAATTGACCAGTGACCAGTGACCAGTGAACAGTGACAAGTGACCAGTGACCAGTGACCAACGAAAGTGACCAGTGAACAGTGACCAGGGACCAGTGACCAGTGACGAGTGACCAGTGACCAGCGAAAGTGAACAGTGAACATTGACCAGTGACCAGCGAAAGTGACCAGTGACGAGTGACCTGTGACAAGTGACCAGTGACCAGTGACCATGGACCAGTGACCAGCGAAAGTGACCAGTGACCAGTGACCAGTGACCAGTGACTATCCAAATTGAGCAGTGAGCAGTGACCAGTGACCAGTGACCAGTGACCAGTGACCAGTGACCAGCGAAATTGACCAGTGACCATTGACCAGTGACCAGCGAAAGTGACCAGTGACGAGTGACCTGTGACAAGTGACCAGTGACCAGCGACCAGTGACCAGTGACCATTGACCAGTGACCAGCGAAATTGACCAGTGACCATTGACCAGTGACCAGCGAAAGTGACCAGTGACGAGTGACCTGTGACAAGTGACCAGTGACCAGCGACCAGTGACCAGTGACCAGTGACCAGTGAACAGTGACCAGTGACCAGCGACCAGTGACCAGTGACCAGTGACCAGTGAACAGTGACCAGTGACCAGTGACCAGTGACCAACGAAATTGACCAGTTTCCAGTGACCAGTGATAAGTGACCAGTGACCAGTGACCAGCGAAAGTGACCAGTGAACAGTGATCAGCGAAATTGACCAGTGACCATTGACCAGTGACCAGCGAAAGTGACCAGTGACGAGTGACCAGTGACAAGTGACCAGTGACAAGTGACCAGTGACCACTGACCAGTGACCAGTGACCAGCGACCAGTGACCAGTGACCAGTGACCAGTGACCTGTGACTAGCCAAATTGAGCAGTGAGCAGTGACCAGTGACCAGTGACCAGTGACCATTGACCAGTGACCAGCGAAATTGACCAGTGACCATTGACCAGTGACCAGCGAAAGTGACCAGTGACGAGTGACCTGTGACAAGTGACCAGTGACCAGCGACCAGTGACCAGTGACCAGTGACCAGTGAACAGTGACCAGTGACCAGCGACCAGTGACCAGTGACCAGTGACCAGTGAACAGTGACCAGTGACCAGTGACCAGTGACCAACGAAAATGACCAGTGACCAGTGACCAGTGACCAGCGAAATTGACCAGTGACCAGTGACCAGTGACCAGCGAAAGTGACCAGTGACCAGGGACCAGTGACCAGTGACCAGCGAAATTGACCAGTGATCAGTGACCAGTGACCAGTGACAAGTGACCAGTGACCAGTGAGCAGCGAAAGTGACCAGTGAACAGTGACCAGTGACCAGTGACCAGCAAAATTGACCAGCAAAATTGACCAGTGACCAGTGACCAGTGACCAATGACCAGTGACCAGTGACCAGTGACCAGTGACCAGTGACCAGTGACCAGTGACCAGTGACCAGCGACCAGTGACCAGTGACCATTGACCAGTGACCAGTGACCAGTGACCAGTGACCAGCGAAAGTGACCAGGGACAAGTGACCAGTGACCAGTGACCAGTGACCAGTGACCAGTGACCAGTGACCAGTGACAAGTGACCAGTGACCAGCGACCAGTGACCAGTGACCAGTGACCAGTGACCAGTGACCACTGACCATCGAAAGTGACCAGTGACCAGTGACCAGTGACCAGTGACCAGTGACCAGCGAAAGTGACCAGTGACCAGTGACCAGTGACCAGCGAAATTGAACAGTGACCAGTGACCAGAGACCAGTGACTAGCCAAATTGTCCAGTGACCAGTGACCAGTGGCCAGCGGTAGTGACCAGTGACCAGTGACCAGTGACCAGTGACCAGTGACCAGTGACCACTGACCATCGAAAGTGACCAGTGACCAGTGACCAGTGACCAGTGACCAGTGACCAGTGACCAGCGAAAGTGACCAGTGACCAGTGACCAGTGACCAGCGAAATTGACCAGTGACCAGTGACCAGAGACCAGTGACTAGCCAAATTGACCAGTGACCAGTGACCAGTGGCCAGCGGTAGTGACCAGTGACCAGTGACCAGTGACCAGTGACCAGTGACCAGTGACCAGCGAAAGTGACCAGTGACCAGTGAATAGTGACCAGCGAAATTGACCAGTTTCCAGTGACCAGTGATAAGTGACCAGTGACCAGTGACCAGCGAAAGTGACCAGTGAACAGTGATCAGCGAAATTGACCAGTGACCATTGACCAGTGACCAGCGAAAGTGACCAGTGACGAGTGACCAGTGACAAGTGACCAGTGACAAGTGACCAGTGACCACTGACCAGTGACCAGTGACCAGCGACCAGTGACCAGTGACCAGTGACCAGGGACCTGTGACCAGCGAAAGTGACCAGTGACCAGTGACCAGTGACCAGTGAACAGTGACCAGTGACCAGTGACCAGTGACCAACGAAAATGACCAGTGACCAGTGACCAGTGACCAGCGAAATTGACCAGTGACCAGTGACCAGTGACCAGTGACCAGTGACCAGTGACCAGTGACCAGCGAAATTGACCAGTGACCAGTGACCAGTGACCAGTGACCAGTGACCAGTGACCAGTGACCAGCGACCAGTGACCAGTGACCAGTGACCAGTGACCAACGAAAATGACCAGTGACCAGTGACCAGTGACCAGCGAAATTGACCAGTGACCAGTGACCAGTGACCAGTGAACAGTGACCAGTGACCAGTGACCAGTGACCAGTGACCAGCGAAAATGACCAGTGACCAGCGAAAATGACCAGTGACCAGTGACCAGTGACCAGCGAAATTGACCAGTGACCAGTGACCAGTGGCCAGCGGTAGTGACCAGTGACCAGTGACCAGTGACCAGTGACCAGTGACCAGTGACCAGTGACCAGTGACCAGTGACCAGCGAAAGTGACCAGTGACCAGTGACCAGTGACCAGTGACCAGTGACCAGTGACAAGTGACAAGTGACCAGTGACCAGTGACCAGTGAACAGTGACCAGTGACCAGGGACCTGTGACCAGCGAAAGTGACCAGTGACCAGTGTCCAGTGACCAGTCACCAGTGACCAGTGACCAGTGACCAGTGACCAGCGAAAGTGACAGGTGACCAGTGACCAGTGACCAGTGACCAGTGACCAGTGACCAGCGAAAGTGACCAGTGACCAGTGAATAGTGACCAGCGAAATTGACCAGTTTCCAGTGACCAGTGATAAGTGACCAGTGAGCAGTGACCAGCGAAAGTGACCAGCGAACAGTGATCAGCGAAATTGACCAGTGACCATTGACCAGTGACCAGCGAAAGTGACCAGTGACCAGTGACAAGTGACCAGTGACCACTGACCAGTGACCAGTGACCAGCGACCAGTGACCAGTGACCAGCGAAAGTGACCAGTGACCAGTGACCAGTGACTAGCCAAATTGAGCAGTGAGCAGTGACCAGTGACCAGTGACCAGTGACCAGTGACCAGTGACCAGTGACCAGCGAAATTGTCCAGTGACCATTGACCAGTGACCAGCGAAAGTGACCAGTGACGAGTGACCTGTGACAAGTGACCAGTGACCAGCGACCAGTGACCAGTGACCAGTGACCAGTGAACAGTGACCAGTGACCAGTGACCAGTGACCAGCGAAAATGACCAGTGACCAGCGAAAATGACCAGTGACCAGTGACCAGTGACCAGCGAAATTGACCAGTGACCAGTGACCAGTGAACAGTGACCAGTGACCAGTGACCAGTGACCAGCGAAAGTGACCAGTGACCAGTGACCAGTGACCAGCGAAATTGACCAGTGACCAGTGACCAGCGAAAGTCACCAGTGACGAGTGACCAGTGACAAGTGACCAGTGACCAGTGACCATTGACCAGTGACCAGCGAAAGTGACTAGTGACGAGTGACCTGTGACAAGTGACCAGTGACCAGCGACCAGTGACCAGTGACCAGTGACCAGTGAACAGTGACCAGTGACCAGTGACCAGTGACCAGCGAAAATGACCAGTGACCAGCGAAAATGACCAGTGACCAGTGACCAGTGACCAGCGAAATTGACCAGTGACCAGTGACCAGTGAACAGTGACCAGTGACCAGTGACCAGTGACCAGTGACCAGCGAAAGTGACCAGTGACCAGTGACCAGTGACCAGCGAAATTGACCAGTGACCAGTGACCAGAGACCAGTGACTAGCCAAATTGACCAGTGACCAGTGACCAGTGGCCAGCGGTAGTGACCAGTGACCAGTGACCAGTGATCAGTGACCAGTGAACAGTGACCAGTGACGAGTGACCAGTGACCAGCGAAAATGACCAGTGACCAGTGACCAGTGACCAGCGAAATTGACAAGTGACCAGTGACCAGTGAACAGTGACAAGTGACCAACGAAAGTGACCAGTGAACAGTGACCAGGGACCAGTGACCAGTGACAAGTGACCAGTGACGAGTGACCTGTGACAAGTGACCAGTGACCAGCGACCAGTGACAGGTGACCAGTGACCAGTGAACAGTGACCAGTGACCAGTGACAAGTGACCAGTCACCAGTCACCAGTGACCAGCGACCAGTGACCAGAGACCAGTAACCAGTGACCAGTGACCAGTGACCACTGACCAGCGAAAGTGACCAGTGAACAGTGACCAGTGACCAGTGACCTGTGACCAGTGACCAGTGACCAGTGACCAGTGACCAGTGACCAGCGAAAGTGACCAGTGACGAGTGACCAGTGACAAGTGACCAGTGACCAGTGACCATTGACCAGTGACTAGTGACTAGTAACCAGTGACCAACGACCAGTGACCAGTGAACAGTGACCAGCGAAAGTGACCAGTGACCAGTGACCATTGACCAGCGACAAGTGACCAGTGACCAGTGACGAGTGACCAGTGACCAGTGACCAGTGACCAGTGACCAGTGACCAGCGAAAGTGACAAGTGACCAGTGACCAGTGACCAGTGACCAGTGACCAGCGAAAGTGACTAGTGACCAGTGACCAGTGACCAGTGACCAGTGACCAGTGACCAGTGACCAGCGAAAGTGACCAGTGACGAGTGACCAGTGACCAGTGAACAGTGACCAGTGACCAGTGACCAGTGACCAGCGAAAATGACCAGTGACCAGCGAAAATGAGCAGTGACCAGTGACCAGTGACCAGCGAAATTGACCAGTGACCAGTGACCAGTGAACAGTGACCAGTGACCAGTGACCAGTGACCAGTGACCAGTGACCAGTGACCAGCGAAAGTCACCAGTGACGAGTGACCAGTGACAAGTGACCAGTGACCAGTGACCATTGACCAGTGACCAGCGAAAGTGACTAGTGACGAGTGACCTGTGACAAGTGACCAGTGACCAGCGACCAGTGACCAGTGAACAGTGACCAGTGACCAGTGACCAGTGACCAGCGAAAATGACCAGTGACCAGCGAAAATGACCAGTGACCAGTGACCAGTGACCAGCGAAATTGACCAGTGACCAGTGACCAGTGAACAGTGACAAGTGACCACTGACCAGTGACCAGTGACCAGCGAAAGTGACCAGTGACCAGTGACCAGTGACCAGCGAAATTGACCAGTGACCAGTGACCAGAGACCAGTGACTAGACAAATTGACCAGTGACCAGTGACCAGTGGCCAGCGGTAGTGACCAGTGACCAGTGACCAGTGATCAGTGACCAGTGAACAGTGACCAGTGACCAGTGACCAGTGACCAGCGAAAATGACCAGTGACCAGTGACCAGTGACCAGCGAAATTGACAAGTGACCAGTGACCAGTGAACAGTGACAAGTGACCAGTGACCAGTGACCAACGAAAGTGACCAGTGACCAGTGACCAGTGACCAGTGACCAGTGACTAGCCAAATTGAGCAGTGAGCAGTGACCAGTGACCAGTGACCAGTGACCATTGACCAGTGACCAGCGAAATTGACCAGTGACCATTGACCAGTGACCAGCGAAAGTGACCAGTGACGAGTGACCTGTGACAAGTGACCAGTGACCAGCGACCAGTGACCAGTGAACAGTGACCAGTGAACAGTGACCTGTGACCAGCGACCAGTGACCAGTGACCAGTGACCAGTGAACAGTGACCAGTGACCAGTGACCAGTGACCAGTGAACAGTGACCAGTGAACAGTGACCTGTGACCAGCGACCAGTGACCAGTGACCAGTGACCAGTGAACAGTGACCAGTGACCAGTGACCAGTGACCAACGAAAATGACCAGTGACCAGTGACCAGTGACCAGCGAAATTGACCAGTGACCAGTGACCAGTGACCAGTGACCAGTGACCAGTGACCAGTGACCAGTGACCAGTGACCAGCGACCAGTGACCAGTGACCAGTGAACAGTGACCATTGACCAGTGACCAGTGACCAACGAAAATGACCAGTGACCAGTGACCAGTGACCAGCGAAATTGACCAGTGACTAGTGACCAGTGACCAGTGACCAGTGACCAGTGACCAGTGACCAGCGAAAGTGACCAGTGACCAGTGACCAGTGGCCAGCGGTAGTGACCAGTGACCAGTGACCAGTGACCAGTGACCAGTGACCAGTGACCACTGACCATCGAAAGTGACCAGTGACCAGTGACCAGTGACCAGTGACCAGTGACCAGCGAAAGTGACCAGTGACCAGTGACCAGTGACCAGCGAAATTGACCAGTGACCAGTGACCAGAGACCAGTGACTAGCCAAATTGACCAGTGACCAGTGACCAGTGGCCAGCGGTAGTGACCAGTGACCAGTGACCAGTGACCAGTGACCAGTGACCAGTGACCAGTGACCAGTGACCAGTGACCAGTGACCAGTGACCAGCGAAAGTGACAGGTGACCAGTGACCAGTGACCAGTGACCAGTGACCAGTGACCAGTGACCAGCGAAAGTGACCAGTGACCAGTGAATAGTGACCAGCGAAATTGACCATTTTCCAGTGACCAGTGATTAGTGACCAGTGACCAGTGACCAGCGAAAGTGACCAGTGACCAGTGACCAGGGACCAGTGACCAGCGAAAGTGACCAGTGACCAGTGACCAGTGACCAGAGACTAGCCAAATTGAGCAGTGAGCAGTGACCAGTGACCAGTGACCAGTGACCAGCGAAATTGACCAGTGACCAGCGAAAGTGACCAGTGACCAGTGACCAGTGACCAGGGACCAGTGACCAGCGAAAGTGACCAGTGACCAGTGACTATCCAAATTGAGCAGTGAGCAGTGACCAGTGACCAGTGACCAGTGACCAGTGACCAGTGACCAGCGAAATTGACCAGTGACCATTGACCAGTGACCAGCGAAAGTGACCAGTGACGAGTGACCTGTGACAAGTGACCAGTGACCAGCGACCAGTGACCAGTGACCATTGACCAGTGACCAGCGAAATTGACCAGTGACCATTGACCAGTGACCAGCGAAAGTGACCAGTGACGAGTGACCTGTGACAAGTGACCAGTGACCAGCGACCAGTGACCAGTGACCAGTGACCAGTGAACAGTGACCAGTGACCAGTGACCAGTGACCAACGAAATTGACCAGTTTCCAGTGACCAGTGATAAGTGACCAGTGACCAGTGACCAGCGAAAGTGACCAGTGAACAGTGATCAGCGAAATTGACCAGTGACCATTGACCAGTGACCAGCGAAAGTGACCAGTGACGAGTGACCAGTGACAAGTGACTAGCCAAATTGAGCAGTGAGCAGTGACCAGTGACCAGTGACCAGTGACCAGTGACCAGTGACCAGTGACCAGCGAAATTGACCAGTGACCATTGACCAGTGACCAGCGAAAGTGACCAGTGACGAGTGACCTGTGACAAGTGACCAGTGACCAGCGACCAGTGACCAGTGACCAGTGACCAGTGAACAGTGACCAGTGACCAGTGACCAGTGACCAGCGAAAATGACCAGTGACCAGCGAAAATGACCAGTGACCAGTGACCAGTGACCAGCGAAATTGACCAGTGACCAGTGACCAGTGACCAGTGACCAGTGACCAGTGACCAGTGACCAGCGAAAGTGACCAGTGACCAGTGACCAGTGACCAGTGACCAGTGACCAGTGACCAGTGACCAGTGACGAGTGACCATTGACCAGCGAAAGTGAACAGTGACCAGTGACCAGTGACCAGTGACCAGTGACCAGTGACCAGTGACCAGTGACCAGTGACCAGCGAAAGTGACCAGTGACCAGTGACCAGTGACCAGTGACCAGTGACCAGTGACAAGTGACCTGGGACCAGTGACCAGTGACCAGTGACCAGCGAAATTGGCCAGTGACCAGTGACCAGTGACCAGTAACCACTGACCAGCGAAAGTGACCAGTGAACAGTGACCAGTGACCAGTGACTTGTGACCAGTGACCAGTGACCAGTGACCAGTGACCAGTGACCAGCGAAAGTCACCAGTGACGAGTGACCAGTGACAAGTGACCAGTGACCAGTGACCATTGACCAGTGACCAGCGAAAGTGACTAGTGACGAGTGACCTGTGACAAGTGACCAGTGACCAGCGACCAGTGACCAGTGAACAGTGACCAGTGACCAGTGACCAGTGACCAGCGAAAATGACCATTGACCAGCGAAAATGAACAGTGACCAGTGACCAGTGACCAGCGAAATTGACCAGTGACCAGTGACCAGTGAACAGTGACCAGTGACCAGTGACCAGTGACCAGTGACCAGCGAAAGTGACCAGTGACCAGTGACCAGTGACCAGCGAAATTGACCAGTGACCAGTGACCAGAGACCAGTGACTAGCCAAATTGACCAGTGACCAGTGATCAGTGGCCAGCGGTAGTGACCAGTGACCAGTGACCAGTGATCAGTGACCAGTGAACAGTGCCCAGTGACCAGTGACAAGTGACCAGCGAAAATGACCAGTGACCAGTGACCAGTGACCAGCGAAATTGACAAGTGACCAGTGACCAGTGAACAGTGACAAGTGACCAGTGACCAGTGACCAACGAAAGTGACCAGTGAACAGTGACCAGGGACCAGTGACCAGTGACGAGTGACCATTGACCAGCGAAAGTGACCAGTGACCAGTGAATAGTGACCAGCGAAATTGACCAGTTTCCAGTGACCAGTGACCAGTGACCAGTGACCAGTGACCAGTGACCAGTGACCAGCGAAAGTGACCAGTGACCAGTGACGAGTGACCAGTGACCAGTGACAAGTGACAAGTGACCAGCGACCAGTGACCAGTGACCAGTGACCAGTGAACAGTGACCAGTGACCAGTGACCAGTGACCAGTGACCAGCGAAAATGACCAGTGACCAGCGAAAATGACCAGTGACCAGTGACCAGTGACCAGCGAAATTGACCAGTGACCAGTGACCAGTGGCCAGCGGTAGTGACCAGTGACCAGTGACCAGTGACCTGTGACCAGTGACCAGTGACCAGTGACCAGTGACCAGTGACCAGCGAAAGTGACCAGTGACCAGTGACCAGTGACCAGTGACCAGTGACCAGTGACAAGTGACAAGTGACCAGTGACCAGTGACCAGTGAACAGTGACCAGTGACCAGGGACCTGTGACCAGCGAAAGTGACCAGTGACCAGTGTCCAGTGACCAGTCACCAGTGACCAGTGACCAGTGACCAGTGACCAGCGAAAGTGACAGGTGACCAGTGACCAGTGACCAGTGACCAGTGACCAGTGACCAGCGAAAGTGACCAGTGACCAGTGAATAGTGACCAGCGAAATTGACCAGTTTCCAGTGACCAGTGATAAGTGACCAGTGAGCAGTGACCAGCGAAAGTGACCAGCGAACAGTGATCAGCGAAATTGACCAGTGACCATTGACCAGTGACCAGCGAAAGTGACCAGTGACCAGTGACAAGTGACCAGTGACCACTGACCAGTGACCAGTGACCAGCGACCAGTGACCAGTGACCAGCGAAAGTGACCAGTGACCAGTGACCAGTGACTAGCCAAATTGAGCAGTGAGCAGTGACCAGTGACCAGTGACCAGTGACCAGTGACCAGTGACCAGTGACCAGCGAAATTGTCCAGTGACCATTGACCAGTGACCAGCGAAAGTGACCAGTGACGAGTGACCTGTGACAAGTGACCAGTGACCAGCGACCAGTGACCAGTGACCAGTGACCAGTGAACAGTGACCAGTGACCAGTGACCAGTGACCAGCGAAAATGACCAGTGACCAGCGAAAATGACCAGTGACCAGTGACCAGTGACCAGCGAAATTGACCAGTGACCAGTGACCAGTGAACAGTGACCAGTGACCAGTGACCAGTGACCAGCGAAAGTGACCAGTGACCAGTGACCAGTGACCAGCGAAATTGACCAGTGACCAGTGACCAGCGAAAGTCACCAGTGACGAGTGACCAGTGACAAGTGACCAGTGACCAGTGACCATTGACCAGTGACCAGCGAAAGTGACTAGTGACGAGTGACCTGTGACAAGTGACCAGTGACCAGCGACCAGTGACCAGTGACCAGTGACCAGTGAACAGTGACCAGTGACCAGTGACCAGTGACCAGCGAAAATGACCAGTGACCAGCGAAAATGACCAGTGACCAGTGACCAGTGACCAGCGAAATTGACCAGTGACCAGTGACCAGTGAACAGTGACCAGTGACCAGTGACCAGTGACCAGTGACCAGCGAAAGTGACCAGTGACCAGTGACCAGTGACCAGCGAAATTGACCAGTGACCAGTGACCAGAGACCAGTGACTAGCCAAATTGACCAGTGACCAGTGACCAGTGGCCAGCGGTAGTGACCAGTGACCAGTGACCAGTGATCAGTGACCAGTGAACAGTGACCAGTGACGAGTGACCAGTGACCAGCGAAAATGACCAGTGACCAGTGACCAGTGACCAGCGAAATTGACAAGTGACCAGTGACCAGTGAACAGTGACAAGTGACCAGTGACCAGTGACCAACGAAAGTGACCAGTGAACAGTGACCAGGGACCAGTGACCAGTGACAAGTGACCAGTGACGAGTGACCTGTGACAAGTGACCAGTGACCAGCGACCAGTGACAGGTGACCAGTGACCAGTGAACAGTGACCAGTGACCAGTGACAAGTGACCAGTCACCAGTCACCAGTGACCAGCGACCAGTGACCAGAGACCAGTAACCAGTGACCAGTGACCAGTGACCACTGACCAGCGAAAGTGACCAGTGAACAGTGACCAGTGACCAGTGACCTGTGACCAGTGACCAGTGACCAGTGACCAGTGACCAGCGAAAGTGACCAGTGACGAGTGACCAGTGACAAGTGACCAGTGACCAGTGACCATTGACCAGTGACTAGTGACTAGTAACCAGTGACCAACGACCAGTGACCAGTGAACAGTGACCAGCGAAAGTGACCAGTGACCAGTGACCATTGACCAGCGACAAGTGACCAGTGACCAGTGACGAGTGACCAGTGACCAGTGACCAGTGACCAGTGACCAGCGAAAATGAACAGTGACCATTGACCAGTGACCAGCGAAAGTGACCAGTGACGAGTGACCTGTGACAAGTGACCAGTGACCAGTGACCAGGGACCAGTGACCAGCGAAAGTGACCAGTGACCAGTGACTATCCAAATTGTGCAGTGAGCAGTGACCAGTGACCAGTGACCAGTGACCATTGACCAGTGACCAGCGAAATTGACCAGTGACCATTGACCAGTGACCAGCGAAAGTGACCAGTGACGAGTGACCTGTGACAAGTGACCAGTGACCAGCGACCAGTGACCAGTGACCAGTGACCAGTGAACAGTGACCAGTGACCAGCGACCAGTGACCAGTGACCAGTGACCAGTGAACAGTGACCAGTGACCAGTGACCAGTGACCAACGAAAATGACCAGTGACCAGTGACCAGTGACCAGCGAAATTGACCAGTGACCAGTGACCAGTGACCAGTGACCAGTGACCAGTGACCAGTGACCAGTGACCAGCGACCAGTGACCAGTGACCAGTGACCAGTGACCAGTGAACAGTGACCAGTGACCAGTGACCAGTGACCAACGAAAATGACCAGTGACCAGTGACCAGTGACCAGCGAAAGTGACCAGTGAACAGTGACCAGTGACCAGTGACCAGCAAAATTGACCAGCAAAATTGACCAGTGACCAGTGACCAGTGACCAATGACCAGTGACCAGTGACCAGTGACCAGTGACCAGTGACCAGTGACCAGTGACCAGCGACCAGTGACCAGTGACCATTGACCAGTGACCAGTGACCAGTGACCAGTGACCAGCGAAAGTGACCAGGGACAAGTGACCAGTGACCAGTGACCAGTGACCAGTGACCAGTGACCAGTGACCAGTGACAAGTGACCAGTGACCAGCGACCAGTGACCAGTGACCAGTGACCAGTGACCAGTGACCAGTGAACAGTGACCAGTGACCAGCGACCAGTGACCAGTGACCAGTGACCAGTGAACAGTGACCAGTGACCAGTGACCAGTGACCAACGAAAATGACCAGTGACCAGTGACCAGTGACCAGCGAAATTGACCAGTGACCAGTGACCAGTGACCAGTGACCAGTGACCAGTGACCAGTGACCAGTGACCAGTGACCAGCGACCAGTGACCAGTGACCAGTGACCAGTGACCAGTGAACAGTGACCAGTGACCAGTGACCAGTGACCAACGAAAATGACCAGTGACCAGTGACCAGTGACCAGCGAAATTGACCAGTGACCAGTGACCAGTGACCAGTGACCAGTGACCAGTGACCAGTGACCAGTGACCAGCGAAAGTGACCAGTGACCAGGGACCAGTGACCAGTGACCAGCGAAATAGACCAGTGATCAGTGACCAGTGACCAGTGACAAGTGACCAGTGACCAGTGAGCAGCGAAAGTGACCAGTGAACAGTGACCAGTGACCAGTGACCAGCAAAATTGACCAGCAAAATTGACCAGCAAAATTGACCAGTGACCAGTGACCAGTGACCAATGACCAGTGACCAGTGACCAGTGACCAGTGACCAGTGACCAGCGACCAGTGACCAGTGACCATTGACCAGTGACCAGTGACCATTGACCAGTGACCAGTGACCAGTGACCAGTGACCAGCGAAAGTGACCAGGGACAAGTGACCAGTGACCAGTGACCAGTGACCAGTGACCAGTGACCAGTGACAAGTGACCAGTGACCAGTGAACAGTGACAAGTGACCAGTGACCAGTGACCAACGAAAGTGACCAGTGAACAGTGACCAGGGACCAGTGACCAGTGACGAGTGACCATTGACCAGCGAAAGTGAACATTGACCAGTGACCAGTGACCAGTGACCAGCGAAAGTGACCAGTGACCAGTGACCAGTGACCAGTGACCAGTGACCAGTGACCAGTGACAAGTGACCAGTGACCAGTGACCAGCGAAATTGGCCAGTGACCAGTGACCAGTGACCAGTGACCACTGACCAGCGAAAGTGACCAGTGAACAGTGACCAGTGACCAGTGACCTGTGACCAGTGACCAGTGACCAGTGACCCGTGACCAGTGACCAGCGAAAGTCACCAGTGACGAGTGACCGGTGACAAGTGACCAGTGACCAGTGACCATTGACCAGTGACTAGTGACTAGTGACCAGTGACCAACGATCAGTGACCAGTGACCAGTGACCAGCGAAAGTGACCAGTGACCAGTGACCATTGACCAGCGACAAGTGACCAGTGACCAGTGACGAGTGACCAGTGACCAGTGACCAGTGACCAGTGACCAGTGACCAGTGACCAGCCAAAGTGACCAGTGACGAGTGACCAGTGACAAGTGACCAGTGACCAGTGAACAGTGACCAGTGACCAGTGACCAGTGACCAGTGACCAGCGAAAATGACCAGTGACCAGTGACCAGTGACCAGCGAAATTGACAAGTGACCAGTGACCAGTGAACAGTGACAAGTGACCAGTGACCAGTGACCAACGAAAGTGACCAGTGAACAGTGACCAGGGACCAGTGACCAGTGACGAGTGACCATTGACCAGCGAAAGTGAACATTGACCAGTGACCAGTGACCAGTGACCAGTGACCAGCGAAAGTGACCAGTGACCAGTGACCAGTGACCAGTGACCAGTGACCAGTGACAAGTGACCAGTGACCAGTGACCAGCGAAATTGGCCAGTGACCAGTGACCAGTGACCAGTGACCACTGACCAGCGAAAGTGACCAGTGAACAGTGACCAGTGACCAGTGACCTGTGACCAGTGACCAGTGACCAGTGACCAGTGACCAGTGACCAGCGAAAGTCACCAGTGACGAGTGACCGGTGACAAGTGACCAGTGACCAGTGACCATTGACCAGTGACTAGTGACTAGTGACCAGTGACCAACGATCAGTGACCAGTGACCAGTGACCAGCGAAAGTGACCAGTGACCAGTGACCATTGACCAGCGACAAGTGACCAGTGACCAGTGACGAGTGACCAGTGACCAGTGACCAGTGACCAGTGACCAGTGACCAGTGACCAGCGAAAGTGACCAGTGACGAGTGACCAGTGACAAGTGACCAGTGACCAGTGACCAGTGACCAGTGACCAGTGACCAGTGACCAGTGACCAGTGACCAGCGAAAGTGACCAGTGACGAGTGACCAGTGACAAGTGACAAGTGACCAGTGACCAGTGACCAGTGACCAGTGACCAGTGACCTGTGACCAGCGAAAGTGACCAGTGACCAGTGTCCAGTGACCAGTCACCAGTGACCAGTGACCAGTGACCAGTGACCAGTGACCAGCGAAAGTGACCAGTGACCAGTGAATAGTGACCAGCGAAATTGACCAGTTTCCAGTGACCAGTGATAAGTGACCAGTGACCAGTGACCAGCGAAAGTGACCAGCGAACAGTGATCAGCGAAATTGACCAGTGACCATTGACCAGTGACCAGCGAAAGTGACCAGTGACCAGTGACAAGTGACCAGTGACCACTGACCAGTGACCAGTGACCAGCGACCAGTGACCAGTGACCAGTGACCAGGGACCAGTGACCAGCGAAAGTGACCAGTGACCAGTGACCAGTGACCAGTGACTAGCCAAATTGAGCAGTGAGCAGTGACCAGTGATCAGTGACCAGTGACCAGTGACCAGTGACCAGCGAAATTGACCAGTGACCATTGACCAGTGACCAGCGAAAGTGACCAGTGACGAGTGACCTGTGACAAGTGACCAGTGACCAGCGACCAGTGACCAGTGACCAGTGAACAGTGACCAGTGACCAGTGACCAGTGACCAGTGACCAGCGAAAATGACCAGTGACCAGCGAAAATGACCAGTGACCAGTGACCAGTGACCAGCGAAATTGACCAGTGACCAGTGACCAGTGAAAAGTGACCAGTGACCAGTGACCAGCGAAAGTGACCAGTGACCAGCGAAATTGACCAGTGACCAGTGACCAGAGACCAGTGACTAGCCAAATTGACCAGTGACCAGTGACCAGTGGCCAGCGGTAGTGACCAGTGACCAGTTACCAGTGAACAGTGACCAGGGACCAGTGACCAGTGACGAGTGACCATTGACCAGCGAAAGTGAACAGTGACTAGTGACCAGTGACCAGTGACCAGTGACCAGCGAAAGTGACCAGTGACCAGTGACCAGTGACCAGTGACCAGTGACCAGTGACCAGTGACCAGTGACCTGGGGCCAGTGACCAGTGACCAGTGATCAGCGAAATTGGCCAGTGACCAGTGACCAGTGACCAGTCACCAGTGACCAGCGACCAGTGACCAGAGACCAGTAACCAGTGACCAGTGACCAGTGACCACTGACCAGCGAAAGTGACCAGTGAACAGTGACCAGTGACCAGTGACCTGTGACCAGTGACCAGTGACCAGTGACCAGTGACCAGTGACCAGTGACCAGCGAAAGTGACCAGTGACGAGTGACCAGTGACAAGTGACCAGTGACCAGTGACAAGTGACAAGTTACCAGTGACCAGTGACCAGTGAACAGTGACCAGTGACCAGTGACCTGTGACCAGCGTAAGTGACCAGTGACCAGTGTCCAGTGACCAGTGACCAGTGACCAGTGACCAGTGACCAGTGACCAGTGACCAGTGACCAGTGACCAGTGACAAGTGACCAGCGAAAGTGACAGGTGACCAGTGACCAGTGACCAGTGACCAGTGACCAGCGAAAGTGACCAGTGACCAGTGAATAGTGACCAGCGAAATTGATCAGTTTCCAGTGACCAGTGATAAGTGACCAGTGACCAGTGACCAGCGAAAGTGACCAGTGAACAGTGATCAGCGAAATTGACCAGTGACCATTGACCAGTGACCAGCGAAAGTGACCAGTGACGAGTGACCAGTGACAAGTGACCAGTGACAAGTGACCAGTGACCACTGACCAGTGACCAGTGACCAGCGACCAGTGACCAGCGACCAGTGACCAGTGACCAGTGACCAGTGACCAGTGACCAGTGAACAGTGACCAGTGACCAGCGACCAGTGACCAGTGACCAACGAAAATGACCAGTGACCAGTGACCAGTGACCAGCGAAATTGACCAGTGACCAGTGACCAGTGACCAGTGACCAGTGACCAGTGACCAGTGACCAGTGACCAGTGACCAGCGACCAGTGACCAGTGACCAGTGACCAGTGACCAGTGAACAGTGACCAGTGACCAGTGACCAGTGACCAACGAAAATGACCAGTGACCAGTGACCAGTGACCAGCGAAATTGACCAGTGACCAGTGACCAGTGACCAGTGACCAGTGACCAGTGACCAGTGACCAGTGACCAGCGAAAGTGACCAGTGACCAGGGACCAGTGACCAGTGACCAGCGAAATTGACCAGTGATCAGTGACCAGTGACCAGTGACAAGTGACCAGTGACCAGTGAGCAGCGAAAGTGACCAGTGAACAGTGACCAGTGACCAGTGACCAGCAAAATTGACCAGCAAAATTGACCAGTGACCAGTGACCAGTGACCAATGACCAGTGACCAGTGACCAGTGACCAGTGACCAGTGACCAGTGACCAGCGACCAGTGACCAGTGACCATTGACCAGTGACCAGTGACCAGTGACCAGTGACCAGCGAAAGTGACCAGGGACAAGTGACCAGTGACCAGTGACCAGTGACCAGTGACCAGTGACCAGTGACCAGTGACCAGTGACAAGTGACCAGTGACCAGTGAACAGTGACCAGTGACCAGTGACCAGTGACCAGTGACCAGCGAAAATGACCAGAGACCAGTGACCAGTGACCAGCGAAATTGACAAGTGACCAGTGACCAGTGAACAGTGACAAGTGACCAGTGACCAGTGACCAACGAAAGTGACCAGTGAACAGTGACCAGGGACCAGTGACCAGTGACGAGTGACCATTGACCAGCGAAAGTGAACATTGACCAGTGACCAGTGACCAGTGACCAGTGACCAGTGACCAGTGACCAGCGAAAGTGACCAGTGACCAGTGACCAGTGACCAGTGACCAGTGACCAGTGACCAGTGACAAGTGACCAGTGACCAGTGACCAGCGAAATTGGCCAGTGACCAGTGAGCAGTGACCAGTGACCACTGACCAGCGAATGTGACCAGTGAACAGTGACCAGTGACCAGTGACCTGTGACCAGTGACCAGTGACCAGTGACCAGTGACCAGTGACCAGCGAAAGTCACCAGTGACGAGTGACCGGTGACAAGTGACCAGTGACCAGTGACCATTGACCAGTGACTAGTGACTAGTGACCAGTGACCAACGATCATTGACCAGTGACCAGTGACCAGCGAAAGTGACCAGTGACCAGTGACCATTGACCAGCGACAAGTGACCAGTGACCAGTGACGAGTGACCAGTGACCAGTGACCAGTGACCAGTGACCAGTGACCAGTGACCAGCGAAAGTGACCAGTGACGAGTGACCAGTGACAAGTGACCAGTGACCAGTGACCAGTGACCAGTGACCAGTGACCAGTGACCAGTGACCAGCGAAAGTGACCAG
The DNA here is from genome assembly GCA_951215215.1 of Andrena trimmerana. Lineage (NCBI taxonomy): Eukaryota > Metazoa > Arthropoda > Insecta > Hymenoptera > Andrenidae > Andrena > Andrena trimmerana. Next base: position 21,118,041 of record OX578061.1, read on the forward strand.
TGACGAGTGACCAGTGACAAGTGACAAGTGACCAGTGACCAGTGACCAGTGACCAGTGACCAGTGACCTGTGACCAGCGGAAGTGACCAGTGACCAGTGTCCAGTGACCAGTCACCAGTGACCAGTGACCAGTGACCAGTGACCAGTGACCAGCGAAAGTGACCAGTGACCAGTGAATAGTGACCAGCGAAATTGACCAGTTTCCAGTGACCAGTGATAAGTGACCAGTGACCAGTGACCAGCGAAAGTGACCAGCGAACAGTGATCAGCGAAATTGACCAGTGACCATTGACCAGTGACCAGCGAAAGTGACCAGTGACCAGTGACAAGTGACCAGTGACCACTGACCAGTGACCAGTGACCAGCGACCAGTGACCAGTGACCAGTGACCAGGGACCAGTGACCAGCGAAAGTGACCAGTGACCAGTGACCAGTGACCAGTGACTAGCCAAATTGAGCAGTGAGCAGTGACCAGTGACCAGTGACCAGTGACCAGTGACCAGTGACCAGCGAAATTGACCAGTGACCATTGACCAGTGAACAGCGAAAGTGACCAGTGACGAGTGACCTGTGACAAGTGACCAGTGACCAGCGACCAGTGACCAGTGACCAGTGACCAGTGAACAGTGACCAGTGACCAGTGACCAGTGACCAGCGAAAATGACCAGTGACCAGCGAAAATGACCAGTGACCAGTGACCAGTGACCAGCGAAATTGACCAGTGACCAGTGACCAGTGAAAAGTGACCAGTGACCAGTGACCAGCGAAAGTGACCAGTGACCAGTGACCAGTGACCAGCGAAATTGACCAGTGACCAGTGACCAGAGACCAGTGACTAGCCAAATTGACCAGTGACCAGTGACCAGTCGCCAGCGGTAGTGACCAGTGACCAGTGACCAGTGAACAGTGACCAGGGACCAGTGACCAGTGACGAGTGACCATTGACCAGCGAAAGTGAACAGTGACTAGTGACCAGTGACCAGTGACCAGTGACCAGTGACCAGCGAAAGTGACCAGTGACCAGTGACCAGTGACCAGTGACCAGTGACCAGTGACCAGTGACCTGGGACCAGTGACCAGTGACCAGTGATCAGCGAAATTGGCCAGTGACCAGTGACCAGTGACCAGTCACCAGTGACCAGCGACCAGTGACCAGAGACCAGTAACCAGTGACCAGTGACCAGTGACCACTGACCAGCGAAAGTGACCAGTGAACAGTGACCAGTGACCAGTGACATGTGACCAGTGACCAGTGACCAGTGACCAGTGACCAGTGACCAGCGAAAGTGACCAGTGACGAGTGACCAGTGACAAGTAACCAGTGACCAGTGACAAGTGACAAGTTACCAGTGACCAGTGACCAGTGAACAGTGACCAGTGACCAGTGACCTGTGACCAGCGAAAGTGACCAGTGACCAGTGTCCAGTGACCAGTGACCAGTGACCAGTGACCAGTGACCAGTGACCAGTGACCAGTGACCAGTGACCAGTGACCAGTGACCAGCGAAAGTGACAGGTGACCAGTGACCAGTGACCAGTGACCAGTGACCAGTGACCAGCGAAAGTGACCAGTGACCAGTGAATAGTGACCTGCGAAATTGACCAGTTTCCAGTGACCAGTGATAAGTGACCAGTGACCAGTGACCAGCGAAAGTGACCAGCGAACAGTGATCAGCGAAATTGACCAGTGACCATTGACCAGTGACCAGCGAAAGTGACCAGTGACCAGTGACAAGTGACCAGTGACCACTGACCAGTGACCAGTGACCAGCGACCAGTGACCAGTGACCAGCGAAAGTGACCAGTGACCAGTGACCAGTGACTAGCCAAATTGAGCAGTGAGCAGTGACCAGTGACCAGTGACCAGTGACCAGTGACCAGTGACCAGTGACCAGCGAAATTGACCAGTGACCATTGACCAGTGACCAGCGAAAGTGACCAGTGACGAGTGACCTGTGACAAGTGACCAGTGACCAGCGACCAGTGACCAGTGACCAGTGACCAGTGAGCAGTGGCCAGTGACCAGTGACCAGTGACCAGCGAAAATGACCAGTGACCAGCGAAAATGACCAGTGACCAGTGACCAGTGACCAGCGAAATTGACCAGTGACCAGTGACCAGTGAACAGTGACCAGTGACCAGTGACCAGCGAAAGTGACCAGTGACCAGTGACCAGTGACCAGCGAAATTGACCAGTGACCAGTGACCAGCGAAAGTCACCAGTGACGAGTGACCAGTGACAAGTGACCAGTGACAAGTGACCATTGACCAGTGACCAGCGAAAGTGACTAGTGACGAGTGACCTGTGACAAGTGACCAGTGACCAGCGACCAGTGACCAGTGACCAGTGACCAGTGAACAGTGACCAGTGACCAGTGACCAGTGACCAGCGAAAATGACCAGTGACCAGCGAAAATGACCAGTGACCAGTGACCAGTGACCAGCGAAATTGACCAGTGACCAGTGACCAGTGAACAGTGACCAGTGACCAGTGACCAGTGACCAGTGACCAGCGAAAGTGACCAGTGACCAGTGACCAGTGACCAGCGAAATTGACCAGTGACCAGTGACCAGAGACCAGTGACTAGCCAAATTGACCAGTGACCAGTGACCAGTGGCCAGCGGTAGTGACCAGTGACCAGTGACCAGTGATCAGTGACCAGTGAACAGTGACCAGTGACCAGTGACCAGTGACCAGCGAAAATGACCAGTGACCAGTGACCAGTGACCAGCGAAATTGACAAGTGACCAGTGACCAGTGAACAGTGACAAGTGACCAGTGACCAGTGACCAACGAAAGTGACCAGTGAACAGTGACCAGGGACCAGTGACCAGTGACAAGTGACCAGTGACGAGTGACCTGTGACAAGTGACCAGTGACCAGCGACCAGTGACCAGTGACCAGTGACCAGTGAACAGTGACCAGTGACCAGTGACCAGTGACAAGTGACCTGGGACCAGTGACCAGTGACCAGTGACCAGCGAAATTGGCCAGTGACCAGTGACCAGTGACCAGTGACCAGTGACCAGCGACCAGTGACCAGAGACCAGTAACCAGTGACCAGTTACCAGTGACCACTGACCAGCGAAAGTGACCAGTGAACAGTGACCAGTGACCAGTGACCTGTGACCAGTGACCAGTGACCAGTGACCAGTGACCAGTGACCAGTGACCAGCGAAAGTGACCAGTGACGAGTGACCAGTGACAAGTGACCAGTGACCAGTGACCATTGACCAGTGACTAGTGACTAGTGACCAGTGACCAACGACCAGTGACCAGTGAACAGTGACCAGCGAAAGTGACCAGTGACCAGTGACCATTGACCAGCGACAAGTGACCAGTGACGAGTGACCAGTGACCAGTGACCAGTGACCAGTGACCAGTGACCAGCGAAAGTGACAAGTGACCAGTGACCAGTGACCAGTGACCAGTGACCAGCGAAAGTGACTAGTGACCAGTGACCAGTGACCAGTGACCAGTGACCAGTGACCAGTGACCAGTGACCAGCGAAAGTGACCAGTGACGAGTGACCAGTGACCAGTGAACAGTGACCAGTGACCAGTGACCAGTGACCAGCGAAAATGACCAGTGACCAGCGAAAATGAGCAGTGACCAGTGACCAGTGACCAGCGAAATTGACCAGTGACCAGTGACCAGTGAACAGTGACCAGTGACCAGTGACCAGTGACCAGCGAAAGTGACCAGTGACCAGTGACCAGTGACCAGCGAAATTGACCAGTGACCAGTGACCAGAGACCAGTGACTAGCCAAATTGACCAGTGACCAGTGACCAGTGGCCAGCGGTAGTGACCAGTGACCAGTGACCAGTGATCAGTGACCAGTGAACAGTGACCAGTGACCAGTGACCAGTGACTAGCGAAAATGACCAGTGACCAGTGACCAGTGACCAGTGACCAACGAAAGTGACCAGTGAACAGTGACCAGGGACCAGTGACCAGTGACGAGTGACCATTGACCAGCGAAAGTGAACAGTGACCAGTGACCAGTGACCAGTGACCAGTGACCAGTGACCAGTGACCAGTGACCAGCGAAAGTGACCAGTGACCAGTGACCAGTGACCAGTGACCAGTGACCAGTGACAAGTGACCTGGGACCAGTGACCAGTGACCAGTGACCAGCGAAATTGGCCAGTGACCAGTGACCAGTGACCAGTAACCACTGACCAGCGAAAGTGACCAGTGAACAGTGACCAGTGACCAGTGACTTGTGACCAGTGACCAGTGACCAGTGACCAGTGACCAGTGACCAGTGACCAGCGAAAGTCACCAGTGACGAGTGACCAGTGACAAGTGACCAGTGACCAGTGACCATTGACCAGTGACCAGCGAAAGTGACTAGTGACGAGTGACCTGTGACAAGTGACCAGTGACCAGCGACCAGTGACCAGTGAACAGTGACCAGTGACCAGTGACCAGTGACCAGCGAAAATGACCAGTGACCAGCGAAAATGACCAGTGACCAGTGACCAGTGACCAGCGAAATTGACCAGTGAACAGTGACCAGTGAACAGTGACAAGTGACCAGTGACCAGTGACCAGTGACCAGCGAAAGTGACCAGTGACCAGTGACCAGTGACTAGCGAAATTGACCAGTGACCAGTGACCAGAGACCAGTGACTAGCCAAATGGACCAGTGACCAGTGACCAGTGGCCAGCGGTAGTGACCAGTGACCAGTGACCAGTGATCAGTGACCAGTGAACAGTGACCAGTGACCAGTGACCAGTGACCAGCGAAAATGACCAGTGACCAGTGACCAGTGACCAGCGAAATTGACAAGTGACCAGTGACCAGTGAACAGTGACAAGTGACCAGTGACCAGTGACCAACGAAAGTGACCAGTGAACAGTGACCAGGGACCAGTGACCAGTGACGAGTGACCATTGACCAGCGAAAGTGACCAGTGACCAGTGAATAGTGACCAGCGAAATTGACCAGTTTCCAGTGACCAGTGACCAGTGGCCAGTGACCAGTGACCTGTGACCAGTGACCAGTGACCAGTGACCAGTGACCAGTGACCAGCGAAAGTGACCAGTGACGAGTGACCAGTGACAAGTGACCAGTGACCAGTGACCATTGACCAGTGACTAGTGACTAGTGACCAGTGACCAACGACCAGTGACCAGTGAACAGTGACCAGCGAAAGTGACCAGTGACCAGTGACCATTGACCAGCGACAAGTGACCAGTGACCAGTGACGAGTGACCAGTGACCAGTGACCAGTGACCAGTGACCAGTGACCAGCGAAAGTGACAAGTGACCAGTGACCAGTGACCAGTGACCAGTGACCAGCGAAAGTGACTAGTGACCAGTGACCAGTGACCAGTGACCAGTGACCAGTGACCAGTGACCAACGAAAATGACCAGTGACCAGTGACCAGTGACCAGCGAAATTGACCAGTGACCAGTGACCAGTGACCAGTGACCAGTGACCAGTGACCAGTGACCAGCGACCAGTGACCAGTGACCAGTGACCAGTGAACAGTGGCCAGTGACCAGTGACCAGTGACCAGCGAAAATGACCAGTGACCAGTGACCAGTGACCAGCGAAATTGACCAGTGACCAGTGACCAGTGAACAGTGACCAGTGACCAGTGACCAGCGAAAGTGACCAGTGACCAGTGACCAGTGACCAGCGAAATTGACCAGTGACCAGTGACCAGCGAAAGTCACCAGTGACGAGTGACCAGTGACAAGTGACCAGTGACAAGTGACCATTGACCAGTGACCAGCGAAAGTGACTAGTGACGAGTGACCTGTGACAAGTGACCAGTGACCAGCGACCAGTGACCAGTGACCAGTGACCAGTGAACAGTGACCAGTGACCAGTGACCAGTGACCAGCGAAAATGACCAGTGACCAGCGAAAATGACCAGTGACCAGTGACCAGTGACCAGCGAAATTGACCAGTGACCAGTGACCAGTGAACAGTGACCAGTGACCAGTGACCAGTGACCAGTGACCAGCGAAAGTGACCAGTGACCAGTGACCAGTGACCAGCGAAATTGACCAGTGACCAGTGACCAGAGACCAGTGACTAGCCAAATTGACCAGTGACCAGTGACCAGTGGCCAGCGGTAGTGACCAGCGACCAGTGACCAGTGATCAGTGACCAGTGAACAGTGACCAGTGACCAGTGACCAGTGACCAGCGAAAATGACCAGTGACCAGTGACCAGTGACCAGCGAAATTGACAAGTGACCAGTGACCAGTGAACAGTGACAAGTGACCAGTGACCAGTGACCAACGAAAGTGACCAGTGAACAGTGACCAGGGACCAGTGACCAGTGACAAGTGACCAGTGACGAGTGACCTGTGACAAGTGACCAGTGACCAGCGACCAGTGACCAGTGACCAGTGACCAGTGAACAGTGACCAGTGACCAGTGACCAGTGACAAGTGACCTGGGACCAGTGACCAGTGACCAGTGACCAGCGAAATTGGCCAGTGACCAGTGACCAGTGACCAGTGACCAGTGACCAGCGACCAGTGACCAGAGACCAGTAACCAGTGACCAGTTACCAGTGACCACTGACCAGCGAAAGTGACCAGTGAACAGTGACCAGTGACCAGTGACCTGTGACCAGTGACCAGTGACCAGTGACCAGTGACCAGTGACCAGTGACCAGCGAAAGTGACCAGTGACGAGTGACCAGTGACAAGTGACCAGTGACCAGTGACCATTGACCAGTGACTAGTGACTAGTGACCAGTGACCAACGACCAGTGACCAGTGAACAGTGACCAGCGAAAGTGACCAGTGACCAGTGACCATTGACCAGCGACAAGTGACCAGTGACGAGTGACCAGTGACCAGTGACCAGTGACCAGTGACCAGTGACCAGTGACCAGCGAAAGTGACAAGTGACCAGTGACCAGTGACCAGTGACCAGTGACCAGCGAAAGTGACTAGTGACCAGTGACCAGTGACCAGTGACCAGTGACCAGTGACCAGTGACCAGTGACCAGCGAAAGTGACCAGTGACGAGTGACCAGTGACCAGTGAACAGTGACCAGTGACCAGTGACCAGTGACCAGCGAAAATGACCAGTGACCAGCGAAAATGAGCAGTGACCAGTGACCAGTGACCAGCGAAATTGACCAGTGACCAGTGACCAGTGAACAGTGACCAGTGACCAGTGACCAGTGACCAGTGACCAGCGAAAGTGACCAGTGACCAGTGACCAGTGACCAGCGAAATTGACCAGTGACCAGTGACCAGAGACCAGTGACTAGCCAAATTGACCAGTGACCAGTGACCAGTGGCTAGCGGTAGTGACCAGTGACCAGTGACCAGTGATCAGTGACCAGTGAACAGTGACCAGTGACCAGTGACCAGTGACTAGCGAAAATGACCAGTGACCAGTGACCAGTGACCAGCGAAATTGACAAGTGACCAGTGACCAGTGAACAGTGACAAGTGACCAGTGACCAGTGACCAACGAAAGTGACCAGTGAACAGTGACCAGGGACCAGTGACCAGTGACGAGTGACCATTGACCAGCGAAAGTGAACAGTGACCAGTGACCAGTGACCAGTGACCAGTGACCAGTGACCAGTGACCAGTGACCAGCGAAAGTGACCAGTGACCAGTGACCAGTGACCAGTGACCAGTGACCACTGACCATCGAAAGTGACCAGTGACCAGTGACCAGTGACCAGTGACCAGTGACCAGTGACCAGCGAAAGTGACCAGTGACCAGTGACCAGTGACCAGCGAAATTGACCAGTGACCAGTGACCAGAGACCAGTGACTAGCCAAATTGACCAGTGACCAGTGACCAGTGGCCAGCGGTAGTGACCAGTGACCAGTGACCAGTGACCAGTGACCAGTGACCACTGACCATCGAAAGTGACCATTGACCAGTGACCAGTGACCAGTGACCAGTGACCAGTGACCAGCGAAAGTGACCAGTGACCAGTGACCAGTGACCAGCGAAATTGACCAGTGACCAGTGACTAGCCAAATTGACCAGTGACCAGTGACCAGTGGCCAGCGGTAGTGACCAGTGACCAGTGACCAGTGACCAGTGACCAGTGACCAGTGACCAGTGACCAGTGACCAGTGACCAGTGACCAGCGAAAGTGACCAGTGACCAGTGAATAGTGACCAGCGAAATTGACCAGTTTCCAGTGACCAGTGATAAGTGACCAGTGACAAGTGACCAGTGACCACTGACCAGTGACCAGTGACCAGCGACCAGTGACCAGTGACCAGTGACCAGGGACCTGTGACCAGCGAAAGTGACCAGTGACCAGTGACCAGTGACAAGTGACTAGCCAAATTGAGCAGTGAGCAGTGACCAGTGACCAGTGACCAGTGACCAGCGAAATTGACCAGTGACCAGCGAAAGTGACCAGTGACGAGTGACCTGTGACAAGTGACCAGTGACCAGTGACCAGTGACCAGTGACCAGTGACCAGTGACCAGTGACCAGTGAATAGTGACCAGCGAAATTGACCAGTTTCCAGTGACCAGTGATAAGTGACCAGTGACCAGTGACCAGCGAAAGTGACCAGTGAACAGTGATCAGCGAAATTGACCAGTGACCATTGACCAGTGAACAGCGAAAGTGACCAGTGACGAGTGACCAGTGACAAGTGACCAGTGACAAGTGACCAGTGACCACTGACCAGTGACCAGTGACCAGCGACCAGTGACCAGTGACCAGTGACCAGGGACCAGTGACCAGCGAAAGTGACCCGTGACCAGTGACCAGTGACCAGTGACTAGCCAAATTGAGCAGTGAGCAGTGACCAGTGACCAGTGACCAGTGACCAGTGACCAGTGACCAGTGACCAGCGAAATTGACCAGTGACCATTGACCAGTGACCAGCGAAAGTGACCAGTGACGAGTGACCTGTGACAAGTGACCAGTGACCAGCGACCAGTGACCAGTGACCAGTGACCAGTGAACAGTGACCAGTGACCAGTGACCAGCGAAAATGACCAGTGACCAGCGAAAATGACCAGTGACCAGTGACCAGTGACCAGCGAAATTGACCAGTGACCAGTGACCAGTGAACAGTGACAAGTGACCAGTGACCAGTGACCAACGAAAGTGACCAGTGAACAGTGACCAGGGACCAGTGACCAGTGACGAGTGACCAGTGACCAGCGAAAGTGAACAGTGACCATTGACCAGTGACCAGTGACCAGCGACCAGTGACCAGTGACCAGTGGCCAGGGACCAGTGACCAGCGAAAGTGACCCGTGACCAGTGACCAGTGACCAGTGACTAGCCAAATTGAGCAGTGAGCAGTGACCAGTGACCAGTGACCAGTGACCAGTGACCAGTGACCAGTGACCAGCGAAATTGACCAGTGACCATTGACCAGTGACCAGTGACCAGCGACCAGTGACCAGTGACCAGTGACCAGTGAACAGTGACCAGTGACCAGTGACCAGTGACCAGCGAAAATGACCAGTGACCAGTGACCAGTGACCAGCGAAATTGACCAGTGACCAGTGACCAGTGAACAGTGACAAGTGACCAGTGACCAGTGACCAACGAAAGTGACCAGTGAACAGTGACCAGGGACCAGTGACCAGTGACCAGTGACCAGTGACCAGTGACCAGTGACCAGCGAAATTGACCAGTGACCATTGACCAGTGACCAGCGAAAGTGACCAGTGACGAGTGACCTGTGACAAGTGACCAGTGACCAGCGACCAGTGACCAGTGACCAGTGACCAGTGAACAGTGACCAGTGACCAGTGACCAGTGACCAGCGAAAATGACCTGTGACCAGCGAAAATGACCAGTGACCAGTGACCAGTGACCAGCGAAATTGACCAGTGACCAGTGACCAGTGAACAGTGACAAGTGACCAGTGACCAGTGACCAACGAAAGTGACCAGTGAACAGTGACCAGGGACCAGTGACCAGTGACGAGTGACCAGTGACCAGCGAAAGTGAACAGTGACCATTGACCAGTGACCAGCGAAAGTGACCAGTGACGAGTGACCTGTGACAAGTGACCAGTGACCAGTGACCAGGGACCAGTGACCAGCGAAAGTGACCAGTGACCAGTGACCAGTGACCAGTGACTATCCAAATTGAGCAGTGAGCAGTGACCAGTGACCAGTGACCAGTGACCAGTGACCAGTGACCAGCGAAATTGACCAGTGACCATTGACCAGTGACCAGCGAAAGTGACCAGTGACGAGTGACCTGTGACAAGTGACCTGTGACCAGCGACCAGTGACCAGTGACCATTGACCAGTGACCAGCGAAATTGACCAGTGACCATTGACCAGTGACCAGCGAAAGTGACCAGTGACGAGTGACCTGTGACAAGTGACCAGTGACCAGCGACCAGTGACCAGTGACCAGTGACCAGTGAACAGTGACCAGTGACCAGCGACCAGTGACCAGTGACCAGTGACCAGTGAACAGTGACCAGTGACCAGTGACCAGTGACCAACGAAATTGACCAGTTTCCAGTGACCAGTGATAAGTGACCAGTGACCAGTGACCAGCGAAAGTGACCAGTGAACAGTGATCAGCGAAATTGACCAGTGACCATTGACCAGTGACCAGCGAAAGTGACCAGTGACGAGTGACCAGTGACAAGTGACTAGCCAAATTGAGCAGTGAGCAGTGACCAGTGACCAGTGACCAGTGACCAGTGACCAGTGACCAGCGAAATTGACCAGTGACCATTGACCAGTGACCAGCGAAAGTGACCAGTGACGAGTGACCTGTGACAAGTGACCAGTGACCAGCGACCAGTGACCAGTGACCAGTGACCAGTGAACAGTGACCAGTGACCAGTGACCAGTGACCAGCGAAAATGACCAGTGACCAGCGAAAATGACCAGTGACCAGTGACCAGTGACCAGCGAAATTGACCAGTGACCAGTGACCAGTGAACAGTGACAAGTGACCAGTGACCAGTGACCAACGAAAGTGACCAGTGAACAGTGACCAGGGACCAGTGACCAGTGACGAGTGACCAGTGACCAGCGAAAGTGAACAGTGAACATTGACCAGTGACCAGCGAAAGTGACCAGTGACGAGTGACCTGTGACAAGTGACCAGTGACCAGTGACCATGGACCAGTGACCAGCGAAAGTGACCAGTGACCAGTGACCAGTGACCAGTGACTATCCAAATTGAGCAGTGAGCAGTGACCAGTGACCAGTGACCAGTGACCAGTGACCAGTGACCAGCGAAATTGACCAGTGACCATTGACCAGTGACCAGCGAAAGTGACCAGTGACGAGTGACCTGTGACAAGTGACCAGTGACCAGCGACCAGTGACCAGTGACCATTGACCAGTGACCAGCGAAATTGACCAGTGACCATTGACCAGTGACCAGCGAAAGTGACCAGTGACGAGTGACCTGTGACAAGTGACCAGTGACCAGCGACCAGTGACCAGTGACCAGTGACCAGTGAACAGTGACCAGTGACCAGCGACCAGTGACCAGTGACCAGTGACCAGTGAACAGTGACCAGTGACCAGTGACCAGTGACCAACGAAATTGACCAGTTTCCAGTGACCAGTGATAAGTGACCAGTGACCAGTGACCAGCGAAAGTGACCAGTGAACAGTGATCAGCGAAATTGACCAGTGACCATTGACCAGTGACCAGCGAAAGTGACCAGTGACGAGTGACCAGTGACAAGTGACCAGTGACAAGTGACCAGTGACCACTGACCAGTGACCAGTGACCAGCGACCAGTGACCAGTGACCAGTGACCAGTGACCTGTGACTAGCCAAATTGAGCAGTGAGCAGTGACCAGTGACCAGTGACCAGTGACCATTGACCAGTGACCAGCGAAATTGACCAGTGACCATTGACCAGTGACCAGCGAAAGTGACCAGTGACGAGTGACCTGTGACAAGTGACCAGTGACCAGCGACCAGTGACCAGTGACCAGTGACCAGTGAACAGTGACCAGTGACCAGCGACCAGTGACCAGTGACCAGTGACCAGTGAACAGTGACCAGTGACCAGTGACCAGTGACCAACGAAAATGACCAGTGACCAGTGACCAGTGACCAGCGAAATTGACCAGTGACCAGTGACCAGTGACCAGCGAAAGTGACCAGTGACCAGGGACCAGTGACCAGTGACCAGCGAAATTGACCAGTGATCAGTGACCAGTGACCAGTGACAAGTGACCAGTGACCAGTGAGCAGCGAAAGTGACCAGTGAACAGTGACCAGTGACCAGTGACCAGCAAAATTGACCAGCAAAATTGACCAGTGACCAGTGACCAGTGACCAATGACCAGTGACCAGTGACCAGTGACCAGTGACCAGTGACCAGTGACCAGTGACCAGTGACCAGCGACCAGTGACCAGTGACCATTGACCAGTGACCAGTGACCAGTGACCAGTGACCAGCGAAAGTGACCAGGGACAAGTGACCAGTGACCAGTGACCAGTGACCAGTGACCAGTGACCAGTGACCAGTGACAAGTGACCAGTGACCAGCGACCAGTGACCAGTGACCAGTGACCAGTGACCAGTGACCACTGACCATCGAAAGTGACCAGTGACCAGTGACCAGTGACCAGTGACCAGTGACCAGCGAAAGTGACCAGTGACCAGTGACCAGTGACCAGCGAAATTGAACAGTGACCAGTGACCAGAGACCAGTGACTAGCCAAATTGTCCAGTGACCAGTGACCAGTGGCCAGCGGTAGTGACCAGTGACCAGTGACCAGTGACCAGTGACCAGTGACCAGTGACCACTGACCATCGAAAGTGACCAGTGACCAGTGACCAGTGACCAGTGACCAGTGACCAGTGACCAGCGAAAGTGACCAGTGACCAGTGACCAGTGACCAGCGAAATTGACCAGTGACCAGTGACCAGAGACCAGTGACTAGCCAAATTGACCAGTGACCAGTGACCAGTGGCCAGCGGTAGTGACCAGTGACCAGTGACCAGTGACCAGTGACCAGTGACCAGTGACCAGCGAAAGTGACCAGTGACCAGTGAATAGTGACCAGCGAAATTGACCAGTTTCCAGTGACCAGTGATAAGTGACCAGTGACCAGTGACCAGCGAAAGTGACCAGTGAACAGTGATCAGCGAAATTGACCAGTGACCATTGACCAGTGACCAGCGAAAGTGACCAGTGACGAGTGACCAGTGACAAGTGACCAGTGACAAGTGACCAGTGACCACTGACCAGTGACCAGTGACCAGCGACCAGTGACCAGTGACCAGTGACCAGGGACCTGTGACCAGCGAAAGTGACCAGTGACCAGTGACCAGTGACCAGTGAACAGTGACCAGTGACCAGTGACCAGTGACCAACGAAAATGACCAGTGACCAGTGACCAGTGACCAGCGAAATTGACCAGTGACCAGTGACCAGTGACCAGTGACCAGTGACCAGTGACCAGTGACCAGCGAAATTGACCAGTGACCAGTGACCAGTGACCAGTGACCAGTGACCAGTGACCAGTGACCAGCGACCAGTGACCAGTGACCAGTGACCAGTGACCAACGAAAATGACCAGTGACCAGTGACCAGTGACCAGCGAAATTGACCAGTGACCAGTGACCAGTGACCAGTGACCAGTGACCAGTGACCAGTGACCAGCGAAAGTGACCAGTGACCAGGGACCAGTGACCAGTGACCAGCGAAATTGACCAGTGATCAGTGACCAGTGACCAGTGACAAGTGACCAGTGACCAGTGAGCAGCGAAAGTGACCAGTGAACAGTGACCAGTGACCAGTGACCAGCAAAATTGACCAGCAAAATTGACCAGTGACCAGTGACCAGTGACCAATGACCAGTGACCAGTGACCAGTGACCAGTGACCAGTGACCAGTGACCAGTGACCAGCGACCAGTGACCAGTGACCATTGACCAGTGACCAGTGACCAGTGACCAGTGACCAGCGAAAGTGACCAGGGACAAGTGACCAGTGACCAGTGACCAGTGACCAGTGACCAGTGACCAGTGACAAGTGACCAGTGACCTGTGACCAGTGACCAGCGAAATTGACCAGTGACCAGTGACCAGTGAACAGTGACAAGTGACCAGTGACCAGTGACCAACGAAAGTGACCAGTGAACAGTGACCAGGGACCAGTGACCAGTGACGAGTGACCAGTGACCAGCGAAAGTGAACAGTGACCATTGACCAGTGACCAGCGAAAGTGACCAGTGACGAGTGACCTGTGACAAGTGACCAGTGACCAGTGACCATGGACCAGTGACCAGCGAAAGTGACCAGTGACCAGTGACCAGTGACCAGTGACTATCCAAATTGAGCAGTGAGCAGTGACCAGTGACCAGTGACCAGTGACCAGTGACCAGTGACCAGCGAAATTGACCAGTGACCATTGACCAGTGACCAGCGAAAGTGACCAGTGACGAGTGACCTGTGACAAGTGACCAGTGACCAGCGACCAGTGACCAGTGACCATTGACCAGTGACCAGCGAAATTGACCAGTGACCATTGACCAGTGACCAGCGAAAGTGACCAGTGACGAGTGACTTGTGACAAGTGACCAGTGACCAGCGACCAGTGACCAGTGACCAGTGACCAGTGACCAGTGACCAGTGACCAGTGACCAGTGACCAGTGACCAGTGACCAGTGACCAGCGAAAGTGACCAGTGACCAGTGAATAGTGACCAGCGAAATGGACCAGTTTCCAGTGACCAGTGATAAGTGACCAGTGACAAGTGACCAGTGACCACTGACCAGTGACCAGTGACCAGCGACCAGTGACCAGTGACCAGTGACCAGGGACCTGTGACCAGCGAAAGTGACCAGTGACCAGTGACCAGTGACAAGTGACTAGCCAAATTGAGCAGTGAGCAGTGACCAGTGACCAGTGACCAGTGACCAGCGAAATTGACCAGTGACCAGCGAAAGTGACCAGTGACGAGTGACCTGTGACAAGTGACCAGTGACCAGTGACCAGTGACCAGTGACCAGTGACCAGTGACCAGTGACCAGTGACAAGTGACCAGTGACCAGTGACCAGTGACCAGCGAAATTGACCAGTGACCAGTGACCAGTGAACAGTGACAAGTGACCAGTGACCAGTGACCAACGAAAGTGACCAGTGAACAGTGACCAGGGACCAGTGACCAGTGACGAGTGACCAGTGACCAGCGAAAGTGAACAGTGACCATTGACCAGTGACCAGCGAAAGTGACCAGTGACGAGTGACCTGTGACAAGTGACCAGTGACCAGTGACCATGGACCAGTGACCAGCGAAAGTGACCAGTGACCAGTGACCAGTGACCAGTGACTATCCAAATTGAGCAGTGAGCAGTGACCAGTGACCAGTGACCAGTGACCAGTGACCAGTGACCAGCGAAATTGACCAGTGACCATTGACCAGTGACCAGCGAAAGTGACCAGTGACGAGTGACCTGTGACAAGTGACCAGTGACCAGCGACCAGTGACCAGTGACCATTGACCAGTGACCAGCGAAATTGACCAGTGACCATTGACCAGTGACCAGCGAAAGTGACCAGTGACGAGTGACTTGTGACAAGTGACCAGTGACCAGCGACCAGTGACCAGTGACCAGTGACCAGTGACCAGTGACCATTGACCAGTGACCAGTGACCAGTGACCAGTGACCAGTGACCAGCGAAAGTGACCAGTGACCAGTGAATAGTGACCAGCGAAATGGACCAGTTTCCAGTGACCAGTGATAAGTGACCAGTGACAAGTGACCAGTGACCACTGACCAGTGACCAGTGACCAGCGACCAGTGACCAGTGACCAGTGACCAGGGACCTGTGACCAGCGAAAGTGACCAGTGACCAGTGACCAGTGACAAGTGACTAGCCAAATTGAGCAGTGAGCAGTGACCAGTGACCAGTGACCAGTGACCAGCGAAATTGACCAGTGACCAGCGAAAGTGACCAGTGACGAGTGACCTGTGACAAGTGACCAGTGACCAGCGACCAGTGACCAGTGACCAGTGACCAGTGACCAGTGACCAGTGACCAGTGACCAGTGACCAGTGAATAGTGACCAGCGAAATTGACCAGTTTCCAGTGACCAGTGATAAGTGACCAGTGACCAGTGACCAGCGAAAGTGACCAGTGAACAGTGATCAGCGAAATTGACCAGTGACCATTGACCAGTGAACAGCGAAAGTGACCAGTGACGAGTGACCAGTGACAAGTGACCAGTGACAAGTGACCAGTGACCACTGACCAGTGACCAGTGACCAGCGACCAGTGACCAGTGACCAGTGGCCAGGGACCAGTGACCAGCGAAAGTGACCCGTGACCAGTGACCAGTGACCAGTGACTAGCCAAATTGAGCAGTGAGCAGTGACCAGTGACCAGTGACCAGTGACCAGTGACCAGTGACCAGTGACCAGCGAAATTGACCAGTGACCATTGACCAGTGACCAGCGAAAGTGACCAGTGACGAGTGACCTGTGACAAGTGACCAGTGACCAGCGACCAGTGACCAGTGACCAGTGACCAGTGAACAGTGACCAGTGACCAGTGACCAGTGACCAGCGAAAATGACCAGTGACCAGCGAAAATGACCAGTGACCAGTGACCAGTGACCAGCGAAATTGACCAGTGACCAGTGACCAGTGAACAGTGACAAGTGACCAGTGACCAGTGACCAACGAAAGTGACCAGTGAACAGTGACCAGGGACCAGTGACCAGTGACGAGTGACCAGTGACCAGCGAAAGTGAACAGTGACCATTGACCAGTGACCAGCGAAAGTGACCAGTGACGAGTGACCTGTGACAAGTGACCAGTGACCAGTGACCAGGGACCAGTGACCAGCGAAAGTGACCAGTGACCAGTGACCAGTGACCAGTGACTATCCAAATTGAGCAGTGAGCAGTGACCAGTGACCAGTGACCAGTGACCAGTGACCAGTGACCAGCGAAATTGACCAGTGACCATTGACCAGTGACCAGCGAAAGTGACCAGTGACGAGTGACCTGTGACAAGTGACCAGTGACCAGCGACCAGTGACCAGTGACCATTGACCAGTGACCAGCGAAATTGACCAGTGACCATTGACCAGTGACCAGCGAAAGTGACCAGTGACGAGTGACCTGTGACAAGTGACCAGTGACCAGCGACCAGTGACCAGTGACCAGTGACCAGTGAACAGTGACCAGTGACCAGCGACCAGTGACCAGTGACCAGTGACCAGTGAACAGTGACCAGTGACCAGTGACCAGTGACCAACGAAATTGACCAGTTTCCAGTGACCAGTGATAAGTGACCAGTGACCAGTGACCAGCGAAAGTGACCAGTGAACAGTGATCAGCGAAATTGACCAGTGACCATTGACCAGTGACCAGCGAAAGTGACCAGTGACGAGTGACCAGTGACAAGTGACTAGCCAAATTGAGCAGTGAGCAGTGACCAGTGACCAGTGACCAGTGACCAGTGACCAGTGACCAGCGAAATTGACCAGTGACCATTGACCAGTGACCAGCGAAAGTGACCAGTGACGAGTGACCTGTGACAAGTGACCAGTGACCAGCGACCAGTGACCAGTGACCAGTGACCAGTGAACAGTGACCAGTGACCAGTGACCAGTGACCAGCGAAAATGACCAGTGACCAGCGAAAATGACCAGTGACCAGTGACCAGTGACCAGCGAAATTGACCAGTGACCAGTGACCAGTGAACAGTGACAAGTGACCAGTGACCAGTGACCAACGAAAGTGACCAGTGAACAGTGACCAGGGACCAGTGACCAGTGACGAGTGACCAGTGACCAGCGAAAGTGAACAGTGAACATTGACCAGTGACCAGCGAAAGTGACCAGTGACGAGTGACCTGTGACAAGTGACCAGTGACCAGTGACCATGGACCAGTGACCAGCGAAAGTGACCAGTGACCAGTGACCAGTGACCAGTGACTATCCAAATTGAGCAGTGAGCAGTGACCAGTGACCAGTGACCAGTGACCAGTGACCAGTGACCAGCGAAATTGACCAGTGACCATTGACCAGTGACCAGCGAAAGTGACCAGTGACGAGTGACCTGTGACAAGTGACCAGTGACCAGCGACCAGTGACCAGTGACCATTGACCAGTGACCAGCGAAATTGACCAGTGACCATTGACCAGTGACCAGCGAAAGTGACCAGTGACGAGTGACCTGTGACAAGTGACCAGTGACCAGCGACCAGTGACCAGTGACCAGTGACCAGTGAACAGTGACCAGTGACCAGCGACCAGTGACCAGTGACCAGTGACCAGTGAACAGTGACCAGTGACCAGTGACCAGTGACCAACGAAATTGACCAGTTTCCAGTGACCAGTGATAAGTGACCAGTGACCAGTGACCAGCGAAAGTGACCTGTGAACAGTGATCAGCGAAATTGACCAGTGACCATTGACCAGTGACCAGCGAAAGTGACCAGTGACGAGTGACCAGTGACAAGTGACCAGTGACAAGTGACCAGTGACCACTGACCAGTGACCAGTGACCAGCGACCAGTGACCAGTGACCAGTGACCAGTGACCAGTGACTAGCCAAATTGAGCAGTGAGCAGTGACCAGTGACCAGTGACCAGTGACCATTGACCAGTGACCAGCGAAATTGACCAGTGACCATTGACCAGTGACCAGCGAAAGTGACCAGTGACGAGTGACCTGTGACAAGTGACCAGTGACCAGCGACCAGTGACCAGTGACCAGTGACCAGTGAACAGTGACCAGTGACCAGCGACCAGTGACCAGTGACCAGTGACCAGTGAACAGTGACCAGTGACCAGTGACCAGTGACCAACGAAAATGACCAGTGACCAGTGACCAGTGACCAGCGAAATTGACCAGTGACCAGTGACCAGTGACCAGTGACCAGTGACCAGTGACCAGTGACCAGTGACCAGCGACCAGTGACCAGTGACCAGTGACCAGTGACCAGTGACCAGTGAACAGTGACCAGTGACCAGTGACCAGTGACCAACGAAAATGACCAGTGACCAGTGACCAGTGACCAGCGAAATTGACCAGTGACCAGTGACCAGTGACCAGTGACCAGTGTCCAGTGACCAGTGACCAGCGAAAGTGACCAGTGACCAGGGACCAGTGACCAGTGACCAGCGAAATTGACCAGTGATCAGTGACCAGTGACCAGTGACAAGTGACCAGTGACCAGTGAGCAGCGAAAGTGACCAGTGAACAGTGACCAGTGACCAGTGACCAGCAAAATTGACCAGCAAAATTGACCAGTGACCAGTGACCAGTGACCAATGACCAGTGACCAGTGACCAGTGACCAGTGACCAGTGACCAGTGACCAGTGACCAGTGACCAGTGACCAGTGACCAGCGACCAGTGACCAGTGACCATTGACCAGTGACCAGTGACCAGTGACCAGTGACCAGCGAAAGTGACCAGGGACAAGTGACCAGTGACCAGTGACCAGTGACCAGTGACCAGTGACCAGTGACCAGTGACAAGTGACCAGTGACCAGCGACCAGTGACCAGTGACCAGTGACCAGTGACCAGTGACCACTGACCATCGAAAGTGACCAGTGACCAGTGACCAGTGACCAGTGACCAGTGACCAGCGAAAGTGACCAGTGACCAGTGACCAGTGACCAGCGAAATTGAACAGTGACCAGTGACCAGAGACCAGTGACTAGCCAAATTGTCCAGTGACCAGTGACCAGTGGCCAGCGGTAGTGACCAGTGACCAGTGACCAGTGACCAGTGACCAGTGACCAGTGACCACTGACCATCGAAAGTGACCAGTGACCAGTGACCAGTGACCAGTGACCAGTGACCAGTGACCAGCGAAAGTGACCAGTGACCAGTGACCAGTGACCAGCGAAATTGACCAGTGACCAGTGACCAGAGACCAGTGACTAGCCAAATTGACCAGTGACCAGTGACCAGTGGCCAGCGGTAGTGACCAGTGACCAGTGACCAGTGACCAGTGACCAGTGACCAGTGACCAGCGAAAGTGACCAGTGACCAGTGAATAGTGACCAGCGAAATTGACCAGTTTCCAGTGACCAGTGATAAGTGACCAGTGACCAGTGACCAGCGAAAGTGACCAGTGAACAGTGATCAGCGAAATTGACCAGTGACCTTTGACCAGTGACCAGCGAAAGTGACCAGTGACGAGTGACCAGTGACAAGTGACCAGTGACAAGTGACCAGTGACCACTGACCAGTGACCAGTGACCAGCGACCAGTGACCAGTGACCAGTGACCAGGGACCTGTGACCAGCGAAAGTGACCAGTGACCAGTGACCAGTGACCAGTGAACAGTGACCAGTGACCAGTGACCAGTGACCAACGAAAATGACCAGTGACCAGTGACCAGTGACCAGCGAAATTGACCAGTGACCAGTGACCAGTGACCAGTGACCAGTGACCAGTGACCAGTGACCAGCGAAATTGACCAGTGACCAGTGACCAGTGACCAGTGACCAGTGACCAGTGACCAGTGACCAGCGACCAGTGACCAGTGACCAGTGACCAGTGACCAACGAAAATGACCAGTGACCAGTGACCAGTGACCAGCGAAATTGACCAGTGACCAGTGACCAGTGACCAGTGACCAGTGACCAGTGACCAGTGACCAGCGAAAGTGACCAGTGACCAGGGACCAGTGACCAGTGACCAGCGAAATTGACCAGTGATCAGTGACCAGTGACCAGTGACAAGTGACCAGTGACCAGTGAGCAGCGAAAGTGACCAGTGAACAGTGACCAGTGACCAGTGACCAGCAAAATTGACCAGCAAAATTGACCAGTGACCAGTGACCAGTGACCAATGACCAGTGACCAGTGACCAGTGACCAGTGACCAGTGACCAGTGACCAGTGACCAGCGACCAGTGACCAGTGACCATTGACCAGTGACCAGTGACCAGTGACCAGTGACCAGCGAAAGTGACCAGGGACAAGTGACCAGTGACCAGTGACCAGTGACCAGTGACCAGTGACCAGTGACCAGTGACAAGTGACCAGTGACCAGTGACCAGTGACCAGCGAAATTGACCAGTGACCAGTGACCAGTGAACAGTGACAAGTGACCAGTGACCAGTGACCAACGAAAGTGACCAGTGAACAGTGACCAGTGACCAGTGACCAGCAAAATTGACCAGCAAAATTGACCAGTGACCAGTGACCAGTGACCAATGACCAGTGACCAGTGACCAGTGACCAGTGACCAGTGACCAGTGACCAGTGACCAGCGACCAGTGACCAGTGACCATTGACCAGTGACCAGTGACCAGTGACCAGTGACCAGCGAAAGTGACCAGGGACAAGTGACCAGTGACCAGTGACCAGTGACCAGTGACCAGTGACCAGTGACCAGTGACAAGTGACCAGTGACCAGTGACCAGTGACCAGCGAAATTGACCAGTGACCAGTGACCAGTGAACAGTGACAAGTGACCAGTGACCAGTGACCAACGAAAGTGACCAGTGAACAGTGACCAGGGACCAGTGACCAGTGACGAGTGACCAGTGACCAGCGAAAGTGAACAGTGACCATTGACCAGTGACCAGCGAAAGTGACCAGTGACGAGTGACCTGTGACAAGTGACCAGTGACCAGTGACCATGGACCAGTGACCAGCGAAAGTGACCAGTGACCAGTGACCAGTGACCAGTGACTATCCAAATTGAGCAGTGAGCAGTGACCAGTGACCAGTGACCAGTGACCAGTGACCAGTGACCAGCGAAATTGACCAGTGACCATTGACCAGTGACCAGCGAAAGTGACCAGTGACGAGTGACCTGTGACAAGTGACCAGTGACCAGCGACCAGTGACCAGTGACCATTGACCAGTGACCAGCGAAATTGACCAGTGACCATTGACCAGTGACCAGCGAAAGTGACCAGTGACGAGTGACCTGTGACAAGTGACCAGTGACCAGCGACCAGTGACCAGTGACCAGTGACCAGTGAACAGTGACCAGTGACCAGCGACCAGTGACCAGTGACCAGTGACCAGTGAACAGTGACCAGTGACCAGTGACCAGTGACCAACGAAATTGACCAGTTTCCAGTGACCAGTGATAAGTGACCAGTGACCAGTGACCAGCGAAAGTGACCAGTGAACAGTGATCAGCGAAATTGACCAGTGACCATTGACCAGTGACCAGCGAAAGTGACCAGTGACGAGTGACCAGTGACAAGTGACCAGTGACAAGTGACCAGTGACCACTGACCAGTGACCAGTGACCAGCGACCAGTGACCAGTGACCAGTGACCAGTGACCAGTGACTAGCCAAATTGAGCAGTGAGCAGTGACCAGTGACCAGTGACCAGTGACCATTGACCAGTGACCAGCGAAATTGACCAGTGACCATTGACCAGTGACCAGCGAAAGTGACCAGTGACGAGTGACCTGTGACAAGTGACCAGTGACCAGCGACCAGTGACCAGTGACCAGTGACCAGCGACCAGTGACCAGTGACCAGTGACCAGTGAACAGTGACCAGTGACCAGTGACCAGTGACCAACGAAAATGACCAGTGACCAGTGACCAGTGACCAGCGAAATTGACCAGTGACCAGTGACCAGTGACCAGTGACCAGTGACCAGTGACCAGTGACCAGTGACCAGCGACCAGTGACCAGTGACCAGTGACCAGTGACCAGTGACCAGTGAACAGTGACCAGTGACCAGTGACCAGTGACCAACGAAAATGACCAGTGACCAGTGACCAGTGACCAGCGAAATTGACCAGTGACCAGTGACCAGTGACCAGTGACCAGTGACCAGTGACCAGCGAAAGTGACCAGTGACCAGGGACCAGTGACCAGTGACCAGCGAAATTGACCAGTGATCAGTGACCAGTGACCAGTGACAAGTGACCAGTGACCAGTGAGCAGCGAAAGTGACCAGTGAACAGTGACCAGTGACCAGTGACCAGCAAAATTGACCAGCAAAATTGACCAGTGACCAGTGACCAGTGACCAATGACCAGTGACCAGTGACCAGTGACCAGTGACCAGTGACCAGTGACCAGTGACCTGTGACCAGTGACCAGCGACCAGTGACCAGTGACCATTGACCAGTGACCAGTGACCAGTGACCAGTGACCAGCGAAAGTGACCAGGGACAAGTGACCAGTGACCAGTGACCAGTGACCAGTGACCAGTGACCAGTGACCAGTGACAAGTGACCAGTGACCAGCGACCAGTGACCAGTGACCAGTGACCAGTGACCAGTGACCACTGACCATCGAAAGTGACCAGTGACCAGTGACCAGTGACCAGTGACCAGTGACCAGCGAAAGTGACCAGTGACCAGTGACCAGTGACCAGCGAAATTGAACAGTGACCAGTGACCAGAGACCAGTGACTAGCCAAATTGTCCAGTGACCAGTGACCAGTGGCCAGCGGTAGTGACCAGTGACCAGTGACCAGTGACCAGTGACCAGTGACCAGTGACCAGTGACCAGTGACCACTGACCATCGAAAGTGACCAGTGACCAGTGACCAGTGACCAGTGACCAGTGACCAGTGACCAGCGAAAGTGACCAGTGACCAGTGACCAGTGACCAGCGAAATTGACCAGTGACCAGTGACCAGAGACCAGTGACTAGCCAAATTGACCAGTGACCAGTGACCAGTGGCCAGCGGTAGTGACCAGTGACCAGTGACCAGTGACCAGTGACCAGTGACCAGTGACCAGCGAAAGTGACCAGTGACCAGTGAATAGTGACCAGCGAAATTGACCAGTTTCCAGTGACCAGTGATAAGTGACCAGTGACCAGTGACCAGCGAAAGTGACCAGTGAACAGTGATCAGCGAAATTGACCAGTGACCATTGACCAGTGACCAGCGAAAGTGACCAGTGACGAGTGACCAGTGACAAGTGACCAGTGACAAGTGACCAGTGACCACTGACCAGTGACCAGTGACCAGCGACCAGTGACCAGTGACCAGTGACCAGGGACCTGTGACCAGCGAAAGTGACCAGTGACCAGTGACCAGTGACCAGTGAACAGTGACCAGTGACCAGTGACCAGTGACCAACGAAAATGACCAGTGACCAGTGACCAGTGACCAGCGAAATTGACCAGTGACCAGTGACCAGTGACCAGTGGCCAGCGGTAGTGACCAGTGACCAGTGACCAGTGACCAGTGACCAGTGACCACTGACCATCGAAAGTGACCAGTGACCAGTGACCAGTGACCAGTGACCAGTGACCAGTGACCAGCGAAAGTGACCAGTGACCAGTGACCAGCGACCAGTGACCAGTGACCAGTGACCAGTGAACAGTGACCAGTGACCAGTGACAAGTGACCTGGGACCAGTGACCAGTGACCAGTGACCAGCGAAATTGGCCAGTGACCAGTGACCAGTGACCAGTCACCAGTGACCAGCGACCAGTGACCAGAGACCAGTAACCAGTGACCAGTGACCAGTGACCACTGACCAGCGAAAGTGACCAGTGAACAGTGACCAGTGACCAGTGACCTGTGACCAGTGACCAGTGACCAGTGACCAGTGACTAGTGACCAGCGAAAGTGACCAGTGACGAGTGACCAGTGACAAGTGACGAGTGACCAGTGACCATTGACCAGTGACTAGTGACTAGTGACCAGTGACCAACGACCAGTGACCAGTGAACAGTGACCAGCGAAAGTGACCAGTGACCAGTGACCATTGACCAGCGACAAGTGACCAGTGACCAGTGGCGAGTGACCAGTGACCAGTGACCAGTGACCAGTGACCAGTGACCAGCGAAAGTGACAAGTGACCAGTGACCAGTGACCAGTGACCAGTGACCAGCGAAAGTGACTAGTGACCAGTGACCAGTGACCAGTGACCAGTGACCAGTGACCAGTGACCAGCGAAAGTGACCAGTGACGAGTGACCAGTGACCAGTGAACAGTGACCAGTGACCAGTGACCAGTGACCAGCGAAAATGACCAGTGACCAGCGAAAATGAGCAGTGACCAGTGACCAGTGACCAGCGAAATTGACCAGTGACCAGTGACCAGTGAACAGTGACCAGTGACCAGTGACCAGTGACCAGCGAAATTGACAAGTGACCAGTGACCAGTGAACAGTGACAAGTGACCAGTGACCAGTGACCAACGAAAGTGACCAGTGAACAGTGACCAGGGACCAGTGACCAGTGACGAGTGACCATTGACCAGCGAAAGTGAACAGTGACCAGTGACCAGTGACCAGTGACCAGTGACCAGTGACCAGCGAAAGTGACCAGTGACCAGTGACCAGTGACCAGTGACCAGTGACCAGTGACAAGTGACCTGGGACCAGTGACCAGTGACCAGTGACCAGCGAAATTGGCCAGTGACCAGTGACCAGTGACCAGTAACCACTGACCAGCGAAAGTGACCAGTGAACAGTGACCAGTGACCAGTGACTTGTGACCAGTGACCAGTGACCAGTGACCAGTGACCAGTGACCAGCGAAAGTCACCAGTGACCAGCGAAAGTGACAGGTGACCAGTGACCAGTGACCAGTGACCAGTGACCAGTGACCAGCGAAAGTGACCAGTGACCAGTGAATAGTGACCAGCGAAATTGACCAGTTTCCAGTGACCAGTGATAAGTGACCAGTGACCAGTGACCAGCGAAAGTGACCAGCGAACAGTGATCAGCGAAATTGACCAGTGACCATTGACCAGTGACCAGCGAAAGTGACCAGTGACCAGTGACAAGTGACCAGTGACCACTGACCAGTGACCAGTGACCAGCGACCAGTGACCTGTGACCAGTGACCAGGGACCAGTGACCAGCGAAAGTGACCAGTGACCAGTGACCAGTGACCAGTGACTAGCCAAATTGAGCAGTGAGCAGTGACCAGTGACCAGTGACCAGTGACCATTGACCAGTGACCAGCGAAATTGACCAGTGACCATTGACCAGTGACCAGCGAAAGTGACCAGTGACGAGTGACCTGTGACAAGTGACCAGTGACCAGCGACCAGTGACCAGTGACCAGTGACCAGTGAACAGTGACCTGTGACCAGCGACCAGTGACCAGTGACCAGTGACCAGTGAACAGTGACCAGTGACCAGTGACCAGTGACCAGTGACCAGCGAAAGTGACCAGTGACGAGTGACCTGTGACAAGTGACCAGTGACCAGCGACCAGTGACCAGTGACCAGTGACCAGTGAACAGTGACCTGTGACCAGCGACCAGTGACCAGTGACCAGTGACCAGTGAACAGTGACCAGTGACCAGTGACCAGTGACCAACGAAAATGACCAGTGACCAGTGACCAGTGACCAGCGAAATTGACCAGTGACCAGTGACCAGTGACCAGTGACCAGTGACCAGTGACCAGTGACCAGCGACCAGTGACCAGTGACCAGTGACCAGTGACCAGTGAACAGTGACCATTGACCAGTGACCAGTGACCAACGAAAATGACCAGTGACCAGTGACCAGTGACCAGCGAAATTGACCAGTGACCAGTGACCAGTGACCAGTGACCAGTGACCAGTGACCAGTGACCAGCGAAAGTGACCAGTGACCAGTGACCAGTGACCAGTGACCAGTGACCACTGACCACTGACCATCGAAAGTGACCAGTGACCAGTGACCAGTGACCAGTGACCAGTGACCAGTGACCAGCGAAAGTGACCAGTGACCAGTGACCAGCGAAATTGACCAGTGACCAGTGACCAGAGACCAGTGACTAGCCAAATTGACCAGTGACCAGTGACCAGTGGCCAGCGGTAGTGACCAGTGACCAGTGACCAGTGACCAGTGACCAGTGACCACTGACCATCGAAAGTGACCAGTGACCAGTGACCAGTGACCAGTGACCAGTGACCAGTGACCAGTGACCAGCGAAAGTGACCAGTGACCAGTGACCAGTGACCAGCGAAATTGACCAGTGACCAGTGACCAGAGACCAGTGACTAGCCAAATTGACCAGTGACCAGTGACCAGTGGCCAGCGGTAGTGACCAGTGACCAGTGACCAGTGACCAGTGACCAGTGACCAGTGACCAGTGACCAGTGACCAGTGACCAGTGACCAGTGACCAGTGACCAGTGACCAGCGAAAGTGACCAGTGACCAGTGAATAGTGACCAGCGAAATTGACCAGTTTCCAGTGACCAGTGATAAGTGACCAGTGACAAGTGACCAGTGACCACTGACCAGTGACCAGTGACCAGTGACCAGTGACCAGTGACCAGCGAAATTGACCAGTGACCAGTGACCAGAGACCAGTGACTAGCCAAATTGACCAGTGACCAGTGACCAGTGACCAGTGACCAGTGACCAGCGAAAGTGACCAGTGACCAGTGACCAGTGACCAGTGACCAGTGACAAGAGACAAGTGACCAGTGACCAGTGACCAGTGAACAGTGACCAGTGACCAGTGACCTGTGACCAGCGAAAGTGACCAGTGACCAGTGTCCAGTGACCAGTCGCCAGTGACCAGTGACCAGTGACCAGTGACCAGTGACCAGTGACCAGTGACCAGTGACCAGTGACCAGCGAAAGTGACAGGTGACCAGTGACCAGTGACCAGTGACCAGTGACCAGTGACCAGCGAAAGTGACCAGTGACCAGTGACCAGTGACCAGTGACCAGTGACCAGTGACCAGCGAAAGTGACCAGTGACCAGTGACCAGCGAAATTGACCAGTGACCAGTGACCAGAGACCAGTGACTAGCCAAATTGACCAGTGACCAGTGACCAGTGGCCAGCGGTAGTGACCAGTGACCAGTGACCAGTGACCAGTGACCAGTGACCACTGACCATCGAAAGTGACCAGTGACCAGTGACCAGTGACCAGTGACCAGTGACCAGTGACCAGTGACCAGCGAAAGTGACCAGTGACCAGTGACCAGTGACCAGCGAAATTGACCAGTGACCAGTGACCAGAGACCAGTGACTAGCCAAATTGACCAGTGACCAGTGACCAGTGGCCAGCGGTAGTGACCAGTGACCAGTGACCAGTGACCAGTGACCAGTGACCAGTGACCAGTGACCAGTGACCAGTGACCAGTGACCAGTGACCAGCGAAAGTGACCAGTGACCAGTGAATAGTGACCAGCGAAATTGACCAGTTTCCAGTGACCAGTGATAAGTGACCAGTGACAAGTGACCAGTGACCACTGACCAGTGACCAGTGACCAGTGACCAGTGACCAGCGACCAGTGACCAGTGACCAGTGACCAGGGACCTGTGACCAGCGAAAGTGACCAGTGACCAGTGACCAGTGACCAGTGAACAGTGACCAGTGACCAGTGACCAGTGACCAACGAAAATGACCAGTGACCAGTGACCAGTGACCAGCGAAATTGACCAGTGACCAGTGACCAGTGACCAGTGGCCAGCGGTAGTGACCAGTGACCAGTGACCAGTGACCAGTGACCAGTGACCAGTGACCACTGACCATCGAAAGTGACCAGTGACCAGTGACCAGTGACCAGCGAAAGTGACCAGTGACCAGTGACCAGCGACCAGTGACCAGTGACCAGTGACCAGTGAACAGTGACCAGTGACCAGTGACAAGTGACCTGGGACCAGTGACCAGTGACCAGTGACCAGCGAAATTGGCCAGTGACCAGTGACCAGTGACCAGTCACCAGTGACCAGCGACCAGTGACCAGAGACCAGTAACCAGTGACCAGTGACCAGTGACCACTGACCAGCGAAAGTGACCAGTGAACAGTGACCAGTGACCAGTGACCTGTGACCAGTGACCAGTGACCAGTGACCAGTGACTAGTGACCAGCGAAAGTGACCAGTGACGAGTGACCAGTGACAAGTGACGAGTGACCAGTGACCATTGACCAGTGACTAGTGACTAGTGACCAGTGACCAACGACCAGTGACCAGTGAACAGTGACCAGCGAAAGTGACCAGTGACCAGTGACCATTGACCAGCGACAAGTGACCAGTGACCAGTGGCGAGTGACCAGTGACCAGTGACCAGTGACCAGTGACCAGTGACCAGCGAAAGTGACAAGTGACCAGTGACCAGTGACCAGTGACCAGTGACCAGCGAAAGTGACTAGTGACCAGTGACCAGTGACCAGTGACCAGTGACCAGTGACCAGTGACCAGCGAAAGTGACCAGTGACGAGTGACCAGTGACCAGTGAACAGTGACCAGTGACCAGTGACCAGTGACCAGCGAAAATGACCAGTGACCAGCGAAAATGAGCAGTGACCAGTGACCAGTGACCAGCGAAATTGACCAGTGACCAGTGACCAGTGAACAGTGACCAGTGACCAGTGACCAGTGACCAGCGAAATTGACAAGTGACCAGTGACCAGTGAACAGTGACAAGTGACCAGTGACCAGTGACCAACGAAAGTGACCAGTGAACAGTGACCAGGGACCAGTGACCAGTGACGAGTGACCATTGACCAGCGAAAGTGAACAGTGACCAGTGACCAGTGACCAGTGACCAGTGACCAGTGACCAGCGAAAGTGACCAGTGACCAGTGACCAGTGACCAGTGACCAGTGACCAGTGACAAGTGACCTGGGACCAGTGACCAGTGACCAGTGACCAGCGAAATTGGCCAGTGACCAGTGACCAGTGACCAGTAACCACTGACCAGCGAAAGTGACCAGTGAACAGTGACCAGTGACCAGTGACTTGTGACCAGTGACCAGTGACCAGTGACCAGTGACCAGTGACCAGCGAAAGTCACCAGTGACCAGCGAAAGTGACAGGTGACCAGTGACCAGTGACCAGTGACCAGTGACCAGTGACCAGCGAAAGTGACCAGTGACCAGTGAATAGTGACCAGCGAAATTGACCAGTTTCCAGTGACCAGTGATAAGTGACCAGTGACCAGTGACCAGCGAAAGTGACCAGCGAACAGTGATCAGCGAAATTGACCAGTGACCATTGACCAGTGACCAGCGAAAGTGACCAGTGACCAGTGACAAGTGACCAGTGACCACTGACCAGTGACCAGTGACCAGCGACCAGTGACCTGTGACCAGTGACCAGGGACCAGTGACCAGCGAAAGTGACCAGTGACCAGTGACCAGTGACCAGTGACTAGCCAAATTGAGCAGTGAGCAGTGACCAGTGACCAGTGACCAGTGACCATTGACCAGTGACCAGCGAAATTGACCAGTGACCATTGACCAGTGACCAGCGAAAGTGACCAGTGACGAGTGACCTGTGACAAGTGACCAGTGACCAGCGACCAGTGACCAGTGACCAGTGACCAGTGAACAGTGACCTGTGACCAGCGACCAGTGACCAGTGACCAGTGACCAGTGAACAGTGACCAGTGACCAGTGACCAGTGACCAGTGACCAGCGAAAGTGACCAGTGACGAGTGACCTGTGACAAGTGACCAGTGACCAGCGACCAGTGACCAGTGACCAGTGACCAGTGAACAGTGACCTGTGACCAGCGACCAGTGACCAGTGACCAGTGACCAGTGAACAGTGACCAGTGACCAGTGACCAGTGACCAACGAAAATGACCAGTGACCAGTGACCAGTGACCAGCGAAATTGACCAGTGACCAGTGACCAGTGACCAGTGACCAGTGACCAGTGACCAGTGACCAGTGACCAGCGACCAGTGACCAGTGACCAGTGACCAGTGACCAGTGAACAGTGACCATTGACCAGTGACCAGTGACCAACGAAAATGACCAGTGACCAGTGACCAGTGACCAGCGAAATTGACCAGTGACCAGTGACCAGTGACCAGTGACCAGTGACCAGTGACCAGTGACCAGCGAAAGTGACCAGTGACCAGTGACCAGTGACCAGTGACCAGTGACCACTGACCACTGACCATCGAAAGTGACCAGTGACCAGTGACCAGTGACCAGTGACCAGTGACCAGTGACCAGCGAAAGTGACCAGTGACCAGTGACCAGCGAAATTGACCAGTGACCAGTGACCAGAGACCAGTGACTAGCCAAATTGACCAGTGACCAGTGACCAGTGGCCAGCGGTAGTGACCAGTGACCAGTGACCAGTGACCAGTGACCAGTGACCAGTGACCAGCGAAAGTGACAGGTGACCAGTGACCAGTGACCAGTGACCAGTGACCAGTGACCAGCGAAAGTGACCAGTGACCAGTGAATAGTGACCAGCGAAATTGACCAGTTTCCAGTGACCAGTGATAAGTGACCAGTGACCAGTGACCAGCGAAAGTGACCAGCGAACAGTGATCAGCGAAATTGACCAGTGACCAGTGACCAGTGACCTGTGACCAGCGAAAGTGACCAGTGACCAGTGACAAGTGACCAGTGACCACTGACCAGTGACCAGTGACCAGCGACCAGTGACCAGTGACCAGTGACCAGGGACCAGTGACCAGCGAAAGTGACCAGTGACCAGTGACCAGTGACCAGTGACTAGCCAAATTGAGCAGTGAGCAGTGACCAGCGACCAGTGACCAGTGACCATTGACCAGTGACCAGCGAAATTGACCAGTGACCATTGACCAGTGACCAGCGAAAGTGACCAGTGACGAGTGACCTGTGACAAGTGACCAGTGACCAGCGACCAGTGACCAGTGACCAGTGACCAGTGAACAGTGACCTGTGACCAGCGACCAGTGACCAGTGACCAGTGACCAGTGAACAGTGACCAGTGACCAGTGACCAGTGACCAACGAAAATGACCAGTGACCAGTGACCAGTGACCAGCGAAATTGACCAGTGACCAGTGACCAGTGACCAGTGACCAGTGACCAGTGACCAGTGACCAGTGACCAGCCACCAGTGACCAGTGACCAGTGACCAGTGACCAGTGAACAGTGACCATTGACCAGTGACCAGTGACCAACGAAAATGACCAGTGACCAGTGACCAGTGACCAGCGAAATTGACCAGTGACCAGTGACCAGTGACCAGTGACCAGTGTCCAGTGACCAGTGACCAGCGAAAGTGACCAGTGACCAGTGACCAGTGACCAGTGACCAGTGACCACTGACCATCGAAAGTGACCAGTGACCAGTGACCAGTGACCAGTGACCAGTGACCAGTGACCAGCGAAAGTGACCAGTGACCAGTGACCAGTGACCAGCGAAATTGACCAGTGACCAGTGACCAGAGACCAGTGACTAGCCAAATTGACCAGTGACCAGTGACCAGTGGCCAGCGGTAGTGACCAGTGACCAGTGACCAGTGACCAGTGACCAGTGACCACTGACCATCGAAAGTGACCATTGACCAGTGACCAGTGACCAGTGACCAGTGACCAGTGACCAGTGACCAGCGAAAGTGACCAGTGACCAGTGACCAGTGACCAGCGAAATTGACCAGTGACCAGTGACCAGAGACCAGTGACTAGCCAAATTGACCAGTGACCAGTGACCAGTGGCCAGCGGTAGTGACCAGTGACCAGTGACCAGTGACCAGTGACCAGTGACCAGTGACCAGTGACCAGTGACCAGTGACCAGTGACCAGTGACCAGTGACCAGTGACCAGCGAAAGTGACCAGTGACCAGTGAATAGTGACCAGCGAAATTGACCAGTTTCCAGTGACCAGTGATAAGTGACCAGTGACAAGTGACCAGTGACCACTGACCAGTGACCAGTGACCAGCGACCAGTGACCAGTGACCAGTGACCAGGGACCTGTGACCAGCGAAAGTGACCAGTGACCAGTGACCAGTGACAAGTGACTAGCCAAATTGAGCAGTGAGCAGTGACCAGTGACCAGTGACCAGTGACCAGCGAAATTGACCAGTGACCAGCGAAAGTGACCAGTGACGAGTGACCTGTGACAAGTGACCAGTGACCAGCGACCAGTGACCAGTGACCAGTGACCAGTGACCAGTGACCAGTGACCAGTGACCAGTGACCAGTGAATAGTGACCAGCGAAATTGACCAGTTTCCAGTGACCAGTGATAAGTGACCAGTGACCAGTGACCAGCGAAAGTGACCAGTGAACAGTGATCAGCGAAATTGACCAGTGACCATTGACCAGTGAACAGCGAAAGTGACCAGTGACGAGTGACCAGTGACAAGTGACCAGTGACAAGTGACCAGTGACCACTGACCAGTGACCAGTGACCAGCGACCAGTGACCAGTGACCAGTGACCAGGGACCAGTGACCAGCGAAAGTGACCCGTGACCAGTGACCAGTGACCAGTGACTAGCCAAATTGAGCAGTGAGCAGTGACCAGTGACCAGTGACCAGTGACCAGTGACCAGTGACCAGTGACCAGCGAAATTGACCAGTGACCATTGACCAGTGACCAGCGAAAGTGACCAGTGACGAGTGACCTGTGACAAGTGACCAGTGACCAGTGACCAGCGAAATTGACCAGTGACCAGTGACCAGTGAACAGTGACAAGTGA
This sequence comes from Andrena trimmerana, assembly GCA_951215215.1. Classification (NCBI taxonomy): domain Eukaryota; kingdom Metazoa; phylum Arthropoda; class Insecta; order Hymenoptera; family Andrenidae; genus Andrena; species Andrena trimmerana. Next base: position 21,151,270 of record OX578061.1, read on the forward strand.
CCAGTGACCAGTGACCAACGAAAGTGACCAGTGAACAGTGACCAGGGACCAGTGACCAGTGACGAGTGACCAGTGACCAGCGAAAGTGAACAGTGACCATTGACCAGTGACCAGCGAAAGTGACCAGTGACGAGTGACCTGTGACAAGTGACCAGTGACCAGTGACCAGGGACCAGTGACCAGCGAAAGTGACCAGTGACCAGTGACCAGTGACCAGTGACTATCCAAATTGAGCAGTGAGCAGTGACCAGTGACCAGTGACCAGTGACCAGTGACCAGTGACCAGCGAAATTGACCAGTGACCATTGACCAGTGACCAGCGAAAGTGACCAGTGACGAGTGACCTGTGACAAGTGACCAGTGACCAGCGACCAGTGACCAGTGACCATTGACCAGTGACCAGCGAAATTGACCAGTGACCATTGACCAGTGACCAGCGAAAGTGACCAGTGACGAGTGACCTGTGACAAGTGACCAGTGACCAGCGACCAGTGACCAGTGACCAGTGACCAGTGAACAGTGACCAGTGACCAGCGACCAGTGACCAGTGACCAGTGACCAGTGAACAGTGACCAGTGACCAGTGACCAGTGACCAACGAAATTGACCAGTTTCCAGTGACCAGTGATAAGTGACCAGTGACCAGTGACCAGCGAAAGTGACCAGTGAACAGTGATCAGCGAAATTGACCAGTGACCATTGACCAGTGACCAGCGAAAGTGACCAGTGACGAGTGACCTGTGACAAGTGACCAGTGACCAGCGACCAGTGACCAGTGACCAGTGACCAGTGAACAGTGACCAGTGACCAGTGACCAGTGACCAGCGAAAATGACCAGTGACCAGCGAAAATGGCCAGTGACCAGTGACCAGTGACCAGCGAAATTGACCAGTGACCAGTGACCAGTGAACAGTGACAAGTGACCAGTGACCAGTGACCAACGAAAGTGACCAGTGAACAGTGACCAGGGACCAGTGACCAGTGACGAGTGACCAGTGACCAGCGAAAGTGAACAGTGACCATTGACCAGTGACCAGCGAAAGTGACCAGTGACGAGTGACCTGTGACAAGTGACCAGTGACCAGTGACCATGGACCAGTGACCAGCGAAAGTGACCAGTGACCAGTGACCAGTGACCAGTGACTATCCAAATTGAGCAGTGAGCAGTGACCAGTGACCAGTGACCAGTGACCAGTGACCAGTGACCAGCGAAATTGACCAGTGACCTTTGACCAGTGACCAGCGAAAGTGACCAGTGACGAGTGACCTGTGACAAGTGACCAGTGACCAGCGACCAGTGACCAGTGACCATTGACCAGTGACCAGCGAAATTGACCAGTGACCATTGACCAGTGACCAGCGAAAGTGACCAGTGACGAGTGACCTGTGACAAGTGACCAGTGACCAGCGACCAGTGACCAGTGACCATTGACCAGTGACCAGCGAAATTGACGAGTGACCATTGACCAGTGACCAGCGAAAGTGACCAGTGACGAGTGACCTGTGACAAGTGACCAGTGACCAGCGACCAGTGACCAGTGACCAGTGACCAGTGACCAGTGAACAGTGACCAGTGACCAGCGACCAGTGACCAGTTACCAGTGACCAGTGAACAGTGACCAGTGACCAGTGACCAGTGACCAACGAAAATGACCAGTGACCAGTGACCAGTGACCAGCGAAATTGACCAGTGACCAGTGACCAGTGACCAGTGACCAGTGACCAGTGACCAGTGACCAGTGACCAGCGACCAGTGACCAGTGACCAGTGACCAGTGACCAGTGACCAGTGAACAGTGACCAGTGACCAGTGACCAGTGACCAACGAAAATGACCAGTGACCAGTGACCAGTGACCAGCGAAATTGACCAGTGACCAGTGACCAGTGACCAGTGACCAGTGACCAGTGACCAGTGACCAGCGAAAGTGACCAGTGACAAGGGACCAGTGACCAGCGAAAGTGACCAGTGACGAGTGACCTGTGACAAGTGACCAGTGACCAGCGACCAGTGACCAGTGACCAGTGACCAGTGAACAGTGACCAGTGACCAGTGACCAGTGACCAGCGAAAATGACCAGTGACCAGCGAAAATGACCAGTGACCAGTGACCAGTGACCAGCGAAATTGACCAGTGACCAGTGACCAGTGAACAGTGACAAGTGACCAGTGACCAGTGACCAACGAAAGTGACCAGTGAACAGTGACCAGGGACCAGTGACCAGTGACGAGTGACCAGTGACCAGCGAAAGTGAACAGTGACCATTGACCAGTGACCAGCGAAAGTGACCAGTGACGAGTGACCTGTGACAAGTGACCAGTGACCAGTGACCAGGGACCAGTGACCAGCGAAAGTGACCAGTGACCAGTGACCAGTGACCAGTGACTATCCAAATTGAGCAGTGAGCAGTGACCAGTGACCAGTGACCAGTGACCAGTGACCAGTGACCAGCGAAATTGACCAGTGACCATTGACCAGTGACCAGCGAAAGTGACCAGTGACGAGTGACCTGTGACAAGTGACCAGTGACCAGCGACCAGTGACCAGTGACCATTGACCAGTGACCAGCGAAATTGACCAGTGACCATTGACCAGTGACCAGCGAAAGTGACCAGTGACGAGTGACCTGTGACAAGTGACCAGTGACCAGCGACCAGTGACCAGTGACCAGTGACCAGTGAACAGTGACCAGTGACCAGCGACCAGTGACCAGTGACCAGTGACCAGTGAACAGTGACCAGTGACCAGTGACCAGTGACCAACGAAATTGACCAGTTTCCAGTGACCAGTGATAAGTGACCAGTGACCAGTGACCAGCGAAAGTGACCAGTGAACAGTGATCAGCGAAATTGACCAGTGACCATTGACCAGTGACCAGCGAAAGTGACCAGTGACGAGTGACCAGTGACAAGTGACTAGCCAAATTGAGCAGTGAGCAGTGACCAGTGACCAGTGACCAGTGACCAGTGACCAGTGACCAGCGAAATTGACCAGTGACCATTGACCAGTGACCAGCGAAAGTGACCAGTGACGAGTGACCTGTGACAAGTGACCAGTGACCAGCGACCAGTGACCAGTGACCAGTGACCAGTGAACAGTGACCAGTGACCAGTGACCAGTGACCAGCGAAAATGACCAGTGACCAGCGAAAATGACCAGTGACCAGTGACCAGTGACCAGCGAAATTGACCAGTGACCAGTGACCAGTGAACAGTGACAAGTGACCAGTGACCAGTGACCAACGAAAGTGACCAGTGAACAGTGACCAGGGACCAGTGACCAGTGACGAGTGACCAGTGACCAGCGAAAGTGAACAGTGACCATTGACCAGTGACCAGCGAAAGTGACCAGTGACGAGTGACCTGTGACAAGTGACCAGTGACCAGTGACCATGGACCAGTGACCAGCGAAAGTGACCAGTGACCAGTGACCAGTGACCAGTGACTATCCAAATTGAGCAGTGAGCAGTGACCAGTGACCAGTGACCAGTGACCAGTGACCAGTGACCAGCGAAATTGACCAGTGACCATTGACCAGTGACCAGCGAAAGTGACCAGTGACGAGTGACCTGTGACAAGTGACCAGTGACCAGCGACCAGTGACCAGTGACCATTGACCAGTGACCAGCGAAATTGACCAGTGACCATTGACCAGTGACCAGCGAAAGTGACCAGTGACGAGTGACCTGTGACAAGTGACCAGTGACCAGCGACCAGTGACCAGTGACCAGTGACCAGTGAACAGTGACCAGTGACCAGCGACCAGTGACCAGTGACCAGTGACCAGTGAACAGTGACCAGTGAAAAGTGACCAGTGACCAACGAAATTGACCAGTTTCCAGTGACCAGTGATAAGTGACCAGTGACCAGTGACCAGCGAAAGTGACCAGTGAACAGTGATCAGCGAAATTGACCAGTGACCATTGACCAGTGACCAGCGAAAGTGACCAGTGACGAGTGACCAGTGACAAGTGACCAGTGACAAGTGACCAGTGACCACTGACCAGTGACCAGTGACCAGCGACCAGTGACCAGTGACCAGTGACCAGTGACCAGTGACTAGCCAAATTGAGCAGTGAGCAGTGACCAGTGACCAGTGACCAGTGACCATTGACCAGTGACCAGCGAAATTGACCAGTGACCATTGACCAGTGACCAGCGAAAGTGACCAGTGACGAGTGACCTGTGACAAGTGACCAGTGACCAGCGACCAGTGACCAGTGACCAGTGACCAGTGACCAGTGAACAGTGACCAGTGACCAGCGACCAGTGACCAGTTACCAGTGACCAGTGAACAGTGACCAGTGACCAGTGACCAGTGACCAACGAAAATGACCAGTGACCAGTGACCAGTGACCAGCGAAATTGACCAGTGACCAGTGACCAGTGACCAGTGACCAGTGACCAGTGACCAGTGACCAGTGACCAGCGACCAGTGACCAGTGACCAGTGACCAGTGACCAGTGACCAGTGAACAGTGACCAGTGACCAGTGACCAGTGACCAACGAAAATGACCAGTGACCAGTGACCAGTGACCAGCGAAATTGACCAGTGACCAGTGACCAGTGACCAGTGACCAGTGACCAGTGACCAGTGACCAGCGAAAGTGACCAGTGACCAGGGACCAGTGACCAGTGACCAGCGAAATTGACCAGTGATCAGTGACCAGTGACCAGTGACAAGTGACCAGTGACCAGTGAGCAGCGAAAGTGACCAGTGAACAGTGACCAGTGACCAGTGACCAGCAAAATTGACCAGCAAAATTGACCAGTGACCAGTGACCAGTGACCAATGACCAGTGACCAGTGACCAGTGACCAGTGACCAGTGACCAGTGACCAGTGACCAGCGACCAGTGACCAGTGACCATTGACCAGTGACCAGTGACCAGTGACCAGCGAAAGTGACCAGGGACAAGTGACCAGTGACCAGTGACCAGTGACCAGTGACCAGTGACCAGTGACCAGTGACAAGTGACCAGTGACCAGCGACCAGTGACCAGTGACCAGTGACCAGTGACCAGTGACCACTGACCATCGAAAGTGACCAGTGACCAGTGACCAGTGACCAGTGACCAGTGACCAGCGAAAGTGAGCAGTGACCAGTGACCAGTGACTAGCGAAATTGAACAGTGACCAGTGACCAGAGACCAGTGACTAGCCAAATTGTCCAGTGACCAGTGACCAGTGGCCAGCGGTAGTGACCAGTGACCAGTGACCAGTGACCAGTGACCAGTGACCAGTGACCACTGACCATCGAAAGTGACCAGTGACCAGTGACCAGTGACCAGTGACCAGTGACCAGTGACCAGCGAAAGTGACCAGTGACCAGTGACCAGTGACCAGCGAAATTGACCAGTGACCAGTGACCAGAGACCAGTGACTAGCCAAATTGACCAGTGACCAGTGACCAGCGGCCAGCGGTAGTGACCAGTGACCAGTGACCAGTGACCAGTGACCAGTGACCAGTGACCAGCGAAAGTGACCAGTGACCAGTGAATAGTGACCAGCGAAATTGACCAGTTTCCAGTGACCAGTGATAAGTGACCAGTGACCAGTGACCAGCGAAAGTGACCAGTGAACAGTGATCAGCGAAATTGACCAGTGACCATTGACCAGTGACCAGCGAAAGTGACCAGTGACGAGTGACCAGTGACAAGTGACCAGTGACAAGTGACCAGTGACCACTGACCAGTGACCAGTGACCAGCGACCAGTGACCAGTGACAAGTGACCAGGGACCTGTGACCAGCGAAAGTGACCAGTGACCAGTGACCAGTGACCAGTGAACAGTGACCAGTGACCAGTGACCAGTGACCAACGAAAATGACCAGTGACCAGTGACCAGTGACCAGCGAAATTGACCAGTGACCAGTGACCAGTGACCAGTGACCAGTGACCAGTGACCAGTGACCAGCGACCAGTGACCAGTGACCAGTGACCAGTGACCAACGAAAATGACCAGTGACCAGTGACCAGTGACCAGCGAAATTGACCAGTGACCAGTGACCAGTGACCAGTGACCAGTGACCAGTGACCAGTGACCAGTGACCAGCGAAAGTGACCAGTGACCAGGGACCAGTGACCAGTGACCAGCGAAATTGACCAGTGATCAGTGACCAGTGACCAGTGACAAGTGACCAGTGACCAGTGAGCAGCGAAAGTGACCAGTGAACAGTGACCAGTGACCAGTGACCAGCAAAATTGACCAGCAAAATTGACCAGTGACCAGTGACCAGTGACCAATGACCAGTGACCAGTGACCAGTGACCAGTGACCAGTGACCAGTGACCAGTGACCAGCGACCAGTGACCAGTGACCATTGACCAGTGACCAGTGACCAGTGACCAGTGACCAGCGAAAGTGACCAGGGACAAGTGACCCGTGACCAGTGACCAGTGACCAGTGACCAGTGACCAGTGACCAGTGACCAGTGACCAGTGACAAGTGACCAGTGACCAGCGACCAGTGACCAGTGACCAGTGACCAGTGACCAGTGACCACTGACCATCGAAAGTGACCAGTGACCAGTGACCAGTGACCAGTGACCAGTGACCAGTGACCAGCGAAAGTGACCAGTGACCAGTGACCAGTGACCAGCGAAATTGACCAGTGACCAGTGACCAGAGACCAGTGACTAGCCAAATTGTCCAGTGACCAGTGACCAGTGGCCAGCGGTAGTGACCAGTGACCAGTGACCAGTGACCAGTGACCAGTGACCAGTGACCACTGACCATCGAAAGTGACCAGTGACCAGTGACCAGTGACCAGTGACCAGTGACCAGTGACCAGCGAAAGTGACCAGTGACCAGTGACCAGTGACCAGCGAAATTGACCAGTGACCAGTGACCAGAGACCAGTGACTAGCCAAATTGACCAGTGACCAGTGACCAGTGGCCAGCGGTAGTGACCAGTGACCAGTGACCAGTGAACAGTGACCAGCGAAAGTGACCAGTGACCAGTGAATAGTGACCAGCGAAATTGACCAGTTTCCAGTGACCAGTGATAAGTGACCAGTGACCAGTGACCAGCGAAAGTGACCAGTGAACAGTGATCAGCGAAATTGACCAGTGACCATTGACCAGTGACCAGCGAAAGTGACCAGTGACGAGTGACCTGTGACAAGTGACCAGTGACCAGCGACCAGTGACCAGCGACCAGTGACCAGTGACTAGCCAAATTGAGCAGTGAGCAGTGACCAGTGACCAGTGACCAGTGACCATTGACCAGTGACCAGCGAAATTGACCAGTGACCATTGACCAGTGACCAGCAAAAGTGACCAGTGACGAGTGACCTGTGACAAGTGACCAGTGACCAGCGACCAGTGACCAGTGACCAGTGACCAGTGAACAGTGACCAGTGACCAGCGACCAGTGACCAGTGACCAGTGACCAGTGAACAGTGACCAGTGACCAGTGACCAGTGACCAGCGAAAGTGACCAGGGACAAGTGACCAGTGACCAGTGACCAGTGACCAGTGACCAGTGACCAGTGACCAGTGACCAGTGACAAGTGACCAGTGACCAGCGACCAGTGACCAGTGACCAGTGACCAGTGACCAGTGACCACTGACCATCGAAAGTGACCAGTGACCAGTGACCAGTGACCAGTGACCAGTGACCAGTGACCAGCGAAAGTGACCAGTGACCAGTGACCAGTGACCAGCGAAATTGACCAGTGACCAGTGACCAGAGACCAGTGACTAGCCAAATTGTCCAGTGACCAGTGACCAGTGGCCAGCGGTAGTGACCAGTGACCAGTGACCAGTGACCAGTGACCAGTGACCAGTGGCCAGTGACCACTGACCATCGAAAGTGACCAGTGACCAGTGACCAGTGACCAGTGACCAGTGACCAGTGACCAGCGAAAGTGACCAGTGACCAGTGACCAGTGACCAGCGAAATTGACCAGTGACCAGTGACCAGAGACCAGTGACTAGCCAAATTGACCAGTGACCAGTGACCAGTGGCCAGCGGTAGTGACCAGTGACCAGTGACCAGTGACCAGCGAAAGTGACCAGTGACCAGTGAATAGTGACCAGCGAAATTGACCAGTTTCCAGTGACCAGTGATAAGTGACCAGTGACCAGTGACCAGCGAAAGTGACCAGTGAACAGTGATCAGCGAAATTGACCAGTGACCATTGACCAGTGACCAGCGAAAGTGACCAGTGACGAGTGACCAGTGACAAGTGACCAGTGACAAGTGACCAGTGACCACTGACCAGTGACCAGTGACCAGCGACCAGTGACCAGTGACCAGTGACCAGGGACCTGTGACCAGCGAAAGTGACCAGTGACCAGTGACCAGTGACCAGTGACTAGCCAAATTGAGCAGTGAGCAGTGACCAGTGACCAGTGACCAGTGACCAGCGAAATTGACCAGTGACCAGCGAAAGTGACCAGTGACGAGTGACCTGTGACAAGTGACCAGTGACCAGCGACCAGTGACCAGTGACCAGTGACCAGTGACCAGTGACCAGTGACCAGCGAAAGGGACAGGTGTCCAGTGACCAGTGACCAGTGACCAGTGACCAGTGACCAGTGACCAGTGAATAGTGACCAGCGAAATTGACCAGTTTCCAGTGACCAGTGATAAGTGACCAGTGACCAGTGACCAGCGAAAGTGACCAGTGAACAGTGATCAGTGACCAGCGAAAGTGACCAGTGACGAGTGACCTGTGACAAGTGACCAGTGACCAGCGACCAGTGACCAGTGACCAGTGACCAGCGCAATTGACCAGTGACCATTGACCAGTGACCAGCGAAAGTGACCAGTGACGAGTGACCTGTGACAAGTGACCAGTGACCAGCGACCAGTGACCAGTGACCAGTGACCAGTGGCCAGCGGTAGTGACCAGTGACCAGTGACCAGTGACCAGTGACCAGTGACCAGTGACCAGTGACCAGTGACCAGTGACCAGCGAAAGTGACCAGTGACCAGTGAATAGTGACCAGCGAAATTGACCAGTTTCCAGTGACCAGTGATAAGTGACCAGTGACCAGTGACCAGCGAAAGTGACCAGTGAACAGTGATCAGCGAAATTGACCAGTGACCATTGACCAGTGACCAGCGAAAGTGACCAGTGACGAGTGACCAGTGACAAGTGACCAGTGACAAGTGACCAGTGACCACTGACCAGTGACCAGTGACCAGCGACCAGTGACCAGTGACCAGTGACCAGGGACCTGTGACCAGCGAAAGTGACCAGTGACCAGTGACCAGTGACCAGTGACTAGCCAAATTGAGCAGTGAGCTGTGACCAGTGACCAGTGACCAGTGACCAGTGACCAGTGACCAGCGAAATTGACCAGTGACCATTGACCAGTGACCAGCGAAAGTGACCAGTGACGAGTGACCTGTGACAAGTGACCAGTGACCAGCGACCAGTGACCAGTGACCAGTGACCAGTGACCAGTGACAAGTGACCAGTGACCAGCGAAAATGACCAGTGACCAGCAAAAATGACCAGTGACCAGTGACCAGTGACCAGCGAAATTGACCAGTGACCAGTGACCAGTGAACAGTGACCAGTGACCAGTGACCAGTGACCAGCGAAAGTGACCAGTGACCAGTGACCAGTGACCAGCGAAATTGACCAGTGACCAGTGACCAGAGACCAGTGACTAGCCAAATTGACCAGTGACCAGTGACCAGTGGCCAGCGGTAGTGACCAGTGACCAGTGACCAGTGATCAGTGATCAGTGACCAGTGAACAGTGACCAGTGACCAGTGACCAGTGACCAGTGACCAGCGAAAATGTCCAGTGACCAGTGACCAGTGACCAGCGAAATTGACAAGTGACCAGTGACCAGTGAACAGTGACAAGTGACCAGTGACCAGTGACCAACGAAAGTGACCAGTGAACAGTGACCAGGGACCAGTGACCAGTGACGAGTGACCATTGACCAGCGAAAGTGAACATTGACCAGTGACCAGTGACCAGTGACCAGTGACCAGCGAAAGTGACCAGTGACCAGTGACCAGTGACCAGTGACCAGTGACCAGTGACCAGTGACAAGTGACCAGTGACCAGTGACCAGCGAAATTGGCCAGTGACCAGTGACCAGTGACCAGTGACCACTGACCAGCGAAAGTGACCAGTGAACAGTGACCAGTGACCAGCGACCAGTGACCAGTGACCAGTGACCAGTGAACAGTGACCAGTGACCAGTGACCAGTGACCAACGAAATTGACCAGTTTCCAGTGACCAGTGATAAGTGACCAGTGACCAGTGACCAGCGAAAGTGACCAGTGAACAGTGATCAGCGAAATTGACCAGTGACCATTGACCAGTGACCAGCGAAAGTGACCAGTGACGAGTGACCAGTGACAAGTGACCAGTGACAAGTGACCAGTGACCACTGACCAGTGACCAGTGACCAGCGACCAGTGACCAGTGACCAGTGACCAGTGACCAGTGACTAGCCAAATTGAGCAGTGAGCAGTGACCAGTGACCAGTGACCAGTGACCATTGACCAGTGACCAGCGAAATTGACCAGTGACCATTGACCAGTGACCAGCGAAAGTGACCAGTGACGAGTGACCTGTGACAAGTGACCAGTGACCAGCGACCAGTGACCAGTGACCAGTGACCAGTGAACAGTGACCTGTGACCAGCGACCAGTGACCAGTGACCAGTGACCAGTGAACAGTGACCAGTGACCAGTGACCAGTGACCAACGAAAATGACCAGTGACCAGTGACCAGTGACCAGCGAAATTGACCAGTGACCAGTGACCAGTGACCAGTGACCAGTGACCAGTGACCACTGACCAGCGACCAGTGACCAGTGACCAGTGACCAGTGACCAGTGAACAGTGACCAGTGACCAGTGACCAGTGACCAACGAAAATGACCAGTGACCAGTGACCAGTGACCAGCGAAATTGACCAGTGACCAGTGACCAGTGACCAGTGACCAGTGACCAATGACCAGAGACCAGCGAAAGTGACCAGTGACCAGGGACCAGTGACCAGTGACCAGCGAAATTGACCAGTGATCAGTGACCAGTGACCAGTGACAAGTGACCAGTGACCAGTGAGCAGCGAAAGTGACCAGTGAACAGTGACCAGTGACCAGTGACCAGCAAAATTGACCAGCAAAATTGACCAGTGACCAGTGACCAGTGACCAATGACCAGTGACCAGTGACCAGTGACCAGTGACCAGTGACCAGTGACCAGTGACTAGTGACCAGTGACCAGCGACCAGTGACCAGTGACCATTGACCAGTGACCAGTGACCAGCGAAAGTGACCAGGGACAAGTGACCAGTGACCAGTGACCAGTGACCAGTGACCAGTGACCAGTGACCAGTGACCAGCGAAAGTGACCAGTGACCAGTGACCAGTGACCAGCGAAAATGACCAGTGACCAGCGAAAATGACCAGTGACCAGTGACCAGTGACCAGCGAAATTGACCAGTGACCAGTGACCAGTGAACAGTGACCAGTGACCAGTGACCAGTGACCAGTGACCAGCGAAAGTGACCAGTGACCAGTGACCAGTGACCAGCGAAATTGACCAGTGACCAGTGACCAGAGACCAGTGACTAGCCAAATTGACCAGTGACCAGTGACCAGTGGCCAGCGGTAGTGACCAGTGACCAGTGACCAGTGATCAGTGACCAGTGAACAGTGACCAGTGACCAGTGACCAGTGACCAGCGAAAATGACCAGTGACCAGTGACCAGTGACCAGCGAAATTGACAAGTGACCAGTGACCAGTGAACAGTGACAAGTGACCAGTGACCAGTGACCAACGAAAGTGACCAGTGAACAGTGACCAGGGACCAGTGACCAGTGACAAGTGACCAGTGACGAGTGACCTGTGACAAGTGACCAGTGACCAGCGACCAGTGACCAGTGACCAGTGACCAGTGAACAGTGACCAGTGACCAGTGACAAGTGACCTGGGACCAGTGACCAGTGACCAGTGACCAGCGAAATTGGCCAGTGACCAGTGACCAGTGACCAGTCACCAGTCACCAGTGACCAGCGACCAGTGACCAGAGACCAGTAACCAGTGACCAGTGACCAGTGACCACTGACCAGCGAAAGTGACCAGTGAACAGTGACCAGTGACCAGTGACCTGTGACCAGTGACCAGTGACCAGTGACCAGTGACCAGTGACCAGCGAAAGTGACCAGTGACGAGTGACCAGTGACAAGTGACCAGTGACCAGTGACCATTGACCAGTGACTAGTGACTAGTGACCAGTGACCAACGACCAGTGACCAGTGAACAGTGACCAGCGAAAGTGACCAGTGACCAGTGACCATTGACCAGCGACAAGTGACCAGTGACCAGTGACGAGTGACCAGTGACCAGTGACCAGTGACCAGTGACCAGTGACCAGCGAAAGTGACAAGTGACCAGTGACCAGTGACCAGTGACCAGTGACCAGCGAAAGTGACTAGTGACCAGTGACCAGTGACCAGTGACCAGTGACCAGTGACCAGTGACCAGCGAAAGTGACCAGTGACGAGTGACCAGTGACCAGTGAACAGTGACCAGTGACCAGTGACCAGTGACCAGCGAAAATGACCAGTGACCAGCGAAAATGAGCAGTGACCAGTGACCAGTGACCAGCGAAATTGACCAGTGACCAGTGACCAGTGAACAGTGACCAGTGACCAGTGACCAGTGACCAGCGAAAGTGACCAGTGACCAGTGACCAGTGACCAGCGAAATTGACCAGTGACCAGTGACCAGAGACCAGTGACTAGCCAAATTGACCAGTGACCAGTGACCAGTGGCCAGCGGTAGTGACCAGTGACCAGTGACCAGTGATCAGTGACCAGTGAACAGTGACCAGTGACCAGTGACCAGTGACCAGCGAAAATGACCAGTGACCAGTGACCAGTGACCAGCGAAATTGACAAGTGACCAGTGACCAGTGAACAGTGACAAGTGACCAGTGACCAGTGACCAACGAAAGTGACCAGTGAACAGTGACCAGGGACCAGTGACCAGTGACGAGTGACCATTGACCAGCGAAAGTGAACAGTGACCAGTGACCAGTGACCAGTAACCACTGACCAGCGAAAGTGACCAGTGAACAGTGACCAGTGACCAGTGACTTGTGACCAGTGACCAGTGACCAGTGACCAGTGACCAGTGACCAGCGAAAGTCACCAGTGAACAGTGACCAGTGACCAGTGACTTGTGACCAGTGACCAGTGACCAGTGACCAGTGACCAGTGACCAGCGAAAGTCACCAGTGACGAGTGACCAGTGACAAGTGACCAGTGACCAGTGACCATTGACCAGTGACCAGCGAAAGTGACTAGTGACGAGTGACCTGTGACAAGTGACCAGTGACCAGCGACCAGTGACCAGTGAACAGTGACCAGTGACCAGTGACCAGTGACCAGCGAAAATGACCAGTGACCAGCGAAAATGACCAGTGACCAGTGACCAGTGACCAGCGAAATTGACCAGTGACCAGTGACCAGTGAACAGTGACAAGTGACCACTGACCAGTGACCAGTGACCAGCGAAAGTGACCAGTGACCAGTGACCAGTGACCAGCGAAATTGACCAGTGACCAGTGACCAGAGACCAGTGACTAGCCAAATTGACCAGTGACCAGTGACCAGTGGCCAGCGGTAGTGACCAGTGACCAGTGACCAGTGATCAGTGACCAGTGAACAGTGACCAGTGACCAGTGACCAGTGACCAGCGAAAATGACCAGTGACCAGTGACCAGTGACCAGCGAAATTGACAAGTGACCAGTGACCAGTGAACAGTGACAAGTGACCAGTGACCAGTGACCAACGAAAGTGACCAGTGAACAGTGACCAGGGACCAGTGACCAGTGACGAATGACCATTGACCAGCGAAAGTGACCAGTGACCAGTGAATAGTGACCAGCGAAATTGACCAGTTTCCAGTGACCAGTGACCAGTGACCAGTGACCAGTGACCAGTGACCAGTGACCAGCGAAAGTGACCAGTGACCAGTGACCAGTGACCAGTGACCAGTGACAAGTGACAAGTGACCAGTGACCAGTGACCAGTGAACAGTGACCAGTGACCAGTGACCTGTGACCAGCGAAAGTGGCCAGTGACCAGTGTCCAGTGACCAGTGACCAGTGACCAGTGACCAGTGACCAGTGACCAGTGACCAGTGACCAGTGACCAGTGACCAGTGACCAGTGACCAGTGACCAGTGACCAGCGAAAGGGACAGGTGACCAGTGACCAGTGACCAGTGACCAGTGACCAGTGACCAGCGAAAGTGACCAGTGACCAGTGAATAGTGACCAGCGAAATTGACCAGTGACCAGCGAAAGTGACCAGTGACCAGTGACAAGTGACCAGTGACCACTGACCAGTGACCAGTGACCAGCGACCAGTGACCAGTGACCAGTGACCAGGGACCAGTGACCAGCGAAAGTGACCAGTGACCAGTGACCATGACCAGTGACTAGCCAAATTGAGCAGTGAGCAGTGACCAGTGACCAGTGACCAGTGACCATTGACCAGTGACCAGCGAAATTGACCAGTGACCATTGACCAGTGACCAGCGAAAGTGACCAGTGACGAGTGACCTGTGACAAGTGACCAGTGACCAGCGACCAGTGACCAGTGACCAGTGACCAGTGAACAGTGACCTGTGACCAGCGACCAGTGACCAGTGACCAGTGAACAGTGACCAGTGACCAGTGACCAGTGACCAACGAAAATGACCAGTGACCAGTGACCAGTGACCAGAGACCAGTGACTAGCCAAATTGACCAGTGACCAGTGACCAGTGGCCAGCGGTAGTGACCAGTGACCAGTGACCAGTGACCAGTGACCAGTGACCAGTGACCACTGACCATCGAAAGTGACCAGTGACCAGTGACCAGTGACCAGTGACCAGCGAAAGTGACCAGTGACCAGTGACCAGTGACCAGCGAAATTGACCAGTGACCAGTGACCAGAGACCAGTGACTAGCCAAATTGACCAGTGACCAGTGACCAGTGGCCAGCGGTAGTGACCAGTGACCAGTGACCAGTGACCAGTGACCAGTGACCAGTGACCAGTGACCAGTGACCAGTGACCAGTGACCAGTGACCAGCGAAAGTGACCAGTGACCAGTGAATAGTGACCAGCGAAATTGACCAGTTTCCAGTGACCAGTGATAAGTGACCAGTGACCAGTGACCAGCGAAAGTGACCAGTGAACAGTGATCAGCGAAATTGACCAGTGACCATTGACCAGTGACCAGCGAAAGTGACCAGTGACGAGTGACCAGTGACAAGTGACCAGTGACAAGTGACCAGTGACCAGTGACCAGTGACCAGTGACAAGTGACCAGCGACCAGTGACCAGTGACCAGTGACCAGTGACCAGTGACCACTGACCATCGAAAGTGACCAGTGACCAGTGACCAGTGACCAGTGACCAGTGACCAGTGACCAGCGAAAGTGACCAGTGACCAGTGACCAGTGACCAGCGAAATTGACCAGTGACCAGTGACCAGAGACCAGTGACTAGCCAAATTGACCAGTGACCAGTGGCCAGTGGCCAGCGGTAGTGACCAGTGACCAGTGACCAGTGACCAGTGACCAGTGACCAGTGACCACTGACCATCGAAAGTGACCAGTGACCAGTGACCAGTGACCAGTGACCAGTGACCAGTGACCAGTGACCAGTGACCAGCGAAAGTGACCAGTGACCAGTGACCAGTGACCAGCGAAATTGACCAGTGACCAGTGACCAGAGACCAGTGACTAGCCAAATTGACCAGTGACCAGTGACCAGTGGCCAGCGGTAGTGACCAGTGACCAGTGACCAGTGACCAGTGACCAGTGACCAGTGACCAGTGACCAGTGACCAGCGAAAGTGACCAGTGACCAGTGAATAGTGACCAGCGAAATTGACCAGTTTCCAGTGACCAGTGATAAGTGACCAGTGACCAGTGACCAGCGAAAGTGACCAGTGAACAGTGATCAGCGAAATTGACCAGTGACCATTGACCAGTGACCAGCGAAAGTGACCAGTGACGAGTGACCAGTGACAAGTGACCAGTGACAAGTGACCAGTGACCAGTGACCAGTGACCAGTGACCAGCGAAAGTGACCAGTGACCAGTGACCAGTGACCAGCGAAATTGACCAGTGACCAGTGACCAGAGACCAGTGACTAGCCAAATTGACCAGTGACCAGTGAGCAGTGGCCAGCGGTAGTGACCAGTGACCAGTGACCAGTGATCAGTGACCAGTGAACAGTGACCAGTGACCAGTGACCAGTGACCAGCGAAAATGACCAGTGACCAGTGACCAGTGACCAGCGAAATTGACAAGTGACCAGTGACCAGTGAACAGTGACAAGTGACCAGTGACCAGTGACCAACGAAAGTGACCAGTGAACAGTGACCAGGGACCAGTGACCAGTGACCAGTGACAAGTGACCAGTGACGAGTGACCTGTGACAAGTGACCAGTGACCAGCGACCAGTGACCAGTGACCAGTGACCAGTGAACAGTGACCAGTGACCAGTGACAAGTGACCTGGGACCAGTGACCAGTGACCAGTGACCAGCGAAATTGGCCAGTGACCAGTGACCAGTGACCAGTGAACAGTGACCAGTGACCAGTGACCTGTGACCAGTGACCAGTGACAAGTGACCAGTGACCAGTGACCAGCGAAAGTGACCAGTGACGAGTGACCAGTGACAAGTGACCAGTGACCAGTGACCATTGACCAGTGACTAGTGACTAGTGACCAGTGACCAACGACCAGTGACCAGTGAACAGTGACCAGCGAAAGTGACCAGTGACCAGTGACCATTGACCAGCGACAAGTGACCAGTGACCAGTGACGAGTGACCAGTGACCAGTGACCAGTGACCAGTGACCAGTGACCAGCGAAAGTGACAAGTGACCAGTGACCAGTGACCAGTGACCAGTGACCAGCGAAAGTGACTAGTGACCAGTGACCAGTGACCAGTGACCAGTGACCAGTGACCAGTGACCAGCGAAAGTGACCAGTGACCAGTGACCAGTGACCAGTGACTAGCCAAATTGAGCAGTGAGCAGTGACCAGTGACCAGTGACCAGTGACCAGTGACCAGTGACCAGTGACCAGCGAAATTGACCAGTGACCATTGACCAGTGACCAGCGAAAGTGACTAGTGACGAGTGACCTGTGACAAGTGACCAGTGACCAGCGACCAGTGACCAGTGACCAGTGACCAGTGAACAGTGACCAGTGACCAGTGACCAGTGACCAGCGAAAATGACCAGTGACCAGTGACCAGTGACCAGCGAAATTGACCAGTGACCAGTGACCAGTGAACAGTGACCAGTGACCAGTGACCAGCGAAAGTGACCAGTGACCAGTGACCAGTGACCAGCGAAATTGACCAGTGACCAGTGACCAGCGAAAGTCACCAGTGACGAGTGACCAGTGACAAGTGACCAGTGACCAGTGACCAGTGACCAGTGACCAGTGACCAGCGAAATTGACCAGTGACCAGTGACCAGCGAAAGTCACCAGTGACGAGTGACCAGTGACAAGTGACCAGTGACCAGTGACCATTGACCAGTGACCAGCGAAAGTGACTAGTGACGAGTGACCTGTGACAAGTGACCAGTGACCAGCGACCAGTGACCAGTGACCAGTGACCAGTGAACAGTGACCAGTGACCAGTGACCAGTGACCAGCGAAAATGACCAGTGACCAGCGAAAATGACCAGTGACCAGTGACCAGTGACCAGCGAAATTGACCAGTGACCAGTGACCAGTGAACAGTGACCAGTGACCAGTGACCAGTGACCAGTGACCAGCGAAAGTGACCAGTGACCAGTGACCAGTGACCAGCGAAATTGACCAGTGACCAGTGACCAGAGACCAGTGACTAGCCAAATTGACCAGTGACCAGTGACCAGTGGCCAGCGGTAGTGACCAGTGACCAGTGACCAGTGATCAGTGACCAGTGAACAGTGACCAGTGACCAGTGACCAGTGACCAGCGAAAATGACCAGTGACCAGTGACCAGTGACCAGCGAAATTGACAAGTGACCAGTGACCAGTGAACAGTGACAAGTGACCAGTGACCAGTGACCAGCGAAAGTGACCAGTGACCAGTGACCAGTGACCAGCGAAATTGACCAGTGACCAGTGACCAGAGACCAGTGACTAGCCAAATTGACCAGTGACCAGTGACCAGTGGCCAGCGGTAGTGACCAGTGACCAGTGACCAGTGATCAGTGACCAGTGAACAGTGACCAGTGACCAGTGACCAGTGACCAGCGAAAATGACCAGTGACCAGTGACCAGTGACCAGCGAAATTGACAAGTGACCAGTGACCAGTGAACAGTGACAAGTGACCAGTGACCAGTGACCAACGAAAGTGACCAGTGAACAGTGACCAGGGACCAGTGACCAGTGACGAGTGACCATTGACCAGCGAAAGTGAACAGTGACCAGTGACCAGTGACCAGTGACCAGTGACCAGTGTCCAGCGAAAGTGACCAGTGACCAGTGACCAGTGACCAGTAACCACTGACCAGCGAAAGTGACCAGTGAACAGTGACCAGTGACCAGTGACTTGTGACCAGTGACCAGTGACCAGTGACCAGTGACCAGTGACCAGCGAAAGTCACCAGTGACGAGTGACCAGTGACAAGTGACCAGTGACCAGTGACCATTGACCAGTGACCAGCGAAAGTGACTAGTGACGAGTGACCTGTGACAAGTGACCAGTGACCAGCGACCAGTGACCAGTGAACAGTGACCAGTGACCAGTGACCAGTGACCAGTGACCAGCGAAAGTGACAAGTGACCAGTGACCAGTGACCAGTGACCAGTGACCAGCGAAAGTGACTAGTGACCAGTGACCAGTGACCAGTGACCAGTGACCAGTGACCAGTGACCAGCGAAAGTGACCAGTGACGAGTGACCAGTGACCAGTGAACAGTGACCAGTGACCAGTGACCAGTGACCAGCGAAAATGACCAGTGACCAGCGAAAATGAGCAGTGACCAGTGACCAGTGACCAGCGAAATTGACCAGTGACCAGTGACCAGTGAACAGTGACCAGTGACCAGTGACCAGTGACCAGCGAAAGTGACCAGTGACCAGTGACCAGTGACCAGCGAAATTGACCAGTGACCAGTGACCAGAGACCAGTGACTAGCCAAATTGACCAGTGACCAGTGACCAGTGGCCAGCGGTAGTGACCAGTGACCAGTGACCAGTGATCAGTGACCAGTGAACAGTGACCAGTGACCAGTGACCAGTGACCAGCGAAAATGACCAGTGACCAGTGACCAGTGACCAGCGAAATTGACAAGTGACCAGTGACCAGTGAACAGTGACAAGTGACCAGTGACCAGTGACCAACGAAAGTGACCAGTGAACAGTGACCAGGGACCAGTGACCAGTGACGAGTGACCATTGACCAGCGAAAGTGAACAGTGACCAGTGACCAGAGACCAGTGACCAGTGACCAGTGTCCAGCGAAAGTGACCAGTGACCAGTGACCAGTGACCAGTAACCACTGACCAGCGAAAGTGACCAGTGAACAGTGACCAGTGACCAGTGACTTGTGACCAGTGACCAGTGACCAGTGACCAGTGACCAGTGACCAGCGAAAGTCACCAGTGACGAGTGACCAGTGACAAGTGACCAGTGACCAGTGACCATTGACCAGTGACCAGCGAAAGTGACTAGTGACGAGTGACCTGTGACAAGTGACCAGTGACCAGCGACCAGTGACCAGTGAACAGTGACCAGTGACCAGTGACCAGTGACCAGCGAAAATGACCAGTGACCAGCGAAAATGACCAGTGACCAGTGACCAGTGACCAGCGAAATTGACCAGTGACCAGTGACCAGTGAACAGTGACAAGTGACCACTGACCAGTGACCAGTGACCAGCGAAAGTGACCAGTGACCAGTGACCAGTGACCAGCGAAATTGACCAGTTTCCAGTGACCAGTGATAAGTGACCAGTGACCAGTGACCAGCGAAAGTGACCAGTGAACAGTGATCAGCGAAATTGACCAGTGACCATTGACCAGTGACCAGCGAAAGTGACCAGTGACGAGTGACCAGTGACAAGTGACCAGTGACAAGTGACCAGTGACCAGTGACCAGTGACCAGTGACCAGCGAAAGTGACCAGTGACCAGTGTCCAGCGAAAGTGACCAGTGACCAGTGACCAGTGACCAGTAACCACTGACCAGCGAAAGTGACCAGTGAACAGTGACCAGTGACCAGTGACTTGTGACCAGTGACCAGTGACCAGTGACCAGTGACCAGTGACCAGCGAAAGTCACCAGTGACGAGTGACCAGTGACAAGTGACCAGTGACCAGTGACCATTGACCAGTGACCAGCGAAAGTGACTAGTGACGAGTGACCTGTGACAAGTGACCAGTGACCAGCGACCAGTGACCAGTGAACAGTGACCAGTGACCAGTGACCAGTGACCAGCGAAAATGACCAGTGACCAGCGAAAATGACCAGTGACCAGTGACCAGTGACCAGCGAAATTGACCAGTGACCAGTGACCAGTGAACAGTGACAAGTGACCACTGACCAGTGACCAGTGACCAGCGAAAGTGACCAGTGACCAGTGACCAGTGACCAGCGAAATTGACCAGTTTCCAGTGACCAGTGATAAGTGACCAGTGACCAGTGACCAGCGAAAGTGACCAGTGAACAGTGATCAGCGAAATTGACCAGTGACCATTGACCAGTGACCAGCGAAAGTGACCAGTGACGAGTGACCAGTGACAAGTGACCAGTGACAAGTGACCAGTGACCAGTGACCAGTGACCAGTGACCAGCGAAAGTGACCAGTGACCAGTGACCAGTGACCAGCGAAATTGACCAGTGACCAGTGACCAGAGACCAGTGACTAGCCAAATTGACCAGTGACCAGTGAGCAATGGCCAGCGGTAGTGACCAGTGACCAGTGACCAGTGATCAGTGACCAGTGAACAGTGACCAGTGACCAGTGACCAGTGACCAGCGAAAATGACCAGTGACCAGTGACCAGTGACCAGCGAAATTGACAAGTGACCAGTGACCAGTGAACAGTGACAAGTGACCAGTGACCAGTGACCAACGAAAGTGACCAGTGAACAGTGACCAGGGACCAGTGACCAGTGACCAGTGACAAGTGACCAGTGACGAGTGACCTGTGACAAGTGACCAGTGACCAGCGACCAGTGACCAGTGACCAGTGACCAGTGAACAGTGACCAGTGACCAGTGACAAGTGACCTGGGACCAGTGACCAGTGACCAGTGACCAGCGAAATTGGCCAGTGACCAGTGACCAGTGACCAGTGAACAGTGACCAGTGACCAGTGACCTGTGACCAGTGACCAGTGACAAGTGACCAGTGACCAGTGACCAGCGAAAGTGACCAGTGACGAGTGACCAGTGACAAGTGACCAGTGACCAGTGACCATTGACCAGTGACTAGTGACTAGTGACCAGTGACCAACGACCAGTGACCAGTGAACAGTGACCAGCGAAAGTGACCAGTGACCAGTGACCATTGACCAGCGACAAGTGACCAGTGACCAGTGACGAGTGACCAGTGACCAGTGACCAGTGACCAGTGACCAGCGAAAGTGACAAGTGACCAGTGACCAGTGACCAGTGACCAGTGACCAGCGAAAGTGACTAGTGACCAGTGACCAGTGACCAGTGACCAGTGACCAGTGACCAGTGACCAGCGAAAGTGACCAGTGACCAGTGACCAGTGACCAGTGACTAGCCAAATTGAGCAGTGAGCAGTGACCAGTGACCAGTGACCAGTGACCAGTGACCAGTGACCAGTGACCAGCGAAATTGACCAGTGACCATTGACCAGTGACCAGCGAAAGTGACCAGTGACGAGTGACCTGTGACAAGTGACCAGTGACCAGCGACCAGTGACCAGTGACCAGTGACCAGTGAACAGTGACCAGTGACCAGTGACCAGTGACCAGCGAAAATGACCAGTGACCAGCGAAAATGACCAGTGACCAGTGACCAGTGACCAGCGAAATTGACCAGTGACCAGTGACCAGTGAACAGTGACCAGTGACCAGTGACCAGCGAAAGTGACCAGTGACCAGTGACCAGTGACCAGCGAAATTGACCAGTGACCAGTGACCAGCGAAAGTCACCAGTGACGAGTGACCAGTGACAAGTGACCAGTGACCAGTGACCAGTGACCAGTGACCAGTGACCAGCGAAATTGACCAGTGACCAGTGACCAGCGAAAGTCACCAGTGACGAGTGACCAGTGACAAGTGACCAGTGACCAGTGACCATTGACCAGTGACCAGCGAAAGTGACTAGTGACGAGTGACCTGTGACAAGTGACCAGTGACCAGCGACCAGTGACCAGTGACCAGTGACCAGTGAACAGTGACCAGTGACCAGTGACCAGTGACCAGCGAAAATGACCAGTGACCAGCGAAAATGACCAGTGACCAGTGACCAGTGACCAGCGAAATTGACCAGTGACCAGTGACCAGTGAACAGTGACCAGTGACCAGTGACCAGTGACCAGTGACCAGCGAAAGTGACCAGTGACCAGTGACCAGTGACCAGCGAAATTGACCAGTGACCAGTGACCAGAGACCAGTGACTAGCCAAATTGACCAGTGACCAGTGACCAGTGGCCAGCGGTAGTGACCAGTGACCAGTGACCAGTGATCAGTGACCAGTGAACAGTGACCAGTGACCAGTGACCAGTGACCAGCGAAAATGACCAGTGACCAGTGACCAGTGACCAGCGAAATTGACAAGTGACCAGTGACCAGTGAACAGTGACAAGTGACCAGTGACCAGTGACCAGCGAAAGTGACCAGTGACCAGTGACCAGTGACCAGCGAAATTGACCAGTGACCAGTGACCAGAGACCAGTGACTAGCCAAATTGACCAGTGACCAGTGACCAGTGGCCAGCGGTAGTGACCAGTGACCAGTGACCAGTGATCAGTGACCAGTGAACAGTGACCAGTGACCAGTGACCAGTGACCAGCGAAAATGACCAGTGACCAGTGACCAGTGACCAGCGAAATTGACAAGTGACCAGTGACCAGTGAACAGTGACAAGTGACCAGTGACCAGTGACCAACGAAAGTGACCAGTGAACAGTGACCAGGGACCAGTGACCAGTGACGAGTGACCAGTCACCAGTGACCAGTGACCAGTGACCAGTGACCAGTGACCAGTGACCAGTGACCAGTGACCAGTGACCATTGACCAGCGAAAGTGACAGGTGACCAGTGACCAGTGACCAGTGACCAGTGACCAGTGACCAGCGAAAGTGACCAGTGACCAGTGAATAGTGACCAGCGAAATTGACCAGTTTCCAGTGACCAGTGATAAGTGACCAGTGACCAGTGACCAGCGATAGTGACCAGCGAACAGTGATCAGCGAAATTGACCAGTGACCATTGACCAGTGACCAGCGAAAGTGACCAGTGACCAGTGACAAGTGACCAGTGACGACTGACCAGTGACCAGTGACCAGCGACCAGTGACCAGTGACCAGTGACCAGGGACCAGTGACCAGCGAAAGTGACCAGTGACCAGTGACCATGACCAGTGACTAGCCAAATTGAGCAGTGAGCAGTGACCAGTGACCAGTGACCAGTGACCATTGACCAGTGACCAGCGAAATTGACCAGTGACCATTGACCAGTGACCAGCGAAAGTGACCAGTGACGAGTGACCTGTGACAAGTGACCAGTGACCAGCGACCAGTGACCAGTGACCAGTGACCAGTGAACAGTGACCTGTGACCAGCGACCAGTGACCAGTGACCAGTGAACAGTGACCAGTGACCAGTGACCAGTGACCAACGAAAATGACCAGTGACCAGTGACCAGTGACCAGCGAAATTGACCAGTGACCAGTGACCAGTGACCAGTGACCAGTGACCAGTGACCAGTGACCAGTGACCAGCGACCAGTGACCAGTGACCAGTGACCAGTGACCAGTGAACAGTGACCATTGACCAGTGACCAGTGACCAGTGACCAGTGACCAGCGAAATTGACCAGTGACCAGTGACCAGTGACCAGTGACCAGTGACCAGTGACCAGTGACCAGCGAAAGTGACCAGTGACCAGTGACCAGTGACCAGTGACCAGTGACCACTGACCATCGAAAGTGACCAGTGACCAGTGACCAGTGACCAGTGACCAGTGACCAGTGACCAGCGAAAGTGACCAGTGACCAGTGACCAGTGACCAGTGACCAGCGAAATTGACCAGTGACCAGTGACCAGAGACCAGTGACTAGCCAAATTGACCAGTGACCAGTGACCAGTGGCCAGCGGTAGTGACCAGTGACCAGTGACCAGTGACCAGTGACCAGTGACCACTGACCATCGAAAGTGACCAGTGACCAGTGACCAGTGACCAGTGACCAGTGACCAGTGACCAGCGAAAGTGACCAGTGACCAGTGACCAGTGACCAGCGAAATTGACCAGTGACCAGTGACCAGAGACCAGTGACTAGCCAAATTGACCAGTGACCAGTGACCAGTGGCCAGCGGTAGTGACCAGTGACCAGTGACCAGTGACCAGTGACCAGTGACCAGTGACCAGTGACCAGTGACCAGTGACCAGTGACCAGTGACCAGCGAAAGTGACCAGTGACCAGTGAATAGTGACCAGCGAAATTGACCAGTTTCCAGTGACCAGTGATAAGTGACCAGTGACAAGTGACCAGTGACCACTGACCAGTGACCAGTGACCAGCGACCAGTGAACAGTGACCAGCGACCAGGGACCTGTGACCAGCGAAAGTGACCAGTGACCAGTGACCAGTGACAAGTGACTAGCCAAATTGAGCAGTGAGCAGTGACCAGTGACCAGTGACCAGTGACCAGCGAAATTGACCAGTGACCAGCGAAAGTGACCAGTGACGAGTGACCTGTGACAAGTGACCAGTGACCAGCGACCAGTGACCAGTGACCAGTGACCAGTGACCAGTGACCAGTGACCAGTGACCAGTGAATAGTGACCAGCGAAATTGACCAGTTTCCAGTGACCAGTGATAAGTGACCAGTGACCAGTGACCAGCGAAAGTGACCAGTGAACAGTGATCAGCGAAATTGACCAGTGACCATTGACCAGTGAACAGCGAAAGTGACCAGTGACGAGTGACCAGTGACAAGTGACCAGTGACAAGTGACCAGTGACCACTGACCAGTGACCAGTGACCAGCGACCAGTGACCAGTGACCAGTGACCAGGGACCAGTGACCAGCGGAAGTGACCCGTGACCAGTGACCAGTGACCAGTGACTAGCCAAATTGAGCAGTGAGCAGTGACCAGTGACCAGTGACCAGTGACCAGTGACCAGCGAAATTGACCAGTGACCATTGACCAGTGACCAGCGAAAGTGACCAGTGACGAGTGACCTGTGACAAGTGACCAGCGACCAGTGACCAGTGACCATTGACCAGTGACCAGCGAAATTGACCAGTGACCATTGACCAGTGACCAGCGAAAGTGACCAGTGACGAGTGACCTGTGACAAGTGACCAGTGACCAGCGAAAGTGAACAGTGACCATTGACCAGTGACCAGCGAAAGTGACCAGTGACGAGTGACCTGTGACAAGTGACCAGTGACCAGTGACCAGGGACCAGTGACCAGCGAAAGTGACCAGTGACCAGTGACCAGTGACCAGTGACTATCCAAATTGTGCAGTGAGCAGTGACCAGTGACCAGTGACCAGTGACCAGCGAAATTGACCAGTGACCATTGACCAGTGACCAGCGAAAGTGACCAGTGACGAGTGACCTGTGACAAGTGACCAGTGACCAGCGACCAGTGACCAGTGACCAGTGACCAGTGAACAGTGACCAGTGACCAGCGACCAGTGACCAGTGACCAGTGACCAGTGAACAGTGACCAGTGACCAGTGACCAGTGACCAACGAAAATGACCAGTGACCAGTGACCAGTGACCAGCGAAATTGACCAGTGACCAGTGACCAGTGACCAGTGACCAGTGACCAGTGACCAGTGACCAGTGACCAGCGACCAGTGACCAGTGACCAGTGACCAGTGACCAGTGAACAGTGACCAGTGACCAGTGACCAGTGACCAACGAAAATGACCAGTGACCAGTGACCAGTGTCCAGCGAAATTGACCAGTGACCAGTGACCAGTGACCAGTGACCAGCGAAAGTGACCAGTGACCAGGGACCAGTGACCAGTGACCAGCGAAATTGACCAGTGATCAGTGACCAGTGACCAGTGACAAGTGACCAGTGACCAGTGAATAGCGAAAGTGACCAGTGAACAGTGACCAGTGACCAGTGACCAGCAAAATTGACCAGCAAAATTGACCAGTGACCAGTGACCAGTGACCAATGACCAGTGACCAGTGACCAGTGACCAGTGACCAGTGACCAGTGACCAGTGACCAGCGAAAGTGACCAGTGAACAGTGACCAGTGACCAGTGACCTGTGACCAGTGACCAGTGACCAGTGACCAGTGACCAGTGACCAGCGAAAGTCACCAGTGACGAGTGACCGGTGACAAGTGACCAGTGACCAGTGACCATTGACCAGTGACTAGTGACTAGTGACCAGTGACCAACGATCAGTGACCAGTGACCAGTGACCAGCGAAAGTGACCAGTGACCAGTGACCATTGACCAGCGACAAGTGACCAGTGACCAGTGACGAGTGACCAGTGACCAGTGACCAGTGACCAGTGACCAGTGACCAGTGACCAGCGAAAGTGACCAGTGACGAGTGACCAGTGACAAGTGACCAGTGACCAGTGAACAGTGACCAGTGACCAGTGACCAGTGACCAGTGACCAGCGAAAATGACCAGTGACCAGTGACCAGTGACCAGCGAAATTGACAAGTGACCAGTGACCAGTGAACAGTGACAAGTGACCAGTGACCAGTGACCAACGAAAGTGACCAGTGAACAGTGACCAGGGACCAGTGACCAGTGACGAGTGACCATTGACCAGCGAAAGTGAACATTGACCAGTGACCAGTGACCAGTGACCAGTGACCAGTGACCAGTGACCAGCGAAAGTGACCAGTGACCAGTGACCAGTGACCAGTGACCAGTGACCAGTGACAAGTGACCAGTGACCAGTGACCAGCGAAATTGGCCAGTGACCAGTGACCAGTGACCACTGACCAGCGAAAGTGACCAGTGAACAGTGACCAGTGACCAGTGACCTGTGACCAGTGACCAGTGACCAGTGACCAGTGACCAGTGACCAGCGAAAGTCACCAGTGACGAGTGACCGGTGACAAGTGACCAGTGACCAGTGACCATTGACCAGTGACTAGTGACTAGTGACCAGTGACCAACGATCAGTGACCAGTGACCAGTGACCAGCGAAAGTGACCAGTGACCAGTGACCAGTGACCAGTGACCTGGGACCAGTGACCAGTGACCAGTGACCAGCGACAAGTGACCAGTGACCAGTGACGAGTGACCAGTGACCAGTGACCAGTGACCAGTGACCAGTGACCAGTGACCAGCGAAAGTGACCAGTGACGAGTGACCAGTGACAAGTGACCAGTGACCAGTGACCAGTGACCAGTGACCAGTGACCAGTGACCAGTGACCAGCGAAAGTGACCAGTGACGAGTGACCAGTGACAAGTGACAAGTGACCAGTGACCAGTGACCAGTGACCAGTGACCAGTGACCAGTGACCTGTGACCAGCGGAAGTGACCAGTGACCAGTGTCCAGTGACCAGTCACCAGTGACCAGTGACCAGTGACCAGTGACCAGTGACCAGCGAAAGTGACCAGTGACCAGTGAATAGTGACCAGCGAAATTGACCAGTTTCCAGTGACCAGTGATATGTGACCAGTGACCAGTGACCAGCGAAAGTGACCAGCGAACAGTGATCAGCGAAATTGACCAGTGACCATTGACCAGTGACCAGCGAAAGTGACCAGTGACCAGTGACAAGTGACCAGTGACCACTGACCAGTGACCAGTGACCAGCGACCAGTGACCAGTGACCAGTGACCAGGGACCAGTGACCAGCGAAAGTGACCAGTGACCAGTGACCAGTGACCAGTGACTAGCCAAATTGAGCAGTGAGCAGTGACCAGTGACCAGTGACCAGTGACCAGTGACCAGTGACCAGCGAAATTGACCAGTGACCATTGACCAGTGACCAGCGAAAGTGACCAGTGACGAGTGACCTGTGACAAGTGACCAGTGACCAGCGACCAGTGACCAGTGACCAGTGACCAGTGAACAGTGACCAGTGACCAGTGACCAGTGACCAGTGACCAGCGAAAATGACCAGTGACCAGCGAAAATGACCAGTGACCAGTGACCAGTGACCAGCGAAATTGACCAGTGACCAGTGACCAGTGAAAAGTGACCAGTGACCAGTGACCAGCGAAAGTGACCAGTGACCAGTGACCAGTGACCAGCGAAATTGACCAGTGACCAGTGACTAGCCAAATTGACCAGTGACCAGTGACCAGTGGCCAGCGGTAGTGACCAGTGACCAGTGACCAGTGACCAGTGACCAGTGACCAGCGAAAGTGACCAGTGACCAGTGACCAGTGACCAGTGACCAGTGACCAGTGACCAGTGACCTGGGACCAGTGACCAGTGACCAGTGATCAGCGAAATTGGCCAGTGACCAGTGACCAGTGACCAGTCACCAGTGACCAGCGACCAGTGACCAGAGACCAGTAACCAGTGACCAGTGACCAGTGACCACTGACCAGCGAAAGTGACCAGTGAACAGTGACCAGTGACCAGTGACATGTGACCAGTGACCAGTGACCAGTGACCAGTGACCAGTGACCAGCGAAAGTGACCAGTGACGAGTGACCAGTGACAAGTGACCAGTGACCAGTGACAAGTGACAAGTGACCAGTGACCAGTGACCAGTGAACAGTGACCAGTGACCAGTGTCCAGTGACCAGTGACCAGTGACCAGTGACCAGTGACCAGTGACCAGTGACCAGTGACCAGTGACCAGTGACCAGCGAAAGTGACAGGTGACCAGTGACCAGTGACCAGTGACCAGCGAAAGTGACCAGTGACCAGTGAATAGTGACCTGCGAAATTGACCAGTTTCCAGTGACCAGTGATAAGTGACCAGTGACCAGTGACCAGCGAAAGTGACCAGCGAACAGTGATCAGCGAAATTGACCAGTGACCATTGACCAGTGACCAGCGAAAGTGACCAGTGACCAGTGACAAGTGACCAGTGACCACTGACCAGTGACCAGTGACCAGCGACCAGTGACCAGTGACCAGCGAAAGTGACCAGTGACCAGTGACCAGTGACTAGCCAAATTGAGCAGTGAGCAGTGACCAGTGACCAGTGACCAGTGACCAGTGACCAGTGACCAGTGACCAGCGAAATTGACCAGTGTCCATTGACCAGTGACCAGCGAAAGTGACCAGTGACGAGTGACCTGTGACAAGTGACCAGTGACCAGCGACCAGTGACCAGTGACCAGTGACCAGTGAACAGTGGCCAGTGACCAGTGACCAGTGACCAGCGAAAATGACCAGTGACCAGCGAAAATGACCAGTGACCAGTGACCAGTGACCAGCGAAATTGACCAGTGACCAGTGACCAGTGAACAGTGACCAGTGACCAGTGACCAGCGAAAGTGACCAGTGACCAGTGACCAGTGACCAGCGAAATTGACCAGTGACCAGTGACCAGCGAAAGTCACCAGTGACGAGTGACCAGTGACAAGTGACCAGTGACCAGTGACCATTGACCAGTGACCAGCGAAAGTGACTAGTGACGAGTGACCTGTGACAAGTGACCAGTGACCAGCGACCAGTGTCCAGTGACCAGTGACCAGTGAACAGTGACCAGTGACCAGTGACCAGTGACCAGCGAAAATGACCAGTGACCAGCGAAAATGACCAGTGACCAGTGACCAGTGACCAGCGAAATTGACCAGTGACCAGTGACCAGTGAACAGTGACCAGTGACCAGTGACCAGTGACCAGTGACCAGCGAAAGTGACCAGTGACCAGTGACCAGTGACCAGCGAAATTGACCAGTGACCAGTGACCAGAGACCAGTGACTAGCCAAATTGACCAGTGACCAGTGACCAGTGGCCAGCGGTAGTGACCAGTGACCAGTGACCAGTGATCAGTGACCAGTGAACAGTGACCAGTGACCAGTGACCAGTGACCAGCGAAAATGACCAGTGACCAGTGACCAGTGACCAGCGAAATTGACAAGTGACCAGTGACCAGTGAACAGTGACAAGTGACCAGTGACCAGTGACCAACGAAAGTGACCAGTGAACAGTGACCAGGGACCAGTGACCAGTGACGAGTGACCATTGACCAGCGAAAGTGAACAGTGACCAGTGACCAGTGACCAGTGACCAGTGACCAGTGACCAGTGACCAGTGACCAGCGAAAGTGACCAGTGACCAGTGACCAGTGACCAGTGACCAGTGACCAGTGACAAGTGACCTGGGACCAGTGACCAGTGACCAGTGACCAGCGAAATTGGCCAGTGACCAGTGACCAGTGACCAGTAACCACTGACCAGCGAAAGTGACCAGTGAACAGTGACCAGTGACCAGTGACTTGTGACCACTGACCAGTGACCAGTGACCAGTGACCAGTGACCAGTGACCAGCGAAAGTCACCAGTGACGAGTGACCAGTGACAAGTGACCAGTGACCAGTGACCATTGACCAGTGACCAGCGAAAGTGACTAGTGACGAGTGACCTGTGACAAGTGACCAGTGACCAGCGACCAGTGACCAGTGAACAGTGACCAGTGACCAGTGACCAGTGACCAGCGAAAATGACCAGTGACCAGCGAAAATGACCAGTGACCAGTGACCAGTGACCAGCGAAATTGACCAGTGAACAGTGACCAGTGAACAGTGACAAGTGACCAGTGACCAGTGACCAGTGACCAGCGAAAGTGACCAGTGACCAGTGACCAGTGACTAGCGAAATTGACCAGTGACCAGTGACCAGAGACCAGTGACTAGCCAAATTGACCAGTGACCAGTGACCAGTGGCCAGCGGTAGTGACCAGTGACCAGTGACCAGTGATCAGTGACCAGTGAACAGTGACCAGTGACCAGTGACCAGTGACCAGCGAAAATGACCAGTGACCAGTGACCAGTGACCAGCGAAATTGACAAGTGACCAGTGACCAGTGAACAGTGACAAGTGACCAGTGACCAGTGACCAACGAAAGTGACCAGTGAACAGTGACCAGGGACCAGTGACCAGTGACGAGTGACCATTGACCAGCGAAAGTGACCAGTGACCAGTGACCAGTGACCAGCGAAAGTGACAGGTGACCAGTGACCAGTGACCAGTGACCAGCGAAAGTGACCAGTGACCAGTGAATAGTGACCTGCGAAATTGACCAGTTTCCAGTGACCAGTGATAAGTGACCAGTGACCAGTGACCAGCGAAAGTGACCAGCGAACAGTGATCAGCGAAATTGACCAGTGACCATTGACCAGTGACCAGCGAAAGTGACCAGTGACCAGTGACAAGTGACCAGTGACCACTGACCAGTGACCAGTGACCAGCGACCAGTGACCAGTGACCAGCGAAAGTGACCAGTGACCAGTGACCAGTGACTAGCCAAATTGAGCAGTGAGCAGTGACCAGTGACCAGTGACCAGTGACCAGTGACCAGTGACCAGTGACGAGCGAAATTGACCAGTGACCATTGACCAGTGACCAGCGAAAGTGACCAGTGACGAGTGACCTGTGACAAGTGACCAGTGACCAGCGACCAGTGACCAGTGACCAGTGACCAGTGAACAGTGGCTAGTGACCAGTGACCAGTGACCAGCGAAAATGACCAGTGACCAGCGAAAATGACCAGTGACCAGTGACCAGTGACCAGCGAAATTGACCAGTGACCAGTGACCAGTGAACAGTGACCAGTGACCAGTGACCAGCGAAAGTGACCAGTGACCAGTGACCAGTGACCAGCGAAATTGACCAGTGACCAGTGACCAGCGAAAGTCACCAGTGACGAGTGACCAGTGACAAGTGACCAGTGACCAGTGACCATTGACCAGTGACCAGCGAAAGTGACTAGTGACGAGTGACCTGTGACAAGTGACCAGTGACCAGCGACCAGTGTCCAGTGACCAGTGACCAGTGAACAGTGACCAGTGACCAGTGACCAGTGACCAGCGAAAATGACCAGTGACCAGCGAAAATGACCAGTGACCAGTGACCAGTGACCAGCGAAATTGACCAGTGACCAGTGACCAGTGAACAGTGACCAGTGACCAGTGACCAGTGACCAGTGACCAGCGAAAGTGACCAGTGACCAGTGACCAGTGACCAGCGAAATTGACCAGTGACCAGTGACCAGAGACCAGTGACTAGCCAAATTGACCAGTGACCAGTGACCAGTGGCCAGCGGTAGTGACCAGTGACCAGTGACCAGTGATCAGTGACCAGTGAACAGTGACCAACGAAAATGACCAGTGACCAGTGACCAGTGACCAGCGAAATTGACCAGTGACCAGTGACCAGTGACCAGTGACCAGTGACCAGTGACCAGTGACCAGCGAAAGTGACCAGTGACCAGGGACCAGTGACCAGTGACCAGCGAAATTGACCAGTGATCAGTGACCAGTGACCAGTGACAAGTGACCAGTGACCAGTGAGCAGCGAAAGTGACCAGTGAACAGTGACCAGTGACCAGTGACCAGCAAAATTGACCAGCAAAATTGACCAGTGACCAGTGACCAGTGACCAATGACCAGTGACCAGTGACCAGTGACCAGTGACCAGTGACCAGTGACCAGTGACCAGCGACCAGTGACCAGTGACCATTGACCAGTGACCAGTGACCAGTGACCAGCGAAAGTGACCAGGGACAAGTGACCAGTGACCAGTGACCAGTGACCAGTGACCAGTGACCAGTGACCAGTGACAAGTGACCAGTGACCAGCGACCAGTGACCAGTGACCAGTGACCAGTGACCACTGACCATCGAAAGTGACCAGTGACCAGTGACCAGTGACCAGTGACCAGTGACCAGCGAAAGTGAGCAGTGACCAGTGACCAGTGACTAGCGAAATTGAACAGTGACCAGTGACCAGAGACCAGTGACTAGCCAAATTGTCCAGTGACCAGTGACCAGTGGCCAGCGGTAGTGACCAGTGACCAGTGACCAGTGACCAGTGACCAGTGACCAGTGACCACTGACCATCGAAAGTGACCAGTGACCAGTGACCAGTGACCAGTGACCAGTGACCAGTGACCAGCGAAAGTGACCAGTGACCAGTGACCAGTGACCAGCGAAATTGACCAGTGACCAGTGACCAGAGACCAGTGACTAGCCAAATTGACCAGTGACCAGTGACCAGCGGCCAGCGGTAGTGACCAGTGACCAGTGACCAGTGACCAGTGACCAGTGACCAGTGACCAGCGAAAGTGACCAGTGACCAGTGAATAGTGACCAGCGAAATTGACCAGTTTCCAGTGACCAGTGATAAGTGACCAGTGACCAGTGACCAGCGAAAGTGACCAGTGAACAGTGATCAGCGAAATTGACCAGTGACCATTGACCAGTGACCAGCGAAAGTGACCAGTGACGAGTGACCAGTGACAAGTGACCAGTGACAAGTGACCAGTGACCACTGACCAGTGACCAGTGACCAGCGACCAGTGACCAGTGACAAGTGACCAGGGACCTGTGACCAGCGAAAGTGACCAGTGACCAGTGACCAGTGACCAGTGAACAGTGACCAGTGACCAGTGACCAGTGACCAACGAAAATGACCAGTGACCAGTGACCAGTGACCAGCGAAATTGACCAGTGACCAGTGACCAGTGACCAGTGACCAGTGACCAGTGACCAGTGACCAGCGACCAGTGACCAGTGACCAGTGACCAGTGACCAACGAAAATGACCAGTGACCAGTGACCAGTGACCAGCGAAATTGACCAGTGACCAGTGACCAGTGACCAGTGACCAGTGACCAGTGACCAGTGACCAGTGACCAGCGAAAGTGACCAGTGACCAGGGACCAGTGACCAGTGACCAGCGAAATTGACCAGTGATCAGTGACCAGTGACCAGTGACAAGTGACCAGTGACCAGTGAGCAGCGAAAGTGACCAGTGAACAGTGACCAGTGACCAGTGACCAGCAAAATTGACCAGCAAAATTGACCAGTGACCAGTGACCAGTGACCAATGACCAGTGACCAGTGACCAGTGACCAGTGACCAGTGACCAGTGACCAGTGACCAGCGACCAGTGACCAGTGACCATTGACCAGTGACCAGTGACCAGTGACCAGTGACCAGCGAAAGTGACCAGGGACAAGTGACCCGTGACCAGTGACCAGTGACCAGTGACCAGTGACCAGTGACCAGTGACCAGTGACCAGTGACAAGTGACCAGTGACCAGCGACCAGTGACCAGTGACCAGTGACCAGTGACCAGTGACCACTGACCATCGAAAGTGACCAGTGACCAGTGACCAGTGACCAGTGACCAGTGACCAGTGACCAGCGAAAGTGACCAGTGACCAGTGACCAGTGACCAGCGAAAGTGACCAGTGACCAGTGACCAGTGACCAGTGACCAGTGACCAGTGACCAGTGACAAGTGACCAGTGACCAGTGACCAGCGAAATTGGCCAGTGACCAGTGACCAGTGACCACTGACCAGCGAAAGTGACCAGTGAACAGTGACCAGTGACCAGTGACCTGTGACCAGTGACCAGTGACCAGTGACCAGTGACCAGTGACCAGCGAAAGTCACCAGTGACGAGTGACCGGTGACAAGTGACCAGTGACCAGTGACCATTGACCAGTGACTAGTGACTAGTGACCAGTGACCAACGATCAGTGACCAGTGACCAGTGACCAGCGAAAGTGACCAGTGACCAGTGACCAGTGACCAGTGACCAGTGACCAGTGACCTGGGACCAGTGACCAGTGACCAGTGACCAGCGACAAGTGACCAGTGACCAGTGACGAGTGACCAGTGACCAGTGACCAGTGACCAGTGACCAGTGACCAGCGAAAGTGACCAGTGACGAGTGACCAGTGACAAGTGACCAGTGACCAGTGACCAGTGACCAGTGACCAGTGACCAGTGACCAGTGACCAGCGAAAGTGACCAGTGACGAGTGACCAGTGACAAGTGACAAGTGACCAGTGACCAGTGACCAGTGACCAGTGACCAGTGACCTGTGACCAGCGGAAGTGACCAGTGACCAGTGTCCAGTGACCAGTCACCAGTGACCAGTGACCAGTGACCAGTGACCAGTGACCAGCGAAAGTGACCAGTGACCAGTGAATAGTGACCAGCGAAATTGACCAGTTTCCAGTGACCAGTGATATGTGACCAGTGACCAGTGACCAGCGAAAGTGACCAGCGAACAGTGATCAGCGAAATTGACCAGTGACCATTGACCAGTGACCAGCGAAAGTGACCAGTGACCAGTGACAAGTGACCAGTGACCACTGACCAGTGACCAGTGACCAGCGACCAGTGACCAGTGACCAGTGACCAGGGACCAGTGACCAGCGAAAGTGACCAGTGACCAGTGACCAGTGACCAGTGACTAGCCAAATTGAGCAGTGAGCAGTGACCAGTGACCAGTGACCAGTGACCAGTGACCAGTGACCAGCGAAATTGACCAGTGACCATTGACCAGTGACCAGCGAAAGTGACCAGTGACGAGTGACCTGTGACAAGTGACCAGTGACCAGCGACCAGTGACCAGTGACCAGTGACCAGTGAACAGTGACCAGTGACCAGTGACCAGTGACCAGTGACCAGCGAAAATGACCAGTGACCAGCGAAAATGACCAGTGACCAGTGACCAGTGACCAGCGAAATTGACCAGTGACCAGTGACCAGTGAAAAGTGACCAGTGACCAGTGACCAGCGAAAGTGACCAGTGACCAGTGACCAGTGACCAGCGAAATTGACCAGTGACCAGTGACTAGCCAAATTGACCAGTGACCAGTGACCAGTGGCCAGCGGTAGTGACCAGTGACCAGTGACCAGTGACCAGTGACCAGTGACCAGCGAAAGTGACCAGTGACCAGTGACCAGTGACCAGTGACCAGTGACCAGTGACCAGTGACCTGGGACCAGTGACCAGTGACCAGTGATCAGCGAAATTGGCCAGTGACCAGTGACCAGTGACCAGTCACCAGTGACCAGCGACCAGTGACCAGAGACCAGTAACCAGTGACCAGTGACCAGTGACCACTGACCAGCGAAAGTGACCAGTGAACAGTGACCAGTGACCAGTGACATGTGACCAGTGACCAGTGACCAGTGACCAGTGACCAGTGACCAGCGAAAGTGACCAGTGACGAGTGACCAGTGACAAGTGACCAGTGACCAGTGACAAGTGACAAGTGACCAGTGACCAGTGACCAGTGAACAGTGACCAGTGACCAGTGTCCAGTGACCAGTGACCAGTGACCAGTGACCAGTGACCAGTGACCAGTGACCAGTGACCAGTGACCAGTGACCAGTGACCAGTGACCAGCGAAAGTGACAGGTGACCAGTGACCAGTGACCAGTGACCAGCGAAAGTGACCAGTGACCAGTGAATAGTGACCTGCGAAATTGACCAGTTTCCAGTGACCAGTGATAAGTGACCAGTGACCAGTGACCAGCGAAAGTGACCAGCGAACAGTGATCAGCGAAATTGACCAGTGACCATTGACCAGTGACCAGCGAAAGTGACCAGTGACCAGTGACAAGTGACCAGTGACCACTGACCAGTGACCAGTGACCAGCGACCAGTGACCAGTGACCAGCGAAAGTGACCAGTGACCAGTGACCAGTGACTAGCCAAATTGAGCAGTGAGCAGTGACCAGTGACCAGTGACCAGTGACCAGTGACCAGTGACCAGTGACCAGCGAAATTGACCAGTGACCATTGACCAGTGACCAGCGAAAGTGACCAGTGACGAGTGACCTGTGACAAGTGACCAGTGACCAGCGACCAGTGACCAGTGACCAGTGACCAGTGAACAGTGGCCAGTGACCAGTGACCAGTGACCAGCGAAAATGACCAGTGACCAGCGAAAATGACCAGTGACCAGTGACCAGTGACCAGCGAAATTGACCAGTGACCAGTGACCAGTGAACAGTGACCAGTGACCAGTGACCAGCGAAAGTGACCAGTGACCAGTGACCAGTGACCAGCGAAATTGACCAGTGACCAGTGACCAGCGAAAGTCACCAGTGACGAGTGACCAGTGACAAGTGACCAGTGACCAGTGACCATTGACCAGTGACCAGCGAAAGTGACTAGTGACGAGTGACCTGTGACAAGTGACCAGTGACCAGCGACCAGTGTCCAGTGACCAGTGACCAGTGAACAGTGACCAGTGACCAGTGACCAGTGACCAGCGAAAATGACCAGTGACCAGCGAAAATGACCAGTGACCAGTGACCAGTGACCAGCGAAATTGACCAGTGACCAGTGACCAGTGAACAGTGACCAGTGACCAGTGACCAGTGACCAGTGACCAGCGAAAGTGACCAGTGACCAGTGACCAGTGACCAGCGAAATTGACCAGTGACCAGTGACCAGAGACCAGTGACTAGCCAAATTGACCAGTGACCAGTGACCAGTGGCCAGCGGTAGTGACCAGTGACCAGTGACCAGTGATCAGTGACCAGTGAACAGTGACCAGTGACCAGTGACCAGTGACCAGCGAAAATGACCAGTGACCAGTGACCAGTGACCAGCGAAATTGACAAGTGACCAGTGACCAGTGAACAGTGACAAGTGACCAGTGACCAGTGACCAACGAAAGTGACCAGTGAACAGTGACCAGGGACCAGTGACCAGTGACGAGTGACCATTGACCAGCGAAAGTGAACAGTGACCAGTGACCAGTGACCAGTGACCAGTGACCAGTGACCAGTGACCAGTGACCAGCGAAAGTGACCAGTGACCAGTGACCAGTGACCAGTGACCAGTGACCAGTGACAAGTGACCTGGGACCAGTGACCAGTGACCAGTGACCAGCGAAATTGGCCAGTGACCAGTGACCAGTGACCAGTAACCACTGACCAGCGAAAGTGACCAGTGAACAGTGACCAGTGACCAGTGACTTGTGACCACTGACCAGTGACCAGTGACCAGTGACCAGTGACCAGTGACCAGCGAAAGTCACCAGTGACGAGTGACCAGTGACAAGTGACCAGTGACCAGTGACCATTGACCAGTGACCAGCGAAAGTGACTAGTGACGAGTGACCTGTGACAAGTGACCAGTGACCAGCGACCAGTGACCAGTGAACAGTGACCAGTGACCAGTGACCAGTGACCAGCGAAAATGACCAGTGACCAGCGAAAATGACCAGTGACCAGTGACCAGTGACCAGCGAAATTGACCAGTGAACAGTGACCAGTGAACAGTGACAAGTGACCAGTGACCAGTGACCAGTGACCAGCGAAAGTGACCAGTGACCAGTGACCAGTGACTAGCGAAATTGACCAGTGACCAGTGACCAGAGACCAGTGACTAGCCAAATTGACCAGTGACCAGTGACCAGTGGCCAGCGGTAGTGACCAGTGACCAGTGACCAGTGATCAGTGACCAGTGAACAGTGACCAGTCACCAGTGACCAGTGACCAGCGAAAATGACCAGTGACCAGTGACCAGTGACCAGCGAAATTGACAAGTGACCAGTGACCAGTGAACAGTGACAAGTGACCAGTGACCAGTGACCAACGAAAGTGACCAGTGAACAGTGACCAGGGACCAGTGACCAGTGACGAGTGACCATTGACCAGCGAAAGTGACCAGTGACCAGTGACCAGTGACCAGCGAAAGTGACAGGTGACCAGTGACCAGTGACCAGTGACCAGCGAAAGTGACCAGTGACCAGTGACAAGTGACCAGTGACCACTGACCAGTGACCAGTGACCAGCGACCAGTGACCAGTGACCAGCGAAAGTGACCAGTGACCAGTGACCAGTGACTAGCCAAATTGAGCAGTGAGCAGTGACCAGTGACCAGTGACCAGTGACCAGTGACCAGTGACCAGTGACCAGCGAAATTGACCAGTGACCATTGACCAGTGACCAGCGAAAGTGACCAGTGACGAGTGACCTGTGACAAGTGACCAGTGACCAGCGACCAGTGACCAGTGACCAGTGACCAGTGAACAGTGGCCAGTGACCAGTGACCAGTGACCAGCGAAAATGACCAGTGACCAGCGAAAATGACCAGTGACCAGTGACCAGTGACCAGCGAAATTGACCAGTGACCAGTGACCAGTGAACAGTGACCAGTGACCAGTGACCAGCGAAAGTGACCAGTGACCAGTGACCAGTGACCAGCGAAATTGACCAGTGACCAGTGACCAGCGAAAGTCACCAGTGACGAGTGACCAGTGACAAGTGACCAGTGACCAGTGACCATTGACCAGTGACCAGCGAAAGTGACTAGTGACGAGTGACCTGTGACAAGTGACCAGTGACCAGCGACCAGTGTCCAGTGACCAGTGACCAGTGAACAGTGACCAGTGACCAGTGACCAGTGACCAGCGAAAATGACCAGTGACCAGCGAAAATGACCAGTGACCAGTGACCAGTGACCAGCGAAATTGACCAGTGACCAGTGACCAGTGAACAGTGACCAGTGACCAGTGACCAGTGACCAGTGACCAGCGAAAGTGACCAGTGACCAGTGACCAGTGACCAGCGAAATTGACCAGTGACCAGTGACCAGAGACCAGTGACTAGCCAAATTGACCAGTGACCAGTGACCAGTGGCCAGCGGTAGTGACCAGTGACCAGTGACCAGTGATCAGTGACCAGTGAACAGTGACCAACGAAAATGACCAGTGACCAGTGACCAGTGACCAGCGAAATTGACCAGTGACCAGTGACCAGTGACCAGTGACCAGTGACCAGTGACCAGTGACCAGCGAAAGTGACCAGTGACCAGGGACCAGTGACCAGTGACCAGCGAAATTGACCAGTGATCAGTGACCAGTGACCAGTGACAAGTGACCAGTGACCAGTGAGCAGCGAAAGTGACCAGTGAACAGTGACCAGTGACCAGTGACCAGCAAAATTGACCAGCAAAATTGACCAGTGACCAGTGACCAGTGACCAATGACCAGTGACCAGTGACCAGTGACCAGTGACCAGTGACCAGTGACCAGTGACCAGCGACCAGTGACCAGTGACCATTGACCAGTGACCAGTGACCAGTGACCAGCGAAAGTGACCAGGGACAAGTGACCAGTGACCAGTGACCAGTGACCAGTGACCAGTGACCAGTGACCAGTGACAAGTGACCAGTGACCAGCGACCAGTGACCAGTGACCAGTGACCAGTGACCAGTGACCACTGACCATCGAAAGTGACCAGTGACCAGTGACCAGTGACCAGTGACCAGTGACCAGCGAAAGTGAGCAGTGACCAGTGACCAGTGACTAGCGAAATTGAACAGTGACCAGTGACCAGAGACCAGTGACTAGCCAAATTGTCCAGTGACCAGTGACCAGTGGCCAGCGGT
This sequence comes from Andrena trimmerana, assembly GCA_951215215.1. NCBI lineage: Eukaryota > Metazoa > Arthropoda > Insecta > Hymenoptera > Andrenidae > Andrena > Andrena trimmerana. The sequence continues at coordinate 21,191,737 of OX578061.1, forward strand.
AGTGACCAGTGACCAGTGACCAGTGACCAGTGACCAGTGACCAGTGACCACTGACCATCGAAAGTGACCAGTGACCAGTGACCAGTGACCAGTGACCAGTGACCAGTGACCAGCGAAAGTGACCAGTGACCAGTGACCAGTGACCAGCGAAATTGACCAGTGACCAGTGACCAGAGACCAGTGACTAGCCAAATTGACCAGTGACCAGTGACCAGCGGCCAGCGGTAGTGACCAGTGACCAGTGACCAGTGACCAGTGACCAGTGACCAGTGACCAGCGAAAGTGACCAGTGACCAGTGAATAGTGACCAGCGAAATTGACCAGTTTCCAGTGACCAGTGATAAGTGACCAGTGACCAGTGACCAGCGAAAGTGACCAGTGAACAGTGATCAGCGAAATTGACCAGTGACCATTGACCAGTGACCAGCGAAAGTGACCAGTGACGAGTGACCAGTGACAAGTGACCAGTGACAAGTGACCAGTGACCACTGACCAGTGACCAGTGACCAGCGACCAGTGACCAGTGACAAGTGACCAGGGACCTGTGACCAGCGAAAGTGACCAGTGACCAGTGACCAGTGACCAGTGAACAGTGACCAGTGACCAGTGACCAGTGACCAACGAAAATGACCAGTGACCAGTGACCAGTGACCAGCGAAATTGACCAGTGACCAGTGACCAGTGACCAGTGACCAGTGACCAGTGACCAGTGACCAGCGACCAGTGACCAGTGACCAGTGACCAGTGACCAACGAAAATGACCAGTGACCAGTGACCAGTGACCAGCGAAATTGACCAGTGACCAGTGACCAGTGACCAGTGACCAGTGACCAGTGACCAGTGACCAGTGACCAGCGAAAGTGACCAGTGACCAGGGACCAGTGACCAGTGACCAGCGAAATTGACCAGTGATCAGTGACCAGTGACCAGTGACAAGTGACCAGTGACCAGTGAGCAGCGAAAGTGACCAGTGAACAGTGACCAGTGACCAGTGACCAGCAAAATTGACCAGCAAAATTGACCAGTGACCAGTGACCAGTGACCAATGACCAGTGACCAGTGACCAGTGACCAGTGACCAGTGACCAGTGACCAGTGACCAGCGACCAGTGACCAGTGACCATTGACCAGTGACCAGTGACCAGTGACCAGTGACCAGCGAAAGTGACCAGGGACAAGTGACCCGTGACCAGTGACCAGTGACCAGTGACCAGTGACCAGTGACCAGTGACCAGTGACCAGTGACAAGTGACCAGTGACCAGCGACCAGTGACCAGTGACCAGTGACCAGTGACCAGTGACCACTGACCATCGAAAGTGACCAGTGACCAGTGACCAGTGACCAGTGACCAGTGACCAGTGACCAGCGAAAGTGACCAGTGACCAGTGACCAGTGACCAGCGAAATTGACCAGTGACCAGTGACCAGAGACCAGTGACTAGCCAAATTGTCCAGTGACCAGTGACCAGTGGCCAGCGGTAGTGACCAGTGACCAGTGACCAGTGACCAGTGACCAGTGACCAGTGACCACTGACCATCGAAAGTGACCAGTGACCAGTGACCAGTGACCAGTGACCAGTGACCAGTGACCAGCGAAAGTGACCAGTGACCAGTGACCAGTGACCAGCGAAATTGACCAGTGACCAGTGACCAGAGACCAGTGACTAGCCAAATTGACCTGTGACCAGTGACCAGTGGCCAGCGGTAGTGACCAGTGACCAGTGACCAGTGAACAGTGACCAGCGAAAGTGACCAGTGACCAGTGAATAGTGACCAGCGAAATTGACCAGTTTCCAGTGACCAGTGATAAGTGACCAGTGACCAGTGACCAGCGAAAGTGACCAGTGAACAGTGATCAGCGAAATTGACCAGTGACCATTGACCAGTGACCAGCGAAAGTGACCAGTGACGAGTGACCTGTGACAAGTGACCAGTGACCAGCGACCAGTGACCAGCGACCAGTGACCAGTGACTAGCCAAATTGAGCAGTGAGCAGTGACCAGTGACCAGTGACCAGTGACCATTGACCAGTGACCAGCGAAATTGACCAGTGACCATTGACCAGTGACCAGCAAAAGTGACCAGTGACGAGTGACCTGTGACAAGTGACCAGTGACCAGCGACCAGTGACCAGTGACCAGTGACCAGTGAACAGTGACCAGTGACCAGCGACCAGTGACCAGTGACCAGTGACCAGTGAACAGTGACCAGTGACCAGTGACCAGTGACCAGCGAAAGTGACCAGGGACAAGTGACCAGTGACCAGTGACCAGTGACCAGTGACCAGTGACCAGTGACCAGTGACCAGTGACAAGTGACCAGTGACCAGCGACCAGTGACCAGTGACCAGTGACCAGTGACCAGTGACCACTGACCATCGAAAGTGACCAGTGACCAGTGACCAGTGACCAGTGACCAGTGACCAGTGACCAGCGAAAGTGACCAGTGACCAGTGACCAGTGACCAGCGAAATTGACCAGTGACCAGTGACCAGAGACCAGTGACTAGCCAAATTGTCCAGTGACCAGTGACCAGTGGCCAGCGGTAGTGACCAGTGACCAGTGACCAGTGACCAGTGACCAGTGACCAGAGGCCAGTGACCACTGACCATCGAAAGTGACCAGTGACCAGTGACCAGTGACCAGTGACCAGTGACCAGTGACCAGCGAAAGTGACCAGTGACCAGTGACCAGTGACCAGCGAAATTGACCAGTGACCAGTGACCAGAGACCAGTGACTAGCCAAATTGACCAGTGACCAGTGACCAGTGGCCAGCGGTAGTGACCAGTGACCAGTGACCAGTGACCAGCGAAAGTGACCAGTGACCAGTGAATAGTGACCAGCGAAATTGACCAGTTTCCAGTGACCAGTGATAAGTGACCAGTGACCAGTGACCAGCGAAAGTGACCAGTGAACAGTGATCAGCGAAATTGACCAGTGACCATTGACCAGTGACCAGCGAAAGTGACCAGTGACGAGTGACCAGTGACAAGTGACCAGTGACAAGTGACCAGTGACCACTGACCAGTGACCAGTGACCAGCGACCAGTGACCAGTGACCAGTGACCAGGGACCTGTGACCAGCGAAAGTGACCAGTGACCAGTGACCAGTGACCAGTGACTAGCCAAATTGAGCAGTGAGCAGTGACCAGTGACCAGTGACCAGTGACCAGCGAAATTGACCAGTGACCAGCGAAAGTGACCAGTGACGAGTGACCTGTGACAAGTGACCAGTGACCAGCGACCAGTGACCAGTGACCAGTGACCAGTGACCAGTGACCAGTGACCAGCGAAAGGGACAGGTGTCCAGTGACCAGTGACCAGTGACCAGTGACCAGTGACCAGTGACCAGTGAATAGTGACCAGCGAAATTGACCAGTTTCCAGTGACCAGTGATAAGTGACCAGTGACCAGTGACCAGCGAAAGTGACCAGTGAACAGTGATCAGTGACCAGCGAAAGTGACCAGTGACGAGTGACCTGTGACAAGTGACCAGTGACCAGCGACCAGTGACCAGTGACCAGTGACCAGCGCAATTGACCAGTGACCATTGACCAGTGACCAGCGAAAGTGACCAGTGACGAGTGACCTGTGACAAGTGACCAGTGACCAGCGACCAGTGACCAGTGACCAGTGACCAGTGGCCAGCGGTAGTGACCAGTGACCAGTGACCAGTGACCAGTGACCAGTGACCAGTGACCAGTGACCAGTGACCAGTGACCAGCGAAAGTGACCAGTGACCAGTGAATAGTGACCAGCGAAATTGACCAGTTTCCAGTGACCAGTGATAAGTGACCAGTGACCAGTGACCAGCGAAAGTGACCAGTGAACAGTGATCAGCGAAATTGACCAGTGACCATTGACCAGTGACCAGCGAAAGTGACCAGTGACGAGTGACCAGTGACAAGTGACCAGTGACAAGTGACCAGTGACCACTGACCAGTGACCAGTGACCAGCGACCAGTGACCAGTGACCAGTGACCAGGGACCTGTGACCAGCGAAAGTGACCAGTGACCAGTGACCAGTGACCAGTGACTAGCCAAATTGAGCAGTGAGCAGTGACCAGTGACCAGTGACCAGTGACCAGTGACCAGTGACCAGCGAAATTGACCAGTGACCATTGACCAGTGACCAGCGAAAGTGACCAGTGACGAGTGACCTGTGACAAGTGACCAGTGACCAGCGACCAGTGACCAGTGACCAGTGACCAGTGACCAGTGACAAGTGACCAGTGACCAGCGAAAATGACCAGTGACCAGCAAAAATGACCAGTGACCAGTGACCAGTGACCAGCGAAATTGACCAGTGACCAGTGACCAGTGAACAGTGACCAGTGACCAGTGACCAGTGACCAGCGAAAGTGACCAGTGACCAGTGACCAGTGACCAGCGAAATTGACCAGTGACCAGTGACCAGAGACCAGTGACTAGCCAAATTGACAAGTGACCAGTGACCAGTGAACAGTGACAAGTGACCAGTGACCAGTGACCAACGAAAGTGACCAGTGAACAGTGACCAGGGACCAGTGACCAGTGACGGGTGACCATTGACCAGCGAAAGTGAACATTGACCAGTGACCAGTGACCAGTGACCAGTGACCAGCGAAAGTGACCAGTGACCAGTGACCAGTGACCAGTGACCAGTGACCAGTGACCAGTGACAAGTGACCAGTGACCAGTGACCAGCGAAATTGGCCAGTGACCAGTGACCAGTGACCAGTGACCACTGACCAGCGAAAGTGACCAGTGAACAGTGACCAGTGACCAGCGACCAGTGACCAGTGACCAGTGACCAGTGAACAGTGACCAGTGACCAGTGACCAGTGACCAACGAAATTGACCAGTTTCCAGTGACCAGTGATAAGTGACCAGTGACCAGTGACCAGCGAAAGTGACCAGTGAACAGTGATCAGCGAAATTGACCAGTGACCATTGACCAGTGACCAGCGAAAGTGACCAGTGACGAGTGACCAGTGACAAGTGACCAGTGACAAGTGACCAGTGACCACTGACCAGTGACCAGTGACCAGCGACCAGTGACCAGTGACCAGTGACCAGTGACCAGTGACTAGCCAAATTGAGCAGTGAGCAGTGACCAGTGACCAGTGACCAGTGACCATTGACCAGTGACCAGCGAAATTGACCAGTGACCATTGACCAGTGACCAGCGAAAGTGACCAGTGACGAGTGACCTGTGACAAGTGACCAGTGACCAGCGACCAGTGACCAGTGACCAGTGACCAGTGAACAGTGACCTGTGACCAGCGACCAGTGACCAGTGACCAGTGACCAGTGAACAGTGACCAGTGACCAGTGACCAGTGACCAACGAAAATGACCAGTGACCAGTGACCAGTGACCAGCGAAATTGACCAGTGACCAGTGACCAGTGACCAGTGACCAGTGACCAGTGACCACTGACCAGCGACCAGTGACCAGTGACCAGTGACCAGTGACCAGTGAACAGTGACCAGTGACCAGTGACCAGTGACCAACGAAAATGACCAGTGACCAGTGACCAGTGACCAGCGAAATTGACCAGTGACCAGTGACCAGTGACCAGTGACCAGTGACCAATGACCAGAGACCAGCGAAAGTGACCAGTGACCAGGGACCAGTGACCAGTGACCAGCGAAATTGACCAGTGATCAGTGACCAGTGACCAGTGACAAGTGACCAGTGACCAGTGAGCAGCGAAAGTGACCAGTGAACAGTGACCAGTGACCAGTGACCAGCAAAATTGACCAGCAAAATTGACCAGTGACCAGTGACCAGTGACCAATGACCAGTGACCAGTGACCAGTGACCAGTGACCAGTGACCAGTGACCAGTGACTAGTGACCAGTGACCAGCGACCAGTGACCAGTGACCATTGACCAGTGACCAGTGACCAGCGAAAGTGACCAGGGACAAGTGACCAGTGACCAGTGACCAGTGACCAGTGACCAGTGACCAGTGACCAGTGACCAGCGAAAGTGACCAGTGACCAGTGACCAGTGACCAGCGAAAATGACCAGTGACCAGCGAAAATGACCAGTGACCAGTGACCAGTGACCAGCGAAATTGACCAGTGACCAGTGACCAGTGAACAGTGACCAGTGACCAGTGACCAGTGACCAGTGACCAGCGAAAGTGACCAGTGACCAGTGACCAGTGACCAGCGAAATTGACCAGTGACCAGTGACCAGAGACCAGTGACTAGCCAAATTGACCAGTGACCAGTGACCAGTGGCCAGCGGTAGTGACCAGTGACCAGTGACCAGTGATCAGTGACCAGTGAACAGTGACCAGTGACCAGTGACCAGTGACCAGCGAAAATGACCAGTGACCAGTGACCAGTGACCAGCGAAATTGACAAGTGACCAGTGACCAGTGAACAGTGACAAGTGACCAGTGACCAGTGACCAACGAAAGTGACCAGTGAACAGTGACCAGGGACCAGTGACCAGTGACGAGTGACCTGTGACAAGTGACCAGTGACCAGCGACCAGTGACCAGTGACCAGTGACCAGTGAACAGTGACCAGTGACCAGTGACAAGTGACCTGGGACCAGTGACCAGTGACCAGTGACCAGCGAAATTGGCCAGTGACCAGTGACCAGTGACCAGTCACCAGTCACCAGTGACCAGCGACCAGTGACCAGAGACCAGTAACCAGTGACCAGTGACCAGTGACCACTGACCAGCGAAAGTGACCAGTGAACAGTGACCAGTGACCAGTGACCTGTGACCAGTGACCAGTGACCAGTGACCAGTGACCAGTGACCAGCGAAAGTGACCAGTGACGAGTGACCAGTGACAAGTGACCAGTGACCAGTGACCATTGACCAGTGACTAGTGACTAGTGACCAGTGACCAACGACCAGTGACCAGTGAACAGTGACCAGCGAAAGTGACCAGTGACCAGTGACCATTGACCAGCGACAAGTGACCAGTGACCAGTGACGAGTGACCAGTGACCAGTGACCAGTGACCAGTGACCAGTGACCAGCGAAAGTGACAAGTGACCAGTGACCAGTGACCAGTGACCAGTGACCAGCGAAAGTGACTAGTGACCAGTGACCAGTGACCAGTGACCAGTGACCAGTGACCAGTGACCAGCGAAAGTGACCAGTGACGAGTGACCAGTGACCAGTGAACAGTGACCAGTGACCAGTGACCAGTGACCAGCGAAAATGACCAGTGACCAGCGAAAATGAGCAGTGACCAGTGACCAGTGACCAGCGAAATTGACCAGTGACCAGTGACCAGTGAACAGTGACCAGTGACCAGTGACCAGTGACCAGCGAAAGTGACCAGTGACCAGTGACCAGTGACCAGCGAAATTGACCAGTGACCAGTGACCAGAGACCAGTGACCAGCGAAAATGACCAGTGACCAGTGACCAGTGACCAGCGAAATTGACAAGTGACCAGTGACCAGTGAACAGTGACAAGTGACCAGTGACCAGTGACCAACGAAAGTGACCAGTGAACAGTGACCAGGGACCAGTGACCAGTGACGAGTGACCATTGACCAGCGAAAGTGAACAGTGACCAGTGACCAGTGACCAGTAACCACTGACCAGCGAAAGTGACCAGTGAACAGTGACCAGTGACCAGTGACTTGTGACCAGTGACCAGTGACCAGTGACCAGTGACCAGTGACCAGCGAAAGTCACCAGTGAACAGTGACCAGTGACCAGTGACTTGTGACCAGTGACCAGTGACCAGTGACCAGTGACCAGTGACCAGCGAAAGTCACCAGTGACGAGTGACCAGTGACAAGTGACCAGTGACCAGTGACCATTGACCAGTGACCAGCGAAAGTGACTAGTGACGAGTGACCTGTGACAAGTGACCAGTGACCAGCGACCAGTGACCAGTGAACAGTGACCAGTGACCAGTGACCAGTGACCAGCGAAAATGACCAGTGACCAGCGAAAATGACCAGTGACCAGTGACCAGTGACCAGCGAAATTGACCAGTGACCAGTGACCAGTGAACAGTGACAAGTGACCACTGACCAGTGACCAGTGACCAGCGAAAGTGACCAGTGACCAGTGACCAGTGACCAGCGAAATTGACCAGTGACCAGTGACCAGAGACCAGTGACTAGCCAAATTGACCAGTGACCAGTGACCAGTGGCCAGCGGTAGTGACCAGTGACCAGTGACCAGTGATCAGTGACCAGTGACCAGTGACCAGTGACCAGTGACCAGTGACCAGCGAAAATGACCAGTGACCAGTGACCAGTGACCAGCGAAATTGACAAGTGACCAGTGACCAGTGAACAGTGACAAGTGACCAGTGACCAGTGACCAACGAAAGTGACCAGTGACCAGTGACCAGTGACCAGCGAAATTGACCAGTGACCAGTGACCAGAGACCAGTGACCAGCGAAAATGACCAGTGACCAGTGACCAGTGACCAGCGAAATTGACAAGTGACCAGTGACCAGTGAACAGTGACAAGTGACCAGTGACCAGTGACCAACGAAAGTGACCAGTGAACAGTGACCAGGGACCAGTGACCAGTGACGAGTGACCATTGACCAGCGAAAGTGAACAGTGACCAGTGACCAGTGACCAGTAACCACTGACCAGCGAAAGTGACCAGTGAACAGTGACCAGTGACCAGTGACTTGTGACCAGTGACCAGTGACCAGTGACCAGTGACCAGTGACCAGCGAAAGTCACCAGTGAACAGTGACCAGTGACCAGTGACTTGTGACCAGTGACCAGTGACCAGTGACCAGTGACCAGTGACCAGCGAAAGTCACCAGTGACGAGTGACCAGTGACAAGTGACCAGTGACCAGTGACCATTGACCAGTGACCAGCGAAAGTGACTAGTGACGAGTGACCTGTGACAAGTGACCAGTGACCAGCGACCAGTGACCAGTGAACAGTGACCAGTGACCAGTGACCAGTGACCAGCGAAAATGACCAGTGACCAGCGAAAATGACCAGTGACCAGTGACCAGTGACCAGCGAAATTGACCAGTGACCAGTGACCAGTGAACAGTGACAAGTGACCACTGACCAGTGACCAGTGACCAGCGAAAGTGACCAGTGACCAGTGACCAGTGACCAGCGAAATTGACCAGTGACCAGTGACCAGAGACCAGTGACTAGCCAAATTGACCAGTGACCAGTGACCAGTGGCCAGCGGTAGTGACCAGTGACCAGTGACCAGTGATCAGTGACCAGTGAACAGTGACCAGTGACCAGTGACCAGTGACCAGCGAAAATGACCAGTGACCAGTGACCAGTGACCAGCGAAATTGACAAGTGACCAGTGACCAGTGAACAGTGACAAGTGACCAGTGACCAGTGACCAACGAAAGTGACCAGTGAACAGTGACCAGGGACCAGTGACCAGTGACGAATGACCATTGACCAGCGAAAGTGACCAGTGACCAGTGAATAGTGACCAGCGAAATTGACCAGTTTCCAGTGACCAGTGACCAGTGACCAGTGACCAGTGACCAGTGACCAGTGACCAGCGAAAGTGACCAGTGACCAGTGACCAGTGACCAGTGACCAGTGACAAGTGACAAGTGACCAGTGACCAGTGACCAGTGAACAGTGACCAGTGACCAGTGACCTGTGACCAGCGAAAGTGGCCAGTGACCAGTGTCCAGTGACCAGTCACCAGTGACCAGTGACCAGTGACCAGTGACCAGTGACCAGTGACCAGTGACCAGTGACCAGTGACCAGTGACCAGTGACCAGTGACCAGTGACCAGTGACCAGCGAAAGGGACAGGTGACCAGTGACCAGTGACCAGTGACCAGTGACCAGTGACCAGCGAAAGTGACCAGTGACCAGTGAATAGTGACCAGCGAAATTGACCAGTGACCAGCGAAAGTGACCAGTGACCAGTGACAAGTGACCAGTGACCACTGACCAGTGACCAGTGACCAGCGACCAGTGACCAGTGACCAGTGACCAGGGACCAGTGACCAGCGAAAGTGACCAGTGACCAGTGACCATGACCAGTGACTAGCCAAATTGAGCAGTGAGCAGTGACCAGTGACCAGTGACCAGTGACCATTGACCAGTGACCAGCGAAATTGACCAGTGACCATTGACCAGTGACCAGCGAAAGTGACCAGTGACGAGTGACCTGTGACAAGTGACCAGTGACCAGCGACCAGTGACCAGTGACCAGTGACCAGTGAACAGTGACCTGTGACCAGCGACCAGTGACCAGTGACCAGTGAACAGTGACCAGTGACCAGTGACCAGTGACCAACGAAAATGACCAGTGACCAGTGACCAGTGACCAGAGACCAGTGACTAGCCAAATTGACCAGTGACCAGTGACCAGTGGCCAGCGGTAGTGACCAGTGACCAGTGACCAGTGACCAGTGACCAGTGACCAGTGACCACTGACCATCGAAAGTGACCAGTGACCAGTGACCAGTGACCAGTGACCAGCGAAAGTGACCAGTGACCAGTGACCAGTGACCAGCGACCAGTGAACAGTGACCAGTGACCAGTGACCTGTGACCAGCGAAAGTGGCCAGTGACCAGTGTCCAGTGACCAGTCACCAGTGACCAGTGACCAGTGACCAGTGACCAGTGACCAGTGACCAGTGACCAGTGACCAGTGACCAGTGACCAGTGACCAGTGACCAGTGACCAGTGACCAGCGAAAGGGACAGGTGACCAGTGACCAGTGACCAGTGACCAGTGACCAGTGACCAGCGAAAGTGACCAGTGACCAGTGAATAGTGACCAGCGAAATTGACCAGTGACCAGCGAAAGTGACCAGTGACCAGTGACAAGTGACCAGTGACCACTGACCAGTGACCAGTGACCAGCGACCAGTGACCAGTGACCAGTGACCAGGGACCAGTGACCAGCGAAAGTGACCAGTGACCAGTGACCATGACCAGTGACTAGCCAAATTGAGCAGTGAGCAGTGACCAGTGACCAGTGACCAGTGACCATTGACCAGTGACCAGCGAAATTGACCAGTGACCATTGACCAGTGACCAGCGAAAGTGACCAGTGACGAGTGACCTGTGACAAGTGACCAGTGACCAGCGACCAGTGACCAGTGACCAGTGACCAGTGAACAGTGACCTGTGACCAGCGACCAGTGACCAGTGACCAGTGAACAGTGACCAGTGACCAGTGACCAGTGACCAACGAAAATGACCAGTGACCAGTGACCAGTGACCAGAGACCAGTGACTAGCCAAATTGACCAGTGACCAGTGACCAGTGGCCAGCGGTAGTGACCAGTGACCAGTGACCAGTGACCAGTGACCAGTGACCAGTGACCACTGACCATCGAAAGTGACCAGTGACCAGTGACCAGTGACCAGTGACCAGCGAAAGTGACCAGTGACCAGTGACCAGTGACCAGCGAAATTGACCAGTGACCAGTGACCAGAGACCAGTGACTAGCCAAATTGACCAGTGACCAGTGACCAGTGGCCAGCGGTAGTGACCAGTGACCAGTGACCAGTGACCAGTGACCAGTGACCAGTGACCAGTGACCAGTGACCAGTGACCAGTGACCAGTGACCAGCGAAAGTGACCAGTGACCAGTGAATAGTGACCAGCGAAATTGACCAGTTTCCAGTGACCAGTGATAAGTGACCAGTGACCAGTGACCAGCGAAAGTGACCAGTGAACAGTGATCAGCGAAATTGACCAGTGACCATTGACCAGTGACCAGCGAAAGTGACCAGTGACGAGTGACCAGTGACAAGTGACCAGTGACAAGTGACCAGTGACCAGTGACCAGTGACCAGTGACAAGTGACCAGCGACCAGTGACCAGTGACCAGTGACCAGTGACCAGTGACCACTGACCATCGAAAGTGACCAGTGACCAGTGACCAGTGACCAGTGACCAGTGACCAGTGACCAGCGAAAGTGACCAGTGACCAGTGACCAGTGACCAGCGAAATTGACCAGTGACCAGTGACCAGAGACCAGTGACTAGCCAAATTGACCAGTGACCAGTGGCCAGTGGCCAGCGGTAGTGACCAGTGACCAGTGACCAGTGACCAGTGACCAGTGACCAGTGACCACTGACCATCGAAAGTGACCAGTGACCAGTGACCAGTGACCAGTGACCAGTGACCAGTGACCAGTGACCAGCGAAAGTGACCAGTGACCAGTGACCAGTGACCAGCGAAATTGACCAGTGACCAGTGACCAGAGACCAGTGACTAGCCAAATTGACCAGTGACCAGTGACCAGTGGCCAGCGGTAGTGACCAGTGACCAGTGACCAGTGACCAGTGACCAGTGACCAGTGACCAGTGACCAGTGACCAGCGAAAGTGACCAGTGACCAGTGAATAGTGACCAGCGAAATTGACCAGTTTCCAGTGACCAGTGATAAGTGACCAGTGACCAGTGACCAGCGAAAGTGACCAGTGAACAGTGATCAGCGAAATTGACCAGTGACCATTGACCAGTGACCAGCGAAAGTGACCAGTGACGAGTGACCAGTGACAAGTGACCAGTGACAAGTGACCAGTGACCAGTGACCAGTGACCAGTGACCAGCGAAAGTGACCAGTGACCAGTGACCAGTGACCAGCGAAATTGACCAGTGACCAGTGACCAGAGACCAGTGACTAGCCAAATTGACCAGTGACCAGTGAGCAGTGGCCAGCGGTAGTGACCAGTGACCAGTGACCAGTGATCAGTGACCAGTGAACAGTGACCAGTGACCAGTGACCAGTGACCAGCGAAAATGACCAGTGACCAGTGACCAGTGACCAGCGAAATTGACAAGTGACCAGTGACCAGTGAACAGTGACAAGTGACCAGTGACCAGTGACCAACGAAAGTGACCAGTGAACAGTGACCAGGGACCAGTGACCAGTGACCAGTGACAAGTGACCAGTGACGAGTGACCTGTGACAAGTGACCAGTGACCAGCGACCAGTGACCAGTGACCAGTGACCAGTGAACAGTGACCAGTGACCAGTGACAAGTGACCTGGGACCAGTGACCAGTGACCAGTGACCAGCGAAATTGGCCAGTGACCAGTGACCAGTGACCAGTGAACAGTGACCAGTGACCAGTGACCTGTGACCAGTGACCAGTGACAAGTGACCAGTGACCAGTGACCAGCGAAAGTGACCAGTGACGAGTGACCAGTGACAAGTGACCAGTGACCAGTGACCATTGACCAGTGACTAGTGACTAGTGACCAGTGACCAGTGACCAGTGACCATTGACCAGCGACAAGTGACCAGTGACCAGTGACGAGTGACCAGTGACCAGTGACCAGTGACCAGTGACCAGTGACCAGCGAAAGTGACAAGTGACCAGTGACCAGTGACCAGTGACCAGTGACCAGCGAAAGTGACTAGTGACCAGTGACCAGTGACCAGTGACCAGTGACCAGTGACCAGTGACCAGCGAAAGTGACCAGTGACCAGTGACCAGTGACCAGTGACTAGCCAAATTGAGCAGTGAGCAGTGACCAGTGACCAGTGACCAGTGACCAGTGACCAGTGACCAGTGACCAGCGAAATTGACCAGTGACCATTGACCAGTGACCAGCGAAAGTGACTAGTGACGAGTGACCTGTGACAAGTGACCAGTGACCAGCGACCAGTGACCAGTGACCAGTGACCAGTGAACAGTGACCAGTGACCAGTGACCAGTGACCAGCGAAAATGACCAGTGACCAGTGACCAGTGACCAGCGAAATTGACCAGTGACCAGTGACCAGTGACCAGTGACCAGCGAAAGTGACCAGTGACCAGTGACCAGTGACCAGCGAAATTGACCAGTGACCAGTGACCAGCGAAAGTCACCAGTGACGAGTGACCAGTGACAAGTGACCAGTGACCAGTGACCAGTGACCAGTGACCAGTGACCAGCGAAATTGACCAGTGACCAGTGACCAGCGAAAGTCACCAGTGACGAGTGACCAGTGACAAGTGACCAGTGACCAGTGACCATTGACCAGTGACCAGCGAAAGTGACTAGTGACGAGTGACCTGTGACAAGTGACCAGTGACCAGCGACCAGTGACCAGTGACCAGTGACCAGTGAACAGTGACCAGTGACCAGTGACCAGTGACCAGCGAAAATGACCAGTGACCAGCGAAAATGACCAGTGACCAGTGACCAGTGACCAGCGAAATTGACCAGTGACCAGTGACCAGTGAACAGTGACCAGTGACCAGTGACCAGTGACCAGTGACCAGCGAAAGTGACCAGTGACCAGTGACCAGTGACCAGCGAAATTGACCAGTGACCAGTGACCAGAGACCAGTGACTAGCCAAATTGACCAGTGACCAGTGACCAGTGGCCAGCGGTAGTGACCAGTGACCAGTGACCAGTGATCAGTGACCAGTGAACAGTGACCAGTGACCAGTGACCAGTGACCAGCGAAAATGACCAGTGACCAGTGACCAGTGACCAGCGAAATTGACAAGTGACCAGTGACCAGTGAACAGTGACAAGTGACCAGTGACCAGTGACCAGCGAAAGTGACCAGTGACCAGTGACCAGTGACCAGCGAAATTGACCAGTGACCAGTGACCAGAGACCAGTGACTAGCCAAATTGACCAGTGACCAGTGACCAGTGGCCAGCGGTAGTGACCAGTGACCAGTGACCAGTGATCAGTGACCAGTGAACAGTGACCAGTGACCAGTGACCAGTGACCAGCGAAAATGACCAGTGACCAGTGACCAGTGACCAGCGAAATTGACAAGTGACCAGTGACCAGTGAACAGTGACAAGTGACCAGTGACCAGTGACCAACGAAAGTGACCAGTGAACAGTGACCAGGGACCAGTGACCAGTGACGAGTGACCATTGACCAGCGAAAGTGAACAGTGACCAGTGACCAGTGACCAGTGACCAGTGACCAGTGTCCAGCGAAAGTGACCAGTGACCAGTGACCAGTGACCAGTAACCACTGACCAGCGAAAGTGACCAGTGAACAGTGACCAGTGACCAGTGACTTGTGACCAGTGACCAGTGACCAGTGACCAGTGACCAGTGACCAGCGAAAGTCACCAGTGACGAGTGACCAGTGACAAGTGACCAGTGACCAGTGACCAGTGACCATTGACCAGTGACCAGCGAAAGTGACTAGTGACGAGTGACCTGTGACAAGTGACCAGTGACCAGCGACCAGTGACCAGTGAACAGTGACCAGTGACCAGTGACCAGTGACCAGTGACCAGCGAAAGTGACAAGTGACCAGTGACCAGTGACCAGTGACCAGTGACCAGCGAAAGTGACTAGTGACCAGTGACCAGTGACCAGTGACCAGTGACCAGTGACCAGTGACCAGCGAAAGTGACCAGTGACGAGTGACCAGTGACCAGTGAACAGTGACCAGTGACCAGTGACCAGTGACCAGCGAAAATGACCAGTGACCAGCGAAAATGAGCAGTGACCAGTGACCAGTGACCAGCGAAATTGACCAGTGACCAGTGACCAGTGAACAGTGACCAGTGACCAGTGACCAGTGACCAGCGAAAGTGACCAGTGACCAGTGACCAGTGACCAGCGAAATTGACCAGTGACCAGTGACCAGAGACCAGTGACTAGCCAAATTGACCAGTGACCAGTGACCAGTGGCCAGCGGTAGTGACCAGTGACCAGTGACCAGTGATCAGTGACCAGTGACCAGTGACCAGCGAAAGTGACAAGTGACCAGTGACCAGTGACCAGTGACCAGTGACCAGCGAAAGTGACTAGTGACCAGTGACCAGTGACCAGTGACCAGTGACCAGTGACCAGTGACCAGCGAAAGTGACCAGTGACGAGTGACCAGTGACCAGTGAACAGTGACCAGTGACCAGTGACCAGTGACCAGCGAAAATGACCAGTGACCAGCGAAAATGAGCAGTGACCAGTGACCAGTGACCAGCGAAATTGACCAGTGACCAGTGACCAGTGAACAGTGACCAGTGACCAGTGACCAGTGACCAGCGAAAGTGACCAGTGACCAGTGACCAGTGACCAGCGAAATTGACCAGTGACCAGTGACCAGAGACCAGTGACCAGCGAAAATGACCAGTGACCAGTGACCAGTGACCAGCGAAATTGACAAGTGACCAGTGACCAGTGAACAGTGACAAGTGACCAGTGACCAGTGACCAACGAAAGTGACCAGTGAACAGTGACCAGGGACCAGTGACCAGTGACGAGTGACCATTGACCAGCGAAAGTGAACAGTGACCAGTGACCAGTGACCAGTAACCACTGACCAGCGAAAGTGACCAGTGAACAGTGACCAGTGACCAGTGACTTGTGACCAGTGACCAGTGACCAGTGACCAGTGACCAGTGACCAGTGACCAGCGAAAGTCACCAGTGAACAGTGACCAGTGACCAGTGACTTGTGACCAGTGACCAGTGACCAGTGACCAGTGACCAGTGACCAGCGAAAGTCACCAGTGACGAGTGACCAGTGACAAGTGACCAGTGACCAGTGACCATTGACCAGTGACCAGCGAAAGTGACTAGTGACGAGTGACCTGTGACAAGTGACCAGTGACCAGCGACCAGTGACCAGTGAACAGTGACCAGTGACCAGTGACCAGTGACCAGCGAAAATGACCAGTGACCAGCGAAAATGACCAGTGACCAGTGACCAGTGACCAGCGAAATTGACCAGTGACCAGTGACCAGTGAACAGTGACAAGTGACCACTGACCAGTGACCAGTGACCAGCGAAAGTGACCAGTGACCAGTGACCAGTGACCAGCGAAATTGACCAGTGACCAGTGACCAGAGACCAGTGACTAGCCAAATTGACCAGTGACCAGTGACCAGTGGCCAGCGGTAGTGACCAGTGACCAGTGACCAGTGATCAGTGACCAGTGAACAGTGACCAGTGACCAGTGACCAGTGACCAGCGAAAATGACCAGTGACCAGTGACCAGTGACCAGCGAAATTGACAAGTGACCAGTGACCAGTGAACAGTGACAAGTGACCAGTGACCAGTGACCAACGAAAGTGACCAGTGAACAGTGACCAGGGACCAGTGACCAGTGACGAATGACCATTGACCAGCGAAAGTGACCAGTGACCAGTGAATAGTGACCAGCGAAATTGACCAGTTTCCAGTGACCAGTGACCAGTGACCAGTGACCAGTGACCAGTGACCAGTGACCAGCGAAAGTGACCAGTGACCAGTGACCAGTGACCAGTGACCAGTGACAAGTGACAAGTGACCAGTGACCAGTGACCAGTGAACAGTGACCAGTGACCAGTGACCTGTGACCAGCGAAAGTGGCCAGTGACCAGTGTCCAGTGACCAGTCACCAGTGACCAGTGACCAGTGACCAGTGACCAGTGACCAGTGACCAGTGACCAGTGACCAGTGACCAGTGACCAGTGACCAGTGACCAGTGACCAGTGACCAGCGAAAGGGACAGGTGACCAGTGACCAGTGACCAGTGACCAGTGACCAGTGACCAGCGAAAGTGACCAGTGACCAGTGAATAGTGACCAGCGAAATTGACCAGTGACCAGCGAAAGTGACCAGTGACCAGTGACAAGTGACCAGTGACCACTGACCAGTGACCAGTGACCAGCGACCAGTGACCAGTGACCAGTGACCAGGGACCAGTGACCAGCGAAAGTGACCAGTGACCAGTGACCATGACCAGTGACTAGCCAAATTGAGCAGTGAGCAGTGACCAGTGACCAGTGACCAGTGACCATTGACCAGTGACCAGCGAAATTGACCAGTGACCATTGACCAGTGACCAGCGAAAGTGACCAGTGACGAGTGACCTGTGACAAGTGACCAGTGACCAGCGACCAGTGACCAGTGACCAGTGACCAGTGAACAGTGACCTGTGACCAGCGACCAGTGACCAGTGACCAGTGAACAGTGACCAGTGACCAGTGACCAGTGACCAACGAAAATGACCAGTGACCAGTGACCAGTGACCAGAGACCAGTGACTAGCCAAATTGACCAGTGACCAGTGACCAGTGGCCAGCGGTAGTGACCAGTGACCAGTGACCAGTGACCAGTGACCAGTGACCAGTGACCACTGACCATCGAAAGTGACCAGTGACCAGTGACCAGTGACCAGTGACCAGCGAAAGTGACCAGTGACCAGTGACCAGTGACCAGCGACCAGTGAACAGTGACCAGTGACCAGTGACCTGTGACCAGCGAAAGTGGCCAGTGACCAGTGTCCAGTGACCAGTCACCAGTGACCAGTGACCAGTGACCAGTGACCAGTGACCAGTGACCAGTGACCAGTGACCAGTGACCAGTGACCAGTGACCAGTGACCAGTGACCAGTGACCAGCGAAAGGGACAGGTGACCAGTGACCAGTGACCAGTGACCAGTGACCAGTGACCAGCGAAAGTGACCAGTGACCAGTGAATAGTGACCAGCGAAATTGACCAGTGACCAGCGAAAGTGACCAGTGACCAGTGACAAGTGACCAGTGACCACTGACCAGTGACCAGTGACCAGCGACCAGTGACCAGTGACCAGTGACCAGGGACCAGTGACCAGCGAAAGTGACCAGTGACCAGTGACCATGACCAGTGACTAGCCAAATTGAGCAGTGAGCAGTGACCAGTGACCAGTGACCAGTGACCATTGACCAGTGACCAGCGAAATTGACCAGTGACCATTGACCAGTGACCAGCGAAAGTGACCAGTGACGAGTGACCTGTGACAAGTGACCAGTGACCAGCGACCAGTGACCAGTGACCAGTGACCAGTGAACAGTGACCTGTGACCAGCGACCAGTGACCAGTGACCAGTGAACAGTGACCAGTGACCAGTGACCAGTGACCAACGAAAATGACCAGTGACCAGTGACCAGTGACCAGAGACCAGTGACTAGCCAAATTGACCAGTGACCAGTGACCAGTGGCCAGCGGTAGTGACCAGTGACCAGTGACCAGTGACCAGTGACCAGTGACCAGTGACCACTGACCATCGAAAGTGACCAGTGACCAGTGACCAGTGACCAGTGACCAGCGAAAGTGACCAGTGACCAGTGACCAGTGACCAGCGAAATTGACCAGTGACCAGTGACCAGAGACCAGTGACTAGCCAAATTGACCAGTGACCAGTGACCAGTGGCCAGCGGTAGTGACCAGTGACCAGTGACCAGTGACCAGTGACCAGTGACCAGTGACCAGTGACCAGTGACCAGTGACCAGTGACCAGTGACCAGCGAAAGTGACCAGTGACCAGTGAATAGTGACCAGCGAAATTGACCAGTTTCCAGTGACCAGTGATAAGTGACCAGTGACCAGTGACCAGCGAAAGTGACCAGTGAACAGTGATCAGCGAAATTGACCAGTGACCATTGACCAGTGACCAGCGAAAGTGACCAGTGACGAGTGACCAGTGACAAGTGACCAGTGACAAGTGACCAGTGACCAGTGACCAGTGACCAGTGACAAGTGACCAGCGACCAGTGACCAGTGACCAGTGACCAGTGACCAGTGACCACTGACCATCGAAAGTGACCAGTGACCAGTGACCAGTGACCAGTGACCAGTGACCAGTGACCAGCGAAAGTGACCAGTGACCAGTGACCAGTGACCAGCGAAATTGACCAGTGACCAGTGACCAGAGACCAGTGACTAGCCAAATTGACCAGTGACCAGTGGCCAGTGGCCAGCGGTAGTGACCAGTGACCAGTGACCAGTGACCAGTGACCAGTGACCAGTGACCACTGACCATCGAAAGTGACCAGTGACCAGTGACCAGTGACCAGTGACCAGTGACCAGTGACCAGTGACCAGCGAAAGTGACCAGTGACCAGTGACCAGTGACCAGCGAAATTGACCAGTGACCAGTGACCAGAGACCAGTGACTAGCCAAATTGACCAGTGACCAGTGACCAGTGGCCAGCGGTAGTGACCAGTGACCAGTGACCAGTGACCAGTGACCAGTGACCAGTGACCAGTGACCAGTGACCAGCGAAAGTGACCAGTGACCAGTGAATAGTGACCAGCGAAATTGACCAGTTTCCAGTGACCAGTGATAAGTGACCAGTGACCAGTGACCAGCGAAAGTGACCAGTGAACAGTGATCAGCGAAATTGACCAGTGACCATTGACCAGTGACCAGCGAAAGTGACCAGTGACGAGTGACCAGTGACAAGTGACCAGTGACAAGTGACCAGTGACCAGTGACCAGTGACCAGTGACCAGCGAAAGTGACCAGTGACCAGTGACCAGTGACCAGCGAAATTGACCAGTGACCAGTGACCAGAGACCAGTGACTAGCCAAATTGACCAGTGACCAGTGAGCAGTGGCCAGCGGTAGTGACCAGTGACCAGTGACCAGTGATCAGTGACCAGTGAACAGTGACCAGTGACCAGTGACCAGTGACCAGCGAAAATGACCAGTGACCAGTGACCAGTGACCAGCGAAATTGACAAGTGACCAGTGACCAGTGAACAGTGACAAGTGACCAGTGACCAGTGACCAACGAAAGTGACCAGTGAACAGTGACCAGGGACCAGTGACCAGTGACCAGTGACAAGTGACCAGTGACGAGTGACCTGTGACAAGTGACCAGTGACCAGCGACCAGTGACCAGTGACCAGTGACCAGTGAACAGTGACCAGTGACCAGTGACAAGTGACCTGGGACCAGTGACCAGTGACCAGTGACCAGCGAAATTGGCCAGTGACCAGTGACCAGTGACCAGTGAACAGTGACCAGTGACCAGTGACCTGTGACCAGTGACCAGTGACAAGTGACCAGTGACCAGTGACCAGCGAAAGTGACCAGTGACGAGTGACCAGTGACAAGTGACCAGTGACCAGTGACCATTGACCAGTGACTAGTGACTAGTGACCAGTGACCAACGACCAGTGACCAGTGAACAGTGACCAGCGAAAGTGACCAGTGACCAGTGACCATTGACCAGCGACAAGTGACCAGTGACCAGTGACGAGTGACCAGTGACCAGTGACCAGTGACCAGTGACCAGTGACCAGCGAAAGTGACAAGTGACCAGTGACCAGTGACCAGTGACCAGTGACCAGCGAAAGTGACTAGTGACCAGTGACCAGTGACCAGTGACCAGTGACCAGTGACCAGTGACCAGCGAAAGTGACCAGTGACCAGTGACCAGTGACCAGTGACTAGCCAAATTGAGCAGTGAGCAGTGACCAGTGACCAGTGACCAGTGACCAGTGACCAGTGACCAGTGACCAGCGAAATTGACCAGTGACCATTGACCAGTGACCAGCGAAAGTGACTAGTGACGAGTGACCTGTGACAAGTGACCAGTGACCAGCGACCAGTGACCAGTGACCAGTGACCAGTGAACAGTGACCAGTGACCAGTGACCAGTGACCAGCGAAAATGACCAGTGACCAGTGACCAGTGACCAGCGAAATTGACCAGTGACCAGTGACCAGTGAACAGTGACCAGTGACCAGTGACCAGCGAAAGTGACCAGTGACCAGTGACCAGTGACCAGCGAAATTGACCAGTGACCAGTGACCAGCGAAAGTCACCAGTGACGAGTGACCAGTGACAAGTGACCAGTGACCAGTGACCAGTGACCAGTGACCAGTGACCAGCGAAATTGACCAGTGACCAGTGACCAGCGAAAGTCACCAGTGACGAGTGACCAGTGACAAGTGACCAGTGACCAGTGACCATTGACCAGTGACCAGCGAAAGTGACTAGTGACGAGTGACCTGTGACAAGTGACCAGTGACCAGCGACCAGTGACCAGTGACCAGTGACCAGTGAACAGTGACCAGTGACCAGTGACCAGTGACCAGCGAAAATGACCAGTGACCAGCGAAAATGACCAGTGACCAGTGACCAGTGACCAGCGAAATTGACCAGTGACCAGTGACCAGTGAACAGTGACCAGTGACCAGTGACCAGTGACCAGTGACCAGCGAAAGTGACCAGTGACCAGTGACCAGTGACCAGCGAAATTGACCAGTGACCAGTGACCAGAGACCAGTGACTAGCCAAATTGACCAGTGACCAGTGACCAGTGGCCAGCGGTAGTGACCAGTGACCAGTGACCAGTGATCAGTGACCAGTGAACAGTGACCAGTGACCAGTGACCAGTGACCAGCGAAAATGACCAGTGACCAGTGACCAGTGACCAGCGAAATTGACAAGTGACCAGTGACCAGTGAACAGTGACAAGTGACCAGTGACCAGTGACCAGCGAAAGTGACCAGTGACCAGTGACCAGTGACCAGCGAAATTGACCAGTGACCAGTGACCAGAGACCAGTGACTAGCCAAATTGACCAGTGACCAGTGACCAGTGGCCAGCGGTAGTGACCAGTGACCAGTGACCAGTGATCAGTGACCAGTGAACAGTGACCAGTGACCAGTGACCAGTGACCAGCGAAAATGACCAGTGACCAGTGACCAGTGACCAGCGAAATTGACAAGTGACCAGTGACCAGTGAACAGTGACAAGTGACCAGTGACCAGTGACCAACGAAAGTGACCAGTGAACAGTGACCAGGGACCAGTGACCAGTGACGAGTGACCATTGACCAGCGAAAGTGAACAGTGACCAGTGACCAGTGACCAGTGACCAGTGACCAGTGTCCAGCGAAAGTGACCAGTGACCAGTGACCAGTGACCAGTAACCACTGACCAGCGAAAGTGACCAGTGAACAGTGACCAGTGACCAGTGACTTGTGACCAGTGACCAGTGACCAGTGACCAGTGACCAGTGACCAGCGAAAGTCACCAGTGACGAGTGACCAGTGACAAGTGACCAGTGACCAGTGACCATTGACCAGTGACCAGCGAAAGTGACTAGTGACGAGTGACCTGTGACAAGTGACCAGTGACCAGCGACCAGTGACCAGTGAACAGTGACCAGTGACCAGTGACCAGTGACCAGTGACCAGCGAAAGTGACAAGTGACCAGTGACCAGTGACCAGTGACCAGTGACCAGCGAAAGTGACTAGTGACCAGTGACCAGTGACCAGTGACCAGTGACCAGTGACCAGTGACCAGCGAAAGTGACCAGTGACGAGTGACCAGTGACCAGTGAACAGTGACCAGTGACCAGTGACCAGTGACCAGCGAAAATGACCAGTGACCAGCGAAAATGAGCAGTGACCAGTGACCAGTGACCAGCGAAATTGACCAGTGACCAGTGACCAGTGAACAGTGACCAGTGACCAGTGACCAGTGACCAGCGAAAGTGACCAGTGACCAGTGACCAGTGACCAGCGAAATTGACCAGTGACCAGTGACCAGAGACCAGTGACTAGCCAAATTGACCAGTGACCAGTGACCAGTGGCCAGCGGTAGTGACCAGTGACCAGTGACCAGTGATCAGTGACCAGTGAACAGTGACCAGTGACCAGTGACCAGTGACCAGCGAAAATGACCAGTGACCAGTGACCAGTGACCAGCGAAATTGACAAGTGACCAGTGACCAGTGAACAGTGACAAGTGACCAGTGACCAGTGACCAACGAAAGTGACCAGTGAACAGTGACCAGGGACCAGTGACCAGTGACGAGTGACCATTGACCAGCGAAAGTGAACAGTGACCAGTGACCAGAGACCAGTGACCAGTGACCAGTGTCCAGCGAAAGTGACCAGTGACCAGTGACCAGTGACCAGTAACCACTGACCAGCGAAAGTGACCAGTGAACAGTGACCAGTGACCAGTGACTTGTGACCAGTGACCAGTGACCAGTGACCAGTGACCAGTGACCAGCGAAAGTCACCAGTGACGAGTGACCAGTGACAAGTGACCAGTGACCAGTGACCATTGACCAGTGACCAGCGAAAGTGACTAGTGACGAGTGACCTGTGACAAGTGACCAGTGACCAGCGACCAGTGACCAGTGAACAGTGACCAGTGACCAGTGACCAGTGACCAGCGAAAATGACCAGTGACCAGCGAAAATGACCAGTGACCAGTGACCAGTGACCAGCGAAATTGACCAGTGACCAGTGACCAGTGAACAGTGACAAGTGACCACTGACCAGTGACCAGTGACCAGCGAAAGTGACCAGTGACCAGTGACCAGTGACCAGCGAAATTGACCAGTTTCCAGTGACCAGTGATAAGTGACCAGTGACCAGTGACCAGCGAAAGTGACCAGTGAACAGTGATCAGCGAAATTGACCAGTGACCATTGACCAGTGACCAGCGAAAGTGACCAGTGACGAGTGACCAGTGACAAGTGACCAGTGACAAGTGACCAGTGACCAGTGACCAGTGACCAGTGACCAGCGAAAGTGACCAGTGACCAGTGACCAGTGACCAGCGAAATTGACCAGTGACCAGTGACCAGAGACCAGTGACTAGCCAAATTGACCAGTGACCAGTGAGCAATGGCCAGCGGTAGTGACCAGTGACCAGTGACCAGTGATCAGTGACCAGTGCACAGTGACCAGTGACCAGTGACCAGTGACCAGCGAAAATGACCAGTGACCAGTGACCAGTGACCAGCGAAATTGACAAGTGACCAGTGACCAGTGAACAGTGACAAGTGACCAGTGACCAGTGACCAACGAAAGTGACCAGTGAACAGTGACCAGGGACCAGTGACCAGTGACCAGTGACAAGTGACCAGTGACGAGTGACCTGTGACAAGTGACCAGTGACCAGCGACCAGTGACCAGTGACCAGTGACCAGTGAACAGTGACCAGTGACCAGTGACAAGTGACCTGGGACCAGTGACCAGTGACCAGTGACCAGCGAAATTGGCCAGTGACCAGTGACCAGTGACCAGTGAACAGTGACCAGTGACCAGTGACCTGTGACCAGTGACCAGTGACAAGTGACCAGTGACCAGTGACCAGCGAAAGTGACCAGTGACGAGTGACCAGTGACAAGTGACCAGTGACCAGTGACCATTGACCAGTGACTAGTGACTAGTGACCAGTGACCAACGACCAGTGACCAGTGAACAGTGACCAGCGAAAGTGACCAGTGACCAGTGACCATTGACCAGCGACAAGTGACCAGTGACCAGTGACGAGTGACCAGTGACCAGTGACCAGTGACCAGTGACCAGCGAAAGTGACAAGTGACCAGTGACCAGTGACCAGTGACCAGTGACCAGCGAAAGTGACTAGTGACCAGTGACCAGTGACCAGTGACCAGTGACCAGTGACCAGTGACCAGCGAAAGTGACCAGTGACCAGTGACCAGTGACCAGTGACTAGCCAAATTGAGCAGTGAGCAGTGACCAGTGACCAGTGACCAGTGACCAGTGACCAGTGACCAGTGACCAGCGAAATTGACCAGTGACCATTGACCAGTGACCAGCGAAAGTGACCAGTGACGAGTGACCTGTGACAAGTGACCAGTGACCAGCGACCAGTGACCAGTGACCAGTGACCAGTGAACAGTGACCAGTGACCAGTGACCAGTGACCAGCGAAAATGACCAGTGACCAGCGAAAATGACCAGTGACCAGTGACCAGTGACCAGCGAAATTGACCAGTGACCAGTGACCAGTGAACAGTGACCAGTGACCAGTGACCAGCGAAAGTGACCAGTGACCAGTGACCAGTGACCAGCGAAATTGACCAGTGACCAGTGACCAGCGAAAGTCACCAGTGACGAGTGACCAGTGACAAGTGACCAGTGACCAGTGACCAGTGACCAGTGACCAGTGACCAGCGAAATTGACCAGTGACCAGTGACCAGCGAAAGTCACCAGTGACGAGTGACCAGTGACAAGTGACCAGTGACCAGTGACCATTGACCAGTGACCAGCGAAAGTGACTAGTGACGAGTGACCTGTGACAAGTGACCAGTGACCAGCGACCAGTGACCAGTGACCAGTGACCAGTGAACAGTGACCAGTGACCAGTGACCAGTGACCAGCGAAAATGACCAGTGACCAGCGAAAATGACCAGTGACCAGTGACCAGTGACCAGCGAAATTGACCAGTGACCAGTGACCAGTGAACAGTGACCAGTGACCAGTGACCAGTGACCAGTGACCAGCGAAAGTGACCAGTGACCAGTGACCAGTGACCAGCGAAATTGACCAGTGACCAGTGACCAGAGACCAGTGACTAGCCAAATTGACCAGTGACCAGTGACCAGTGGCCAGCGGTAGTGACCAGTGACCAGTGACCAGTGATCAGTGACCAGTGAACAGTGACCAGTGACCAGTGACCAGTGACCAGCGAAAATGACCAGTGACCAGTGACCAGTGACCAGCGAAATTGACAAGTGACCAGTGACCAGTGAACAGTGACAAGTGACCAGTGACCAGTGACCAGCGAAAGTGACCAGTGACCAGTGACCAGTGACCAGCGAAATTGACCAGTGACCAGTGACCAGAGACCAGTGACTAGCCAAATTGACCAGTGACCAGTGACCAGTGGCCAGCGGTAGTGACCAGTGACCAGTGACCAGTGATCAGTGACCAGTGAACAGTGACCAGTGACCAGTGACCAGTGACCAGCGAAAATGACCAGTGACCAGTGACCAGTGACCAGCGAAATTGACAAGTGACCAGTGACCAGTGAACAGTGACAAGTGACCAGTGACCAGTGACCAACGAAAGTGACCAGTGAACAGTGACCAGGGACCAGTGACCAGTGACGAGTGACCAGTCACCAGTGACCAGTGACCAGTGACCAGTGACCAGTGACCAGTGACCAGTGACCAGTGACCAGTGACCATTGACCAGCGAAAGTGACAGGTGACCAGTGACCAGTGACCAGTGACCAGTGACCAGTGACCAGCGAAAGTGACCAGTGACCAGTGAATAGTGACCAGCGAAATTGACCAGTTTCCAGTGACCAGTGATAAGTGACCAGTGACCAGTGACCAGCGATAGTGACCAGCGAACAGTGATCAGCGAAATTGACCAGTGACCATTGACCAGTGACCAGCGAAAGTGACCAGTGACCAGTGACAAGTGACCAGTGACGACTGACCAGTGACCAGTGACCAGCGACCAGTGACCAGTGACCAGTGACCAGGGACCAGTGACCAGCGAAAGTGACCAGTGACCAGTGACCATGACCAGTGACTAGCCAAATTGAGCAGTGAGCAGTGACCAGTGACCAGTGACCAGTGACCATTGACCAGTGACCAGCGAAATTGACCAGTGACCATTGACCAGTGACCAGCGAAAGTGACCAGTGACGAGTGACCTGTGACAAGTGACCAGTGACCAGCGACCAGTGACCAGTGACCAGTGACCAGTGAACAGTGACCTGTGACCAGCGACCAGTGACCAGTGACCAGTGAACAGTGACCAGTGACCAGTGACCAGTGACCAACGAAAATGACCAGTGACCAGTGACCAGTGACCAGCGAAATTGACCAGTGACCAGTGACCAGTGACCAGTGACCAGTGACCAGTGACCAGTGACCAGTGACCAGCGACCAGTGACCAGTGACCAGTGACCAGTGACCAGTGAACAGTGACCATTGACCAGTGACCAGTGACCAGTGACCAGTGACCAGCGAAATTGACCAGTGACCAGTGACCAGTGACCAGTGACCAGTGACCAGTGACCAGTGACCAGCGAAAGTGACCAGTGACCAGTGACCAGTGACCAGTGACCAGTGACCACTGACCATCGAAAGTGACCAGTGACCAGTGACCAGTGACCAGTGACCAGTGACCAGTGACCAGCGAAAGTGACCAGTGACCAGTGACCAGTGACCAGTGACCAGCGAAATTGACCAGTGACCAGTGACCAGAGACCAGTGACTAGCCAAATTGACCAGTGACCAGTGACCAGTGGCCAGCGGTAGTGACCAGTGACCAGTGACCAGTGACCAGTGACCAGTGACCACTGACCATCGAAAGTGACCAGTGACCAGTGACCAGTGACCAGTGACCAGTGACCAGTGACCAGCGAAAGTGACCAGTGACCAGTGACCAGTGACCAGCGAAATTGACCAGTGACCAGTGACCAGAGACCAGTGACTAGCCAAATTGACCAGTGACCAGTGACCAGTGGCCAGCGGTAGTGACCAGTGACCAGTGACCAGTGACCAGTGACCAGTGACCAGTGACCAGTGACCAGTGACCAGTGACCAGTGACCAGTGACCAGCGAAAGTGACCAGTGACCAGTGAATAGTGACCAGCGAAATTGACCAGTTTCCAGTGACCAGTGATAAGTGACCAGTGACAAGTGACCAGTGACCACTGACCAGTGACCAGTGACCAGCGACCAGTGACCAGTGACCAGCGACCAGGGACCTGTGACCAGCGAAAGTGACCAGTGACCAGTGACCAGTGACAAGTGACTAGCCAAATTGAGCAGTGAGCAGTGACAAGTGACCAGTGACCAGCGACCAGTGACCAGTGACCAGTGACCAGTGACCAGTGACCAGTGACCAGTGACCAGTGACCAGTGAATAGTGACCAGCGAAATTGACCAGTTTCCAGTGACCAGTGATAAGTGACCAGTGACCAGTGACCAGCGAAAGTGACCAGTGAACAGTGATCAGCGAAATTGACCAGTGACCATTGACCAGTGAACAGCGAAAGTGACCAGTGACGAGTGACCAGTGACAAGTGACCAGTGACAAGTGACCAGTGACCACTGACCAGTGACCAGTGACCAGCGACCAGTGACCAGTGACCAGTGACCAGGGACCAGTGACCAGCGGAAGTGACCCGTGACCAGTGACCAGTGACCAGTGACTAGCCAAATTGAGCAGTGAGCAGTGACCAGTGACCAGTGACCAGTGACCAGTGACCAGCGAAATTGACCAGTGACCATTGACCAGTGACCAGCGAAAGTGACCAGTGACGAGTGACCTGTGACAAGTGACCAGCGACCAGTGACCAGTGACCATTGACCAGTGACCAGCGAAATTGACCAGTGACCATTGACCAGTGACCAGCGAAAGTGACCAGTGACGAGTGACCTGTGACAAGTGACCAGTGACCAGCGAAAGTGAACAGTGACCATTGACCAGTGACCAGCGAAAGTGACCAGTGACGAGTGACCTGTGACAAGTGACCAGTGACCAGTGACCAGGGACCAGTGACCAGCGAAAGTGACCAGTGACCAGTGACCAGTGACCAGTGACTATCCAAATTGTGCAGTGAGCAGTGACCAGTGACCAGTGACCAGTGACCAGCGAAATTGACCAGTGACCATTGACCAGTGACCAGCGAAAGTGACCAGTGACGAGTGACCTGTGACAAGTGACCAGTGACCAGCGACCAGTGACCAGTGACCAGTGACCAGTGAACAGTGACCAGTGACCAGCGACCAGTGACCAGTGACCAGTGACCAGTGAACAGTGACCAGTGACCAGTGACCAGTGACCAACGAAAATGACCAGTGACCAGTGACCAGTGACCAGCGAAATTGACCAGTGACCAGTGACCAGTGACCAGTGACCAGTGACCAGTGACCAGTGACCAGCGAAAGTGACCAGTGACCAGTGACCAGTGACCAGTGACCAGTGACCAGTGACCAGTGACCTGGGACCAGTGACCAGTGACCAGTGATCAGCGAAATTGGCCAGTGACCAGTGACCAGTGACCAGTCACCAGTGACCAGCGACCAGTGACCAGAGACCAGTAACCAGTGACCAGTGACCAGTGACCACTGACCAGCGAAAGTGACCAGTGAACAGTGACCAGTGACCAGTGACATGTGACCAGTGACCAGTGACCAGTGACCAGTGACCAGTGACCAGCGAAAGTGACCAGTGACGAGTGACCAGTGACAAGTGACCAGTGACCAGTGACAAGTGACAAGTGACCAGTGACCAGTGACCAGTGAACAGTGACCAGTGACCAGTGTCCAGTGACCAGTGACCAGTGACCAGTGACCAGTGACCAGTGACCAGTGACCAGTGACCAGTGACCAGTGACCAGCGAAAGTGACAGGTGACCAGTGACCAGTGACCAGTGACCAGCGAAAGTGACCAGTGACCAGTGAATAGTGACCTGCGAAATTGACCAGTTTCCAGTGACCAGTGATAAGTGACCAGTGACCAGTGACCAGCGAAAGTGACCAGCGAACAGTGATCAGCGAAATTGACCAGTGACCATTGACCAGTGACCAGCGAAAGTGACCAGTGACCAGTGACAAGTGACCAGTGACCACTGACCAGTGACCAGTGACCAGCGACCAGTGACCAGTGACCAGCGAAAGTGACCAGTGACCAGTGACCAGTGACTAGCCAAATTGAGCAGTGAGCAGTGACCAGTGACCAGTGACCAGTGACCAGTGACCAGTGACCAGTGACCAGCGAAATTGACCAGTGACCATTGACCAGTGACCAGCGAAAGTGACCAGTGACGAGTGACCTGTGACAAGTGACCAGTGACCAGCGACCAGTGACCAGTGACCAGTGACCAGTGAACAGTGGCCAGTGACCAGTGACCAGTGACCAGCGAAAATGACCAGTGACCAGCGAAAATGACCAGTGACCAGTGACCAGTGACCAGCGAAATTGACCAGTGACCAGTGACCAGTGAACAGTGACCAGTGACCAGTGACCAGCGAAAGTGACCAGTGACCAGTGACCAGTGACCAGCGAAATTGACCAGTGACCAGTGACCAGCGAAAGTCACCAGTGACGAGTGACCAGTGACAAGTGACCAGTGACCAGTGACCATTGACCAGTGACCAGCGAAAGTGACTAGTGACGAGTGACCTGTGACAAGTGACCAGTGACCAGCGACCAGTGTCCAGTGACCAGTGACCAGTGAACAGTGACCAGTGACCAGTGACCAGTGACCAGCGAAAATGACCAGTGACCAGCGAAAATGACCAGTGACCAGTGACCAGTGACCAGCGAAATTGACCAGTGACCAGTGACCAGTGAACAGTGACCAGTGACCAGTGACCAGTGACCAGTGACCAGCGAAAGTGACCAGTGACCAGTGACCAGTGACCAGCGAAATTGACCAGTGACCAGTGACCAGAGACCAGTGACTAGCCAAATTGACCAGTGACCAGTGACCAGTGGCCAGCGGTAGTGACCAGTGACCAGTGACCAGTGATCAGTGACCAGTGAACAGTGACCAGTGACCAGTGACCAGTGACCAGCGAAAATGACCAGTGACCAGTGACCAGTGACCAGCGAAATTGACAAGTGACCAGTGACCAGTGAACAGTGACAAGTGACCAGTGACCAGTGACCAACGAAAGTGACCAGTGAACAGTGACCAGGGACCAGTGACCAGTGACGAGTGACCATTGACCAGCGAAAGTGAACAGTGACCAGTGACCAGTGACCAGTGACCAGTGACCAGTGACCAGTGACCAGTGACCAGCGAAAGTGACCAGTGACCAGTGACCAGTGACCAGTGACCAGTGACCAGTGACAAGTGACCTGGGACCAGTGACCAGTGACCAGTGACCAGCGAAATTGGCCAGTGACCAGTGACCAGTGACCAGTAACCACTGACCAGCGAAAGTGACCAGTGAACAGTGACCAGTGACCAGTGACTTGTGACCACTGACCAGTGACCAGTGACCAGTGACCAGTGACCAGTGACCAGCGAAAGTCACCAGTGACGAGTGACCAGTGACAAGTGACCAGTGACCAGTGACCATTGACCAGTGACCAGCGAAAGTGACTAGTGACGAGTGACCTGTGACAAGTGACCAGTGACCAGCGACCAGTGACCAGTGAACAGTGACCAGTGACCAGTGACCAGTGACCAGCGAAAATGACCAGTGACCAGCGAAAATGACCAGTGACCAGTGACCAGTGACCAGCGAAATTGACCAGTGAACAGTGACCAGTGAACAGTGACAAGTGACCAGTGACCAGTGACCAGTGACCAGCGAAAGTGACCAGTGACCAGTGACCAGTGACTAGCGAAATTGACCAGTGACCAGTGACCAGAGACCAGTGACTAGCCAAATTGACCAGTGACCAGTGACCAGTGGCCAGCGGTAGTGACCAGTGACCAGTGACCAGTGATCAGTGACCAGTGAACAGTGACCAGTGACCAGTGACCAGTGACCAGCGAAAATGACCAGTGACCAGTGACCAGTGACCAGCGAAATTGACAAGTGACCAGTGACCAGTGAACAGTGACAAGTGACCAGTGACCAGTGACCAACGAAAGTGACCAGTGAACAGTGACCAGGGACCAGTGACCAGTGACGAGTGACCATTGACCAGCGAAAGTGACCAGTGACCAGTGACCAGTGACCAGCGAAAGTGACAGGTGACCAGTGACCAGTGACCAGTGACCAGCGAAAGTGACCAGTGACCAGTGAATAGTGACCTGCGAAATTGACCAGTTTCCAGTGACCAGTGATAAGTGACCAGTGACCAGTGACCAGCGAAAGTGACCAGCGAACAGTGATCAGCGAAATTGACCAGTGACCATTGACCAGTGACCAGCGAAAGTGACCAGTGACCAGTGACAAGTGACCAGTGACCACTGACCAGTGACCAGTGACCAGCGACCAGTGACCAGTGACCAGCGAAAGTGACCAGTGACCAGTGACCAGTGACTAGCCAAATTGAGCAGTGAGCAGTGACCAGTGACCAGTGACCAGTGACCAGTGACCAGTGACCAGTGACCAGCGAAATTGACCAGTGACCATTGACCAGTGACCAGCGAAAGTGACCAGTGACGAGTGACCTGTGACAAGTGACCAGTGACCAGCGACCAGTGACCAGTGACCAGTGACCAGTGAACAGTGGCCAGTGACCAGTGACCAGTGACCAGCGAAAATGACCAGTGACCAGCGAAAATGACCAGTGACCAGTGACCAGTGACCAGCGAAATTGACCAGTGACCAGTGACCAGTGAACAGTGACCAGTGACCAGTGACCAGCGAAAGTGACCAGTGACCAGTGACCAGTGACCAGCGAAATTGACCAGTGACCAGTGACCAGCGAAAGTCACCAGTGACGAGTGACCAGTGACAAGTGACCAGTGACCAGTGACCATTGACCAGTGACCAGCGAAAGTGACTAGTGACGAGTGACCTGTGACAAGTGACCAGTGACCAGCGACCAGTGTCCAGTGACCAGTGACCAGTGAACAGTGACCAGTGACCAGTGACCAGTGACCAGCGAAAATGACCAGTGACCAGCGAAAATGACCAGTGACCAGTGACCAGTGACCAGCGAAATTGACCAGTGACCAGTGACCAGTGAACAGTGACCAGTGACCAGTGACCAGTGACCAGTGACCAGCGAAAGTGACCAGTGACCAGTGACCAGTGACCAGCGAAATTGACCAGTGACCAGTGACCAGAGACCAGTGACTAGCCAAATTGACCAGTGACCAGTGACCAGTGGCCAGCGGTAGTGACCAGTGACCAGTGACCAGTGATCAGTGACCAGTGAACAGTGACCAGTGACCAGTGACCAGTGACCAGCGAAAATGACCAGTGACCAGTGACCAGTGACCAGCGAAATTGACAAGTGACCAGTGACCAGTGAACAGTGACAAGTGACCAGTGACCAGTGACCAACGAAAGTGACCAGTGAACAGTGACCAGGGACCAGTGACCAGTGACGAGTGACCATTGACCAGCGAAAGTGAACAGTGACCAGTGACCAGTGACCAGTGACCAGTGACCAGTGACCAGTGACCAGTGACCAGCGAAAGTGACCAGTGACCAGTGACCAGTGACCAGTGACCAGTGACCAGTGACAAGTGACCTGGGACCAGTGACCAGTGACCAGTGACCAGCGAAATTGGCCAGTGACCAGTGACCAGTGACCAGTAACCACTGACCAGCGAAAGTGACCAGTGAACAGTGACCAGTGACCAGTGACTTGTGACCACTGACCAGTGACCAGTGACCAGTGACCAGTGACCAGTGACCAGCGAAAGTCACCAGTGACGAGTGACCAGTGACAAGTGACCAGTGACCAGTGACCATTGACCAGTGACCAGCGAAAGTGACTAGTGACGAGTGACCTGTGACAAGTGACCAGTGACCAGCGACCAGTGACCAGTGAACAGTGACCAGTGACCAGTGACCAGTGACCAGCGAAAATGACCAGTGACCAGCGAAAATGACCAGTGACCAGTGACCAGTGACCAGCGAAATTGACCAGTGAACAGTGACCAGTGAACAGTGACAAGTGACCAGTGACCAGTGACCAGTGACCAGCGAAAGTGACCAGTGACCAGTGACCAGTGACTAGCGAAATTGACCAGTGACCAGTGACCAGAGACCAGTGACTAGCCAAATTGACCAGTGACCAGTGACCAGTGGCCAGCGGTAGTGACCAGTGACCAGTGACCAGTGATCAGTGACCAGTGAACAGTGACCAGTGACCAGTGACCAGTGACCAGTGACCAGCGAAATTGACAAGTGACCAGTGACCAGTGAACAGTGACAAGTGACCAGTGACCAGTGACCAACGAAAGTGACCAGTGAACAGTGACCAGGGACCAGTGACCAGTGACGAGTGACCATTGACCAGCGAAAGTGACCAGTGACCAGTGAATAGTGACCAGCGAAATTGACCAGTTTCCAGTGACCAGTGACCAGTGACCAGTGACCAGTGACCTGTGACCAGTGACCAGTGACCAGTGACCAGTGACCAGTGACCAGCGAAAGTGACCAGTGACGAGTGACCAGTGACAAGTGACCAGTGACCAGTGACCATTGACCAGTGACTAGTGACTAGTGACCAGTGACCAACGACCAGTGACCAGTGAACAGTGACCAGCGAAAGTGACCAGTGACCAGTGACCATTGACCAGCGACAAGTGACCAGTGACCAGTGACGAGTGACCAGTGACCAGTGACCAGTGACCAGTGACCAGTGACCAGCGAAATTGACAAGTGACCAGTGACCAGTGACCAGCGAAAGTGACCAGTGACGAGTGACCAGTGACCAGTGAACAGTGACCAGTGACCAGTGACCAGTGACCAGCGAAAATGACCAGTGACCAGCGAAAATGAGCAGTGACCAGTGACCAGTGACCAGCGAAATTGACCAGTGACCAGTGACCAGTGAACAGTGACCAGTGACCAGTGACCATTGACCAGCGAAAGTGACCAGTGACCAGTGACCAGTGACCAGCGAAATTGACCAGTGACCAGTGACCAGAGACCAGTGAATAGCCAAATTGACCAGTGACCAGTGACCAGTGGCCAGCGGTAGAGACCAGTGACCAGTGACCAGTGATCAGTGACCAGTGAACAGTGACCAGTGACCAGTGACCAGTGACCAGCGAAAATGACCAGTGACCAGTGACCAGTGACCAGCGAAATTGACAAGTGACCAGTGACCAGTGAACAGTGACAAGTGACCAGTGACCAGTGACCAACGAAAGTGACCAGTGAACAGTGACCAGGGACCAGTGACCAGTGACGAGTGACCATTGACCAGCGAAAGTGAACAGTGACCAGTGACCAGTGACCAGTGACCAGTGACCAGTGACCAGTGACCAGTGACCAGCGAAAGTGACCAGTGACCAGTGACCAGTGACCAGTGACCAGTGACCATTGACCAGTGACTAGTGACTAGTGACCAGTGACCAACGACCAGTGACCAGTGAACAGTGACCAGCGAAAGTGACCAGTGACCAGTGACCATTGACCAGCGACAAGTGACCAGTGACCAGTGACGAGTGACCAGTGACCAGTGACCAGTGACCAGTGACCAGTGACCAGCGAAAGTGACAAGTGACCAGTGACCAGTGACCAGTGACCAGTGACCAGCGAAAGTGACTAGTGACCAGTGACCAGTGACCAGTGACCAGTGACCAGTGACCAGTGACCAGCGAAAGTGACCAGTGACGAGTGACCAGTGACCAGTGAACAGTGACCAGTGACCAGTGACCAGTGACCAGCGAAAATGACCAGTGACCAGCGAAAATGAGCAGTGACCAGTGACCAGTGACCAGCGAAATTGACCAGTGACCAGTGACCAGTGAACAGTGACCAGTGACCAGTGACCAGTGACCAGCGAAAGTGACCAGTGACCAGTGACCAGTGACCAGCGAAATTGACCAGTGACCAGTGACCAGAGACCAGTGACTAGCCAAATTGACCAGTGACCAGTGACCAGTGGCCAGCGGTAGAGACCAGTGACCAGTGACCAGTGATCAGTGACCAGTGAACAGTGACCAGTGACCAGTGACCAGTGACCAGCGAAAATGACCAGTGACCAGTGACCAGTGACCAGCGAAATTGACAAGTGACCAGTGACCAGTGAACAGTGACAAGTGACCAGTGACCAGTGACCAACGAAAGTGACCAGTGAACAGTGACCAGGGACCAGTGACCAGTGACGAGTGACCATTGACCAGCGAAAGTGAACAGTGACCAGTGACCAGTGACCAGCGAAAGTGACCAGTGACCAGTGACCAGTGACCAGCGAAATTGACCAGTGACCAGTGACTAGCCAAATTGACCAGTGACCAGTGACCAGTGGCCAGCGGTAGTGACCAGTGACCAGTGACCAGTGACCAGTGACCAGTGACCAGCGAAAGTGACCAGTGACCAGTGACCAGTGACCAGTGACCAGTGACCAGTGACCAGTGACCTGGGACCAGTGACCAGTGACCAGTGATCAGCGAAATTGGCCAGTGACCAGTGACCAGTGACCAGTCACCAGTGACCAGCGACCAGTGACCAGAGACCAGTAACCAGTGACCAGTGACCAGTGACCACTGACCAGCGAAAGTGACCAGTGAACAGTGACCAGTGACCAGTGACATGTGACCAGTGACCAGTGACCAGTGACCAGTGACCAGTGACCAGCGAAAGTGACCAGTGACGAGTGACCAGTGACAAGTGACCAGTGACCAGTGACAAGTGACAAGTGACCAGTGACCAGTGACCAGTGAACAGTGACCAGTGACCAGTGTCCAGTGACCAGTGACCAGTGACCAGTGACCAGTGACCAGTGACCAGTGACCAGTGACCAGTGACCAGTGACCAGCGAAAGTGACAGGTGACCAGTGACCAGTGACCAGTGACCAGTGACCAGTGACCAGCGAAAGTGACCAGTGACCAGTGAATAGTGACCTGCGAAATTGACCAGTTTCCAGTGACCAGTGATAAGTGACCAGTGACCAGTGACCAGCGAAAGTGACCAGCGAACAGTGATCAGCGAAATTGACCAGTGACCATTGACCAGTGACCAGCGAAAGTGACCAGTGACCAGTGACAAGTGACCAGTGACCACTGACCAGTGACCAGTGACCAGTGACCAGTGACCAGTGACCAGCGAAAGTCACCAGTGACGAGTGACCGGTGACAAGTGACCAGTGACCAGTGACCATTGACCAGGGACTAGTGACTAGTGACCAGTGACCAACGATCAGTGACCAGTGACCAGTGACCAGCGAAAGTGACCAGTGACCAGTGACCATTGACCAGCGACAAGTGACCAGTGACCAGTGACCAGTGACCAGTGACCAGTGACCAGTGACCAGCGAAAGTGACCAGTGACGAGTGACCAGTGACAAGTGACCAGTGACCAGTGAACAGTGACCAGTGACCAGTGACCAGTGACCAGTGACCAGCGAAAATGACCAGTGACCAGTGACCAGTGACCAGCGAAATTGACAAGTGACCAGTGACCAGTGAACAGTGACAAGTGACCAGTGACCAGTGACCAACGAAAGTGACCAGTGAACAGTGACCAGGGACCAGTGACCAGTGACGAGTGACCATTGACCAGCGAAAGTGAACATTGACCAGTGACCAGTGACCAGTGACCAGTGACCAGTGACCAGTGACCAGCGAAAGTGACCAGTGACCAGTGACCAGTGACCAGTGACCAGTGACCAGTGACAAGTGACCAGTGACCAGTGACCAGCGAAATTGGCCAGTGACCAGTGACCAGTGACCACTGACCAGCGAAAGTGACCAGTGAACAGTGACCAGTGACCAGTGACCTGTGACCAGTGACCAGTGACCAGTGACCAGTGACCAGTGACCAGCGAAAGTCACCAGTGACGAGTGACCGGTGACAAGTGACCAGTGACCAGTGACCATTGACCAGTGACTAGTGACTAGTGACCAGTGACCAACGATCAGTGACCAGTGACCAGTGACCAGCGAAAGTGACCAGTGACCAGTGACCAGTGACCAGTGACCAGTGACCAGTGACCTGGGACCAGTGACCAGTGACCAGTGACCAGCGACAAGTGACCAGTGACCAGTGACGAGTGACCAGTGACCAGTGACCAGTGACCAGTGACCAGTGACCAGTGACCAGCGAAAGTGACCAGTGACGAGTGACCAGTGACAAGTGACCAGTGACCAGTGACCAGTGACCAGTGACCAGTGACCAGTGACCAGTGACCAGCGAAAGTGACCAGTGACGAGTGACCAGTGACAAGTGACAAGTGACCAGTGACCAGTGACCAGTGACCAGTGACCAGTGACCTGTGACCAGCGGAAGTGACCAGTGACCAGTGTCCAGTGACCAGTCACCAGTGACCAGTGACCAGTGACCAGTGACCAGTGACCAGCGAAAGTGACCAGTGACCAGTGAATAGTGACCAGCGAAATTGACCAGTTTCCAGTGACCAGTGATATGTGACCAGTGACCAGTGACCAGCGAAAGTGACCAGCGAACAGTGATCAGCGAAATTGACCAGTGACCATTGACCAGTGACCAGCGAAAGTGACCAGTGACCAGTGACAAGTGACCAGTGACCACTGACCAGTGACCAGTGACCAGCGACCAGTGACCAGTGACCAGTGACCAGGGACCAGTGACCAGCGAAAGTGACCAGTGACCAGTGACCAGTGACCAGTGACTAGCCAAATTGAGCAGTGAGCAGTGACCAGTGACCAGTGACCAGTGACCAGTGACCAGTGACCAGCGAAATTGACCAGTGACCATTGACCAGTGACCAGCGAAAGTGACCAGTGACGAGTGACCTGTGACAAGTGACCAGTGACCAGCGACCAGTGACCAGTGACCAGTGACCAGTGAACAGTGACCAGTGACCAGTGACCAGTGACCAGTGACCAGCGAAAATGACCAGTGACCAGCGAAAATGACCAGTGACCAGAGACCAGTGACCAGCGAAATTGACCAGTGACCAGTGACCAGTGAAAAGTGACCAGTGACCAGTGACCAGCGAAAGTGACCAGTGACCAGTGACCAGTGACCAGCGAAATTGACCAGTGACCAGTGACTAGCCAAATTGACCAGTGACCAGTGACCAGTGGCCAGCGGTAGTGACCAGTGACCAGTGACCAGTGACCAGTGACCAGTGACCAGCGAAAGTGACCAGTGACCAGTGACCAGTGACCAGTGACCAGTGACCAGTGACCAGTGACCTGGGACCAGTGACCAGTGACCAGTGATCAGCGAAATTGGCCAGTGACCAGTGACCAGTGACCAGTGACCAGTGACCAGCGACCAGTGACCAGAGACCAGTAACCAGTGACCAGTGACCAGTGACCACTGACCAGCGAAAGTGACCAGTGAACAGTGACCAGTGACCAGTGACATGTGACCAGTGACCAGTGACCAGTGACCAGTGACCAGTGACCAGCGAAAGTGACCAGTGACGAGTGACCAGTGACAAGTGACCAGTGACCAGTGACAAGTGACAAGTGACCAGTGACCAGTGACCAGTGAACAGTGACCAGTGACCAGTGTCCAGTGACCAGTGACCAGTGACCAGTGACCAGTGACCAGTGACCAGTGACCAGTGACCAGTGACCAGTGACCAGCGAAAGTGACAGGTGACCAGTGACCAGTGACCAGTGACCAGTGACCAGTGACCAGCGAAAGTGACCAGTGACCAGTGAATAGTGACCTGCGAAATTGACCAGTTTCCAGTGACCAGTGATAAGTGACCAGTGACCAGTGACCAGCGAAAGTGACCAGCGAACAGTGATCAGCGAAATTGACCAGTGACCATTGACCAGTGACCAGCGAAAGTGACCAGTGACCAGTGACAAGTGACCAGTGACCACTGACCAGTGACCAGTGACCAGCGACCAGTGACCAGTGACCAGCGAAAGTGACCAGTGACCAGTGACCAGTGACTAGCCAAATTGAGCAGTGAGCAGTGACCAGTTACCAGTGACCAGTGACCAGTGACCAGCGAAATTGACCAGTGACCATTGACCAGTGACCAGCGAAAGTGACCAGTGACGAGTGACCTGTGACAAGTGACCAGTGACCAGCGACCAGTGACCAGTGACCAGTGACCAGTGAACAGTGGCCAGTGACCAGTGACCAGTGACCAGCGAAAATGACCAGTGACCAGCGAAAATGACCAGTGACCAGTGACCAGTGACCAGCGAAATTGACCAGTGACCAGTGACCAGTGAACAGTGACCAGTGACCAGTGACCAGCGAAAGTGACCAGTGACCAGTGACCAGTGACCAGCGAAATTGACCAGTGACCAGTGACCAGCGAAAGTCACCAGTGACGAGTGACCAGTGACAAGTGACCAGTGACCAGTGACCATTGACCAGTGACCAGCGAAAGTGACTAGTGACGAGTGACCTGTGACAAGTGACCAGTGACCAGCGACCAGTGTCCAGTGACCAGTGACCAGTGAACAGTGACCAGTGACCAGTGACCAGTGACCAGCGAAAATGACCAGTGACCAGCGAAAATGACCAGTGACCAGTGACCAGTGACCAGCGAAATTGACCAGTGACCAGTGACCAGTGAACAGTGACCAGTGACCAGTGACCAGTGACCAGTGACCAGCGAAAGTGACCAGTGACCAGTGACCAGTGACCAGCGAAATTGACCAGTGACCAGTGACCAGAGACCAGTGACTAGCTAAATTGACCAGTGACCAGTGACCAGTGGCCAGCGGTAGTGACCAGTGACCAGTGACCAGTGATCAGTGACCAGTGAACAGTGACCAGTGACCAGTGACCAGTGACCAGCGAAAATGACCAGTGACCAGTGACCAGTGACCAGCGAAATTGACAAGTGACCAGTGACCAGTGAACAGTGACAAGTGACCAGTGACCAGTGACCAACGAAAGTGACCAGTGAACAGTGACCAGGGACCAGTGACCAGTGACGAGTGACCATTGACCAGCGAAAGTGAACAGTGACCAGTGACCAGTGACCAGTGACCAGTGACCAGTGACCAGTGACCAGTGACCAGCGAAAGTGACCAGTGACCAGTGACCAGTGACCAGTGACCAGTGACCAGTGACAAGTGACCTGGGACCAGTGACCAGTGACCAGTGACCAGCGAAATTGGCCAGTGACCAGTGACCAGTGACCAGTAACCACTGACCAGCGAAAGTGACCAGTGAACAGTGACCAGTGACCAGTGACTTGTGACCACTGACCAGTGACCAGTGACCAGTGACCAGTGACCAGTGACCAGCGAAAGTCACCAGTGACGAGTGACCAGTGACAAGTGACCAGTGACCAGTGACCATTGACCAGTGACCAGCGAAAGTGACTAGTGACGAGTGACCTGTGACAAGTGACCAGTGACCAGCGACCAGTGACCAGTGAACAGTGACCAGTGACCAGTGACCAGTGACCAGCGAAAATGACCAGTGACCAGCGAAAATGACCAGTGACCAGTGACCAGTGACCAGCGAAATTGACCAGTGAACAGTGACCAGTGAACAGTGACAAGTGACCAGTGACCAGTGACCAGTGACCAGCGAAAGTGACCAGTGACCAGTGACCAGTGACTAGCGAAATTGACCAGTGACCAGTGACCAGAGACCAGTGACTAGCCAAATTGACCAGTGACCAGTGACCAGTGGCCAGCGGTAGTGACCAGTGACCAGTGACCAGTGATCAGTGACCAGTGAACAGTGACCAGTGACCAGTGACCAGTGACCAGCGAAAATGACCAGTGACCAGTGACCAGTGACCAGCGAAATTGACAAGTGACCAGTGACCAGTGAACAGTGACAAGTGACCAGTGACCAGTGACCAACGAAAGTGACCAGTGAACAGTGACCAGGGACCAGTGACCAGTGACGAGTGACCATTGACCAGCGAAAGTGACCAGTGACCAGTGAATAGTGACCAGCGAAATTGACCAGTTTCCAGTGACCAGTGACCAGTGACCAGTGACCAGTGACCTGTGACCAGTGACCAGTGACCAGTGACCAGTGACCAGTGACCAGCGAAAGTGACCAGTGACGAGTGACCAGTGACAAGTGACCAGTGACCAGTGACCATTGACCAGTGACTAGTGACTAGTGACCAGTGACCAACGACCAGTGACCAGTGAACAGTGACCAGCGAAAGTGACCAGTGACCAGTGACCATTGACCAGCGACAAGTGACCAGTGACCAGTGACGAGTGACCAGTGACCAGTGACCAGTGACCAGTGACCAGTGACCAGCGAAAGTGACAAGTGACCAGTGACCAGTGACCAGCGAAAGTGACCAGTGACGAGTGACCAGTGACCAGTGAACAGTGACCAGTGACCAGTGACCAGTGACCAGCGAAAATGACCAGTGACCAGCGAAAATGAGCAGTGACCAGTGACCAGTGACCAGCGAAATTGACCAGTGACCAGTGACCAGTGAACAGTGACCAGTGACCAGTGACCATTGACCAGCGAAAGTGACCAGTGACCAGTGACCAGTGACCAGCGAAATTGACCAGTGACCAGTGACCAGAGACCAGTGACTAGCCAAATTGACCAGTGACCAGTGACCAGTGGCCAGCGGTAGAGACCAGTGACCAGTGACCAGTGATCAGTGACCAGTGAACAGTGACCAGTGACCAGTGACCAGTGACCAGCGAAAATGACCAGTGACCAGTGACCAGTGACCAGCGAAATTGACAAGTGACCAGTGACCAGTGAACAGTGACAAGTGACCAGTGACCAGTGACCAACGAAAGTGACCAGTGAACAGTGACCAGGGACCAGTGACCAGTGACGAGTGACCATTGACCAGCGAAAGTGAACAGTGACCAGTGACCAGTGACCAGTGACCAGTGACCAGTGACCAGTGACCAGTGACCAGTGACCATTGACCAGTGACTAGTGACTAGTGACCAGTGACCAACGACCAGTGACCAGTGAACAGTGACCAGCGAAAGTGACCAGTGACCAGTGACCATTGA
Organism: Andrena trimmerana; assembly: GCA_951215215.1. Lineage (NCBI taxonomy): Eukaryota > Metazoa > Arthropoda > Insecta > Hymenoptera > Andrenidae > Andrena > Andrena trimmerana. The sequence continues at coordinate 21,234,626 of OX578061.1, forward strand.
CCAGCGACAAGTGACCAGTGACCAGTGACGAGTGACCAGTGACCAGTGACCAGTGACCAGTGACCAGTGACCAGCGAAAGTGACAAGTGACCAGTGACCAGTGACCAGTGACCAGTGACCAGCGAAAGTGACTAGTGACCAGTGACCAGTGACCAGTGACCAGTGACCAGTGACCAGTGACCAGCGAAAGTGACCAGTGACGAGTGACCAGTGACCAGTGAACAGTGACCAGTGACCAGTGACCAGTGACCAGCGAAAATGACCAGTGACCAGCGAAAATGAGCAGTGACCAGTGACCAGTGACCAGCGAAATTGACCAGTGACCAGTGACCAGTGAACAGTGACCAGTGACCAGTGACCAGTGACCAGCGAAAGTGACCAGTGACCAGTGACCAGTGACCAGCGAAATTGACCAGTGACCAGTGACCAGAGACCAGTGACTAGCCAAATTGACCAGTGACCAGTGACCAGTGAAAAGTGACCAGTGACCAGTGACCAGCGAAAGTGACCAGTGACCAGTGACCAGTGACCAGCGAAATTGACCAGTGACCAGTGACTAGCCAAATTGACCAGTGACCAGTGACCAGTGGCCAGCGGTAGTGACCAGTGACCAGTGACCAGTGACCAGTGACCAGTGACCAGCGAAAGTGACCAGTGACCAGTGACCAGTGACCAGTGACCAGTGACCAGTGACCAGTGACCTGGGACCAGTGACCAGTGACCAGTGATCAGCGAAATTGGCCAGTGACCAGTGACCAGTGACCAGTCACCAGTGACCAGCGACCAGTGACCAGAGACCAGTAACCAGTGACCAGTGACCAGTGACCACTGACCAGCGAAAGTGACCAGTGAACAGTGACCAGTGACCAGTGACATGTGACCAGTGACCAGTGACCAGTGACCAGTGACCAGTGACCAGCGAAAGTGACCAGTGACGAGTGACCAGTGACAAGTGACCAGTGACCAGTGACAAGTGACAAGTGACCAGTGACCAGTGACCAGTGAACAGTGACCAGTGACCAGTGTCCAGTGACCAGTGACCAGTGACCAGTGACCAGTGACCAGTGACCAGTGACCAGTGACCAGTGACCAGCGAAAGTGACAGGTGACCAGTGACCAGTGACCAGTGACCAGTGACCAGTGACCAGCGAAAGTGACCAGTGACCAGTGAATAGTGACCTGCGAAATTGACCAGTTTCCAGTGACCAGTGATAAGTGACCAGTGACCAGTGACCAGCGAAAGTGACCAGCGAACAGTGATCAGCGAAATTGACCAGTGACCATTGACCAGTGACCAGCGAAAGTGACCAGTGACCAGTGACAAGTGACCAGTGACCACTGACCAGTGACCAGTGACCAGCGACCAGTGACCAGTGACCAGCGAAAGTGACCAGTGACCAGTGACCAGTGACTAGCCAAATTGAGCAGTGAGCAGTGACCAGTTACCAGTGACCAGTGACCAGTGACCAGTGACCAGTGACCAGCGAAATTGACCAGTGACCATTGACCAGTGACCAGCGAAAGTGACCAGTGACGAGTGACCTGTGACAAGTGACCAGTGACCAGCGACCAGTGACCAGTGACCAGTGACCAGTGAACAGTGGCCAGTGACCAGTGACCAGTGACCAGCGAAAATGACCAGTGACCAGCGAAAATGACCAGTGACCAGTGACCAGTGACCAGCGAAATTGACCAGTGACCAGTGACCAGTGAACAGTGACCAGTGACCAGTGACCAGCGAAAGTGACCAGTGACCAGTGACCAGTGACCAGCGAAATTGACCAGTGACCAGTGACCAGCGAAAGTCACCAGTGACGAGTGACCAGTGACAAGTGACCAGTGACCAGTGACCATTGACCAGTGACCAGCGAAAGTGACTAGTGACGAGTGACCTGTGACAAGTGACCAGTGACCAGCGACCAGTGTCCAGTGACCAGTGACCAGTGAACAGTGACCAGTGACCAGTGACCAGTGACCAGCGAAAATGACCAGTGACCAGCGAAAATGACCAGTGACCAGTGACCAGTGACCAGCGAAATTGACCAGTGACCAGTGACCAGTGAACAGTGACCAGTGACCAGTGACCAGTGACCAGCGGTAGAGACCAGTGACCAGTGACCAGTGATCAGTGACCAGTGAACAGTGACCAGTGACCAGTGACCAGTGACCAGCGAAAATGACCAGTGACCAGTGACCAGTGACCAGCGAAATTGACAAGTGACCAGTGACCAGTGAACAGTGACAAGTGACCAGTGACCAGTGACCAACGAAAGTGACCAGTGAACAGTGACCAGGGACCAGTGACCAGTGACGAGTGACCATTGACCAGCGAAAGTGAACAGTGACCAGTGACCAGTGACCAGTGACCAGTGACCAGTGACCAGTGACCAGTGACCAGCGAAAGTGACCAGTGACCAGTGACCAGTGACCAGTGACCAGTGACCAGTGACAAGTGACCTGGGACCAGTGACCAGTGACCAGTGACCAGCGAAATTGGCCAGTGACCAGTGACCAGTGACCAGTAACCACTGACCAGCGAAAGTGACCAGTGAACAGTGACCAGTGACCAGTGACTTGTGACCAGTGACCAGTGACCAGTGACCAGTGACCAGTGACCAGTGACCAGCGAAAGTCACCAGTGACGAGTGACCAGTGACAAGTGACCAGTGACCAGTGACCATTGACCAGTGACCAGCGAAAGTGACTAGTGACGAGTGACCTGTGACAAGTGACCAGTGACCAGCGACCAGTGACCAGTGAACAGTGACCAGTGACCAGTGACCAGTGACCAGCGAAAATGACCAGTGACCAGCGAAAATGACCAGTGACCAGTGACCAGTGACCAGCGAAATTGACCAGTGAACAGTGACCAGTGAACAGTGACAAGTGACCAGTGACCAGTGACCAGTGACCAGCGAAAGTGACCAGTGACCAGTGACCAGTGACTAGCGAAATTGACCAGTGACCAGTGACCAGAGACCAGTGACTAGCCAAATTGACCAGTGACCAGTGACCAGTGGCCAGCGGTAGTGACCAGTGACCAGTGACCAGTGATCAGTGACCAGTGAACAGTGACCAGTGACCAGTGACCAGTGACCAGCGAAAATGACCAGTGACCAGTGACCAGTGACCAGCGAAATTGACAAGTGACCAGTGACCAGTGAACAGTGACAAGTGACCAGTGACCAGTGACCAACGAAAGTGACCAGTGAACAGTGACCAGGGACCAGTGACCAGTGACGAGTGACCATTGACCAGCGAAAGTGACCAGTGACCAGTGAATAGTGACCAGCGAAATTGACCAGTTTCCAGTGACCAGTGACCAGTGACCAGTGACCAGCGAAAGTGACCAGTGACCAGTGACCAGTGACCAGTGACAAGTGACAAGTGACCAGTGACCAGTGACCAGTGAACAGTGACCAGTGACCAGTGACCTGTGACCAGCGAAAGTGTCCAGTGACCAGTGTCCAGTGACCAGTCACCAGTGACCAGTGACCAGTGACCAGTGACCAGTGACCAGCGAAAGTGACAGGTGACCAGTGACCAGTGACCAGTGACCAGTGACCAGTGACCAGCGAAAGTGACCAGTGACCAGTGAATAGTGACCAGCGAAATTGACCAGTTTCCAGTGACCAGTGATAAGTGACCAGTGACCAGTGACCAGCGAAAATGACCAGCGAACAGTGATCAGCGAAATTGACCAGTGACCATTGACCAGTGACCAGCGAAAGTGACCAGTGACCAGTGACAAGTGACCAGTGACCACTGACCAGTGACCAGTGACCAGCGACCAGTGACCAGCGAAAGTGACCAGTGACCAGTGACCAGTGACTAGCCAAATTGAGCAGTGAGCAGTGACCAGTGACCAGTGACCAGTGACCAGTGACCAGCGAAATTGACCAGTGACCATTGACCAGTGACCAGCGAAAGTGACCAGTGACGAGTGACCTGTGACAAGTGACCAGTGACCAGCGACCAGTGACCAGTGACCAGTGACCAGTGAACAGTGACCAGTGACCAGTGACCAGTTACCAGCGAAAATGACCAGTGACCAGCGAAAATGACCAGTGACCAGTGACCAGTGACCAGCGAAATTGACCAGTGACCAGTGACCAGTGAACAGTGACCAGTGACCAGTGACCAGCGAAAGTGACCAGTGACCAGTGACCAGTGACCAGCGAAATTGACCAGTGACCAGTGACCAGCGAAAGTCACCAGTGACGAGTGACCAGTGACAAGTGACCAGTGACCAGTGACCATTGACCAGTGACCAGCGAAAGTGACTAGTGACGAGTGACCTGTGACAAGTGACCAGTGACCAGCGACCAGTGACCAGTGACCAGTGACCAGTGACCAGCGAAAATGACCAGTGACCAGCGAAAATGACCAGTGACCAGTGACCAGTGACCAGCGAAATTGACCAGTGACCAGTGACCAGTGAACAGTGACCAGTGACCAGTGACCAGTGACCAGTGACCAGCGAAAGTGACCAGTGACCAGTGACCAGTGACCAGCGAAATTGACCAGTGACCAGTGACCAGAGACCAGTGACTAGCCAAATTGACCAGTGACCAGTGACCAGTGGCCAGCGGTAGTGACCAGTGACCAGTGACCAGTGATCAGTGACCAGTGAACAGTGACCAGTGACCAGTGACCAGTGACCAGCGAAAATGACCAGTGACCAGTGACCAGTGACCAGCGAAATTGACATGTGACCAGTGACCAGTGAACAGTGACAAGTGACCAGTGACCAGTGACCAACGAAAGTGACCAGTGAACAGTGACCAGGGACCAGTGACCAGTGACAAGTGACCAGTGACGAGTGACCTGTGACAAGTGACCAGTGACCAGCGACCAGTGACCAGTGACCAGTGACCAGTGAACAGTGACCAGTGACCAGTGACAAGTGACCTGGGACCAGTGACCAGTGACCAGTGACCAGCGAAATTGGCCAGTGACCAGTGACCAGTGACCAGTGACCAGTGACCAGCGAAAGTGACCAGTGACGAGTGACCAGTGACAAGTGACGAGTGACCAGTGACCATTGACCAGTGACTAGTGACTAGTGACCAGTGACCAACGACCAGTGACCAGTGAACAGTGACCAGCGAAAGTGACCAGTGACCAGTGACCATTGACCAGCGACAAGTGACCAGTGACCAGTGACGAGTGACCAGTGACCAGTGACCAGTGACCAGTGACCAGTGACCAGCGAAAGTGACAAGTGACCAGTGACCAGTGACCAGTGACCAGTGACCAGCGAAAGTGACTAGTGACCAGTGACCAGTGACCAGTGACCAGTGACCAGTGACCAGTGACCAGCGAAAGTGACCAGTGACGAGTGACCAGTGACCAGTGAACAGTGACCAGTGACCAGTGACCAGTGACCAGCGAAAATGACCAGTGACCAGCGAAAATGAGCAGTGACCAGTGACCAGTGACCAGCGAAATTGACCAGTGACCAGTGACCAGTGAACAGTGACCAGTGACCAGTGACCAGTGACCAGCGAAATTGACAAGTGACCAGTGACCAGTGAACAGTGACAAGTGACCAGTGACCAGTGACCAACGAAAGTGACCAGTGAACAGTGACCAGGGACCAGTGACCAGTGACGAGTGACCATTGACCAGCGAAAGTGAACAGTGACCAGTGACCAGTGACCAGTGACCAGTGACCAGTGACCAGCGAAAGTGACCAGTGACCAGTGACCAGTGACCAGTGACCAGTGACCAGTGACAAGTGACCTGGGACCAGTGACCAGTGACCAGTGACCAGCGAAATTGGCCAGTGACCAGTGACCAGTGACCAGTAACCACTGACCAGCGAAAGTGACCAGTGAACAGTGACCAGTGACCAGTGACTTGTGACCAGTGACCAGTGACCAGTGACCAGTGACCAGTGACCAGCGAAAGTCACCAGTGACGAGTGACCAGTGACAAGTGACCAGTGACCAGTGACCATTGACCAGTGACCAGTGACCAGTGACCAGTGACCAGTGACCAGCGAAAGTGACAGGTGACCAGTGACCAGTGACCAGTGACCAGTGACCAGTGACCAGCGAAAGTGACCAGTGACCAGTGAATAGTGACCAGCGAAATTGACCAGTTTCCAGTGACCAGTGATAAGTGACCAGTGACCAGTGACCAGCGAAAGTGACCAGCGAACAGTGATCAGCGAAATTGACCAGTGACCATTGACCAGTGACCAGCGAAAGTGACCAGTGACCAGTGACAAGTGACCAGTGACCACTGACCAGTGACCAGTGACCAGCGACCAGTGACCAGTGACCAGTGACCAGGGACCAGTGACCAGCGAAAGTGACCAGTGACCAGTGACCAGTGACCAGTGACTAGCCAAATTGAGCAGTGAGCAGTGACCAGTGACCAGTGACCAGTGACCATTGACCAGTGACCAGCGAAATTGACCAGTGACCATTGACCAGTGACCAGCGAAAGTGACCAGTGACGAGTGACCTGTGACAAGTGACCAGTGACCAGCGACCAGTGACCAGTGACCAGTGACCAGTGAACAGTGACCTGTGACCAGCGACCAGTGACCAGTGACCAGTGACCAGTGAACAGTGACCAGTGACCAGTGACCAGTGACCAACGAAAATGACCAGTGACCAGTGACCAGTGACCAGCGAAATTGACCAGTGACCATTGACCAGTGACCAGCGAAAGTGACCAGTGACGAGTGACCTGTGACAAGTGACCAGTGACCAGCGACCAGTGACCAGTGACCAGTGACCAGTGAACAGTGACCAGTGACCAGTGACCAGTGACCAGCGAAAATGACCAGTGACCAGCGAAAATGACCAGTGACCAGTGACCAGTGACCAGCGAAATTGACCAGTGACCAGTGACCAGTGAACAGTGACAAGTGACCAGTGACCAGTGACCAACGAAAGTGACCAGTGAACAGTAACCAGGGACCAGTGACCAGTGACGAGTGACCAGTGACCAGCGAAAGTGAACAGTGACCATTGACCAGTGACCAGCGAAAGTGACCAGTGACGAGTGACCTGTGACAAGTGACCAGTGACCAGTGACCATGGACCAGTGACCAGCGAAAGTGACCAGTGACCAGTGACCAGTGACCAGTGACTATCCAAATTGAGCAGTGAGCAGTGACCAGTGACCAGTGACCAGTGACCAGTGACCAGTGACCAGCGAAATTGACCAGTGACCATTGACCAGTGACCAGCGAAAGTGACCAGTGACGAGTGACCTGTGACAAGTGACCAGTGACCAGCGACCAGTGACCAGTGACCATTGACCAGTGACCAGCGAAATTGACCAGTGACCATTGACCAGTGACCAGCGAAAGTGACCAGTGACGAGTGACCTGTGACAAGTGACCAGTGACCAGCGACCAGTGACCAGTGACCAGTGACCAGTGAACAGTGACCAGTGACCAGCGACCAGTGACCAGTGACCAGTGACCAGTGAACAGTGACCAGTGACCAGTGACCAGTGACCAACGAAATTGACCAGTTTCCAGTGACCAGTGATAAGTGACCAGTGACCAGTGACCAGCGAAAGTGACCAGTGAACAGTGATCAGCGAAATTGACCAGTGACCATTGACCAGTGACCAGCGAAAGTGACCAGTGACGAGTGACCAGTGACAAGTGACCAGTGACAAGTGACCAGTGACCACTGACCAGTGACCAGTGACCAGCGACCAGGGACCAGTGACCAGTGACCAGTGACCAGTGACTAGCCAAATTGAGCAGTGAGCAGTGACCAGTGACCAGTGACCAGTGACCATTGACCAGTCACCAGCGAAATTGACCAGTGACCATTGACCAGTGACCAGCGAAAGTGACCAGTGACCAGTGACAAGTGACCAGTGACCACTGACCAGTGACCAGTGACCAGCGACCAGTGACCAGTGACCAGTGAACAGTGACCAGTGACCAGTGACCAGTGACCAACGAAAATGACCAGTGACCAGTGACCAGTGACCAGCGAAATTGACCAGTGACCAGTGACCAGTGACCAGTGACCTGTGACCAGTGACCAGTGACCAGTGACCAGTGACCAGCGACCAGTGACCAGTGACCAGTGACCAGCGACCAGTGACCAGTGACCAGTGACCAGTGACCAGTGACCAGTGAACAGTGACCAGTGACCAGTGACCAGTGACCAACGAAAATGACCAGTGACCAGTGACCAGTGACCAGCGAAATTGACCAGTGACCAGTGACCAGTGACCAGTGACCAGTGACCAGTGACCAGTGACCAGCGAAAGTGACCAGTGATCAGTGACCAGTGACCAGTGAGCAGCGAAAGTGACCAGTGAACAGTGACCAGTGACCAGTGACCAGCAAAATTGACCAGCAAAATTGACCAGTGACCAGTGACCAGTGACCAATGACCAGTGACCAGTGACCAGTGACCAGTGACCAGTGACCAGTGACCAGTGACCAGTGACCAGCGACCAGTGACCAGTGACCATTGACCAGTGACCAGTGACCAGTGACCAGTGACCAGCGAAAGTGACCAGGGACAAGTGACCAGTGACCAGTGACCAGTGACCAGTGACCAGTGACCAGTGACCAGTGACAAGTGACCAGCGACCAGTGACCAGTGACCAGTGACCAGTGACCAGTGACCACTGACCATCGAAAGTGACCAGTGACCAGTGACCAGTGACCAGTGACCAGTGACCAGTGACCAGCGAAAGTGACCAGTGACCAGTGACCAGTGACCAGCGAAATTGACCAGTGACCAGTGACCAGAGACCAGTGACTAGCCAAATTGACCAGTGACCAGTGACCAGTGGCCAGCGGTAGTGACCAGTGACCAGTGACCAGTGACCAGTGACCAGTGACCAGTGACCAGTGACCAGTGACCAGTGACCAGCGAAAGTGACCAGTGACCAGTGACCAGTGACCAGCGAAATTGACCAGTGACCAGTGACCAGAGACCAGTGACTAGCCAAATTGACCAGTGACCAGTGACCAGTGGCCAGCGGTAGTGACCAGTGACCAGTGACCAGTGACCAGTGACCAGTGACCAGTGACCAGTGACCAGTGACCAGTGACCAGTGACCAGTGACCAGCGAAAGTGACCAGTGACCAGTGAATAGTGACCAGCGAAATTGACCAGTTTCCAGTGACCAGTGATAAGTGACCAGTGACCAGTGACCAGCGAAAGTGACCAGTGAACAGTGATCAGCGAAATTGACCAGTGACCATTGACCAGTGACCAGCGAAAGTGACCAGTGACGAGTGACCAGTGACAAGTGACCAGTGACAAGTGACCAGTGACCAGTGACCAGTGACCAGTGACAAGTGACCAGCGACCAGTGACCAGTGACCAGTGACCAGTGACCAGTGACCAGTGACCACTGACCATCGAAAGTGACCAGTGACCAGTGACCAGTGACCAGTGACCAGTGACCAGTGACCAGTGACCAGCGAAAGTGACCAGTGACCAGTGACCAGTGACCAGCAAAATTGACCAGCAAAATTGACCAGTGACCAGTGACCAATGACCAGTGACCAGCGACCAGTGACCAGTGACCATTGACCAGTGACCAGTGACCAGTGACCAGTGACCAGCGAAAGTGACCAGGGACAAGTGACCAGTGACCAGTGACCAGTGACCAGTGACCAGTGACCAGTGACCAGTGACAAGTGACCAGTGACCAGCGACCAGTGACCAGTGACCAGTGACCAGTGACCAGTGACCACTGACCATCGAAAGTGACCAGTGACCAGTGACCAGTGACCAGTGACCAGCGAAAGTGACCAGTGACCAGTGACCAGTGACCAGCGAAATTGACCAGTGACCAGTGACCAGAGACCAGTGACTAGCCAAATTGACCTGTGACCAGTGACCAGTGGCCAGCGGTAGTGACCAGTGACCAGTGACCAGTGACCAGTGACCAGTGACCACTGACCATCGAAAGTGACCAGTGACCAGTGACCAGTGACCAGTGACCAGTGACCAGTGACCAGTGACCAGCGAAAGTGACCAGTGACCAGTGACCAGTGACCAGCGAAATTGACCAGTGACCAGTGACCAGTGACCAGTGACCAGTGACCAGTGACCAGTGACCAGTGACCAGTGACCAGTGACCAGTGACCAGTGACCAGTGACCAGTGACCAGCGAAAGTGACCAGTGACCAGTGAATAGTGACCAGCGAAATTGACCAGTTTCCAGTGACCAGTGATAAGTGACCAGTGACCAGTGACCAGCGAAAGTGACCAGTGAACAGTGATCAGCGAAATTGACCAGTGACCATTGACCAGTGACCAGCGAAAGTGACCAGTGACGAGTGACCAGTGACAAGTGACCAGTGACAAGTGACCAGTGACCAGTGACCAGTGACCAGTGACCAGTGAACAGTGACCAGTGACCAGTGACCAGTGACCAGTGACCAGCGAAAGTGACCAGTGACCAGTGACCAGTGACCAGCGAAATTGACCAGTGACCAGTGACCAGAGACCAGTGACTAGCCAAATTGACCAGTGACCAGTGAGCAGTGGCCAGCGGTAGTGACCAGTGACCAGTGACCAGTGATCAGTGACCAGTGAACAGTGACCAGTGACCAGTGACCAGTGACCAGCGAAAATGACCAGTGACCAGTGACCAGTGACCAGCGAAATTGACAAGTGACCAGTGACCAGTGAACAGTGACAAGTGACCAGTGACCAGTGACCAACGAAAGTGACCAGTGAACAGTGACCAGGGACCAGTGACCAGTGACAAGTGACCAGTGACGAGTGACCTGTGACAAGTGACCAGTGACCAGCGACCAGTGACCAGTGACCAGTGACCAGTGAACAGTGACCAGTGACCAGTGACAAGTGACCTGGGACCAGTGACCAGTGACCAGTGACCAGCGAAATTGGCCAGTGACCAGTGACCAGTGACCAGTGAACAGTGACCAGTGACCAGTGACCTGTGACCAGTGACCAGTGACAAGTGACCAGTGACCAGTGACCAGCGAAAGTGACCAGTGACGAGTGACCAGTGACAAGTGACCAGTGACCAGTGACCATTGACCAGTGACAAGTGACCTGGGACCAGTGACCAGTGACCAGCGAAATTGGCCAGTGACCAGTGACCAGTGACCAGTGAACAGTGACCAGTGACCAGTGACGAGTGACCAGTGACCAGTGACCAGTGACCAGTGACCAGTGACCAGCGAAAGTGACAAGTGACCAGTGACCAGTGACCAGTGACCAGTGACCAGTGACCAGTGACCAGCGAAAGTGACCAGTGACCAGTGACCAGTGACCAGTGACTAGCCAAATTGAGCAGTGAGCAGTGACCAGTGACCAGTGACCAGTGACCAGTGACCAGTGACCAGTGACCAGCGAAATTGACCAGTGACCATTGACCAGTGACCAGCGAAAGTGACCAGTGACGAGTGACCTGTGACAAGTGACCAGTGACCAGCGACCAGTGACCAGTGACCAGTGACCAGTGAACAGTGACCAGTGACCAGTGACCAGTGACCAGCGAAAATGACCAGTGACCAGCGAAAATGACCAGTGACCAGTGACCATTGACCAGCGAAATTGACCAGTGACCAGTGACCAGTGAACAGTGACCAGTGACCAGTGACCAGCGAAAGTGACCAGTGACCAGTGACCAGTGACCAGCGAAATTGACCAGTGACCAGTGACCAGCGAAAGTCACCAGTGACGAGTGACCAGTGACAAGTGACCAGTGACCAGTGACCATTGACCAGTGACCAGCGAAAGTGACTAGTGACGAGTGACCTGTGACAAGTGACCAGTGACCAGCGAAATTGACCAGTGACCAGTGACCAGTGAACAGTGAACAGTGACCAGTGACCAGTGACCAGTGACCAGCGAAAGTGACCAGTGACCAGTGACCAGTGACCAGCGAAATTGACCAGTGACCAGTGACCAGAGACCAGTGACTAGCCAAATTGACCAGTGACCAGTGACCAGTGGCCAGCGGTAGTGACCAGTGACCAGTGACCAGTGATCAGTGACCAGTGAACAGTGACCAGTGACCAGTGACCAGTGACCAGCGAAAATGACCAGTGACCAGTGACCAGTGACCAGCGAAATTGACAAGTGACCAGTGACCAGTGAACAGTGACAAGTGACCAGTAACCAGTGACCAACGAAAGTGACCAGTGAACAGTGACCAGGGACCAGTGACCAGTGACGAGTGACCATTGACCAGCAAAAGTGAACAGTGACCAGTGACCAGTGACCAGTGACCAGTGACCAGTGACCAGTGACCAGTGACCAGCGAAAGTGACCAGTGACCAGTGACCAGTGACCAGTGACCAGTGACCAGTGACAAGTGACCTGGGACCAGTGACCAGTGACCAGCGAAAGTCACCAGTGACGAGTGAACAGTGACAAGTGACCAGTGACCAGTGACCAACGAAAGTGACCAGTGAACAGTGACCAGGGACCAGTGACCAGTGACGAGTGACCATTGACCAGCGAAAGTGACCAGTGACCAGTGAATAGTGACCAGCGAAATTGACCAGTTTCCAGTGACCAGTGACCAGTGACCAGTGACCAGTGACCAGTGACCAGTGACCAGTGACCAGTGACCAGCGAAAGTGACAGGTGACCAGTGACCAGTGACCAGTGAACAGTGACCAGTGACCAGTGACGAGTGACCAGCGAAAATGACCAGTGACCAGCGAAAATGACCAGTGACCAGTGACCAGTGACCAGCGAAATTGACCAGTGACCAGTGACCAGTGAACAGTGGCCAGTGACCAGTGACCAGTGACCAGTGACCAGAGAAAGTGACCAGTGACCAGTGACCAGTGACCAGCGAAATTGACCAGTGACCAGTGACCAGAGACCAGTGACTAGCCAAATTGACCAGTGACCAGTGACCAGTGGCCAGCGGTAGTGACCAGTGACCAGTGACCAGTGATCAGTGACCAGTGAACAGTGACCAGTGACCAGTGACCAGTGACCAGCGAAAATGACCAGTGACCAGTGACCAGTGACCAGCGAAATTGACAAGTGACCAGTGACCAGTGAACAGTGACAAGTGACCAGTGACCAGTGACCAACGAAAGTGACCAGTGAACAGTGACCAGGGACCAGTGACCAGTGACAAGTGACCAGTGACGAGTGACCTGTGACAAGTGACCAGTGACCAGCGACCAGTGACCAGTGACCAGTGACCAGTGAACAGTGACCAGTGACCAGTGACAAGTGACCTGGGACCAGTGACCAGTGACCAGTGACCAGCGAAATTGGCCAGTGACCAGTGACCAGTGACCAGTCACCAGTGACCAGCGACCAGTGACCAGAGACCAGTAACCAGTGACCAGTGACCAGTGACCACTGACCAGCGAAAGTGACCAGTGAACAGTGACCAGTGACCAGTGACCTGTGACCAGTGACCAGTGACCAGTGACCAGTGACCAGTGACCAGTGACCAGCGAAAGTGACCAGTGACGAGTGACCAGTGACAAGTGACCAGTGACCAGTGACCATTGACCAGTGACTAGTGACTAGTGACCAGTGACCAACGACCAGTGACCAGTGAACAGTGACCAGCGAAAGTGACCAGTGACCAGTGACCATTGACCAGCGACAAGTGACCAGTGACCAGTGACGAGTGACCAGTGACCAGTGACCAGTGACCAGTGACCAGTGACCAGCGAAAGTGACAAGTGACCAGTGACCAGTGACCAGTGACCAGTGACCAGCGAAAGTGACTAGTGACCAGTGACCAGTGACCAGTGACCAGTGACCAGTGACCAGTGACCAGTGACCAGCGAAAGTGACCAGTGACGAGTGACCAGTGACCAGTGAACAGTGACCAGTGACCAGTGACCAGTGACCAGCGAAAATGACCAGTGACCAGCGAAATTGACCAGTGACCAGTGACCAGTGAACAGTGACCAGTGACCAGTGACCAGTGACCAGCGAAAGTGACCAGTGACCAGTGACCAGTGACCAGCGAAATTGACCAGTGACCAGTGACCAGAGACCAGTGACTAGCCAAATTGACCAGTGACCAGTGACCAGTGGCCAGCGGTAGTGACCAGTGACCAGTGACCAGTGATCAGTGACCAGTGAACAGTGACCAGTGACCAGTGACCAGTGACCAGCGAAAATGACCAGTGACCAGTGACCAGTGACCAGCGAAATTGACAAGTGACCAGTGACCAGTGAACAGTGACAAGTGACCAGTTACCAGTGACCAACGAAAGTGACCAGTGAACAGTGACCAGGGACCAGTGACCAGTGACGAGTGACCATTGACCAGCAAAAGTGAACAGTGACCAGTGACCAGTGACCAGTGACCAGTGACCAGTGACCAGTGACCAGTGACCAGCGAAAGTGACCAGTGACCAGTGACCAGTGACCAGTGACCAGTGACCAGTGACAAGTGACCTGGGACCAGTGACCAGTGACCAGTGACCAGCGAAATTGGCCAGTGACCAGTGACCAGTGACCATTAACCACTGACCAGCGAAAGTGACCAGTGAACAGTGACCAGTGACCAGTGACTTGTGACCAGTGACCAGTGACCAGTGACCAGTGACCAGTGACCAGCGAAAGTCACCAGTGACGAGTGACCAGTGACAAGTGACCAGTGACCAGTGACCATTGACCAGTGACCAGCGAAAGTGACTAGTGACGAGTGACCTGTGACAAGTGACCAGTGACCAGCGACCAGTGACCAGTGAACAGTGACCAGTGACCAGTGACCAGTGACCAGCGAAAATGACCAGTGACCAGCGAAAATGACCAGTGACCAGTGACCAGTGACCAGCGAAATTGACCAGTGACCAGTGACCAGTGAACAGTGACAAGTGACCAGTGACCAGTGACCAGTGACCAGCGAAAGTGACCAGTGACCAGTGACCAGTGACCAGCGAAATTGACCAGTGACCAGTGACCAGAGACCAGTGACTAGCCAAATTGACCAGTGACCAGTGACCAGTGGCCAGCGGTAGTGACCAGTGACCAGTGACCAGTGATCAGTGACCAGTGAACAGTGACCAGTGACCAGTGACCAGTGACCAGCGAAAATTACCAGTGACCAGTGACCAGTGACCAGCGAAATTGACAAGTGACCAGTGACCAGTGAACAGTGACAAGTGACCAGTGACCAGTGACCAACGAAAGTGACCAGTGAACAGTGACAAGGGACCAGTGACCAGTGACGAGTGACCATTGACCAGCGAAAGTGACCAGTGACCAGTGAATAGTGACCAGCGAAATTGACCAGTTTCCAGTGACCAGTGACCAGTGACCAGTGACCAGTGACCAGTGACCAGTGACCAGTGACCAGTGACCAGTGACCAGCGAAAGTGACAGGTGACCAGTGACCAGTGACCAGTGACCAGTGACCAGTGACCAGCGAAAGTGACCAGTGACCAGTGAATAGTGACCAGCGAAATTGAGCAGTTTCCAGTGACCAGTGATAAGTGACCAGTGACCAGTGACCAGCGAAAGTGACCAGCGAACAGTGATCAGCGAAATTGACCAGTGACCATTGACCAGTGACCAGCGAAAGTGACCAGTGACCAGTGACAAGTGACCAGTGACCACTGACCAGTGACAAGTGACCAGCGACCAGTGACCAGTGACCAGTGACCAGGGACCAGTGACCAGCGAAAGTGACCAGTGACCAGTGACCAGTGACCAGTGACTAGCCAAATTGAGCAGTGAGCAGTGACCAGTGACCAGTGACCAGTGACCAGTGACCAGTGACAAGAGACCAGCGAAATTGACCAGTGACCATTGACCAGTGACCAGCGAAAGTGACCAGTGACGAGTGACCTGTGACAAGTGACCAGTGACCAGCGACCAGTGACCAATGACCAGTGACCAGTGAACAGTGACCAGTGACCAGTGACCAGTGACCAGCGAAAATGACCAGTGACCAGCGAAAATGACCAGTGACCAGTGACCAGTGACCAGCGAAATTGACCAGTGACCAGTGACCAGTGACCAGTGACCAGCGAAAGTGACCAGTGACCAGTGACCAGTGACCAGCGAAATTGACCAGTGACCAGTGACCAGCGAAAGTCACCAGCGACGAGTGACCAGTGACAAGTGACCAGTGACCAGTGACCATTGACCAGTGACCAGCGAAAGTGACTAGTGACGAGTGACCTGTGACAAGTGACCAGTGACCAGCGACCAGTGACCAATGACCAGTGACCAGTGAACAGTGACCAGTGACCAGTGACCAGTGACCAGCGAAAATGACCAGTGACCAGCGAAAATGACCAGTGACCAGTGACCAGTGACCAGCGAAATTGACCAGTGACCAGTGACCAGTGAACAGCGACCAGTGACCAGTGACCAGTGACCAGTGACCAGTGACCAGTGACCAGTGACCACTGACCATCGAAAGTGACCAGTGACCAGTGACCAGTGACCAGTGACCAGTGACCAGTGACCAGTGACCAGCGAAAGTGACCAGTGACCAGTGACCAGTGACCAGCGAAATTGACCAGTGACCAGTGACCAGAGACCAGTGACTAGCCAAATTGACCAGTGACCAGTGACCAGTGGCCAGCGGTAGTGACCAGTGACCAGTGACCAGTGACCAGTGACCAGTGACCAGTGACCAGCGAAAGTGACCAGTGACCAGTGACCAGTGACCAGCGAAATTGACCAGTGACCAGTGACCAGAGACCAGTGACTAGCCAAATTGACCAGTGACCAGTGACCAGTGGCCAGCGGTAGTGACCAGTGACCAGTGACCAGTGACCAGTGACCAGTGACCAGTGACCAGTGACCAGTGACCAGTGACCAGTGACCAGCGAAAGTGACCAGTGACCAGTGAATAGTGACCAGCGAAATTGACCAGTTTCCAGTGACCAGTGATAAGTGACCAGTGACCAGTGACCAGCGAAAGTGACCAGTGAACAGTGATCAGCGAAATTGACCAGTGACCATTGACCAGTGACCAGCGAAAGTGACCAGTGACGAGTGACCAGTGACAAGTGACCAGTGACAAGTGACCAGTGACCAGTGACCAGTGACCAGTGACCAGTGACCAGTGACTAGCCAAATTGAGCAGTGAGCAGTGACCAGTGACCAGTGACCAGTGACCAGTGACCAGTGACAAGAGACCAGCGAAATTGACCAGTGACCATTGACCAGTGACCAGCGAAAGTGACCAGTGACGAGTGACCTGTGACAAGTGACCAGTGACCAGCGACCAGTGACCAATGACCAGTGACCAGTGAACAGTGACCAGTGACCAGTGACCAGTGACCAGCGAAAATGACCAGTGACCAGCGAAAATGACCAGTGACCAGTGACCAGTGACCAGCGAAATTGACCAGTGACCAGTGACCAGTGACCAGTGACCAGCGAAAGTGACCAGTGACCAGTGACCAGTGACCAGCGAAATTGACCAGTGACCAGTGACCAGCGAAAGTCACCAGCGACGAGTGACCAGTGACAAGTGACCAGTGACCAGTGACCATTGACCAGTGACCAGCGAAAGTGACTAGTGACGAGTGACCTGTGACAAGTGACCAGTGACCAGCGACCAGTGACCAGTGACCAGTGACCAGTGAACAGTGACCAGTGACCAGTGACCAGTGACCAGCGAAAATGACCAGTGACCAGCGAAAATGACCAGTGACCAGTGACCAGTGACCAGCGAAATTGACCAGTGACCAGTGACCAGTGAACAGCGACCAGTGACCAGTGACCAGTGACCAGTGACCAGTGACCAGTGACCAGTGACCACTGACCATCGAAAGTGACCAGTGACCAGTGACCAGTGACCAGTGACCAGTGACCAGTGACCAGTGACCAGCGAAAGTGACCAGTGACCAGTGACCAGTGACCAGCGAAATTGACCAGTGACCAGTGACCAGAGACCAGTGACTAGCCAAATTGACCAGTGACCAGTGACCAGTGGCCAGCGGTAGTGACCAGTGACCAGTGACCAGTGACCAGTGACCAGTGACCAGTGACCAGCGAAAGTGACCAGTGACCAGTGACCAGTGACCAGCGAAATTGACCAGTGACCAGTGACCAGAGACCAGTGACTAGCCAAATTGACCAGTGACCAGTGACCAGTGGCCAGCGGTAGTGACCAGTGACCAGTGACCAGTGACCAGTGACCAGTGACCAGTGACCAGTGACCAGTGACCAGTGACCAGTGACCAGTGACCAGTGACCAGCGAAAGTGACCAGTGACCAGTGAATAGTGACCAGCGAAATTGACCAGTTTCCAGTGACCAGTGATAAGTGACCAGTGACCAGTGACCAGCGAAAGTGACCAGTGAACAGTGATCAGCGAAATTGACCAGTGACCATTGACCAGTGACCAGCGAAAGTGACCAGTGACGAGTGACCAGTGACAAGTGACCAGTGACAAGTGACCAGTGACCAGTGACCAGTGACCAGTGACCAGTGAACAGTGACCAGTGACCAGTGACCAGTGACCAGTGACCAGCGAAAGTGACCAGTGACCAGTGACCAGTGACCAGCGAAATTGACCAGTGACCAGTGACCAGAGACCAGTGACTAGCCAAATTGACCAGTGACCAGTGACCAGTGGCCAGCGGTAGTGACCAGTGACCAGTGACCAGTGATCAGTGACCAGTGAACAGTGACCAGTGACCAGTGACCAGTGACCAGCGAAAATGACCAGTGACCAGTGACCAGTGACCAGCGAAATTGACAAGTGACCAGTGACCAGTGAACAGTGACAAGTGACCAGTGACCAGTGACCAACGAAAGTGACCAGTGAACAGTGACCAGGGACCAGTGACCAGTGACAAGTGACCAGTGACGAGTGACCTGTGACAAGTGACCAGTGACCAGTGACCAGTGAACAGTGACCAGTGACCAGTGACAAGTGACCTGGGACCAGTGACCAGTGACCAGTGACCAGCGAAATTGGCCAGTGACCAGTGACCAGTGACCAGTCACCAGTGACCAGCGACCAGTGACCAGAGACCAGTAACCAGTGACCAGTGACCAGTGACCACTGACCAGCGAAAGTGACCAGTGAACAGTGACCAGTGACCAGTGACCTGTGACCAGTGACCAGTGACCAGTGACCAGTGACCAGTGACCAGTGACCAGTGACCAGCGAAAGTGACCAGTGACGAGTGACCAGTGACAAGTGACCAGTGACCAGTGACCATTGACCAGTGACTAGTGACTAGTGACCAGTGACCAACGACCAGTGACCAGTGAACAGTGACCAGCGAAAGTGACCAGTGACCAGTGACCATTGACCAGCGACAAGTGACCAGTGACCAGTGACGAGTGACCAGTGACCAGTGACCAGTGACCAGTGACCAGTGACCAGCGAAAGTGACAAGTGACCAGTGACCAGTGACCAGTGACCAGTGATCAGCGAAAGTGACTAGTGACCAGTGACCAGTGACCAGTGACCAGTGATCAGTGACCAGTGACCAGCGAAAGTGACCAGTGACCAGTGACCAGTGACCAGTGACTAGCCAAATTGAGCAGTGAGCAGTGACCAGTGACCAGTGACCAGTGACCAGTGACCAGTGACCAGCGAAATTGACCAGTGACCATTGACCAGTGACCAGCGAAAGTGACCAGTGACGAGTGACCTGTGACAAGTGACCAGTGACCAGCGACCAGTGACCAGTGACCAGTGACCAGTGAACAGTGACCAGTGACCAGTGACCAGTGACCAGCGAAAATGACCACTGACCAGCGAAAATGACCAGGGACCAGTGACCAGTGACCAGCGAAATTGACCAGTGACCAGTGACCAGTGAACAGTGACCAGTGACCAGTGACCAGCGAAAGTGACCAGTGACCAGTGACCAGTGACCAGCGAAATTGACCAGTGACCAGTGACCAGCGAAAGTCACCAGTGACGAGTGACCAGTGACAAGTGACCAGTGACCAGTGACCATTGACCAGTGACCAGCGAAAGTGACTAGTGACGAGTGACCTGTGACAAGTGACCAGTGACCAGCGACCAGTGACCAGTGACCAGTGACCAGCGAACAGTGACCAGTGACCAGTGTCCAGTGACCAGCGAAAATGACCAGTGACCAGCGAAAATGACCAGTGACCAGTGACCAGTGACCAGCGAAATTGACCAGTGACCAGTGACCAGTGAACAGTGACCAGTGACCAGTGACCAGTGACCAGTGACCAGCGAAAGTGACCAGTGACCAGTGACCAGTGACCAGCGAAAGTGACCAGTGACGAGTGACCAGTGACAAGTGACCAGTGACCAGTGACCATTGACCAGTGACTAGTGACTAGTGACCAGTGACCAAGGACCAGTGACCAGTGAACAGTGAACAGTGACCAGTGACCAGTGACAAGTGACCTGGGACCAGTGACCAGTGACCAGTGACCAGCGAAAGTGACCAGTGAACAGTGACCAGTGACCAGTGACCTGTGACCAGTGACCAGTGACCAGCGAAAGTGACCAGTGACGAGTGACCAGTGACCAGTGACAAGTGACCAGTGACGAGTGACCTGTGACAAGTGACCAGTGACCAGCGACCAGTGAGCAGTGACCAGTGACCAGTGAACAGTGACCAGTGACCAGTGACAAGTGACCTGGGACCAGTGACCAGTGACCAGTGACCAGCGAAAGTGACCAGTGAACAGTGACCAGTGACCAGTGACCTGTGACCAGTGACCAGTGACCAGTGACCAGTGACCAGTGACCAGCGAAAGTGACCAGTGACGAGTGACCAGTGACAAGTGACCAGTGACCAGTGACCATTGACCAGTGACTAGTGACTAGTGACCAGTGACCAAGGACCAGTGACCAGTGAACAGTGACCAGCGAAAGTGACCAGAGACCAGTGACCATTGACCAGCGACAAGTGACCAGTGACCAGTGACGAGTGACCAGTGACCAGTGACCAGTGACCAGTGACCAGTGACCAGCGAAAGTGACAAGTGACCAGTGACCAGTGACCAGTGACCAGTGACCAGCGAAAGTGACTAGTGACCAGTGACCAGTGACCAGTGACCAGTGACCAGTACCAGTGACCAGCGAAAGTGACCAGTGACGAGTGACCAGTGACCAGTGACCAGTGACCAGTGACCAGTGACCAGTGACCAGTGACCAGTGACCAGTGACCAGTGACTAGTGACCAGCGACCAGTGACCAGTGACCAGTGACCAGTGACCAGTGAACAGTGACCAGTGACCAGTGACCAGTGACCAGTGACCAGCGAAAGTGACCAGTGACCAGTGACCAGTGACCAGCGAAATTGACCAGTGACCAGTGACCAGTGACCAGCGAAATTGACCTGTGACCAGTGACCAGTGACCAGTGACCAGTGACCAGTGACCAGTGACCAGCGAAAGTGACCAGTGACCAGGGACCAGTGACCAGTGACCAGCGAAATTGACCAGTGAACAGTGACCAGTGACCAGTGACAAGTGACCAGTGACCAGTGAGCAGCGAAAGTGACCAGTGAACAGTGACCAGTGACCAGTGACCAGCAAAATTGACCAGCAAAATTGACCAGTGACCAGTGACCAGTGACCAATGACCAGTGACCAGTGACCAGTGACCAGTGACCAGTGACCAGTGACCAGTGACCAGTGACCAGCGACCAGTGACCAGTGACCAGTGACCAGCGAAAGTGACCAGGGACAAGTGACCAGTGACCAGTGACCAGTGACCAGTGACCAGTGACCAGTGACCACTGACCATCGAAAGTGACCAGTGACCAGTGACCAGTGACCAGTGACCAGTGACCAGTGACCAGTGACCAGCGAAAGTGACCAGTGACCAGTGACCAGTGACCAGCGAAAGTGACCAGTGACCAGTGACCAGAGACCAGTGACTAGCCAAATTGACCAGTGACCAGTGACCAGTGGCCAGCGGTAGTGACCAGTGACCAGTGACCAGTGACCAGTGACCAGTGACCAGTGACCAGCGAAAGTGACCAGTGACCAGTGACCAGTCACCAGCGAAATTGACCAGTGACCAGTGACCAGAGACCAGTGACTAGCCAAATTGACCAGTGACCAGTGACCAGTGGCCAGCGGTAGTGACCAGTGACCAGTGACCAGTGACCACTGACCAGTGACCAGTGACCAGTGACCAGTGACCAGCGAAAGTGACCAGTGACCAGTGAATAGTGACCAGCGAAATTGACCAGTTTCCAGTGACCAGTGATAAGTGACCAGTGACCAGTGACCAGCGAAAGTGACCAGTGAACAGTGATCAGCGAAATTGACCAGTGACCATTGACCAGTGACCAGCGAAAGTGACCAGTGACGAGTGACCAGTGACAAGTGACCAGTGACAAGTGACCAGTGACCAGTGACCAGTGACCAGTGACCAGTGAACAGTGACCAGTGACCAGTGACCAGTGACCAGTGACCAGCGAAAGTGACCAGTGACCAGTGACCAGTGACCAGCGAAATTGACCAGTGACCAGTGACCAGAGACCAGTGACTAGCCAAATTGACCAGTGACCAGTGACCAGTGGCCAGCGGTAGTGACCAGTGACCAGTGACCAGTGATCAGTGACCAGTGAACAGTGACCAGTGACCAGTGACCAGTGACCAGCGAAAATGACCAGTGACCAGTGACCAGTGACCAGCGAAATTGACAAGTGACCAGTGACCAGTGAACAGTGACAAGTGACCAGTGACCAGTGACCAACGAAAGTGACCAGTGAACAGTGACCAGGGACCAGTGACCAGTGACAAGTGACCAGTGACGAGTGACCTGTGACAAGTGACCAGTGACCAGCGACCAGTGAGCAGTGACCAGTGACCAGTGAACAGTGACCAGTGACCAGTGACAAGTGACCTGGGACCAGTGACCAGTGACCAGTGACCAGCGAAATTGGCCAGTGACCAGTGACCAGTGACCAGTCACCAGTGACCAGCGACCAGTGACCAGAGACCAGTAACCAGTGACCAGTGACCAGTGACCACTGACCAGCGAAAGTGACCAGTGAACAGTGACCAGTGACCAGTGACCTGTGACCAGTGACCAGTGACCAGTGACCAGTGACCAGTGACCAGTGACCAGCGAAAGTGACCAGTGACGAGTGACCAGTGACAAGTGACCAGTGACCAGTGACCATTGACCAGTGACTAGTGACTAGTGACCAGTGACCAACGACCAGTGACCAGTGAACAGTGACCAGCGAAAGTGACCAGTGACCAGTGACCATTGACCAGCGACAAGTGACCAGTGACCAGTGACGAGTGACCAGTGACCAGTGACCAGTGACCAGTGACCAGTGACCAGCGAAAGTGACAAGTGACCAGTGACCAGTGACCAGTGACCAGTGACCAGCGAAAGTGACTAGTGACCAGTGACCAGTGACCAGTGACCAGTGACCAGTGACCAGTGACCAGCGAAATTGACCAGTGACCAGTGACCAGAGACCAGTGACTAGCCAAATTGACCAGTGACCAGTGACCAGTGGCCAGCGGTAGTGACCAGTGACCAGTGACCAGTGACCAGTGACCAGTGACCAGTGACCAGCGAAAGTGACCAGTGACCAGTGACCAGTGACCAGCGAAATTGACCAGTGACCAGTGACCAGAGACCAGTGACTAGCCAAATTGACCAGTGACCAGTGACCAGTGGCCAGCGGTAGTGACCAGTGACCAGTGACCAGTGACCACTGACCAGTGACCAGTGACCAGTGACCAGTGACCAGCGAAAGTGACCAGTGACCAGTGAATAGTGACCAGCGAAATTGACCAGTTTCCAGTGACCAGTGATAAGTGACCAGTGACCAGTGACCAGCGAAAGTGACCAGTGAACAGTGATCAGCGAAATTGACCAGTGACCATTGACCAGTGACCAGCGAAAGTGACCAGTGACGAGTGACCAGTGACAAGTGACCAGTGACAAGTGACCAGTGACCAGTGACCAGTGACCAGTGACCAGTGAACAGTGACCAGTGACCAGTGACCAGTGACCAGTGACCAGCGAAAGTGACCAGTGACCAGTGACCAGTGACCAGCGAAATTGACCAGTGACCAGTGACCAGAGACCAGTGACTAGCCAAATTGACCAGTGACCAGTGACCAGTGGCCAGCGGTAGTGACCAGTGACCAGTGACCAGTGATCAGTGACCAGTGAACAGTGACCAGTGACCAGTGACCAGTGACCAGCGAAAATGACCAGTGACCAGTGACCAGTGACCAGCGAAATTGACAAGTGACCAGTGACCAGTGAACAGTGACAAGTGACCAGTGACCAGTGACCAACGAAAGTGACCAGTGAACAGTGACCAGGGACCAGTGACCAGTGACAAGTGACCAGTGACGAGTGACCTGTGACAAGTGACCAGTGACCAGCGACCAGTGAGCAGTGACCAGTGACCAGTGAACAGTGACCAGTGACCAGTGACAAGTGACCTGGGACCAGTGACCAGTGACCAGTGACCAGCGAAATTGGCCAGTGACCAGTGACCAGTGACCAGTCACCAGTGACCAGCGACCAGTGACCAGAGACCAGTAACCAGTGACCAGTGACCAGTGACCACTGACCAGCGAAAGTGACCAGTGAACAGTGACCAGTGACCAGTGACCTGTGACCAGTGACCAGTGACCAGTGACCAGTGACCAGTGACCAGTGACCAGCGAAAGTGACCAGTGACGAGTGACCAGTGACAAGTGACCAGTGACCAGTGACCATTGACCAGTGACTAGTGACTAGTGACCAGTGACCAACGACCAGTGACCAGTGAACAGTGACCAGCGAAAGTGACCAGTGACCAGTGACCATTGACCAGCGACAAGTGACCAGTGACCAGTGACGAGTGACCAGTGACCAGTGACCAGTGACCAGTGACCAGTGACCAGCGAAAGTGACAAGTGACCAGTGACCAGTGACCAGTGACCAGTGACCAGCGAAAGTGACTAGTGACCAGTGACCAGTGACCAGTGACCAGTGACCAGCGAAAGTGACCAGTGACCAGTGACCAGTGACCAGTGACTAGCCAAATTGAGCAGTGAGCAGTGACCAGTGACCAGTGACCAGTGACCAGTGACCAGTGACCAGCGAAATTGACCAGTGACCATTGACCAGTGACCAGCGAAAGTGACCAGTGACGAGTGACCTGTGACAAGTGACCAGTGACCAGCGACCAGTGACCAGTGACCAGTGACCAGTGAACAGTGACCAGTGACCAGTGACCAGCGACCAGCGAAAATGACCACTGACCAGCGAAAATGACCAGTGACCAGTGACCAGTGACCAGCGAAATTGACCAGTGACCAGTGACCAGTGAACAGTGACCAGTGACCAGTGACCAGCGAAAGTGACCAGTGACCAGTGACCAGTGACCAGCGAAATTGACCAGTGACCAGTGACCAGCGACCAGCGAAAATGACCACTGACCAGCGAAAATGACCAGTGACCAGTGACCAGTGACCAGCGAAATTGACCATTGACCAGTGACCAGCGAAAGTGACTAGTGACGAGTGACCTGTGACATGTGACCAGTGACCAGCGACCAGTGACCAGTGACCAGTGACCAGTGAACAGTGACCAGTGACCAGTGACCAGTGACCAGCCAAAATGACCAGTGACCAGCGAAAATGACCAGTGACCAGTGACCAGTGACCAGCGAAATTGACCAGTGACCAGTGACCAGTGAACAGTGACCAGTGACCAGTGACCAGTGACCAGTGACCAGCGAAAGTGACCAGTGACCAGTGACCAGTGACCAGCGAAATTGACCAGTGACCAGTGACCAGAGACCAGTGACTAGCCAAATTGACCAGTGACCAGTGACCAGTGGCCAGCGGTAGTGACCAGTGACCAGTGACCAGTGATCAGTGACCAGTGAACAGTGACCAGTGACCAGTGACCAGTGACCAGCGAAAATGACCAGTGACCAGTGACCAGTGACCAGCGAAATTGACAAGTGACCAGTGACCAGTGAACAGTGACAAGTGACCAGTGACCAGTGACCAACGAAAGTGACCAGTGAACAGTGACCAGGGACCAGTGACCAGTGACAAGTGACCAGTGACGAGTGACCTGTGACAAGTGACCAGTGACCAGCGACCAGTGACCAGTGACCAGTGACCAGTGAACAGTGACCAGTGACCAGTGACAAGTGACCTGGGACCAGTGACCAGTGACCAGTGACCAGCGAAATTGGCCAGTGACCAGTGACCAGTGACCAGTCACCAGTGACCAGCGACCAGTGACCAGAGACCAGTAACCAGTGACCAGTGACCAGTGACCACTGACCAGCGAAAGTGACCAGTGAACAGTGACCAGTGACCAGTGACCTGTGACCAGTGACCAGTGACCAGTGACCAGTGACCAGTGACCATTGACCAGCGACAAGTGACCAGTGACCAGTGACGAGTGACCAGTGACCAGTGACCAGTGACCAGTGACCAGTGACCAGTGACCAGCGAAAGTGACAAGTGACCAGTGACCAGTGACCAGTGACCAGTGACCAGCGAAAGTGACTAGTGACCAGTGACCAGTGACCAGTGACCAGTGACCAGTGACCAGTGACCAGCGAAAGTGACCAGTGACGAGTGACCAGTGACCAGTGAACAGTGACCAGTGACCAGTGACCAGTGACCAGTGACCAGTGACCAGTGACCAGTGACTAGTGACCAGCGACCAGTGACCAGTGACCAGTGACCAGTGACCAGTGAACAGTGACCAGTGACCAGTGACCAGTGACCAACGAAAATGACCAGTGACCAGTGACCAGTGACCAGCGAAATTGACCAGTGACCAGTGACCAGTGACCAGTGACCAGTGACCAGTGACCAGTGACCAGTGACCAGCGAAAGTGACCAGTGACCAGGGACCAGTGACCAGTGACCAGCGAAATTGACCAGTGAACAGTGACCAGTGACCAGTGACAAGTGACCAGTGACCAGTGAGCAGCGAAAGTGACCAGTGAACAGTGACCAGTGACCAGTGACCAGCAAAATTGACCAGCAAAATTGACCAGTGACCAGTGACCAGTGACCAATGACCAGTGACCAGTGACCAGTGACCAGTGACCAGTGACCAGTGACCAGTGACCAGCGACCAGTGACCAGTGACCATTGACCAGTGACCAGTGACCAGTGACCAGTGACCAGCGAAAGTGACCAGGGACAAGTGACCAGTGACCAGTGACCAGTGACCAGTGACCAGTGACCAGTGACCAGTGACAAGTGACCAGTGACCAGCGACCAGTGACCAGTGACCAGTGACCAGTGACCAGTGACCACTGACCATCGAAAGTGACCAGTGACCAGTGACCAGTGACCAGTGACCAGTGACCAGTGACCAGCGAAAGTGACCAGTGACCAGTGACCAGTGACCAGCGAAATTGACCAGTGACCAGTGACCAGTGACCAGTGACCAGTGACCAGTGACCAGTGACCAGCGAAAGTGACCAGTGACCAGTGAATAGTGACCAGCGAAATTGACCAGTTTCCAGTGACCAGTGATAAGTGACCAGTGACCAGTGACCAGCGAAAGTGACCAGTGAACAGTGATCAGCGAAATTGACCAGTGACCATTGACCAGTGACCAGCGAAAGTGACCAGTGACGAGTGACCAGTGACAAGTGACCAGTGACAAGTGACCAGTGACCAGTGACCAGTGACCAGTGACCAGTGAACAGTGACCAGTGACCAGTGACCAGTGACCAGTGACCAGCGAAAGTGACCAGTGACCAGTGACCAGTGACCAGCGAAATTGACCAGTGACCAGTGACCAGAGACCAGTGACTAGCCAAATTGACCAGTGACCAGTGACCAGTGGCCAGCGGTAGTGACCAGTGACCAGTGACCAGTGATCAGTGACCAGTGAACAGTGACCAGTGACCAGTGACCAGTGACCAGCGAAAATGACCAGTGACCAGTGACCAGTGACCAGCGAAATTGACAAGTGACCAGTGACCAGTGAACAGTGACAAGTGACCAGTGACCAGTGACCAACGAAAGTGACCAGTGAACAGTGACCAGGGACCAGTGACCAGTGACAAGTGACCAGTGACGAGTGACCTGTGACAAGTGACCAGTGACCAGCGACCAGTGACCAGTGACCAGTGACCAGTGAACAGTGACCAGTGACCAGTGACAAGTGACCTGGGACCAGTGACCAGTGACCAGTGACCAGCGAAATTGGCCAGTGACCAGTGACCAGTGACCAGTCACCAGTGACCAGCGACCAGTGACCAGAGACCAGTAACCAGTGACCAGTGACCAGTGACCACTGACCAGCGAAAGTGACCAGTGAACAGTGACCAGTGACCAGTGACCTGTGACCAGTGACCAGTGACCAGTGACCAGTGACCAGTGACCAGTGACCAGTGACCAGCGAAAGTGACCAGTGACGAGTGACCAGTGACAAGTGACCAGTGACCAGTGACCATTGACCAGTGACTAGTGACTAGTGACCAGTGACCAACGACCAGTGACCAGTGAACAGTGACCAGCGAAAGTGACCAGTGACCAGTGACCATTGACCAGCGACAAGTGACCAGTGACCAGTGACGAGTGACCAGTGACCAGTGACCAGTGACCAGTGACCAGTGACCAGCGAAAGTGACAAGTGACCAGTGACCAGTGACCAGTGACCAGTGACCAGCGAAAGTGACTAGTGACCAGTGACCAGTGACCAGTGACCAGTGATCAGTGACCAGTGACCAGCGAAAGTGACCAGTGACCAGTGACCAGTGACCAGTGACTAGCCAAATTGAGCAGTGAGCAGTGACCAGTGACCAGTGACCAGTGACCAGTGACCAGTGACCAGCGAAATTGACCAGTGACCATTGACCAGTGACCAGCGAAAGTGACCAGTGACGAGTGACCTGTGACAAGTGACCAGTGACCAGCGACCAGTGACCAGTGACCAGTGACCAGTGAACAGTGACCAGTGACCAGTGACCAGTGACCAGCGAAAATGACCACTGACCAGCGAAAATGACCAGTGACCAGTGACCAGTGACCAGCGAAATTGACCAGTGACCAGTGACCAGTGAACAGTGACCAGTGACCAGTGACCAGCGAAAGTGACCAGTGACCAGTGACCAGTGACCAGCGAAATTGACCAGTGACCAGTGACCAGCGAAAGTCACCAGTGACGAGTGACCAGTGACAAGTGACCAGTGACCAGTGACCATTGACCAGTGACCAGCGAAAGTGACTAGTGACGAGTGACCTGTGACAAGTGACCAGTGACCAGCGACCAGTGACCAGTGACCAGTCACCAGCGAACAGTGACCAGTGACCAGTGACCAGTGACCAGCGAAAATGACCAGTGACCAGCGAAAATGACCAGTGACCAGTGACCAGTGACCAGCGAAATTGACCAGTGACCAGTGACCAGTGAACAGTGACCAGTGACCAGTGACCAGTGACCAGTGACCAGCGAAAGTGACCAGTGACCAGTGACCAGTGACCAGCGAAATTGACCAGTGACCAGTGACCAGAGACCAGTGACTAGCCAAATTGACCAGTGACCAGTGACCAGTGGCCAGCGGTAGTGACCAGTGACCAGTGACCAGTGATCAGTGACCAGTGAACAGTGACCAGTGACCAGTGACCAGTGACCAGCGAAAATGACCAGTGACCAGTGACCAGTGACCAGCGAAATTGACAAGTGACCAGTGACCAGTGAACAGTGACAAGTGACCAGTGACCAGTGACCAACGAAAGTGACCAGTGAACAGTGACCAGGGACCAGTGACCAGTGACAAGTGACCAGTGACGAGTGACCTGTGACAAGTGACCAGTGACCAGCGACCAGTGACCAGTGACCAGTGACCAGTGAACAGTGACCAGTGACCAGTGACAAGTGACCTGGGACCAGTGACCAGTGACCAGTGACCAGCGAAATTGGCCAGTGACCAGTGACCAGTGACCAGTCACCAGTGACCAGCGACCAGTGACCAGAGACCAGTAACCAGTGACCAGTGACCAGTGACCACTGACCAGCGAAAGTGACCAGTGAACAGTGACCAGTGACCAGTGACCTGTGACCAGTGACCAGTGACCAGTGACCAGTGACCAGTGACCAGCGAAAGTGACCAGTGACGAGTGACCAGTGACAAGTGACCAGTGACCAGTGACCATTGACCAGTGACTAGTGACTAGTGACCAGTGACCAAGGACCAGTGACCAGTGAACAGTGACCAGCGAAAGTGACCAGTGACCAGTGACCATTGACCAGCGACAAGTGACCAGTGACCAGTGACGAGTGACCAGTGACCAGTGACCAGTGACCAGTGACCAGTGACCAGCGAAAGTGACAAGTGACCAGTGACCAGTGACCAGTGACCAGTGACCAGCGAAAGTGACTAGTGACCAGTGACCAGTGACCAGTGACCAGTGACCAGTGACCAGTGACCAGCGAAAGTGACCAGTGACGAGTGACCAGTGACCAGTGAACAGTGACCAGTGACCAGTGACCAGTGACCAGTGACCAGTGACCAGTGACCAGTGACTAGTGACCAGCGACCAGTGACCAGTGACCAGTGACCAGTGACCAGTGAACAGTGACCAGTGACCAGTGACCAGTGACCAACGAAAATGACCAGTGACCAGTGACCAGTGACCAGCGAAATTGACCAGTGACCAGTGACCAGTGACCAGTGACCAGTGACCAGTGACCAGTGACCAGTGACCAGCGAAAGTGACCAGTGACCAGGGACCAGTGACCAGTGACCAGCGAAATTGACCAGTGAACAGTGACCAGTGACCAGTGACAAGTGACCAGTGACCAGTGAGCAGCGAAAGTGACCAGTGAACAGTGACCAGTGACCAGTGACCAGCAAAATTGACCAGCAAAATTGACCAGTGACCAGTGACCAGTGACCAATGACCAGTGACCAGTGACCAGTGACCAGTGACCAGTGACCAGTGACCAGTGACCAGTGACCAGCGACCAGTGACCAGTGACCATTGACCAGTGACCAGTGACCAGTGACCAGTGACCAGCGAAAGTGACCAGGGACAAGTGACCAGTGACCAGTGACCAGTGACCAGTGACCAGTGACCAGTGACCAGTGACAAGTGACCAGTGACCAGCGACCAGTGACCAGTGACCAGTGACCAGTGACCAGTGACCACTGACCATCGAAAGTGACCAGTGACCAGTGACCAGTGACCAGTGACCAGTGACCAGTGACCAGCGAAAGTGACCAGTGACCAGTGACCAGTGACCAGCGAAATTGACCAGTGACCAGTGACCAGTGACCAGTGACCAGTGACCAGTGACCAGTGACCAGTGACCAGTGACCAGTGACCAGTGACCAGCGAAAGTGACCAGTGACCAGTGAATAGTGACCAGCGAAATTGACCAGTTTCCAGTGACCAGTGATAAGTGACCAGTGACCAGTGACCAGCGAAAGTGACCAGTGAACAGTGATCAGCGAAATTGACCAGTGACCATTGACCAGTGACCAGCGAAAGTGACCAGTGACGAGTGACCAGTGACAAGTGACCAGTGACAAGTGACCAGTGACCAGTGACCAGTGACCAGTGACCAGTGAACAGTGACCAGTGACCAGTGACCAGTGACCAGTGACCAGCGAAAGTGACCAGTGACCAGTGACCAGTGACCAGCGAAATTGACCAGTGACCAGTGACCAGAGACCAGTGACTAGCCAAATTGACCAGTGACCAGTGACCAGTGGCCAGCGGTAGTGACCAGAGACCAGTGACCAGTGATCAGTGACCAGTGAACAGTGACCAGTGACCAGTGACCAGTGACCAGCGAAAATGACCAGTGACCAGTGACCAGTGACCAGCGAAATTGACAAGTGACCAGTGACCAGTGAACAGTGACAAGTGACCAGTGACCAGTGACCAACGAAAGTGACCAGTGAACAGTGACCAGGGACCAGTGACCAGTGACAAGTGACCAGTGACGAGTGACCTGTGACAAGTGACCAGTGACCAGCGACCAGTGACCAGAGACCAGTGACCAGTGAACAGTGACCAGTGACCAGTGACAAGTGACCTGGGACCAGTGACCAGTGACCAGTGACCAGCGAAATTGGCCAGTGACCAGTGACCAGTGACCAGTCACCAGTGACCAGCGACCAGTGACCAGAGACCAGTAACCAGTGACCAGTGACCAGTGACCACTGACCAGCGAAAGTGACCAGTGAACAGTGACCAGTGACCAGTGACCTGTGACCAGTGACCAGTGACCAGTGACCAGTGACCAGTGACCAGTGACCAGTGACCAGCGAAAGTGACCAGTGACGAGTGACCAGTGACAAGTGACCAGTGACCAGTGACCATTGACCAGTGACTAGTGACTAGTGACCAGTGACCAACGACCAGTGACCAGTGAACAGTGACCAGCGAAAGTGACCAGTGACCAGTGACCATTGACCAGCGACAAGTGACCAGTGACCAGTGACGAGTGACCAGTGACCAGTGACCAGTGACCAGTGACCAGTGACCAGCGAAAGTGACAAGTGACCAGTGACCAGTGACCAGTGACCAGTGACCAGCGAAAGTGACTAGTGACCAGTGACCAGTGACCAGTGACCAGTGATCAGTGACCAGTGACCAGCGAAAGTGACCAGTGACCAGTGACCAGTGACCAGTGACTAGCCAAATTGAGCAGTGAGCAGTGACCAGTGACCAGTGACCAGTGACCAGTGACCAGTGACCAGCGAAATTGACCAGTGACCATTGACCAGTGACCAGCGAAAGTGACCAGTGACGAGTGACCTGTGACAAGTGACCAGTGACCAGCGACCAGTGACCAGTGACCAGTGACCAGTGACCAGTGACCAGTGACCAGCGAAAATGACCACTGACCAGCGAAAATGACCAGTGACCAGTGACCAGTGACCAGCGAAATTGACCAGTGACCAGTGACCAGTGAACAGTGACCAGTGACCAGTGACCAGCGAAAGTGACCAGTGACCAGTGACCAGTGACCAGCGAAATTGACCAGTGACCAGTGACCAGCGAAAGTCACCAGTGACGAGTGACCAGTGACAAGTGACCAGTGACCAGTGACCATTGACCAGTGACCAGCGAAAGTGACTAGTGACGAGTGACCTGTGACAAGTGACCAGTGACCAGCGACCAGTGACCAGTGACCAGTGACCAGCGAACAGTGACCAGTGACCAGTGACCAGTGACCAGCGAAAATGACCAGTGACCAGCGAAAATGACCAGTGACCAGTGACCAGTGACCAGCGAAATTGACCAGTGACCAGTGACCAGTGAACAGTGACCAGTGACCAGTGACCAGTGACCAGTGACCAGCGAAAGTGACCAGTGACCAGTGACCAGTGACCAGCGAAATTGACCAGTGACCAGTGACCAGAGACCAGTGACTAGCCAAATTGACCAGTGACCAGTGACCAGTGGCCAGCGGTAGTGACCAGTGACCAGTGACCAGTGATCAGTGACCAGTGAACAGTGACCAGTGACCAGTGACCAGTGACCAGCGAAAATGACCAGTGACCAGTGACCAGTGACCAGCGAAATTGACAAGTGACCAGTGACCAGTGAACAGTGACAAGTGACCAGTGACCAGTGACCAACGAAAGTGACCAGTGAACAGTGACCAGGGACCAGTGACCAGTGACAAGTGACCAGTGACGAGTGACCTGTGACAAGTGACCAGTGACCAGCGACCAGTGACCAGTGACCAGTGACCAGTGAACAGTGACCAGTGACCAGTGACAAGTGACCTGGGACCAGTGACCAGTGACCAGTGACCAGCGAAATTGGCCAGTGACCAGTGACCAGTGACCAGTCACCAGTGACCAGCGACCAGTGACCAGAGACCAGTAACCAGTGACCAGTGACCAGTGACCACTGACCAGCGAAAGTGACCAGTGAACAGTGACCAGTGACCAGTGACCTGTGACCAGTGACCAGTGACCAGTGACCAGTGACCAGTGACCAGCGAAAGTGACCAGTGACGAGTGACCAGTGACAAGTGACCAGTGACCAGTGACCATTGACCAGTGACTAGTGACTAGTGACCAGTGACCAAGGACCAGTGACCAGTGAACAGTGACCAGCGAAAGTGACCAGAGACCAGTGACCATTGACCAGCGACAAGTGACCAGTGACCAGTGACGAGTGACCAGTGACCAGTGACCAGTGACCAGTGACCAGTGACCAGCGAAAGTGACAAGTGACCAGTGACCAGTGACCAGTGACCAGTGACCAGCGAAAGTGACTAGTGACCAGTGACCAGTGACCAGTGACCAGTGACCAGTACCAGTGACCAGCGAAAGTGACCAGTGACGAGTGACCAGTGACCAGTGACCAGTGACCAGTGACCAGTGACCAGTGACCAGTGACCAGTGACCAGTGACCAGTGACTAGTGACCAGCGACCAGTGACCAGTGACCAGTGACCAGTGACCAGTGAACAGTGACCAGTGACCAGTGACCAGTGACCAGTGACCAGCGAAAGTGACCAGTGACCAGTGACCAGTGACCAGCGAAATTGACCAGTGACCAGTGACCAGTGACCAGCGAAATTGACCTGTGACCAGTGACCAGTGACCAGTGACCAGTGACCAGTGACCAGTGACCAGCGAAAGTGACCAGTGACCAGGGACCAGTGACCAGTGACCAGCGAAATTGACCAGTGAACAGTGACCAGTGACCAGTGACAAGTGACCAGTGACCAGTGAGCAGCGAAAGTGACCAGTGAACAGTGACCAGTGACCAGTGACCAGCAAAATTGACCAGCAAAATTGACCAGTGACCAGTGACCAGTGACCAATGACCAGTGACCAGTGACCAGTGACCAGTGACCAGTGACCAGTGACCAGTGACCAGTGACCAGCGACCAGTGACCAGTGACCAGTGACCAGCGAAAGTGACCAGGGACAAGTGACCAGTGACCAGTGACCAGTGACCAGTGACCAGTGACCAGTGACCACTGACCATCGAAAGTGACCAGTGACCAGTGACCAGTGACCAGTGACCAGTGACCAGTGACCAGTGACCAGCGAAAGTGACCAGTGACCAGTGACCAGTGACCAGCGAAATTGACCAGTGACCAGTGACCAGAGACCAGTGACTAGCCAAATTGACCAGTGACCAGTGACCAGTGGCCAGCGGTAGTGACCAGTGACCAGTGACCAGTGACCAGTGACCAGTGACCAGTGACCAGCGAAAGTGACCAGTGACCAGTGACCAGTGACCAGCGAAATTGACCAGTGACCAGTGACCAGAGACCAGTGACTAGCCAAATTGACCAGTGACCAGTGACCAGTGGCCAGCGGTAGTGACCAGTGACCAGTGACCAGTGACCAGTGACCAGTGACCAGTGACCAGTGACCAGTGACCAGCGAAAGTGACCAGTGACCAGTGAATAGTGACCAGCGAAATTGACCAGTTTCCAGTGACCAGTGATAAGTGACCAGTGACCAGTGACCAGCGAAAGTGACCAGTGAACAGTGATCAGCGAAATTGACCAGTGACCATTGACCAGTGACCAGCGAAAGTGACCAGTGACGAGTGACCAGTGACAAGTGACCAGTGACAAGTGACCAGTGACCAGTGACCAGTGACCAGTGACCAGTGAACAGTGACCAGTGACCAGTGACCAGTGACCAGTGACCAGCGAAAGTGACCAGTGACCAGTGACCAGTGACCAGCGAAATTGACCAGTGACCAGTGACCAGAGACCAGTGACTAGCCAAATTGACCAGTGACCAGTGACCAGTGGCCAGCGGTAGTGACCAGTGACCAGTGACCAGTGATCAGTGACCAGTGAACAGTGACCAGTGACCAGTGACCAGTGACCAGCGAAAATGACCAGTGACCAGTGACCAGTGACCAGCGAAATTGACAAGTGACCAGTGACCAGTGAACAGTGACAAGTGACCAGTGACCAGTGACCAACGAAAGTGACCAGTGAACAGTGACCAGGGACCAGTGACCAGTGACAAGTGACCAGTGACGAGTGACCTGTGACAAGTGACCAGTGACCAGCGACCAGTGAGCAGTGACCAGTGACCAGTGAACAGTGACCAGTGACCAGTGACAAGTGACCTGGGACCAGTGACCAGTGACCAGTGACCAGCGAAATTGGCCAGTGACCAGTGACCAGTGACCAGTCACCAGTGACCAGCGACCAGTGACCAGAAACCAGTAACCAGTGACCAGTGACCAGTGACCACTGACCAGCGAAAGTGACCAGTGAACAGTGACCAGTGACCAGTGACCTGTGACCAGTGACCAGTGACCAGTGACCAGTGACCAGTGACCAGTGACCAGCGAAAGTGACCAGTGACGAGTGACCAGTGACAAGTGACCAGTGACCAGTGACCATTGACCAGTGACTAGTGACTAGTGACCAGTGACCAACGACCAGTGACCAGTGAACAGTGACCAGCGAAAGTGACCAGTGACCAGTGACCATTGACCAGCGACAAGTGACCAGTGACCAGTGACGAGTGACCAGTGACCAGTGACCAGTGACCAGTGACCAGTGACCAGCGAAAGTGACCAGTGACGAGTGACCAGTGACAAGTGACCAGTGACCAGTGACCATTGACCAGTGACTAGTGACTAGTGACCAGTGACCAACGACCAGTGACCAGTGAACAGTGACCAGCGAAAGTGACCAGTGACCAGTGACCAGTGACCAGTGACCAGCGAAAGTGACTAGTGACCAGTGACCAGTGACCAGTGACCAGTGACCAGCGAAAGTGACCAGTGACCAGTGACCAGTGACCAGTGACTAGCCAAATTGAGCAGTGAGCAGTGACCAGTGACCAGTGACCAGTGACCAGTGACCAGTGACCAGCGAAATTGACCAGTGACCATTGACCAGTGACCAGCGAAAGTGACCAGTGACGAGTGACCTGTGACAAGTGACCAGTGACCAGCGACCAGTGACCAGTGACCAGTGACCAGTGAACAGTGACCAGTGACCAGTGACCAGCGACCAGCGAAAATGACCACTGACCAGCGAAAATGACCAGTGACCAGTGACCAGTGACCAGCGAAATTGACCAGTGACCAGTGACCAGTGAACAGTGACCAGTGACCAGTGACCAGCGAAAGTGACCAGTGACCAGTGACCAGTGACCAGCGAAATTGACCAGTGACCAGTGACCAGCGAAAGTCACCAGTGACGAGTGACCAGTGACAAGTGACCAGTGACCATTGACCAGTGACCAGCGAAAGTGACTAGTGACGAGTGACCTGTGACATGTGACCAGTGACCAGCGACCAGTGACCAGTGACCAGTGACCAGTGAACAGTGACCAGTGACCAGTGACCAGTGACCAGCGAAAATGACCAGTGACCAGCGAAAATGACCAGTGACCAGTGACCAGTGACCAGCGAAATTGACCAGTGACCAGTGACCAGTGAACAGTGACCAGTGACCAGTGACCAGTGACCAGTGACCAGCGAAAGTGACCAGTGACCAGTGACCAGTGACCAGCGAAATTGACCAGTGACCAGTGACCAGAGACCAGTGACTAGCCAAATTGACCAGTGACCAGTGACCAGTGGCCAGCGGTAGTGACCAGTGACCAGTGACCAGTGATCAGTGACCAGTGAACAGTGACCAGTGACCAGTGACCAGTGACCAGCGAAAATGACCAGTGACCAGTGACCAGTGACCAGCGAAATTGACAAGTGACCAGTGACCAGTGAACAGTGACAAGTGACCAGTGACCAGTGACCAACGAAAGTGACCAGTGAACAGTGACCAGGGACCAGTGACCAGTGACAAGTGACCAGTGACGAGTGACCTGTGACAAGTGACCAGTGACCAGCGACCAGTGACCAGTGACCAGTGACCAGTGAACAGTGACCAGTGACCAGTGACAAGTGACCTGGGACCAGTGACCAGTGACCAGTGACCAGCGAAATTGGCCAGTGACCAGTGACCAGTGACCAGTCACCAGTGACCAGCGACCAGTGACCAGAGACCAGTAACCAGTGACCAGTGACCAGTGACCAGTGACCACTGACCAGCGAAAGTGACCAGTGAACAGTGACCAGTGACCAGTGACCTGTGACCAGTGACCAGTGACCAGTGACCAGTGACCAGTGACCAGCGAAAGTGACCAGTGACGAGTGACCAGTGACAAGTGACCAGTGACCAGTGACCATTGACCAGTGACTAGTGACTAGTGACCAGTGACCAAGGACCAGTGACCAGTGAACAGTGACCAGCGAAAGTGACCAGTGACCAGTGACCATTGACCAGCGACAAGTGACCAGTGACCAGTGACGAGTGACCAGTGACCAGTGACCAGTGACCAGTGACCAGTGACCAGCGAAAGTGACAAGTGACCAGTGACCAGTGACCAGTGACCAGTGACCAGCGAAAGTGACTAGTGACCAGTGACCAGTGACCAGTGACCAGTGACCAGTGACCAGTGACCAGCGAAAGTGACCAGTGACGAGTGACCAGTGACCAGTGAACAGTGACCAGTGACCAGTGACCAGTGACCAGTGACCAGTGACCAGTGACCAGTGACCAGTGACCAGTGACTAGTGACCAGCGACCAGTGACCAGTGACCAGTGACCAGTGACCAGTGAACAGTGACCAGTGACCAGTGACCAGTGACCAACGAAAATGACCAGTGACCAGTGACCAGTGACCAGCGAAATTGACCAGTGACCAGTGACCAGTGACCAGTGACCAGTGACCAGTGACCAGTGACCAGCGAAATTGACCAGTGACCAGTGACCAGTGACCAGTGACCAGTGACCAGTGACCAGTGACCAGTGACCAGCGAAAGTGACCAGTGACCAGGGACCAGTGACCAGTGACCAGCGAAATTGACCAGTGAACAGTGACCAGTGACCAGTGACAAGTGACCAGTGACCAGTGAGCAGCGAAAGTGACCAGTGAACAGTGACCAGTGACCAGTGACCAGCAAAATTGACCAGCAAAATTGACCAGTGACCAGTGACCAGTGACCAATGACCAGTG
Source organism: Andrena trimmerana (assembly GCA_951215215.1). NCBI lineage: Eukaryota > Metazoa > Arthropoda > Insecta > Hymenoptera > Andrenidae > Andrena > Andrena trimmerana. The sequence continues at coordinate 21,273,464 of OX578061.1, forward strand.
ACCAGTGACCAGTGACCAGTGACCAGTGACCAGTGACCAGTGACCAGCGACCAGTGACCAGTGACCATTGACCAGTGACCAGTGACCAGTGACCAGTGACCAGCGAAAGTGACCAGGGACAAGTGACCAGTGACCAGTGACCAGTGACCAGTGACCAGTGACCAGTGACCAGTGACAAGTGACCAGTGACCAGCGACCAGTGACCAGTGACCAGTGACCAGTGACCAGTGACCACTGACCATCGAAAGTGACCAGTGACCAGTGACCAGTGACCAGTGACCAGTGACCAGTGACCAGCGAAAGTGACCAGTGACCAGTGACCAGTGACCAGCGAAATTGACCAGTGACCAGTGACCAGAGACCAGTGACTAGCCAAATTGACCAGTGACCAGTGACCAGTGGCCAGCGGTAGTGACCAGTGACCAGTGACCAGTGACCAGTGACCAGTGACCAGTGACCAGTGACCAGTGACCAGTGACCAGTGACCAGTGACCAGTGACCAGCGAAAGTGACCAGTGACCAGTGAATAGTGACCAGCGAAATTGACCAGTTTCCAGTGACCAGTGATAAGTGACCAGTGACCAGTGACCAGCGAAAGTGACCAGTGAACAGTGATCAGCGAAATTGACCAGTGACCATTGACCAGTGACCAGCGAAAGTGACCAGTGACGAGTGACCAGTGACAAGTGACCAGTGACAAGTGACCAGTGACCACTGACCAGTGACCAGTGACCAGCGACCAGTGACCAGTGACCAGTGACCAGGGACCTGTGACCAGCGAAAGTGACCAGTGACCAGTGACCAGTGACCAGTGACTAGCCAAATTGAGCAGTGAGCAGTGACCAGTGACCAGTGACCAGTGACCAGCGAAATTGACCAGTGACCAGTGACCAGTGAACAGTGACAAGTGACCAGTGACCAGTGACCAGTGACCAGCGAAAGTGACCAGTGACCAGTGACCAGTGACCAGCGAAATTGACCAGTGACCAGTGACCAGAGACCAGTGACTAGCCAAATTGACCAGTGACCAGTGACCAGTGGCCAGCGGTAGTGACCAGTGACCAGTGACCAGTGATCAGTGACCAGTGAACAGTGACCAGTGACCAGTGACCAGTGACCAGCGAAAATGACCAGTGACCAGTGACCAGTGACCAGCGAAATTGACAAGTGACCAGTGACCAGTGAACAGTGACAAGTGACCAGTGACCAGTGACCAACGAAAGTGACCAGTGAACAGTGACCAGGGACCAGTGACCAGTGACCAGTGACGAGTGACCATTGACCAGCGAAAGTGACCAGTGACCAGTGAATAGTGACCAGCGAAATTGACCAGTTTCCAGTGACCAGTGACCAGTGACCAGTGACCAGTGACCAGTGACCAGTGACCAGTGACCAGTGACCAGTGACCAGCGAAAGTGACAGGTGACCAGTGACCAGTGACCAGTGACCAGTGACCAGTGACCAGCGAAAGTGACCAGTGACCAGTGAATAGTGACCAGCGAAATTGACCAGTTTCCAGTGACCAGTGATAAGTGACCAGTGACCAGTGACCAGCGAAAGTGACCAGCGAACAGTGATCAGCGAAATTGACCAGTGACCATTGACCAGTGACCAGCGAAAGTGACCAGTGACCAGTGACAAGTGACCAGTGACCACTGACCAGTGACCAGTGACCAGCGACCAGTGACCAGTGACCAGTGACCAGGGACCAGTGACCAGCGAAATTGACCAGTTTCCAGTGACCAGTGATAAGTGACCAGTGACCAGTGACCAGCGAAAGTGACCAGCGTACAGTGATCAGCGAAATTGACCAGTGACCATTGACCAGTGACCAGCGAAAATGACCAGTGACCAGCGAAAATGACCAGTGACCAGTGACCAGTGACCAGCGAAATTGACCAGTGACCAGTGACCAGTGACCAGTGACCAGCGAAAGTGACCAGTGACCAGTGACCAGTGACCAGCGAAATTGACCAGTGACCAGTGACCAGCGAAAGTCACCAGCGACGAGTGACCAGTGACAAGTGACCAGTGACCAGTGACCATTGACCAGTGACCAGCGAAAATGACTAGTGACGAGTGACCTGTGACAAGTGACCAGTGACCAGCGACCAGTGACCAGTGACCAGTGACCAGTGAACAGTGACCAGTGACCAGTGACCAGTGACCAGCGAAAATGACCAGTGACCAGTGACCAGTGACCAGCGAAATTGACCAGTGACCAGTGACCAGTGAACAGCGACCAGTGACCAGTGACCAGTGACCAGTGACCAGCGAAAGTGACCAGTGACCAGTGACCAGTGACCAGCGAAATTGACCAGTGACCAGTGACCAGAGACCAGTGACTAGCCAAATTGACCAGTGACCAGTGACCAGTGGCCAGCGGTAGTGACCAGTGACCAGTGACAAGTGATCAGTGACCAGTGAACAGTGACCAGTGACCAGTGACCAGTGACCAGCGAAAATGACCAGTGACCAGTGACCAGTGACCAGCGAAATTGACAAGTGACCAGTGACCAGTGAACAGTGACAAGTGACCAGTGACCAGTGACCAACGAAAGTGACCAGTGAACAGTGACCAGGGACCAGTGACCAGCGAAAATGACAGGTGACCAGTGACCAGTGACCAGTGACCAGTGACCAGTGACCAGTGACCAGCGAAAGTGACCAGTGACCAGTGAATAGTGACCAGCGAAATTGACCATTTTCCAGTGACCAGTGATAAGTGACCAGTGACCAGTGACCAGCGAAAGTGACCAGTGACCAGTGACCAGGGACCAGTGACCAGCGAAAGTGACCAGTGACCAGTGACCAGTGACCAGTGACTAGTGACCAGTGACCAGTGACCAGTGACCAGCGAAAGTGACCAGTGACCAGTGACCAGTGACCAGTGACCAGTGACCAGTGACAAGTGACCTGGGACCAGTGACCAGTGACCAGTGACCAGTGACCAGTGACCAGTGACCAGTGACCAGTGACCAGTGACCAGCGAAAGTGACCAGTGACGAGTGACCAGTGACAAGTGACCAGTGACCAGTGACCAGTGACCAGTGACCAGTGACCAGTGACCAGTGACCAGTGACCAGCGAAAGTGACAAGTGACAAGTGACCAGTGACCAGTGACCAGTGACCAGTGACCAGTGACCAGCGAAAGTGACCAGTGACCAGTGACCAGTGACCAGCGAAATTGACCAGTGACCAGTGACCAGCGAAAGTCACCAGCGACGAGTGACCAGTGACAAGTGACCAGTGACCAGTGACCATTGACCAGTGACCAGCGAAAGTGACTAGTGACGAGTGACCTGTGACAAGTGACCAGTGACCAGCGACCAGTGACCAGTGACCAGTGACCAGTGAACAGTGACCAGTGACCAGTGACCAGTGACCAGCGAAAATGACCAGTGACCAGCGAAAATGACCAGTGACCAGTGACCAGTGACCAGCGAAATTGACCAGTGACCAGTGACCAGTGAACAGCGACCAGTGACCAGTGACCAGTGACCAGTGACCAGTGACCAGTGACCAGTGACCACTGACCATCGAAAGTGACCAGTGACCAGTGACCAGTGACCAGTGACCAGTGACCAGTGACCAGTGACCAGCGAAAGTGACCAGTGACCAGTGACCAGTGACCAGCGAAATTGACCAGTGACCAGTGACCAGAGACCAGTGACTAGCCAAATTGACCAGTGACCAGTGACCAGTGGCCAGCGGTAGTGACCAGTGACCAGTGACCAGTGACCAGTGACCAGCGAAAGTGACCAGTGACCAGTGACCAGTGACCAGCGAAATTGACCAGTGACCAGTGACCAGAGACCAGTGACTAGCCAAATTGACCAGTGACCAGTGACCAGTGGCCAGCGGTAGTGACCAGTGACCAGTGACCAGTGACCAGTGACCAGTGACCAGTGACCAGTGACCAGTGACCAGTGACCAGTGACCAGTGACCAGTGACCAGCGAAAGTGACCAGTGACCAGTGAATAGTGACCAGCGAAATTGACCAGTTTCCAGTGACCAGTGATAAGTGACCAGTGACCAGTGACCAGCGAAAGTGACCAGTGAACAGTGATCAGCGAAATTGACCAGTGACCATTGACCAGTGACCAGCGAAAGTGACCAGTGACGAGTGACCAGTGACAAGTGACCAGTGACAAGTGACCAGTGACCAGTGACCAGTGACCAGTGACCAGTGAACAGTGACCAGTGACCAGTGACCAGTGACCAGTGACCAGCGAAAGTGACCAGTGACCAGTGACCAGTGACCAGCGAAATTGACCAGTGACCAGTGACCAGAGACCAGTGACTAGCCAAATTGACCAGTGACCAGTGACCAGTGGCCAGCGGTAGTGACCAGTGACCAGTGACCAGTGATCAGTGACCAGTGAACAGTGACCAGTGACCAGTGACCAGTGACCAGCGAAAATGACCAGTGACCAGTGACCAGTGACCAGCGAAATTGACAAGTGACCAGTGACCAGTGAACAGTGACAAGTGACCAGTGACCAGTGACCAACGAAAGTGACCAGTGAACAGTGACCAGGGACCAGTGACCAGTGACAAGTGACCAGTGACGAGTGACCTGTGACAAGTGACCAGTGACCAGCGACCAGTGACCAGTGACCAGTGACCAGTGAACAGTGACCAGTGACCAGTGACAAGTGACCTGGGACCAGTGACCAGTGACCAGTGACCAGCGAAATTGGCCAGTGACCAGTGACCAGTGACCAGTCACCAGTGACCAGCGACCAGTGACCAGAGACCAGTAACCAGTGACCAGTGACCAGTGACCACTGACCAGCGAAAGTGACCAGTGAACAGTGACCAGTGACCAGTGACCTGTGACCAGTGACCAGTGACCAGTGACCAGTGACCAGTGACCAGTGACCAGTGACCAGCGAAAGTGACCAGTGACGAGTGACCAGTGACAAGTGACCAGTGACCAGTGACCATTGACCAGTGACTAGTGACTAGTGACCAGTGACCAACGACCAGTGACCAGTGAACAGTGACCAGCGAAAGTGACCAGTGACCAGTGACCATTGACCAGCGACAAGTGACCAGTGACCAGTGACGAGTGACCAGTGACCAGTGACCAGTGACCAGTGACCAGTGACCAGCGAAAGTGACAAGTGACCAGTGACCAGTGACCAGTGACCAGTGACCAGCGAAAGTGACTAGTGACCAGTGACCAGTGACCAGTGACCAGTGATCAGTGACCAGTGACCAGCGAAAGTGACCAGTGACCAGTGACCAGTGACCAGTGACTAGCCAAATTGAGCAGTGAGCAGTGACCAGTGACCAGTGACCAGTGACCAGTGACCAGTGACCAGCGAAATTGACCAGTGACCATTGACCAGTGACCAGCGAAAGTGACCAGTGACGAGTGACCTGTGACAAGTGACCAGTGACCAGCGACCAGTGACCAGTGACCAGTGACCAGTGAACAGTGACCAGTGACCAGTGACCAGTGACCAGCGAAAATGACCACTGACCAGCGAAAATGACCAGTGACCAGTGACCAGTGACCAGCGAAATTGACCAGTGACCAGTGACCAGTGAACAGTGACCAGTGACCAGTGACCAGCGAAAGTGACCAGTGACCAGTGACCAGTGACCAGCGAAATTGACCAGTGACCAGTGACCAGCGAAAGTCACCAGTGACGAGTGACCAGTGACAAGTGACCAGTGACCAGTGACCATTGACCAGTGACCAGCGAAAGTGACTAGTGACGAGTGACCTGTGACAAGTGACCAGTGACCAGCGACCAGTGACCAGTGACCAGTGACCAGCGAACAGTGACCAGTGACCAGTGACCAGTGACCAGCGAAAATGACCAGTGACCAGCGAAAATGACCAGTGACCAGTGACCAGTGACCAGCGAAATTGACCAGTGACCAGTGACCAGTGAACAGTGACCAGTGACCAGTGACCAGTGACCAGTGACCAGCGAAAGTGACCAGTGACCAGTGACCAGTGACCAGCGAAATTGACCAGTGACCAGTGACCAGAGACCAGTGACTAGCCAAATTGACCAGTGACCAGTGACCAGTGGCCAGCGGTAGTGACCAGTGACCAGTGACCAGTGATCAGTGACCAGTGAACAGTGACCAGTGACCAGTGACCAGTGACCAGCGAAAATGACCAGTGACCAGTGACCAGTGACCAGCGAAATTGACAAGTGACCAGTGACCAGTGAACAGTGACAAGTGACCAGTGACCAGTGACCAACGAAAGTGACCAGTGAACAGTGACCAGGGACCAGTGACCAGTGACAAGTGACCAGTGACGAGTGACCTGTGACAAGTGACCAGTGACCAGCGACCAGTGACCAGTGACCAGTGACCAGTGAACAGTGACCAGTGACCAGTGACAAGTGACCTGGGACCAGTGACCAGTGACCAGTGACCAGCGAAATTGGCCAGTGACCAGTGACCAGTGACCAGTCACCAGTGACCAGCGACCAGTGACCAGAGACCAGTAACCAGTGACCAGTGACCAGTGACCACTGACCAGCGAAAGTGACCAGTGAACAGTGACCAGTGACCAGTGACCTGTGACCAGTGACCAGTGACCAGTGACCAGTGACCAGTGACCAGCGAAAGTGACCAGTGACGAGTGACCAGTGACAAGTGACCAGTGACCAGTGACCATTGACCAGTGACTAGTGACTAGTGACCAGTGACCAAGGACCAGTGACCAGTGAACAGTGACCAGCGAAAGTGACCAGAGACCAGTGACCATTGACCAGCGACAAGTGACCAGTGACCAGTGACGAGTGACCAGTGACCAGTGACCAGTGACCAGTGACCAGTGACCAGCGAAAGTGACAAGTGACCAGTGACCAGTGACCAGTGACCAGTGACCAGCGAAAGTGACTAGTGACCAGTGACCAGTGACCAGTGACCAGTGACCAGTACCAGTGACCAGCGAAAGTGACCAGTGACGAGTGACCAGTGACCAGTGACCAGTGACCAGTGACCAGTGACCAGTGACCAGTGACCAGTGACCAGTGACCAGTGACTAGTGACCAGCGACCAGTGACCAGTGACCAGTGACCAGTGACCAGTGAACAGTGAACAGTGACCAGTGACCAGTGACCAGTGACCAGTGACCAGCGAAAGTGACCAGTGACCAGTGACCAGTGACCAGCGAAATTGACCAGTGACCAGTGACCAGTGACCAGCGAAATTGACCTGTGACCAGTGACCAGTGACCAGTGACCAGTGACCAGTGACCAGTGACCAGCGAAAGTGACCAGTGACCAGGGACCAGTGACCAGTGACCAGCGAAATTGACCAGTGAACAGTGACCAGTGACCAGTGACAAGTGACCAGTGACCAGTGAGCAGCGAAAGTGACCAGTGAACAGTGACCAGTGACCAGTGACCAGCAAAATTGACCAGCAAAATTGACCAGTGACCAGTGACCAGTGACCAATGACCAGTGACCAGTGACCAGTGACCAGTGACCAGTGACCAGTGACCAGTGACCAGTGACCAGCGACCAGTGACCAGTGACCAGTGACCAGCGAAAGTGACCAGGGACAAGTGACCAGTGACCAGTGACCAGTGACCAGTGACCAGTGACCAGTGACCACTGACCATCGAAAGTGACCAGTGACCAGTGACCAGTGACCAGTGACCAGTGACCAGTGACCAGTGACCAGCGAAAGTGACCAGTGACCAGTGACCAGTGACCAGCGAAATTGACCAGTGACCAGTGACCAGAGACCAGTGACTAGCCAAATTGACCAGTGACCAGTGACCAGTGGCCAGCGGTAGTGACCAGTGACCAGCGTTGACCAGTGACCAGTGACCAGTGACCAGTGACCAGCGAAAGTGACCAGTGACCAGTGACCAGTGACCAGCGAAATTGACCAGTGACCAGTGACCAGAGACCAGTGACTAGCCAAATTGACCAGTGACCAGTGACCAGTGGCCAGCGGTAGTGACCAGTGACCAGTGACCAGTGACCAGTGACCAGTGACCAGTGACCAGTGACCAGTGACCAGCGAAAGTGACCAGTGACCAGTGAATAGTGACCAGCGAAATTGACCAGTTTCCAGTGACCAGTGATAAGTGACCAGTGACCAGTGACCAGCGAAAGTGACCAGTGAACAGTGATCAGCGAAATTGACCAGTGACCATTGACCAGTGACCAGCGAAAGTGACCAGTGACGAGTGACCAGTGACAAGTGACCAGTGACAAGTGACCAGTGACCAGTGACCAGTGACCAGTGACCAGTGAACAGTGACCAGTGACCAGTGACCAGTGACCAGTGACCAGCGAAAGTGACCAGTGACCAGTGACCAGTGACCAGCGAAATTGACCAGTGACCAGTGACCAGAGACCAGTGACTAGCCAAATTGACCAGTGACCAGTGACCAGTGGCCAGCGGTAGTGACCAGTGACCAGTGACCAGTGATCAGTGACCAGTGAACAGTGACCAGTGACCAGTGACCAGTGACCAGCGAAAATGACCAGTGACCAGTGACCAGTGACCAGCGAAATTGACAAGTGACCAGTGACCAGTGAACAGTGACAAGTGACCAGTGACCAGTGACCAACGAAAGTGACCAGTGAACAGTGACCAGGGACCAGTGTCCAGTGACAAGTGACCAGTGACGAGTGACCTGTGACAAGTGACCAGTGACCAGCGACCAGTGAGCAGTGACCAGTGACCAGTGAACAGTGACCAGTGACCAGTGCCAAGTGACCTGGGACCAGTGACCAGTGACCAGTGACCAGCGAAATTGGCCAGTGACCAGTGACCAGTGACCAGTCACCAGTGACCAGCGACCAGTGACCAGAGACCAGTAACCAGTGACCAGTGACCAGTGACCACTGACCAGCGAAAGTGACCAGTGAACAGTGACCAGTGACCAGTGACCTGTGACCAGTGACCAGTGACCAGTGACCAGTGACCAGTGACCAGTGACCAGCGAAAGTGACCAGTGACGAGTGACCAGTGACAAGTGACCAGTGACCAGTGACCATTGACCAGTGACTAGTGACTAGTGACCAGTGACCAACGACCAGTGACCAGTGAACAGTGACCAGCGAAAGTGACCAGTGACTAGTGACCATTGACCAGCGACAAGTGACCAGTGACCAGTGACGAGTGACCAGTGACCAGTGACCAGTGACCAGTGACCAGTGACCAGCGAAAGTGACAAGTGACCAGTGACCAGTGACCAGTGACCAGTGACCAGCGAAAGTGACTAGTGACCAGTGACCAGTGACCAGTGACCAGTGACCAGCGAAAGTGACCAGTGACCAGTGACCAGTGACCAGTGACTAGCCAAATTGAGCAGTGAGCAGTGACCAGTGACCAGTGACCAGTGACCAGTGACCAGTGACCAGCGAAATTGACCAGTGACCATTGACCAGTGACCAGCGAAAGTGACCAGTGACGAGTGACCTGTGACAAGTGACCAGTGACCAGCGACCAGTGACCAGTGACCAGTGACCAGTGAACAGTGACCAGTGACCAGTGACCAGCGACCAGCGAAAATGACCACTGACCAGCGAAAATGACCAGTGACCAGTGACCAGTGACCAGCGAAATTGACCAGTGACCAGTGACCAGTGAACAGTGACCAGTGACCAGTGACCAGCGAAAGTGACCAGTGACCAGTGACCAGTGACCAGCGAAATTGACCAGTGACCAGTGACCAGCGAAAGTCACCAGTGACGAGTGACCAGTGACAAGTGACCAGTGACCATTGACCAGTGACCAGCGAAAGTGACTAGTGACGAGTGACCTGTGACATGTGACCAGTGACCAGCGACCAGTGACCAGTGACCAGTGACCAGTGAACAGTGACCAGTGACCAGTGACCAGTGACCAGCGAAAATGACCAGTGACCAGCGAAAATGACCAGTGACCAGTGACCAGTGACCAGCGAAATTGACCAGTGACCAGTGACCAGTGAACAGTGACCAGTGACCAGTGACCAGTGACCAGTGACCAGCGAAAGTGACCAGTGACCAGTGACCAGTGACCAGCGAAATTGACCAGTGACCAGTGACCAGAGACCAGTGACTAGCCAAATTGACCAGTGACCAGTGACCAGTGGCCAGCGGTAGTGACCAGTGACCAGTGACCAGTGATCAGTGACCAGTGAACAGTGACCAGTGACCAGTGACCAGTGACCAGCGAAAATGACCAGTGACCAGTGACCAGTGACCAGCGAAATTGACAAGTGACCAGTGACCAGTGAACAGTGACAAGTGACCAGTGACCAGTGACCAACGAAAGTGACCAGTGAACAGTGACCAGGGACCAGTGACCAGTGACAAGTGACCAGTGACGAGTGACCTGTGACAAGTGACCAGTGACCAGCGACCAGTGACCAGTGACCAGTGACCAGTGAACAGTGACCAGTGACCAGTGACAAGTGACCTGGGACCAGTGACCAGTGACCAGTGACCAGCGAAATTGGCCAGTGACCAGTGACCAGTGACCAGTCACCAGTGACCAGCGACCAGTGACCAGAGACCAGTAACCAGTGACCAGTGACCAGTGACCACTGACCAGCGAAAGTGACCAGTGAACAGTGACCAGTGACCAGTGACCTGTGACCAGTGACCAGTGACCAGTGACCAGTGACCAGTGACCAGCGAAAGTGACCAGTGACGAGTGACCAGTGACAAGTGACCAGTGACCAGTGACCATTGACCAGTGACTAGTGACTAGTGACCAGTGACCAAGGACCAGTGACCAGTGAAAAGTGACCAGCGAAAGTGACCAGTGACCAGTGACCATTGACCAGCGACAAGTGACCAGTGACCAGTGACGAGTGACCAGTGACCAGTGACCAGTGACCAGTGACCAGTGACCAGCGAAAGTGACAAGTGACCAGTGACCAGTGACCAGTGACCAGTGACCAGCGAAAGTGACTAGTGACCAGTGACCAGTGACCAGTGACCAGTGACCAGTGACCAGTGACCAGCGAAAGTGACCAGTGACGAGTGACCAGTGACCAGTGAACAGTGACCAGTGACCAGTGACCAGTGACCAGTGACCAGTGACCAGTGACCAGTGACTAGTGACCAGCGACCAGTGACCAGTGACCAGTGACCAGTGACCAGTGAACAGTGACCAGTGACCAGTGACCAGTGACCAACGAAAATGACCAGTGACCAGTGACCAGTGACCAGCGAAATTGACCAGTGACCAGTGACCAGTGACCAGTGACCAGTGACCAGTGACCAGTGACCAGTGACCAGCGAAAGTGACCAGTGACCAGGGACCAGTGACCAGTGACCAGCGAAATTGACCAGTGAACAGTGACCAGTGACCAGTGACAAGTGACCAGTGACCAGTGAGCAGCGAAAGTGACCAGTGAACAGTGACCAGTGACCAGTGACCAGCAAAATTGACCAGCAAAATTGACCAGTGACCAGTGACCAGTGACCAATGACCAGTGACCAGTGACCAGTGACCAGTGACCAGTGACCAGTGACCAGTGACCAGCGACCAGTGACCAGTGACCATTGACCAGTGACCAGTGACCAGTGACCAGTGACCAGCGAAAGTGACCAGGGACAAGTGACCAGTGACCAGTGACCAGTGACCAGTGACCAGTGACCAGTGACCAGTGACAAGTGACCAGTGACCAGCGACCAGTGACCAGTGACCAGTGACCAGTGACCAGTGACCACTGACCATCGAAAGTGACCAGTGACCAGTGACCAGTGACCAGTGACCAGTGACCAGTGACCAGTGACCAGTGACCAGCGAAAGTGACCAGTGACCAGTGACCAGTGACCAGCGAAATTGACCAGTGACCAGTGACCAGAGACCAGTGACTAGCCAAATTGACCAGTGACCAGTGACCAGTGGCCAGCGGTAGTGACCAGTGACCAGTGACCAGTGACCAGTGACCAGTGACCAGTGACCAGTGACCAGTGACCAGTGACCAGTGACCAGCGAAAGTGACCAGTGACCAGTGAATAGTGACCAGCGAAATTGACCAGTTTCCAGTGACCAGTGATAAGTGACCAGTGACCAGTGACCAGCGAAAGTGACCAGTGAACAGTGATCAGCGAAAGTGACCAGTGACCATTGACCAGTGACCAGCGAAAGTGACCAGTGACGAGTGACCAGTGACAAGTGACCAGTGACAAGTGACCAGTGACCACTGACCAGTGACCAGTGACCAGTGACCAGTGACCAGTGACCAGTGACCAGTGACCAGTGACCAGCGAAAGTGACCAGTGACCAGTGACCAGTGACCAGCGAAATTGACCAGTGACCAGTGACCAGAGACCAGTGACTAGCCAAATTGACCAGTGACCAGTGACCAGTGGCCAGCGGTAGTGACCAGTGACCAGTGACCAGTGACCAGTGACCAGTGACCAGTGACCAGCGAAAGTGACCAGTGACCAGTGACCAGTGACCAGCGAAATTGACCAGTGACCAGTGACCAGAGACCAGTGACTAGCCAAATTGACCAGTGACCAGTGACCAGTGGCCAGCGGTAGTGACCAGTGACCAGTGACCAGTGACCAGTGACCAGTGACCAGTGACCAGTGACCAGTGACCAGCGAAAGTGACCAGTGACCAGTGAATAGTGACCAGCGAAATTGACCAGTTTCCAGTGACCAGTGATAAGTGACCAGTGACCAGTGACCAGCGAAAGTGACCAGTGAACAGTGATCAGCGAAATTGACCAGTGACCATTGACCAGTGACCAGCGAAAGTGACCAGTGACGAGTGACCAGTGACAAGTGACCAGTGACAAGTGACCAGTGACCAGTGACCAGTGACCAGTGACCAGTGAACAGTGACCAGTGACCAGTGACCAGTGACCAGTGACCAGCGAAAGTGACCAGTGACCAGTGACCAGTGACCAGCGAAATTGACCAGTGACCAGTGACCAGAGACCAGTGACTAGCCAAATTGACCAGTGACCAGTGACCAGTGGCCAGCGGTAGTGACCAGTGACCAGTGACCAGTGATCAGTGACCAGTGAACAGTGACCAGTGACCAGTGACCAGTGACCAGCGAAAATGACCAGTGACCAGTGACCAGTGACCAGCGAAATTGACAAGTGACCAGTGACCAGTGAACAGTGACAAGTGACCAGTGACCAGTGACCAACGAAAGTGACCAGTGAACAGTGACCAGGGACCAGTGACCAGTGACAAGTGACCAGTGACGAGTGACCTGTGACAAGTGACCAGTGACCAGCGACCAGTGAGCAGTGACCAGTGACCAGTGAACAGTGACCAGTGACCAGTGACAAGTGACCTGGGACCAGTGACCAGTGACCAGTGACCAGCGAAATTGGCCAGTGACCAGTGACCAGTGACCAGTCACCAGTGACCAGCGACCAGTGACCAGAGACCAGTAACCAGTGACCAGTGACCAGTGACCACTGACCAGCGAAAGTGACCAGTGAACAGTGACCAGTGACCAGTGACCTGTGACCAGTGACCAGTGACCAGTGACCAGTGACCAGTGACCAGTGACCAGCGAAAGTGACCAGTGACGAGTGACCAGTGACAAGTGACCAGTGACCAGTGACCATTGACCAGTGACTAGTGACTAGTGACCAGTGACCAACGACCAGTGACCAGTGAACAGTGACCAGCGAAAGTGACCAGTGACCAGTGACCATTGACCAGCGACAAGTGACCAGTGACCAGTGACGAGTGACCAGTGACCAGTGACCAGTGACCAGTGACCAGTGACCAGCGAAAGTGACAAGTGACCAGTGACCAGTGACCAGTGACCAGTGACCAGCGACAGTGACTAGTGACCAGTGACCAGTGACCAGTGACCAGTGACCAGCGAAAGTGACCAGTGACCAGTGACCAGTGACCAGTGACTAGCCAAATTGAGCAGTGAGCAGTGACCAGTGACCAGTGACCAGTGACCAGTGACCAGTGACCAGCGAAATTGACCAGTGACCATTGACCAGTGACCAGCGAAAGTGACCAGTGACGAGTGACCTGTGACAAGTGACCAGTGACCAGCGACCAGTGACCAGTGACCAGTGACCAGTGAACAGTGACCAGTGACCAGTGACCAGCGACCAGCGAAAATGACCACTGACCAGCGAAAATGACCAGTGACCAGTGACCAGTGACCAGCGAAATTGACCAGTGACCAGTGACCAGTGAACAGTGACCAGTGACCAGTGACCAGCGAAAGTGACCAGTGACCAGTGACCAGTGACCAGCGAAATTGACCAGTGACCAGTGACCAGCGAAAGTCACCAGTGACGAGTGACCAGTGACAAGTGACCAGTGACCATTGACCAGTGACCAGCGAAAGTGACTAGTGACGAGTGACCTGTGACATGTGACCAGTGACCAGCGACCAGTGACCAGTGACCAGTGACCAGTGAACAGTGACCAGTGACCAGTGACCAGTGACCAGCGAAAATGACCAGTGACCAGCGAAAATGACCAGTGACCAGTGACCAGTGACCAGCGAAATTGACCAGTGACCAGTGACCAGTGAACAGTGACCAGTGACCAGTGACCAGTGACCAGTGACCAGCGAAAGTGACCAGTGACCAGTGACCAGTGACCAGCGAAATTGACCAGTGACCAGTGACCAGAGACCAGTGACTAGCCAAATTGACCAGTGACCAGTGACCAGTGGCCAGCGGTAGTGACCAGTGACCAGTGACCAGTGATCAGTGACCAGTGAACAGTGACCAGTGACCAGTGACCAGTGACCAGCGAAAATGACCAGTGACCAGTGACCAGTGACCAGCGAAATTGACAAGTGACCAGTGACCAGTGAACAGTGACAAGTGACCAGTGACCAGTGACCAACGAAAGTGACCAGTGAACAGTGACCAGGGACCAGTGACCAGTGACAAGTGACCAGTGACGAGTGACCTGTGACAAGTGACCAGTGACCAGCGACCAGTGACCAGTGACCAGTGACCAGTGAACAGTGACCAGTGACCAGTGACAAGTGACCTGGGACCAGTGACCAGTGACCAGTGACCAGCGAAATTGGCCAGTGACCAGTGACCAGTGACCAGTCACCAGTGACCAGCGACCAGTGACCAGAGACCAGTAACCAGTGACCAGTGACCAGTGACCACTGACCAGCGAAAGTGACCAGTGAACAGTGACCAGTGACCAGTGACCTGTGACCAGTGACCAGTGACCAGTGACCAGTGACCAGTGACCAGTGACCAGTGACCAGCGAAAGTGACCAGTGACGAGTGACCAGTGACAAGTGACCAGTGACCAGTGACCATTGACCAGTGACTAGTGACTAGTGACCAGTGACCAACGACCAGTGACCAGTGAACAGTGACCAGCGAAAGTGACCAGTGACCAGTGACCATTGACCAGCGACAAGTGACCAGTGACCAGTGACGAGTGACCAGTGACCAGTGACCAGTGACCAGTGACCAGTGACCAGCGAAAGTGACAAGTGACCAGTGACCAGTGACCAGTGACCAGTGACCAGCGAAAGTGACTAGTGACCAGTGACCAGTGACCAGTGACCAGTGATCAGTGACCAGTGACCAGCGAAAGTGACCAGTGACCAGTGACCAGTGACCAGTGACTAGCCAAATTGAGCAGTGAGCAGTGACCAGTGACCAGTGACCAGTGACCAGTGACCAGTGACCAGCGAAATTGACCAGTGACCATTGACCAGTGACCAGCGAAAGTGACCAGTGACGAGTGACCTGTGACAAGTGACCAGTGACCAGCGACCAGTGACCAGTGACCAGTGACCAGTGAACAGTGACCAGTGACCAGTGACCAGTGACCAGCGAAAATGACCACTGACCAGCGAAAATGACCAGTGACCAGTGACCAGTGACCAGCGAAATTGACCAGTGACCAGTGACCAGTGAACAGTGACCAGTGACCAGTGACCAGCGAAAGTGACCAGTGACCAGTGACCAGTGACCAGCGAAATTGACCAGTGACCAGTGACCAGCGAAAGTCACCAGTGACGAGTGACCAGTGACAAGTGACCAGTGACCAGTGACCATTGACCAGTGACCAGCGAAAGTGACTAGTGACGAGTGACCTGTGACAAGTGACCAGTGACCAGCGACCAGTGACCAGTGACCAGTGACCAGCGAACAGTGACCAGTGACCAGTGACCAGTGACCAGCGAAAATGACCAGTGACCAGCGAAAATGACCAGTGACCAGTGACCAGTGACCAGCGAAATTGACCAGTGACCAGTGACCAGTGAACAGTGACCAGTGACCAGTGACCAGTGACCAGTGACCAGCGAAAGTGACCAGTGACCAGTGACCAGTGACCAGCGAAATTGACCAGTGACCAGTGACCAGAGACCAGTGACTAGCCAAATTGACCAGTGACCATTGACCAGTGGCCAGCGGTAGTGACCAGTGACCAGTGACCAGTGATCAGTGACCAGTGAACAGTGACCAGTGACCAGTGACCAGTGACCAGCGAAAATGACCAGTGACCAGTGACCAGTGACCAGCGAAATTGACAAGTGACCAGTGACCAGTGAACAGTGACAAGTGACCAGTGACCAGTGACCAACGAAAGTGACCAGTGAACAGTGACCAGGGACCAGTAACCAGTGACAAGTGACCAGTGACGAGTGACCTGTGACAAGTGACCAGTGACCAGCGACCAGTGACCAGTGACCAGTGACCAGTGAACAGTGACCAGTGACCAGTGACAAGTGACCTGGGACCAGTGACCAGTGACCAGTGACCAGCGAAATTGGCCAGTGACCAGTGACCAGTGACCAGTCACCAGTGACCAGCGACCAGTGACCAGAGACCAGTAACCAGTGACCAGTGACCAGTGACCACTGACCAGCGAAAGTGACCAGTGAACAGTGACCAGTGACCAGTGACCTGTGACCAGTGACCAGTGACCAGTGACCAGTGACCAGTGACCAGCGAAAGTGACCAGTGACGAGTGACCAGTGACAAGTGACCAGTGACCAGTGACCATTGACCAGTGACTAGTGACTAGTGACCAGTGACCAAGGACCAGTGACCAGTGAACAGTGACCAGCGAAAGTGACCAGTGACCAGTGACCATTGACCAGCGACAAGTGACCAGTGACCAGTGACGAGTGACCAGTGACCAGTGACCAGTGACCAGTGACCAGTGACCAGCGAAAGTGACAAGTGACCAGTGACCAGTGACCAGTGACCAGTGACCAGCGAAAGTGACTAGTGACCAGTGACCAGTGACCAGTGACCAGTGACCAGTGACCAGTGACCAGCGAAAGTGACCAGTGACGAGTGACCAGTGACCAGTGAACAGTGACCAGTGACCAGTGACCAGTGACCAGTGACCAGTGACCAGTGACCAGTGACTAGTGACCAGCGACCAGTGACCAGTGACCAGTGACCAGTGACCAGTGAACAGTGACCAGTGACCAGTGACCAGTGACCAACGAAAATGACCAGTGACCAGTGACCAGTGACCAGCGAAATTGACCAGTGACCAGTGACCAGTGACCAGTGACCAGTGACCAGTGACCAGTGACCAGTGACCAGCGAAAGTGACCAGTGACCAGGGACCAGTGACCAGTGACCAGCGAAATTGACCAGTGAACAGTGACCAGTGACCAGTGACAAGTGACCAGTGACCAGTGAGCAGCGAAAGTGACCAGTGAACAGTGACCAGTGACCAGTGACCAGCAAAATTGACCAGCAAAATTGACCAGTGACCAGTGACCAGTGACCAATGACCAGTGACCAGTGACCAGTGACCAGTGACCAGTGACCAGTGACCAGCGACCAGTGACCAGTGACCATTGACCAGTGACCAGTGACCAGTGACCAGTGACCAGCGAAAGTGACCAGGGACAAGTGACCAGTGACCAGTGACCAGTGACCAGTGACCAGTGACCAGTGACCAGTGACAAGTGACCAGTGACCAGCGACCAGTGACCAGTGACCAGTGACCAGTGACCAGTGACCACTGACCATCGAAAGTGACCAGTGACCAGTGACCAGTGACCAGTGACCAGTGACCAGTGACCAGCGAAAGTGACCAGTGACCAGTGACCAGTGACCAGCGAAATTGACCAGTGACCAGTGACCAGTGACCAGTGACCAGTGACCAGTGACCAGTGACCAGTGACCAGTGACCAGTGACCAGTGACCAGCGAAAGTGACCAGTGACCAGTGAATAGTGACCAGCGAAATTGACCAGTTTCCAGTGACCAGTGATAAGTGACCAGTGACCAGTGACCAGCGAAAGTGACCAGTGAACAGTGATCAGCGAAATTGACCAGTGACCATTGACCAGTGACCAGCGAAAGTGACCAGTGACGAGTGACCAGTGACAAGTGACCAGTGACAAGTGACCAGTGACCAGTGACCAGTGACCAGTGACCAGTGAACAGTGACCAGTGACCAGTGACCAGTGACCAGTGACCAGCGAAAGTGACCAGTGACCAGTGACCAGTGACCAGCGAAATTGATCAGTGACCAGTGACCAGAGACCAGTGACTAGCCAAATTGACCAGTGACCAGTGACCAGTGGCCAGCGGTAGTGACCAGAGACCAGTGACCAGTGATCAGTGACCAGTGAACAGTGACCAGTGACCAGTGACCAGTGACCAGCGAAAATGACCAGTGACCAGTGACCAGTGACCAGCGAAATTGACAAGTGACCAGTGACCAGTGAACAGTGACAAGTGACCAGTGACCAGTGACCAACGAAAGTGACCAGTGAACAGTGACCAGGGACCAGTGACCAGTGACAAGTGACCAGTGACGAGTGACCTGTGACAAGTGACCAGTGACCAGCGACCAGTGACCAGAGACCAGTGACCAGTGAACAGTGACCAGTGACCAGTGACAAGTGACCTGGGACCAGTGACCAGTGACCAGTGACCAGCGAAATTGGCCAGTGACCAGTGACCAGTGACCAGTCACCAGTGACCAGCGACCAGTGACCAGAGACCAGTAACCAGTGACCAGTGACCAGTGACCACTGACCAGCGAAAGTGACCAGTGAACAGTGACCAGTGACCAGTGACCTGTGACCAGTGACCAGTGACCAGTGACCAGTGACCAGTGACCAGTGACCAGTGACCAGCGAAAGTGACCAGTGACGAGTGACCAGTGACAAGTGACCAGTGACCAGTGACCATTGACCAGTGACTAGTGACTAGTGACCAGTGACCAACGACCAGTGACCAGTGAACAGTGACCAGCGAAAGTGACCAGTGACCAGTGACCATTGACCAGCGACAAGTGACCAGTGACCAGTGACGAGTGACCAGTGACCAGTGACCAGTGACCAGTGACCAGTGACCAGCGAAAGTGACAAGTGACCAGTGACCAGTGACCAGTGACCAGTGACCAGCGAAAGTGACTAGTGACCAGTGACCAGTGACCAGTGACCAGTGATCAGTGACCAGTGACCAGCGAAAGTGACCAGTGACCAGTGACCAGTGACCAGTGACTAGCCAAATTGAGCAGTGAGCAGTGACCAGTGACCAGTGACCAGTGACCAGTGACCAGTGACCAGCGAAATTGACCAGTGACCATTGACCAGTGACCAGCGAAAGTGACCAGTGACGAGTGACCTGTGACAAGTGACCAGTGACCAGCGACCAGTGACCAGTGACCAGTGACCAGTGAACAGTGACCAGTGACCAGTGACCAGTGACCAGCGAAAATGACCACTGACCAGCGAAAATGACCAGTGACCAGTGACCAGTGACCAGCGAAATTGACCAGTGACCAGTGACCAGTGAACAGTGACCAGTGACCAGTGACCAGCGAAAGTGACCAGTGACCAGTGACCAGTGACCAGCGAAATTGACCAGTGACCAGTGACCAGCGAAAGTCACCAGTGACGAGTGACCAGTGACAAGTGACCAGTGACCAGTGACCATTGACCAGTGACCAGCGAAAGTGACTAGTGACGAGTGACCTGTGACAAGTGACCAGTGACCAGCGACCAGTGACCAGTGACCAGTGACCAGCGAACAGTGACCAGTGACCAGTGACCAGTGACCAGCGAAAATGACCAGTGACCAGCGAAAATGACCAGTGACCAGTGACCAGTGACCAGCGAAATTGACCAGTGACCAGTGACCAGTGAACAGTGACCAGTGACCAGTGACCAGTGACCAGTGACCAGCGAAAGTGACCAGTGACCAGTGACCAGTGACCAGCGAAATTGACCAGTGACCAGTGACCAGAGACCAGTGACTAGCCAAATTGACCAGTGACCAGTGACCAGTGGCCAGCGGTAGTGACCAGTGACCAGTGACCAGTGATCAGTGACCAGTGAACAGTGACCAGTGACCAGTGACCAGTGACCAGCGAAAATGACCAGTGACCAGTGACCAGTGACCAGCGAAATTGACAAGTGACCAGTGACCAGTGAACAGTGACAAGTGACCAGTGACCAGTGACCAACGAAAGTGACCAGTGAACAGTGACCAGGGACCAGTGACCAGTGACAAGTGACCAGTGACGAGTGACCTGTGACAAGTGACCAGTGACCAGCGACCAGTGACCAGTGACCAGTGACCAGTGAACAGTGACCAGTGACCAGTGACAAGTGACCTGGGACCAGTGACCAGTGACCAGTGACCAGCGAAATTGGCCAGTGACCAGTGACCAGTGACCAGTCACCAGTGACCAGCGACCAGTGACCAGAGACCAGTAACCAGTGACCAGTGACCAGTGACCACTGACCAGCGAAAGTGACCAGTGAACAGTGACCAGTGACCAGTGACCTGTGACCAGTGACCAGTGACCAGTGACCAGTGACCAGTGACCAGCGAAAGTGACCAGTGACGAGTGACCAGTGACAAGTGACCAGTGACCAGTGACCATTGACCAGTGACTAGTGACTAGTGACCAGTGACCAAGGACCAGTGACCAGTGAACAGTGACCAGCGAAAGTGACCAGAGACCAGTGACCATTGACCAGCGACAAGTGACCAGTGACCAGTGACGAGTGACCAGTGACCAGTGACCAGTGACCAGTGACCAGTGACCAGCGAAAGTGACAAGTGACCAGTGACCAGTGACCAGTGACCAGTGACCAGCGAAAGTGACTAGTGACCAGTGACCAGTGACCAGTGACCAGTGACCAGTACCAGTGACCAGCGAAAGTGACCAGTGACGAGTGACCAGTGACCAGTGACCAGTGACCAGTGACCAGTGACCAGTGACCAGTGACCAGTGACCAGTGACCAGTGACTAGTGACCAGCGACCAGTGACCAGTGACCAGTGACCAGTGACCAGTGAACAGTGACCAGTGACCAGTGACCAGTGACCAGTGACCAGCGAAAGTGACCAGTGACCAGTGACCAGTGACCAGCGAAATTGACCAGTGACCAGTGACCAGTGACCAGCGAAATTGACCTGTGACCAGTGACCAGTGACCAGTGACCAGTGACCAGTGACCAGTGACCAGCGAAAGTGACCAGTGACCAGGGACCAGTGACCAGTGACCAGCGAAATTGACCAGTGAACAGTGACCAGTGACCAGTGACAAGTGACCAGTGACCAGTGAGCAGCGAAAGTGACCAGTGAACAGTGACCAGTGACCAGTGACCAGCAAAATTGACCAGCAAAATTGACCAGTGACCAGTGACCAGTGACCAATGACCAGTGACCAGTGACCAGTGACCAGTGACCAGTGACCAGTGACCAGTGACCAGTGACCAGCGACCAGTGACCAGTGACCAGTGACCAGCGAAAGTGACCAGGGACAAGTGACCAGTGACCAGTGACCAGTGACCAGTGACCAGTGACCAGTGACCACTGACCATCGAAAGTGACCAGTGACCAGTGACCAGTGACCAGTGACCAGTGACCAGTGACCAGTGACCAGCGAAAGTGACCAGTGACCAGTGACCAGTGACCAGCGAAATTGACCAGTGACCAGTGACCAGAGACCAGTGACTAGCCAAATTGACCAGTGACCAGTGACCAGTGGCCAGCGGTAGTGACCAGTGACC
Source organism: Andrena trimmerana (assembly GCA_951215215.1). Lineage (NCBI taxonomy): Eukaryota > Metazoa > Arthropoda > Insecta > Hymenoptera > Andrenidae > Andrena > Andrena trimmerana. Next base: position 21,295,397 of record OX578061.1, read on the forward strand.
AGTGACCAGTGACCAGTGACCAGTGACCAGTGACCAGCGAAAGTGACCAGTGACCAGTGACCAGTGACCAGCGAAATTGACCAGTGACCAGTGACCAGAGACCAGTGACCAGTGACCAGTGACCAGTGACCAGTGACCAGTGACCAGCGAAAGTGACCAGTGACCAGTGAATAGTGACCAGCGAAATTGACCAGTTTCCAGTGACCAGTGATAAGTGACCAGTGACCAGTGACCAGCGAAAGTGACCAGTGAACAGTGATCAGCGAAATTGACCAGTGACCATTGACCAGTGACCAGCGAAAGTGACCAGTGACGAGTGACCAGTGACAAGTGACCAGTGACAAGTGACCAGTGACCAGTGACCAGTGACCAGTGACCAGTGAACAGTGACCAGTGACCAGTGACCAGTGACCAGTGACCAGCGAAAGTGACCAGTGACCAGTGACCAGTGACCAGCGAAATTGACCAGTGACCAGTGACCAGAGACCAGTGACTAGCCAAATTGACCAGTGACCAGTGACCAGTGGCCAGCGGTAGTGACCAGTGACCAGTGACCAGTGATCAGTGACCAGTGAACAGTGACCAGTGACCAGTGACCAGTGACCAGCGAAAATGACCAGTGACCAGTGACCAGTGACCAGCGAAATTGACAAGTGACCAGTGACCAGTGAACAGTGACAAGTGACCAGTGACCAGTGACCAACGAAAGTGACCAGTGAACAGTGACCAGGGACCAGTGACCAGTGACAAGTGACCAGTGACGAGTGACCTGTGACAAGTGACCAGTGACCAGCGACCAGTGAGCAGTGACCAGTGACCAGTGAACAGTGACCAGTGACCAGTGACAAGTGACCTGGGACCAGTGACCAGTGACCAGTGACCAGCGAAATTGGCCAGTGACCAGTGACCAGTGACCAGTCACCAGTGACCAGCGACCAGTGACCAGAGACCAGTAACCAGTGACCAGTGACCAGTGACCACTGACCAGCGAAAGTGACCAGTGAACAGTGACCAGTGACCAGTGACCTGTGACCAGTGACCAGTGACCAGTGACCAGTGACCAGTGACCAGTGACCAGCGAAAGTGACCAGTGACGAGTGACCAGTGACAAGTGACCAGTGACCAGTGACCATTGACCAGTGACTAGTGACTAGTGACCAGTGACCAACGACCAGTGACCAGTGAACAGTGACCAGCGAAAGTGACCAGTGACCAGTGACCATTGACCAGCGACAAGTGACCAGTGACCAGTGACGAGTGACCAGTGACCAGTGACCAGTGACCAGTGACCAGTGACCAGCGAAAGTGACCAGTGACGAGTGACCAGTGACAAGTGACCAGTGACCAGTGACCATTGACCAGTGACTAGTGACTAGTGACCAGTGACCAACGACCAGTGACCAGTGAACAGTGACCAGCGAAAGTGACCAGTGACCAGTGACCAGTGACCAGTGACCAGCGAAAGTGACTAGTGACCAGTGACCAGTGACCAGTGACCAGTGACCAGCGAAAGTGACCAGTGACCAGTGACCAGTGACCAGTGACTAGCCAAATTGAGCAGTGAGCAGTGACCAGTGACCAGTGACCAGTGACCAGTGACCAGTGACCAGCGAAATTGACCAGTGACCATTGACCAGTGACCAGCGAAAGTGACCAGTGACGAGTGACCTGTGACAAGTGACCAGTGACCAGCGACCAGTGACCAGTGACCAGTGACCAGTGAACAGTGACCAGTGACCAGTGACCAGCGACCAGCGAAAATGACCACTGACCAGCGAAAATGACCAGTGACCAGTGACCAGTGACCAGCGAAATTGACCAGTGACCAGTGACCAGTGACCAGCGAAATTGACCAGTGACCAGTGACCAGTGAACAGTGACCAGTGACCAGTGACCAGTGACCAGTGACCAGCGAAAGTGACCAGTGACCAGTGACCAGTGACCAGCGAAATTGACCAGTGACCAGTGACCAGAGACCAGTGACTAGCCAAATTGACCAGTGACCAGTGACCAGTGGCCAGCGGTAGTGACCAGTGACCAGTGACCAGTGATCAGTGACCAGCGAAATTGACAAGTGACCAGTGACCAGTGAACAGTGACAAGTGACCAGTGACCAGTGACCAACGAAAGTGACCAGTGAACAGTGACCAGGGACCAGTGACCAGTGACAAGTGACCAGTGACGAGTGACCTGTGACAAGTGACCAGTGACCAGCGACCAGTGACCAGTGACCAGTGACCAGTGAACAGTGACCAGTGACCAGTGACAAGTGACCTGGGACCAGTGACCAGTGACCAGTGACCAGCGAAATTGGCCAGTGACCAGTGACCAGTGACCAGTCACCAGTGACCAGCGACCAGTGACCAGAGACCAGTAACCAGTGACCAGTGACCAGTGACCACTGACCAGCGAAAGTGACCAGTGAACAGTGACCAGTGACCAGTGACCTGTGACCAGTGACCAGTGACCAGTGACCAGTGACCAGTGACCAGCGAAAGTGACCAGTGACGAGTGACCAGTGACAAGTGACCAGTGACCAGTGACCATTGACCAGTGACTAGTGACTAGTGACCAGTGACCAAGGACCAGTGACCAGTGAACAGTGACCAGCGAAAGTGACCAGTGACCAGTGACCATTGACCAGCGACAAGTGACCAGTGACCAGTGACGAGTGACCAGTGACCAGTGACCAGTGACCAGTGACCAGTGACCAGCGAAAGTGACAAGTGACCAGTGACCAGTGACCAGTGACCAGTGACCAGCGAAAGTGACTAGTGACCAGTGACCAGTGACCAGTGACCAGTGACCAGTGACCAGTGACCAGCGAAAGTGACCAGTGACGAGTGACCAGTGACCAGTGAACAGTGACCAGTGACCAGTGACCAGTGACCAGTGACCAGTGACCAGTGACCAGTGACCAGTGACTAGTGACCAGCGACCAGTGACCAGTGACCAGTGACCAGTGACCAGTGAACAGTGACCAGTGACCAGTGACCAGTGACCAACGAAAATGACCAGTGACCAGTGACCAGTGACCAGCGAAATTGACCAGTGACCAGTGACCAGTGACCAGTGACCAGTGACCAGTGACCAGTGACCAGTGACCAGCGAAAGTGACCAGTGACCAGGGACCAGTGACCAGTGACCAGCGAAATTGACCAGTGAACAGTGACCAGTGACCAGTGACAAGTGACCAGTGACCAGTGAGCAGCGAAAGTGACCAGTGAACAGTGACCAGTGACCAGTGACCAGCAAAATTGACCAGCAAAATTGACCAGTGACCAGTGACCAGTGACCAATGACCAGTGACCAGTGACCAGTGACCAGTGACCAGTGACCAGTGACCAGTGACCAGCGACCAGTGACCAGTGACCATTGACCAGTGACCAGTGACCAGTGACCAGTGACCAGCGAAAGTGACCAGGGACAAGTGACCAGTGACCAGTGACCAGTGACCAGTGACCAGTGACCAGTGACCAGTGACAAGTGACCAGTGACCAGCGACCAGTGACCAGTGACCAGTGACCAGTGACCAGTGACCACTGACCATCGAAAGTGACCAGTGACCAGTGACCAGTGACCAGTGACCAGTGACCAGTGACCAGCGAAAGTGACCAGTGACCAGTGACCAGTGACCAGCGAAATTGACCAGTGACCAGTGACCAGAGACCAGTGACTAGCCAAATTGACCAGTGACCAGTGACCAGTGGCCAGCGGTAGTGACCAGTGACCAGTGACCAGTGACCAGTGACCAGTGACCAGTGACCAGTGACCAGTGACCAGTGACCAGTGACCAGCGAAAGTGACCAGTGACCAGTGAATAGTGACCAGCGAAATTGACCAGTTTCCAGTGACCAGTGATAAGTGACCAGTGACCAGTGACCAGCGAAAGTGACCAGTGAACAGTGATCAGCGAAATTGACCAGTGACCATTGACCAGTGACCAGCGAAAGTGACCAGTGACGAGTGACCAGTGACAAGTGACCAGTGACAAGTGACCAGTGACCACTGACCAGTGACCAGTGACCAGCGACCAGTGACCAGTGACCAGTGACCAGGGACCTGTGACCAGCGAAAGTGACCAGTGACCAGTGACCAGTGACCAGTGACTAGCCAAATTGAGCAGTGAGCAGTGACCAGTGACCAGTGACCAGTGACCAGCGAAATTGACCAGTGACCAGCGAAATTGACCAGTGACCAGTGACCAGTGAACAGTGACAAGTGACCAGTGACCAGTGACCAGTGACCAGCGAAAGTGACCAGTGACCAGTGACCAGTGACCAGCGAAATTGACCAGTGACCAGTGACCAGAGACCAGTGACTAGCCAAATTGACCAGTGACCAGTGACCAGTGGCCAGCGGTAGTGACCAGTGACCAGTGACCAGTGATCAGTGACCAGTGAACAGTGACCAGTGACCAGTGACCAGTGACCAGCGAAAATGACCAGTGACCAGTGACCAGTGACCAGCGAAATTGACAAGTGACCAGTGACCAGTGAACAGTGACAAGTGACCAGTGACCAGTGACCAACGAAAGTGACCAGTGAACAGTGACCAGGGACCAGTGACCAGTGACCAGTGACGAGTGACCATTGACCAGCGAAAGTGACCAGTGACCAGTGAATAGTGACCAGCGAAATTGACCAGTTTCCAGTGACCAGTGACCAGTGACCAGTGACCAGTGACCAGTGACCAGTGACCAGTGACCAGTGACCAGTGACCAGCGAAAGTGACAGGTGACCAGTGACCAGTGACCAGTGACCAGTGACCAGTGACCAGCGAAAGTGACCAGTGACCAGTGAATAGTGACCAGCGAAATTGACCAGTTTCCAGTGACCAGTGATAAGTGACCAGTGACCAGTGACCAGCGAAAGTGACCAGCGAACAGTGATCAGCGAAATTGACCAGTGACCATTGACCAGTGACCAGCGAAAGTGACCAGTGACCAGTGACAAGTGACCAGTGACCACTGACCAGTGACCAGTGACCAGCGACCAGTGACCAGTGACCAGTGACCAGGGACCAGTGACCAGCGAAATTGACCAGTTTCCAGTGACCAGTGATAAGTGACCAGTGACCAGTGACCAGCGAAAGTGACCAGCGTACAGTGATCAGCGAAATTGACCAGTGACCATTGACCAGTGACCAGCGAAAATGACCAGTGACCAGCGAAAATGACCAGTGACCAGTGACCAGTGACCAGCGAAATTGACCAGTGACCAGTGACCAGTGACCAGTGACCAGCGAAAGTGACCAGTGACCAGTGACCAGTGACCAGCGAAATTGACCAGTGACCAGTGACCAGCGAAAGTCACCAGCGACGAGTGACCAGTGACAAGTGACCAGTGACCAGTGACCATTGACCAGTGACCAGCGAAAATGACTAGTGACGAGTGACCTGTGACAAGTGACCAGTGACCAGCGACCAGTGACCAGTGACCAGTGACCAGTGAACAGTGACCAGTGACCAGTGACCAGTGACCAGCGAAAATGACCAGTGACCAGCGAAAATGACCAGTGACCAGTGACCAGTGACCAGCGAAATTGACCAGTGACCAGTGACCAGTGAACAGCGACCAGTGACCAGTGACCAGTGACCAGTGACCAGCGAAAGTGACCAGTGACCAGTGACCAGTGACCAGCGAAATTGACCAGTGACCAGTGACCAGAGACCAGTGACTAGCCAAATTGACCAGTGACCAGTGACCAGTGGCCAGCGGTAGTGACCAGTGACCAGTGACAAGTGATCAGTGACCAGTGAACAGTGACCAGTGACCAGTGACCAGTGACCAGCGAAAATGACCAGTGACCAGTGACCAGTGACCAGCGAAATTGACAAGTGACCAGTGACCAGTGAACAGTGACAAGTGACCAGTGACCAGTGACCAACGAAAGTGACCAGTGAACAGTGACCAGGGACCAGTGACCAGTGACCAGTGACGAGTGACCATTGACCAGCGAAAGTGACCAGTGACCAGTGAATAGTGACCAGCGAAATTGACCAGTTTCCAGTGACCAGTGACCAGTGACCAGTGACCAGTGACCAGTGACCAGTGACCAGTGACCAGTGACCAGTGACCAGCGAAAGTGACAGGTGACCAGTGACCAGTGACCAGTGACCAGTGACCAGTGACCAGCGAAAGTGACCAGTGACCAGTGAATAGTGACCAGCGAAATTGACCAGTTTCCAGTGACCAGTGATAAGTGACCAGTGACCAGTGACCAGCGAAAGTGACCAGCGAACAGTGATCAGCGAAATTGACCAGTGACCATTGACCAGTGACCAGCGAAAGTGACCAGTGACCAGTGACAAGTGACCAGTGACCACTGACCAGTGACCAGTGACCAGCGACCAGTGACCAGTGACCAGTGACCAGGGACCAGTGACCAGCGAAATTGACCAGTTTCCAGTGACCAGTGATAAGTGACCAGTGACCAGTGACCAGCGAAAGTGACCAGCGTACAGTGATCAGCGAAATTGACCAGTGACCATTGACCAGTGACCAGCGAAAATGACCAGTGACCAGCGAAAATGACCAGTGACCAGTGACCAGTGACCAGCGAAATTGACCAGTGACCAGTGACCAGTGACCAGTGACCAGCGAAAGTGACCAGTGACCAGTGACCAGTGACCAGCGAAATTGACCAGTGACCAGTGACCAGCGAAAGTCACCAGCGACGAGTGACCAGTGACAAGTGACCAGTGACCAGTGACCATTGACCAGTGACCAGCGAAAATGACTAGTGACGAGTGACCTGTGACAAGTGACCAGTGACCAGCGACCAGTGACCAGTGACCAGTGACCAGTGAACAGTGACCAGTGACCAGTGACCAGTGACCAGCGAAAATGACCAGTGACCAGCGAAAATGACCAGTGACCAGTGACCAGTGACCAGCGAAATTGACCAGTGACCAGTGACCAGTGAACAGCGACCAGTGACCAGTGACCAGTGACCAGTGACCAGCGAAAGTGACCAGTGACCAGTGACCAGTGACCAGCGAAATTGACCAGTGACCAGTGACCAGAGACCAGTGACTAGCCAAATTGACCAGTGACCAGTGACCAGTGGCCAGCGGTAGTGACCAGTGACCAGTGACAAGTGATCAGTGACCAGTGAACAGTGACCAGTGACCAGTGACCAGTGACCAGCGAAAATGACCAGTGACCAGTGACCAGTGACCAGCGAAATTGACAAGTGACCAGTGACCAGTGAACAGTGACAAGTGACCAGTGACCAGTGACCAACGAAAGTGACCAGTGAACAGTGACCAGGGACCAGTGACCAGCGAAAATGACAGGTGACCAGTGACCAGTGACCAGTGACCAGTGACCAGTGACCAGTGACCAGCGAAAGTGACCAGTGACCAGTGAATAGTGACCAGCGAAATTGACCATTTTCCAGTGACCAGTGATAAGTGACCAGTGACCAGTGACCAGTGACCAGCGAAAATGACCAGTGACCAGTGACCAGTGACCAGCGAAATTGACAAGTGACCAGTGACCAGTGAACAGTGACAAGTGACCAGTGACCAGTGACCAACGAAAGTGACCAGTGAACAGTGACCAGGGACCAGTGTCCAGTGACAAGTGACCAGTGACGAGTGACCTGTGACAAGTGACCAGTGACCAGCGACCAGTGAGCAGTGACCAGTGACCAGTGAACAGTGACCAGTGACCAGTGCCAAGTGACCTGGGACCAGTGACCAGTGACCAGTGACCAGCGAAATTGGCCAGTGACCAGTGACCAGTGACCAGTCACCAGTGACCAGCGACCAGTGACCAGAGACCAGTAACCAGTGACCAGTGACCAGTGACCACTGACCAGCGAAAGTGACCAGTGAACAGTGACCAGTGACCAGTGACCTGTGACCAGTGACCAGTGACCAGTGACCAGTGACCAGTGACCAGTGACCAGCGAAAGTGACCAGTGACGAGTGACCAGTGACAAGTGACCAGTGACCAGTGACCATTGACCAGTGACTAGTGACTAGTGACCAGTGACCAACGACCAGTGACCAGTGAACAGTGACCAGCGAAAGTGACCAGTGACTAGTGACCATTGACCAGCGACAAGTGACCAGTGACCAGTGACGAGTGACCAGTGACCAGTGACCAGTGACCAGTGACCAGTGACCAGCGAAAGTGACAAGTGACCAGTGACCAGTGACCAGTGACCAGTGACCAGCGAAAGTGACTAGTGACCAGTGACCAGTGACCAGTGACCAGTGACCAGCGAAAGTGACCAGTGACCAGTGACCAGTGACCAGTGACTAGCCAAATTGAGCAGTGAGCAGTGACCAGTGACCAGTGACCAGTGACCAGTGACCAGTGACCAGCGAAATTGACCAGTGACCATTGACCAGTGACCAGCGAAAGTGACCAGTGACGAGTGACCTGTGACAAGTGACCAGTGACCAGCGACCAGTGACCAGTGACCAGTGACCAGTGAACAGTGACCAGTGACCAGTGACCAGCGACCAGCGAAAATGACCACTGACCAGCGAAAATGACCAGTGACCAGTGACCAGTGACCAGCGAAATTGACCAGTGACCAGTGACCAGTGAACAGTGACCAGTGACCAGTGACCAGCGAAAGTGACCAGTGACCAGTGACCAGTGACCAGCGAAATTGACCAGTGACCAGTGACCAGCGAAAGTCACCAGTGACGAGTGACCAGTGACAAGTGACCAGTGACCATTGACCAGTGACCAGCGAAAGTGACTAGTGACGAGTGACCTGTGACATGTGACCAGTGACCAGCGACCAGTGACCAGTGACCAGTGACCAGTGAACAGTGACCAGTGACCAGTGACCAGTGACCAGCGAAAATGACCAGTGACCAGCGAAAATGACCAGTGACCAGTGACCAGTGACCAGCGAAATTGACCAGTGACCAGTGACCAGTGAACAGTGACCAGTGACCAGTGACCAGTGACCAGTGACCAGCGAAAGTGACCAGTGACCAGTGACCAGTGACCAGCGAAATTGACCAGTGACCAGTGACCAGAGACCAGTGACTAGCCAAATTGACCAGTGACCAGTGACCAGTGGCCAGCGGTAGTGACCAGTGACCAGTGACCAGTGATCAGTGACCAGTGAACAGTGACCAGTGACCAGTGACCAGTGACCAGCGAAAATGACCAGTGACCAGTGACCAGTGACCAGCGAAATTGACAAGTGACCAGTGACCAGTGAACAGTGACAAGTGACCAGTGACCAGTGACCAACGAAAGTGACCAGTGAACAGTGACCAGGGACCAGTGACCAGTGACAAGTGACCAGTGACGAGTGACCTGTGACAAGTGACCAGTGACCAGCGACCAGTGACCAGTGACCAGTGACCAGTGAACAGTGACCAGTGACCAGTGACAAGTGACCTGGGACCAGTGACCAGTGACCAGTGACCAGCGAAATTGGCCAGTGACCAGTGACCAGTGACCAGTCACCAGTGACCAGCGACCAGTGACCAGAGACCAGTAACCAGTGACCAGTGACCAGTGACCACTGACCAGCGAAAGTGACCAGTGAACAGTGACCAGTGACCAGTGACCTGTGACCAGTGACCAGTGACCAGTGACCAGTGACCAGTGACCAGCGAAAGTGACCAGTGACGAGTGACCAGTGACAAGTGACCAGTGACCAGTGACCATTGACCAGTGACTAGTGACTAGTGACCAGTGACCAAGGACCAGTGACCAGTGAAAAGTGACCAGCGAAAGTGACCAGTGACCAGTGACCATTGACCAGCGACAAGTGACCAGTGACCAGTGACGAGTGACCAGTGACCAGTGACCAGTGACCAGTGACCAGTGACCAGCGAAAGTGACAAGTGACCAGTGACCAGTGACCAGTGACCAGTGACCAGCGAAAGTGACTAGTGACCAGTGACCAGTGACCAGTGACCAGTGACCAGTGACCAGTGACCAGCGAAAGTGACCAGTGACGAGTGACCAGTGACCAGTGAACAGTGACCAGTGACCAGTGACCAGTGACCAGTGACCAGTGACCAGTGACCAGTGACTAGTGACCAGCGACCAGTGACCAGTGACCAGTGACCAGTGACCAGTGAACAGTGACCAGTGACCAGTGACCAGTGACCAACGAAAATGACCAGTGACCAGTGACCAGTGACCAGCGAAATTGACCAGTGACCAGTGACCAGTGACCAGTGACCAGTGACCAGTGACCAGTGACCAGTGACCAGCGAAAGTGACCAGTGACCAGGGACCAGTGACCAGTGACCAGCGAAATTGACCAGTGAACAGTGACCAGTGACCAGTGACAAGTGACCAGTGACCAGTGAGCAGCGAAAGTGACCAGTGAACAGTGACCAGTGACCAGTGACCAGCAAAATTGACCAGCAAAATTGACCAGTGACCAGTGACCAGTGACCAATGACCAGTGACCAGTGACCAGTGACCAGTGACCAGTGACCAGTGACCAGTGACCAGCGACCAGTGACCAGTGACCATTGACCAGTGACCAGTGACCAGTGACCAGTGACCAGCGAAAGTGACCAGGGACAAGTGACCAGTGACCAGTGACCAGTGACCAGTGACCAGTGACCAGTGACCAGTGACAAGTGACCAGTGACCAGCGACCAGTGACCAGTGACCAGTGACCAGTGACCAGTGACCACTGACCATCGAAAGTGACCAGTGACCAGTGACCAGTGACCAGTGACCAGTGACCAGTGACCAGTGACCAGTGACCAGCGAAAGTGACCAGTGACCAGTGACCAGTGACCAGCGAAATTGACCAGTGACCAGTGACCAGAGACCAGTGACTAGCCAAATTGACCAGTGACCAGTGACCAGTGGCCAGCGGTAGTGACCAGTGACCAGTGACCAGTGACCAGTGACCAGTGACCAGTGACCAGTGACCAGTGACCAGTGACCAGTGACCAGCGAAAGTGACCAGTGACCAGTGAATAGTGACCAGCGAAATTGACCAGTTTCCAGTGACCAGTGATAAGTGACCAGTGACCAGTGACCAGCGAAAGTGACCAGTGAACAGTGATCAGCGAAAGTGACCAGTGACCATTGACCAGTGACCAGCGAAAGTGACCAGTGACGAGTGACCAGTGACAAGTGACCAGTGACAAGTGACCAGTGACCACTGACCAGTGACCAGTGACCAGTGACCAGTGACCAGTGACCAGTGACCAGTGACCAGTGACCAGCGAAAGTGACCAGTGACCAGTGACCAGTGACCAGCGAAATTGACCAGTGACCAGTGACCAGAGACCAGTGACTAGCCAAATTGACCAGTGACCAGTGACCAGTGGCCAGCGGTAGTGACCAGTGACCAGTGACCAGTGACCAGTGACCAGTGACCAGTGACCAGCGAAAGTGACCAGTGACCAGTGACCAGTGACCAGCGAAATTGACCAGTGACCAGTGACCAGAGACCAGTGACTAGCCAAATTGACCAGTGACCAGTGACCAGTGGCCAGCGGTAGTGACCAGTGACCAGTGACCAGTGACCAGTGACCAGTGACCAGTGACCAGTGACCAGTGACCAGCGAAAGTGACCAGTGACCAGTGAATAGTGACCAGCGAAATTGACCAGTTTCCAGTGACCAGTGATAAGTGACCAGTGACCAGTGACCAGCGAAAGTGACCAGTGAACAGTGATCAGCGAAATTGACCAGTGACCATTGACCAGTGACCAGCGAAAGTGACCAGTGACGAGTGACCAGTGACAAGTGACCAGTGACAAGTGACCAGTGACCAGTGACCAGTGACCAGTGACCAGTGAACAGTGACCAGTGACCAGTGACCAGTGACCAGTGACCAGCGAAAGTGACCAGTGACCAGTGACCAGTGACCAGCGAAATTGACCAGTGACCAGTGACCAGAGACCAGTGACTAGCCAAATTGACCAGTGACCAGTGACCAGTGGCCAGCGGTAGTGACCAGTGACCAGTGACCAGTGATCAGTGACCAGTGAACAGTGACCAGTGACCAGTGACCAGTGACCAGCGAAAATGACCAGTGACCAGTGACCAGTGACCAGCGAAATTGACAAGTGACCAGTGACCAGTGAACAGTGACAAGTGACCAGTGACCAGTGACCAACGAAAGTGACCAGTGAACAGTGACCAGGGACCAGTGACCAGTGACAAGTGACCAGTGACGAGTGACCTGTGACAAGTGACCAGTGACCAGCGACCAGTGAGCAGTGACCAGTGACCAGTGAACAGTGACCAGTGACCAGTGACAAGTGACCTGGGACCAGTGACCAGTGACCAGTGACCAGCGAAATTGGCCAGTGACCAGTGACCAGTGACCAGTCACCAGTGACCAGCGACCAGTGACCAGAGACCAGTAACCAGTGACCAGTGACCAGTGACCACTGACCAGCGAAAGTGACCAGTGAACAGTGACCAGTGACCAGTGACCTGTGACCAGTGACCAGTGACCAGTGACCAGTGACCAGTGACCAGTGACCAGCGAAAGTGACCAGTGACGAGTGACCAGTGACAAGTGACCAGTGACCAGTGACCATTGACCAGTGACTAGTGACTAGTGACCAGTGACCAACGACCAGTGACCAGTGAACAGTGACCAGCGAAAGTGACCAGTGACCAGTGACCATTGACCAGCGACAAGTGACCAGTGACCAGTGACGAGTGACCAGTGACCAGTGACCAGTGACCAGTGACCAGTGACCAGCGAAAGTGACAAGTGACCAGTGACCAGTGACCAGTGACCAGTGACCAGCGACAGTGACTAGTGACCAGTGACCAGTGACCAGTGACCACTGACCAGCGAAAGTGACCAGTGACCAGTGACCAGTGACCAGTGACTAGCCAAATTGAGCAGTGAGCAGTGACCAGTGACCAGTGACCAGTGACCAGTGACCAGTGACCAGCGAAATTGACCAGTGACCATTGACCAGTGACCAGCGAAAGTGACCAGTGACGAGTGACCTGTGACAAGTGACCAGTGACCAGCGACCAGTGACCAGTGACCAGTGACCAGTGAACAGTGACCAGTGACCAGTGACCAGCGACCAGCGAAAATGACCACTGACCAGCGAAAATGACCAGTGACCAGTGACCAGTGACCAGCGAAATTGACCAGTGACCAGTGACCAGTGAACAGTGACCAGTGACCAGTGACCAGCGAAAGTGACCAGTGACCAGTGACCAGTGACCAGCGAAATTGACCAGTGACCAGTGACCAGCGAAAGTCACCAGTGACGAGTGACCAGTGACAAGTGACCAGTGACCATTGACCAGTGACCAGCGAAAGTGACTAGTGACGAGTGACCTGTGACATGTGACCAGTGACCAGCGACCAGTGACCAGTGACCAGTGACCAGTGAACAGTGACCAGTGACCAGTGACCAGTGACCAGCGAAAATGACCAGTGACCAGCGAAAATGACCAGTGACCAGTGACCAGTGACCAGCGAAATTGACCAGTGACCAGTGACCAGTGAACAGTGACCAGTGACCAGTGACCAGTGACCAGTGACCAGCGAAAGTGACCAGTGACCAGTGACCAGTGACCAGCGAAATTGACCAGTGACCAGTGACCAGAGACCAGTGACTAGCCAAATTGACCAGTGACCAGTGACCAGTGGCCAGCGGTAGTGACCAGTGACCAGTGACCAGTGATCAGTGACCAGTGAACAGTGACCAGTGACCAGTGACCAGTGACCAGCGAAAATGACCAGTGACCAGTGACCAGTGACCAGCGAAATTGACAAGTGACCAGTGACCAGTGAACAGTGACAAGTGACCAGTGACCAGTGACCAACGAAAGTGACCAGTGAACAGTGACCAGGGACCAGTGACCAGTGACAAGTGACCAGTGACGAGTGACCTGTGACAAGTGACCAGTGACCAGCGACCAGTGACCAGTGACCAGTGACCAGTGAACAGTGACCAGTGACCAGTGACAAGTGACCTGGGACCAGTGACCAGTGACCAGTGACCAGCGAAATTGGCCAGTGACCAGTGACCAGTGACCAGTCACCAGTGACCAGCGACCAGTGACCAGAGACCAGTAACCAGTGACCAGTGACCAGTGACCACTGACCAGCGAAAGTGACCAGTGAACAGTGACCAGTGACCAGTGACCTGTGACCAGTGACCAGTGACCAGTGACCAGTGACCAGTGACCAGCGAAAGTGACCAGTGACGAGTGACCAGTGACAAGTGACCAGTGACCAGTGACCATTGACCAGTGACTAGTGACTAGTGACCAGTGACCAAGGACCAGTGACCAGTGAACAGTGACCAGCGAAAGTGACCAGTGACCAGTGACCATTGACCAGCGACAAGTGACCAGTGACCAGTGACGAGTGACCAGTGACCAGTGACCAGTGACCAGTGACCAGTGACCAGCGAAAGTGACAAGTGACCAGTGACCAGTGACCAGTGACCAGTGACCAGCGAAAGTGACTAGTGACCAGTGACCAGTGACCAGTGACCAGTGACCAGTGACCAGTGACCAGCGAAAGTGACCAGTGACGAGTGACCAGTGACCAGTGAACAGTGACCAGTGACCAGTGACCAGTGACCAGTGACCAGTGACCAGTGACCAGTGACCAGTGACTAGTGACCAGCGACCAGTGACCAGTGACCAGTGACCAGTGACCAGTGAACAGTGACCAGTGACCAGTGACCAGTGACCAACGAAAATGACCAGTGACCAGTGACCAGTGACCAGCGAAATTGACCAGTGACCAGTGACCAGTGACCAGTGACCAGTGACCAGTGACCAGTGACCAGTGACCAGCGAAAGTGACCAGTGACCAGGGACCAGTGACCAGTGACCAGCGAAATTGACCAGTGAACAGTGACCAGTGACCAGTGACAAGTGACCAGTGACCAGTGAGCAGCGAAAGTGACCAGTGAACAGTGACCAGTGACCAGTGACCAGCAAAATTGACCAGCAAAATTGACCAGTGACCAGTGACCAGTGACCAATGACCAGTGACCAGTGACCAGTGACCAGTGACCAGTGACCAGTGACCAGTGACCAGCGACCAGTGACCAGTGACCATTGACCAGTGACCAGTGACCAGTGACCAGTGACCAGCGAAAGTGACCAGGGACAAGTGACCAGTGACCAGTGACCAGTGACCAGTGACCAGTGACCAGTGACCAGTGACAAGTGACCAGTGACCAGCGACCAGTGACCAGTGACCAGTGACCAGTGACCAGTGACCACTGACCATCGAAAGTGACCAGTGACCAGTGACCAGTGACCAGTGACCAGTGACCAGTGACCAGCGAAAGTGACCAGTGACCAGTGACCAGTGACCAGCGAAATTGACCAGTGACCAGTGACCAGAGACCAGTGACTAGCCAAATTGACCAGTGACCAGTGACCAGTGGCCAGCGGTAGTGACCAGTGACCAGTGACCAGTGACCAGTGACCAGTGACCAGTGACCAGTGACCAGTGACCAGTGACCAGTGACCAGCGAAAGTGACCAGTGACCAGTGAATAGTGACCAGCGAAATTGACCAGTTTCCAGTGACCAGTGATAAGTGACCAGTGACCAGTGACCAGCGAAAGTGACCAGTGAACAGTGATCAGCGAAATTGACCAGTGACCATTGACCAGTGACCAGCGAAAGTGACCAGTGACGAGTGACCAGTGACAAGTGACCAGTGACAAGTGACCAGTGACCACTGACCAGTGACCAGTGACCAGCGACCAGTGACCAGTGACCAGTGACCAGGGACCTGTGACCAGCGAAAGTGACCAGTGACCAGTGACCAGTGACCAGTGACTAGCCAAATTGAGCAGTGAGCAGTGACCAGTGACCAGTGACCAGTGACCAGCGAAATTGACCAGTGACCAGCGAAATTGACCAGTGACCAGTGACCAGTGAACAGTGACAAGTGACCAGTGACCAGTGACCAGTGACCAGCGAAAGTGACCAGTGACCAGTGACCAGTGACCAGCGAAATTGACCAGTGACCAGTGACCAGAGACCAGTGACTAGCCAAATTGACCAGTGACCAGTGACCAGTGGCCAGCGGTAGTGACCAGTGACCAGTGACCAGTGATCAGTGACCAGTGAACAGTGACCAGTGACCAGTGACCAGTGACCAGCGAAAATGACCAGTGACCAGTGACCAGTGACCAGCGAAATTGACAAGTGACCAGTGACCAGTGAACAGTGACAAGTGACCAGTGACCAGTGACCAACGAAAGTGACCAGTGAACAGTGACCAGGGACCAGTGACCAGTGACCAGTGACGAGTGACCATTGACCAGCGAAAGTGACCAGTGACCAGTGAATAGTGACCAGCGAAATTGACCAGTTTCCAGTGACCAGTGACCAGTGACCAGTGACCAGTGACCAGTGACCAGTGACCAGTGACCAGTGACCAGTGACCAGCGAAAGTGACAGGTGACCAGTGACCAGTGACCAGTGACCAGTGACCAGTGACCAGCGAAAGTGACCAGTGACCAGTGAATAGTGACCAGCGAAATTGACCAGTTTCCAGTGACCAGTGATAAGTGACCAGTGACCAGTGACCAGCGAAAGTGACCAGCGAACAGTGATCAGCGAAATTGACCAGTGACCATTGACCAGTGACCAGCGAAAGTGACCAGTGACCAGTGACAAGTGACCAGTGACCACTGACCAGTGACCAGTGACCAGCGACCAGTGACCAGTGACCAGTGACCAGGGACCAGTGACCAGCGAAATTGACCAGTTTCCAGTGACCAGTGATAAGTGACCAGTGACCAGTGACCAGCGAAAGTGACCAGCGTACAGTGATCAGCGAAATTGACCAGTGACCATTGACCAGTGACCAGCGAAAATGACCAGTGACCAGCGAAAATGACCAGTGACCAGTGACCAGTGACCAGCGAAATTGACCAGTGACCAGTGACCAGTGACCAGTGACCAGCGAAAGTGACCAGTGACCAGTGACCAGTGACCAGCGAAATTGACCAGTGACCAGTGACCAGCGAAAGTCACCAGCGACGAGTGACCAGTGACAAGTGACCAGTGACCAGTGACCATTGACCAGTGACCAGCGAAAATGACTAGTGACGAGTGACCTGTGACAAGTGACCAGTGACCAGCGACCAGTGACCAGTGACCAGTGACCAGTGAACAGTGACCAGTGACCAGTGACCAGTGACCAGCGAAAATGACCAGTGACCAGCGAAAATGACCAGTGACCAGTGACCAGTGACCAGCGAAATTGACCAGTGACCAGTGACCAGTGAACAGCGACCAGTGACCAGTGACCAGTGACCAGTGACCAGCGAAAGTGACCAGTGACCAGTGACCAGTGACCAGCGAAATTGACCAGTGACCAGTGACCAGAGACCAGTGACTAGCCAAATTGACCAGTGACCAGTGACCAGTGGCCAGCGGTAGTGACCAGTGACCAGTGACAAGTGATCAGTGACCAGTGAACAGTGACCAGTGACCAGTGACCAGTGACCAGCGAAAATGACCAGTGACCAGTGACCAGTGACCAGCGAAATTGACAAGTGACCAGTGACCAGTGAACAGTGACAAGTGACCAGTGACCAGTGACCAACGAAAGTGACCAGTGAACAGTGACCAGGGACCAGTGACCAGCGAAAATGACAGGTGACCAGTGACCAGTGACCAGTGACCAGTGACCAGTGACCAGTGACCAGCGAAAGTGACCAGTGACCAGTGAATAGTGACCAGCGAAATTGACCATTTTCCAGTGACCAGTGATAAGTGACCAGTGACCAGTGACCAGCGAAAGTGACCAGTGACCAGTGACCAGGGACCAGTGACCAGCGAAAGTGACCAGTGACCAGTGACCAGTGACCAGTGACCAGTGACTAGTGACCAGTGACCAGTGACCAGTGACCAGCGAAAGTGACCAGTGACCAGTGACCAGTGACCAGTGACCAGTGACCAGTGACAAGTGACCTGGGACCAGTGACCAGTGACCAGTGACCAGTGACCAGTGACCAGTGACCAGTGACCAGTGACCAGCGAAAGTGACCAGTGACGAGTGACCAGTGACAAGTGACCAGTGACCAGTGACCAGTGACCAGTGACCAGTGACCAGTGACCAGTGACCAGTGACCAGCGAAAGTGACAAGTGACAAGTGACCAGTGACCAGTGACCAGTGACCAGTGACCAGTGACCAGCGAAAGTGACCAGTGACCAGTGACCAGTGACCAGCGAAATTGACCAGTGACCAGTGACCAGCGAAAGTCACCAGCGACGAGTGACCAGTGACAAGTGACCAGTGACCAGTGACCATTGACCAGTGACCAGCGAAAGTGACTAGTGACGAGTGACCTGTGACAAGTGACCAGTGACCAGCGACCAGTGACCAGTGACCAGTGACCAGTGAACAGTGACCAGCGAAAGTGACCAGTGACCAGTGAACAGCGAAAGTGACCAGTGACCAGTGACCTGTGACCTGTGACCAGTGACAAGTGACCAGTGACCAGTGACCAGTGATCAGTGACCAGCGACCAGTGACCAGTGACCAGTGACCAGTGACCAGTGACCAGTGACCAGTGACAAGTGACCAGTGACCAGCTGCCAGTGACCAGTGACCAGTGACCAGTGACCAGTGACCAGCGAAAGTGACCAGTGACCAGGGACCAGTGACCAGTGACCAGCGAAATTGACCAGTGACCAGTGACCAGTGACCAGTGACAAGTGACCAGTGACCAGTGACCAGTGACCAGTGACCAGTGACCAGTGACCAGTGACCAGCGAAAGTGACCAGTGACCAGTGACCAGTGACCAGTGACCAGCGACCAGTGACCAGTGACCAGTGACCAGCGAAATTGACCAGCGACCATTGACCAGTGACCAGCGAAAGTGACCAGTGACAAGTGACCAGTGACCAGCGACCAGTGACCAGCGAAAGTGACCAGTGACCAGTGACCAGTGACCAGCGACCAGTGACCAGTGACCAGTGACCAGTGACCAGCAAAATTGACCAGCAAAATTGACCAGTGACCAGTGACCAGTGACCAATGACCAGTGACCAGTGACCAGTGACCAGTGACCAGTGACAAGTGACCAGTGACCAGTGACCAGTGACCAGTGACCAGTGACCAGTGCCAACGACCAGTGACCAGTGACCATTGACCAGTGACCAGCGAAAGTGACCAGGGACCAGTGACCAGTGACCAGTGACCAGTGACCAGTGACCAGTGACCAGTGACCAGTGACCAGTGACCAGTGACAAGTGACCAGTGACCAGTGACCAGTGATCAGTGACCAGTGAACAGTGACCAGTGACCAGCGAAAATGACCAGTGACCAGTGACCAGTGACCAGCGAAATTGACCAGTGACCAGTGACCAGTGAACAGTGACAAGTGACCAGTGACAAGTGACCAACGAAAGTGAACAGTGACCAGTGACCAGTGACCAGTGACCAGCGAAATTGACCAGTGACCAGTGACCAGTGACCAATGACCAGTGACCAGTGACCAGTGACCAGTGACAAGTGACCAGTGACCAGTGACCAGTGCCAACGACCAGTGACCAGTGACAAGTGACCAGTGACCAGTGACCAGTGATCAGTGACCAGCGACCAGTGACCAGTGACCAGTGACCAGTGACCAGTGACCAGTGACCAGTGACAAGTGACCAGTGACCAGCTGCCAGTGACCAGTGACCAGTCACCAGTGACCAGTGACCAGCGAAAGTGACCAGTGACCAGGGACCAGTGACCAGTGACCAGCGAAATTGACCAGTGACCAGTGACCAGTGACCAGTGACAAGTGACCAGTGACCAGTGACCAGTGACCAGTGACCAGTGACCAGTGACCAGTGACCAGCGAAAGTGACCAGTGACCAGTGACCAGTGACCAGTGACCAGCGACCAGTGACCAGTGACCAGTGACCAGCGAAATTGACCAGCGACCATTGACCAGTGACCAGCGAAAGTGACCAGTGACAAGTGACCAGTGACCAGCGACCAGTGACCAGCGAAAGTGACCAGTGACCAGTGACCAGTGACCAGCGACCAGTGACCAGTGACCAGTGACCAGTGACCAGCAAAATTGACCAGCAAAATTGACCAGTGACCAGTGACCAGTGACCAATGACCAGTGACCAGTGACCAGTGACCAGTGACCAGTGACAAGTGACCAGTGACCAGTGACCAGTGACCAGTGACCAGTGACCAGTGCCAACGACCAGTGACCAGTGACCATTGACCAGTGACCAGCGAAAGTGACCAGGGACCAGTGACCAGTGACCAGTGACCAGTGACCAGTGACCAGTGACCAGTGACCAGTGACCAGTGACCAGTGACCAGTGACCAGTGACAAGTGACCAGTGACCAGTGACCAGTGATCAGTGACCAGTGAACAGTGACCAGTGACCAGCGAAAATGACCAGTGACCAGTGACCAGTGACCAGCGAAATTGACCAGTGACCAGTGACCAGTGAACAGTGACAAGTGACCAGTGACAAGTGACCAACGAAAGTGAACAGTGACCAGTGACCAGTGACCAGTGACCAGCGAAATTGACCAGTGACCAGTGACCAGTGACCAGTCACCAGTGACCAGCGACCAGTGACCAGAGACCAGTAACCAGTGACCAGTGACCAGTGACCACTGACCAGCGAAAGTGACCAGTGAACAGTGACCAGTGACCAGTGACCTGTGACCAGTGACCAGTGACCAGCGAAAGTGACCAGTGACCAGTGACCAGTGACCAGCGACTAGTGACCAGTGACCAGTGACCAGTGACCAGTGACCAGCAAAATTGACCAGTGACCAGTGACCAGTGACCAGTGACCAGCAAAATTGACCAGCAAAATTGACCAGTGACCAGTGACCAGTGACCAATGACCAGTGACCAGTGACCAGTGACCAGTGACAAGTGACCAGTGACCAGTGACCTGTGACCAGTGACCAGTGACCAGTGCCAACGACCAGTGACCAGTGACCATTGACCAGTGACCAGCGAAAGTGACCAGGGACCAGTGACCAGTGACCAGTGACCAGTGACCAGTGACCAGTGACCAGTGACCAGTGACCAGTGTCCAGTGACCAGTGACCAGTGACCAGTGACAAGTGACCAGTGACCAGTGACCAGTGATCAGTGACCAGTGAACAGTGACCAGTGACCAGTGACCAGTGACCAGCGAAAATGACCAGTGACCAGTGACCAGTGACCAGCGAAATTGACCAGTGACCAGTGACCAGTGAACAGTGACAAGTGACCAGTGACAAGTGACCAGTGACCAGTGACCAGTGACCAGTGACCAGGGACCAGTGACCAGTGACCAGTGACCAGCGACCAGTGACCAGTGACCAGTGACCAGTGACCAGTGACCAGTGACCAGTGACAAGTGACCAGTGACCAGCTGCCAGTGACCAGTGACCAGTGACCAGTGACCAGTGACCAGCGAAAGTGACCAGTGACCAGTGACCAGTGACCAGTGACCAGTGACCAGTGACCAGTGACCAGTGACAAGTGACCAGTGACCAGCGACCAGTGACCAGTGACCAGTGACCAGTGACCAGTGACCAGCGAAAGTGACCAGTGACCAGGGACCAGTGACCAGTGACCAGCGAAATTGACCAGTGACCAGTGACCAGTGACCAGTGACAAGTGACCAGTGACCAGTGACCAGTGACCAGTGACCAGTGACCAGTGACCAGTGACCAGTGACCAGTGACCAGTGACCAGTGACCAGTGACCAGTGACCAGTGACCAGTGACCAGTGACCAGCGAAAGTGACCAGTGACCAGTGACCAGTGACCAGTGACCAGCGACCAGTGACCAGTGACCAGTGACCAGCGAAATTGACCAGCGACCATTGACCAGTGACCAGCGAAAGTGACCAGTGACAAGTGACCAGTGACCAGCGAAAGTGACCAGTGACCAGTGACCAGTGACCAGCGACCAGTGACCAGTGACCAGTGACCAGTGACCAGCAAAATTGACCAGCAAAATTGACCAGTGACCAGTGACCAGTGACCAATGACCAGTGACCAGTGACCAGTGACCAGTGACCAGTGACAAGTGACCAGTGACCAGTGACCAGTGACCAGTGACCAGTGACCAGTGCCAACGACCAGTGACCAGTGACCATTGACCAGTGACCAGCGAAAGTGACCAGGGACCAGTGACCAGTGACCAGTGTCCAGTGACCAGTGACCAGTGACCAGTGACCAGTGACCAGTGACCAGTGACCAGTGACCAGTGACAAGTGACCAGTGACCAGTGACCAGTGATCAGTGACCAGTGAACAGTGACCAGTGACCAGCGAAAATGACCAGTCACCAGTGACCAGTGACCAGCGAAATTGACCAGTGACCAGTAACCAGTGAACAGTGACAAGTGACCAGTGACAAGTGACCAACGAAAGTGAACAGTGACCAGTGACCAGTGACCAGTGACCAGCGAAATTGACCAGTGACCAGTGACCAGTGACCAGTCACCAGTGACCAGCGACCAGTGACCAGAGACCAGTGACCAGTGACCAGCAAAATTGACCAGCAAAATTGACCAGTGACCAGTGACCAGTGACCAATGACCAGTGACCAGTGACCAGTGACCAGTGACCAGTGACAAGTGACCAGTGACCAGTGACCAGTGACCAGTGACCAGTGAGCAGTGCCAACGACCAGTGACCAGCGACCAGTGACCAGTGACCAGTGACCAGTGACCAGTGACCAGCGAAAGTGACCAGTGACCAGGGACCAGTGACCAGTGACCAGCGAAATTGACCAGTGACCAGTGACCAGTGACCAGTGACAAGTGACCAGTGACCAGTGACCAGTGACCAGTGACCAGTGACCAGTGACCAGTGACCAGTGACCAGTGACCAGTGACCAGTGACCAGTGACCAGTGACCAGTGACCAGTGACCAGTGACCAGTGACCAGTGACCAGCGAAAGTGACCAGTGACCAGTGACCAGTGACCAGTGACCAGCGACCAGTGACCAGTGACCAGTGACCAGCGAAATTGACCAGCGACCATTGACCAGTGACCAGCGAAAGTGACCAGTGACAAGTGACCAGTGACCAGCGAAAGTGACCAGTGACCAGTGACCAGTGACCAGCGACCAGTGACCAGTGACCAGTGACCAGTGACCAGCAAAATTGACCAGCAAAATTGACCAGTGACCAGTGACCAGTGACCAATGACCAGTGACCAGTGACCAGTGACCAGTGACCAGTGACAAGTGACCAGTGACCAGTGACCAGTGACCAGTGACCAGTGACCAGTGCCAACGACCAGTGACCAGTGACCATTGACCAGTGACCAGCGAAAGTGACCAGGGACCAGTGACCAGTGACCAGTGTCCAGTGACCAGTGACCAGTGACCAGTGACCAGTGACCAGTGACCAGTGACCAGTGACCAGTGACAAGTGACCAGTGACCAGTGACCAGTGATCAGTGACCAGTGAACAGTGACCAGTGACCAGCGAAAATGACCAGTCACCAGTGACCAGTGACCAGCGAAATTGACCAGTGACCAGTAACCAGTGAACAGTGACAAGTGACCAGTGACAAGTGACCAACGAAAGTGAACAGTGACCAGTGACCAGTGACCAGTGACCAGCGAAATTGACCAGTGACCAGTGACCAGTGACCAGTCACCAGTGACCAGCGACCAGTGACCAGAGACCAGTGACCAGTGACCAGCAAAATTGACCAGCAAAATTGACCAGTGACCAGTGACCAGTGACCAATGACCAGTGACCAGTGACCAGTGACCAGTGACCAGTGACAAGTGACCAGTGACCAGTGACCAGTGACCAGTGACCAGTGAGCAGTGCCAACGACCAGTGACCAGTGACCATTGACCAGTGACCAGCGAAAGTGACCAGGGACCAGTGACCAGTGACCAGTGACCAGTGACCAGTGACCAGTGACCAGTGACCAGTGACCAGTGACCAGCGACCAGTGACCAGTGACCAGTGACCAGTGACCAGTGACCAGTGACCAGTGACAAGTGACCAGTGACCAGCTGCCAGTGACCAGTGACCAGTGACCAGTGACCAGTGACCAGCGAAAGTGACCAGTGACCAGTGACCAGTGACCAGTGACCAGTGACAAGTGACCAGTGACCAGCGACCAGTGACCAGTGACCAGTGACCAGTGACCAGTGACCAGCGAAAGTGACCAGTGACCAGTGACCAGTGACCAGTGACCAGTGACCAGTGACCAGTGACCAGTGACCAGTGACCAGTGACCAGTGACAAGTGACCAGTGACCAGTGACCAGTGATCAGTGACCAGTGAACAGTGACCAGTGACCAGTGACCAGTGACCAGCGAAAATGACCAGTGACCAGTGACCAGTGACCAGCGAAATTGACCAGTGACCAGTGACCAGTGAACAGTGACAAGTGACCAGTGACAAGTGACCAACGAAAGTGACCAGTGAACAGTGACCAGGGACCAGTGACCAGTGACGAGTGACCAGTGACCAGCGAAAGTGAACAGTGAGCAGTGACCAGTGACCAGTGACCAGTGACCAGTGACCAGTGACCAGTGACCAGTGACCAGTGACCAGTGAGCAGTGACCAGCGAAATTGACCGGTTTCCAGTGACCAGTGACAAGTGACCAGTGACCAGTGACCAGCGAAAGTGACCAGTGACGAGTGACCAGTGACAAGTGACCAGTGACAAGTGACCAGTGACCAGTGACCAGTGACCAGTGACCAGTGACCAGTGACCAGTGACCAGTGACCAGTGACCAGCGAAAGTGACCAGTGACCAGTGACCTGTGACCAGTGACCAGTGACAAGTGACCAGTGACCAGTGACCAGTGACCAGTGACCAGTGACCAGTGACCAGTGACGAGCGAAATGGACCAGTGACCAGTGTCCAGTGACCAGTGACCAGTGATAAGTGACCAGTGACCAGTGACCAGTGACCAGTGACCATTGACCAGTGACCAGTGACCAGTGACCAGCGAAAGTGACCAGGGACAAGCGACCAGTGACCAGTGACCAGTGACCAGTGACCAGTGACCAGTGACCAGTGACCAGTGACCAGTGACCAGTGACCAGTGACCAGTGACCAGTGACAAGTGACCAGTGACCAGTGACCAGTGACCAGTGACCAGTGACCAGTGCCAACGACCAGTGACCAGCGAAAGTGACCAGGGACCAGTGACCAGTGACCAGTGACCAGTGACCAGTGACCAGTGACCAGTGACCAGTGACCAGTGACCAGTGACAAGTGACCAGTGACCAGTGACCAGTGACAAGTGACCAGTGACCAGTGACCAGTGACCAGTGACCAGTGCCAACGACCAGTGACCAGTGACCATTGACCAGTGACCAGCGAAAGTGACCAGGGACCAGTGACCAGTGACCAGTGACCAGTGACCAGTGACCAGTGACCAGTGACCAGTGACCAGTGACCAGTGACCAGTGACCAGTGACCAGTGACAAGTGACCAGTGACCAGTGACCAGTGATCAGTGACCAGTGAACAGTGACCAGTGACCAGCGAAAATGACCAGTGACCAGTGACCAGTGACCAGCGAAATTGACCAGTGACCAGTGACCAGTGAACAGTGACAAGTGACCAGTGACAAGTGACCAACGAAAGTGAACAGTGACCAGTGACCAGTGACCAGTGACCAGCGAAATTGACCAGTGACCAGTGACCAGTGACCAGTCACCAGTGACCAGCGACCAGTGACCAGAGACCAGTAACCAGTGACCAGTGACCAGTGACCACTGACCAGCGAAAGTGACCAGTGAACAGTGACCAGTGACCAGTGACCTGTGACCAGTGACCAGTGACCAGCGAAAGTGACCAGTGACCAGTGACCAGTGACCAGCGACTAGTGACCAGTGACCAGTGACCAGTGACCAGTGACCAGCAAAATTGACCAGTGACCAGTGACCAGTGACCAGTGACCAGCAAAATTGACCAGCAAAATTGACCAGTGACCAGTGACCAGTGACCAATGACCAGTGACCAGTGACCAGTGACCAGTGACAAGTGACCAGTGACCAGCGAAATTGACCAGTGACCAGTGACCAGTGACCAGTGACCAGCGAAAGTGACCAGTGACCAGTGACCAGTGACCAGCGAAATTGACCAGTGACCAGTGACCAGCGAAAGTCACCAGCGACGAGTGACCAGTGACAAGTGACCAGTGACCAGTGACCATTGATCAGTGACCAGCGAAAATGACTAGTGACGAGTGACCTGTGACAAGTGACCAGTGACCAGCGACCAGTGACCAGTGACCAGTGACCAGTGAACAGTGACCAGTGACCAGTGACCAGTGACCAGCGAAAATGACCAGTGACCAGCGAAAATGACCAGTGACCAGTGACCAGTGACCAGCGAAATTGACCAGTGACCAGTGACCAGTGAACAGCGACCAGTGACCAGTGACCAGTGACCAGTGACCAGCGAAAGTGACCAGTGACCAGTGACCAGTGACCAGCGAAATTGACCAGTGACCAGTGACCAGAGACCAGTGACTAGCCAAATTGACCAGTGACCAGTGACCAGTGGCCAGCGGTAGTGACCAGTGACCAGTGACAAGTGATCAGTGACCAGTGAACAGTGACCAGTGACCAGTGACCAGTGACCAGCGAAAATGACCAGTGACCAGTGACCAGTGACCAGCGAAATTGACAAGTGACCAGTGACCAGTGAACAGTGACAAGTGACCAGTGACCAGTGACCAACGAAAGTGACCAGTGAACAGTGACCAGGGACCAGTGACCAGCGAAAATGACAGGTGACCAGTGACCAGTGACCAGTGACCAGTGACCAGTGACCAGTGACCAGCGAAAGTGACCAGTGACCAGTGAATAGTGACCAGCGAAATTGACCATTTTCCAGTGACCAGTGATAAGTGACCAGTGACCAGTGACCAGCGAAAGTGACCAGTGACCAGTGACCAGGGACCAGTGACCAGCGAAAGTGACCAGTGACCAGTGACCAGTGACCAGTGACCAGTGACTAGTGACCAGTGACCAGTGACCAGTGACCAGCGAAAGTGACCAGTGACCAGTGACCAGTGACCAGTGACCAGTGACCAGTGACAAGTGACCTGGGACCAGTGACCAGTGACCAGTGACCAGTGACCAGTGACCAGTGACCAGTGACCAGTGACCAGCGAAAGTGACCAGTGACGAGTGACCAGTGACAAGTGACCAGTGACCAGTGACCAGTGACCAGTGACCAGTGACCAGTGACCAGTGACCAGTGACCAGCGAAAGTGACAAGTGACAAGTGACCAGTGACCAGTGACCAGTGACCAGTGACCAGTGACCAGCGAAAGTGACCAGTGACCAGTGACCAGTGACCAGCGAAATTGACCAGTGACCAGTGACCAGCGAAAGTCACCAGCGACGAGTGACCAGTGACAAGTGACCAGTGACCAGTGACCATTGACCAGTGACCAGCGAAAGTGACTAGTGACGAGTGACCTGTGACAAGTGACCAGTGACCAGCGACCAGTGACCAGTGACCAGTGACCAGTGAACAGTGACCAGCGAAAGTGACCAGTGACCAGTGAACAGCGAAAGTGACCAGTGACCAGTGACCTGTGACCTGTGACCAGTGACAAGTGACCAGTGACCAGTGACCAGTGATCAGTGACCAGCGACCAGTGACCAGTGACCAGTGACCAGTGACCAGTGACCAGTGACCAGTGACAAGTGACCAGTGACCAGCTGCCAGTGACCAGTGACCAGTGACCAGTGACCAGTGACCAGCGAAAGTGACCAGTGACCAGGGACCAGTGACCAGTGACCAGCGAAATTGACCAGTGACCAGTGACCAGTGACCAGTGACAAGTGACCAGTGACCAGTGACCAGTGACCAGTGACCAGTGACCAGTGACCAGTGACCAGCGAAAGTGACCAGTGACCAGTGACCAGTGACCAGTGACCAGCGACCAGTGACCAGTGACCAGTGACCAGCGAAATTGACCAGCGACCATTGACCAGTGACCAGCGAAAGTGACCAGTGACAAGTGACCAGTGACCAGCGACCAGTGACCAGCGAAAGTGACCAGTGACCAGTGACCAGTGACCAGCGACCAGTGACCAGTGACCAGTGACCAGTGACCAGCAAAATTGACCAGCAAAATTGACCAGTGACCAGTGACCAGTGACCAATGACCAGTGACCAGTGACCAGTGACCAGTGACCAGTGACAAGTGACCAGTGACCAGTGACCAGTGACCAGTGACCAGTGACCAGTGCCAACGACCAGTGACCAGTGACCATTGACCAGTGACCAGCGAAAGTGACCAGGGACCAGTGACCAGTGACCAGTGACCAGTGACCAGTGACCAGTGACCAGTGACCAGTGACCAGTGACCAGTGACAAGTGACCAGTGACCAGTGACCAGTGATCAGTGACCAGTGAACAGTGACCAGTGACCAGCGAAAATGACCAGTGACCAGTGACCAGTGACCAGCGAAATTGACCAGTGACCAGTGACCAGTGAACAGTGACAAGTGACCAGTGACAAGTGACCAACGAAAGTGAACAGTGACCAGTGACCAGTGACCAGTGACCAGCGAAATTGACCAGTGACCAGTGACCAGTGACCAATGACCAGTGACCAGTGACCAGTGACCAGTGACAAGTGACCAGTGACCAGTGACCAGTGCCAACGACCAGTGACCAGTGACAAGTGACCAGTGACCAGTGACCAGTGATCAGTGACCAGCGACCAGTGACCAGTGACCAGTGACCAGTGACCAGTGACCAGTGACCAGTGACAAGTGACCAGTGACCAGCTGCCAGTGACCAGTGACCAGTCACCAGTGACCAGTGACCAGCGAAAGTGACCAGTGACCAGGGACCAGTGACCAGTGACCAGCGAAATTGACCAGTGACCAGTGACCAGTGACCAGTGACAAGTGACCAGTGACCAGTGACCAGTGACCAGTGACCAGTGACCAGTGACCAGTGACCAGCGAAAGTGACCAGTGACCAGTGACCAGTGACCAGTGACCAGCGACCAGTGACCAGTGACCAGTGACCAGCGAAATTGACCAGCGACCATTGACCAGTGACCAGCGAAAGTGACCAGTGACAAGTGACCAGTGACCAGCGACCAGTGACCAGCGAAAGTGACCAGTGACCAGTGACCAGTGACCAGCGACCAGTGACCAGTGACCAGTGACCAGTGACCAGCAAAATTGACCAGCAAAATTGACCAGTGACCAGTGACCAGTGACCAATGACCAGTGACCAGTGACCAGTGACCAGTGACCAGTGACAAGTGACCAGTGACCAGTGACCAGTGACCAGTGACCAGTGACCAGTGCCAACGACCAGTGACCAGTGACCATTGACCAGTGACCAGCGAAAGTGACCAGGGACCAGTGACCAGTGACCAGTGACCAGTGACCAGTGACCAGTGACCAGTGACCAGTGACCAGTGACCAGTGACCAGTGACCAGTGACAAGTGACCAGTGACCAGTGACCAGTGATCAGTGACCAGTGAACAGTGACCAGTGACCAGCGAAAATGACCAGTGACCAGTGACCAGTGACCAGCGAAATTGACCAGTGACCAGTGACCAGTGAACAGTGACAAGTGACCAGTGACAAGTGACCAACGAAAGTGAACAGTGACCAGTGACCAGTGACCAGTGACCAGCGAAATTGACCAGTGACCAGTGACCAGTGACCAGTCACCAGTGACCAGCGACCAGTGACCAGAGACCAGTAACCAGTGACCAGTGACCAGTGACCACTGACCAGCGAAAGTGACCAGTGAACAGTGACCAGTGACCAGTGACCTGTGACCAGTGACCAGTGACCAGCGAAAGTGACCAGTGACCAGTGACCAGTGACCAGCGACTAGTGACCAGTGACCAGTGACCAGTGACCAGTGACCAGCAAAATTGACCAGTGACCAGTGACCAGTGACCAGTGACCAGCAAAATTGACCAGCAAAATTGACCAGTGACCAGTGACCAGTGACCAATGACCAGTGACCAGTGACCAGTGACCAGTGACAAGTGACCAGTGACCAGTGACCTGTGACCAGTGACCAGTGACCAGTGCCAACGACCAGTGACCAGTGACCATTGACCAGTGACCAGCGAAAGTGACCAGGGACCAGTGACCAGTGACCAGTGACCAGTGACCAGTGACCAGTGACCAGTGACCAGTGACCAGTGTCCAGTGACCAGTGACCAGTGACCAGTGACAAGTGACCAGTGACCAGTGACCAGTGATCAGTGACCAGTGAACAGTGACCAGTGACCAGTGACCAGTGACCAGCGAAAATGACCAGTGACCAGTGACCAGTGACCAGCGAAATTGACCAGTGACCAGTGACCAGTGAACAGTGACAAGTGACCAGTGACAAGTGACCAGTGACCAGTGACCAGTGACCAGTGACCAGGGACCAGTGACCAGTGACCAGTGACCAGCGACCAGTGACCAGTGACCAGTGACCAGTGACCAGTGACCAGTGACCAGTGACAAGTGACCAGTGACCAGCTGCCAGTGACCAGTGACCAGTGACCAGTGACCAGTGACCAGCGAAAGTGACCAGTGACCAGTGACCAGTGACCAGTGACCAGTGACCAGTGACCAGTGACCAGTGACAAGTGACCAGTGACCAGCGACCAGTGACCAGTGACCAGTGACCAGTGACCAGTGACCAGCGAAAGTGACCAGTGACCAGGGACCAGTGACCAGTGACCAGCGAAATTGACCAGTGACCAGTGACCAGTGACCAGTGACAAGTGACCAGTGACCAGTGACCAGTGACCAGTGACCAGTGACCAGTGACCAGTGACCAGTGACCAGTGACCAGTGACCAGTGACCAGTGACCAGTGACCAGTGACCAGTGACCAGTGACCAGCGAAAGTGACCAGTGACCAGTGACCAGTGACCAGTGACCAGCGACCAGTGACCAGTGACCAGTGACCAGCGAAATTGACCAGCGACCATTGACCAGTGACCAGCGAAAGTGACCAGTGACAAGTGACCAGTGACCAGCGAAAGTGACCAGTGACCAGTGACCAGTGACCAGCGACCAGTGACCAGTGACCAGTGACCAGTGACCAGCAAAATTGACCAGCAAAATTGACCAGTGACCAGTGACCAGTGACCAATGACCAGTGACCAGTGACCAGTGACCAGTGACCAGTGACAAGTGACCAGTGACCAGTGACCAGTGACCAGTGACCAGTGACCAGTGCCAACGACCAGTGACCAGTGACCATTGACCAGTGACCAGCGAAAGTGACCAGGGACCAGTGACCAGTGACCAGTGTCCAGTGACCAGTGACCAGTGACCAGTGACCAGTGACCAGTGACCAGTGACCAGTGACCAGTGACAAGTGACCAGTGACCAGTGACCAGTGATCAGTGACCAGTGAACAGTGACCAGTGACCAGCGAAAATGACCAGTCACCAGTGACCAGTGACCAGCGAAATTGACCAGTGACCAGTAACCAGTGAACAGTGACAAGTGACCAGTGACAAGTGACCAACGAAAGTGAACAGTGACCAGTGACCAGTGACCAGTGACCAGCGAAATTGACCAGTGACCAGTGACCAGTGACCAGTCACCAGTGACCAGCGACCAGTGACCAGAGACCAGTGACCAGTGACCAGCAAAATTGACCAGCAAAATTGACCAGTGACCAGTGACCAGTGACCAATGACCAGTGACCAGTGACCAGTGACCAGTGACCAGTGACAAGTGACCAGTGACCAGTGACCAGTGACCAGTGACCAGTGAGCAGTGCCAACGACCAGTGACCAGCGACCAGTGACCAGTGACCAGTGACCAGTGACCAGTGACCAGCGAAAGTGACCAGTGACCAGGGACCAGTGACCAGTGACCAGCGAAATTGACCAGTGACCAGTGACCAGTGACCAGTGACAAGTGACCAGTGACCAGTGACCAGTGACCAGTGACCAGTGACCAGTGACCAGTGACCAGTGACCAGTGACCAGTGACCAGTGACCAGTGACCAGTGACCAGTGACCAGTGACCAGTGACCAGTGACCAGTGACCAGCGAAAGTGACCAGTGACCAGTGACCAGTGACCAGTGACCAGCGACCAGTGACCAGTGACCAGTGACCAGCGAAATTGACCAGCGACCATTGACCAGTGACCAGCGAAAGTGACCAGTGACAAGTGACCAGTGACCAGCGAAAGTGACCAGTGACCAGTGACCAGTGACCAGCGACCAGTGACCAGTGACCAGTGACCAGTGACCAGCAAAATTGACCAGCAAAATTGACCAGTGACCAGTGACCAGTGACCAATGACCAGTGACCAGTGACCAGTGACCAGTGACCAGTGACAAGTGACCAGTGACCAGTGACCAGTGACCAGTGACCAGTGACCAGTGCCAACGACCAGTGACCAGTGACCATTGACCAGTGACCAGCGAAAGTGACCAGGGACCAGTGACCAGTGACCAGTGTCCAGTGACCAGTGACCAGTGACCAGTGACCAGTGACCAGTGACCAGTGACCAGTGACCAGTGACAAGTGACCAGTGACCAGTGACCAGTGATCAGTGACCAGTGAACAGTGACCAGTGACCAGCGAAAATGACCAGTCACCAGTGACCAGTGACCAGCGAAATTGACCAGTGACCAGTAACCAGTGAACAGTGACAAGTGACCAGTGACAAGTGACCAACGAAAGTGAACAGTGACCAGTGACCAGTGACCAGTGACCAGCGAAATTGACCAGTGACCAGTGACCAGTGACCAGTCACCAGTGACCAGCGACCAGTGACCAGAGACCAGTGACCAGTGACCAGCAAAATTGACCAGCAAAATTGACCAGTGACCAGTGACCAGTGACCAATGACCAGTGACCAGTGACCAGTGACCAGTGACCAGTGACAAGTGACCAGTGACCAGTGACCAGTGACCAGTGACCAGTGAGCAGTGCCAACGACCAGTGACCAGTGACCATTGACCAGTGACCAGCGAAAGTGACCAGGGACCAGTGACCAGTGACCAGTGACCAGTGACCAGTGACCAGTGACCAGTGACCAGTGACCAGTGACCAGCGACCAGTGACCAGTGACCAGTGACCAGTGACCAGTGACCAGTGACCAGTGACAAGTGACCAGTGACCAGCTGCCAGTGACCAGTGACCAGTGACCAGTGACCAGTGACCAGCGAAAGTGACCAGTGACCAGTGACCAGTGACCAGTGACCAGTGACAAGTGACCAGTGACCAGCGACCAGTGACCAGTGACCAGTGACCAGTGACCAGTGACCAGCGAAAGTGACCAGTGACCAGTGACCAGTGACCAGTGACCAGTGACCAGTGACCAGTGACCAGTGACCAGTGACCAGTGACCAGTGACAAGTGACCAGTGACCAGTGACCAGTGATCAGTGACCAGTGAACAGTGACCAGTGACCAGTGACCAGTGACCAGCGAAAATGACCAGTGACCAGTGACCAGTGACCAGCGAAATTGACCAGTGACCAGTGACCAGTGAACAGTGACAAGTGACCAGTGACAAGTGACCAACGAAAGTGACCAGTGAACAGTGACCAGGGACCAGTGACCAGTGACGAGTGACCAGTGACCAGCGAAAGTGAACAGTGAGCAGTGACCAGTGACCAGTGACCAGTGACCAGTGACCAGTGACCAGTGACCAGTGACCAGTGACCAGTGAGCAGTGACCAGCGAAATTGACCGGTTTCCAGTGACCAGTGACAAGTGACCAGTGACCAGTGACCAGCGAAAGTGACCAGTGACGAGTGACCAGTGACAAGTGACCAGTGACAAGTGACCAGTGACCAGTGACCAGTGACCAGTGACCAGTGACCAGTGACCAGTGACCAGTGACCAGTGACCAGCGAAAGTGACCAGTGACCAGTGACCTGTGACCAGTGACCAGTGACAAGTGACCAGTGACCAGTGACCAGTGACCAGTGACCAGTGACCAGTGACCAGTGACGAGCGAAATGGACCAGTGACCAGTGTCCAGTGACCAGTGACCAGTGATAAGTGACCAGTGACCAGTGACCAGTGACCAGTGACCATTGACCAGTGACCAGTGACCAGTGACCAGCGAAAGTGACCAGGGACAAGCGACCAGTGACCAGTGACCAGTGACCAGTGACCAGTGACCAGTGACCAGTGACCAGTGACCAGTGACCAGTGACCAGTGACCAGTGACCAGTGACAAGTGACCAGTGACCAGTGACCAGTGACCAGTGACCAGTGACCAGTGCCAACGACCAGTGACCAGCGAAAGTGACCAGGGACCAGTGACCAGTGACCAGTGACCAGTGACCAGTGACCAGTGACCAGTGACCAGTGACCAGTGACCAGTGACAAGTGACCAGTGACCAGTGACCAGTGACAAGTGACCAGTGACCAGTGACCAGTGACCAGTGACCAGTGCCAACGACCAGTGACCAGTGACCATTGACCAGTGACCAGCGAAAGTGACCAGGGACCAGTGACCAGTGACCAGTGACCAGTGACCAGTGACCAGTGACCAGTGACCAGTGACCAGTGACCAGTGACCAGTGACCAGTGACCAGTGACAAGTGACCAGTGACCAGTGACCAGTGATCAGTGACCAGTGAACAGTGACCAGTGACCAGCGAAAATGACCAGTGACCAGTGACCAGTGACCAGCGAAATTGACCAGTGACCAGTGACCAGTGAACAGTGACAAGTGACCAGTGACAAGTGACCAACGAAAGTGAACAGTGACCAGTGACCAGTGACCAGTGACCAGCGAAATTGACCAGTGACCAGTGACCAGTGACCAGTCACCAGTGACCAGCGACCAGTGACCAGAGACCAGTAACCAGTGACCAGTGACCAGTGACCACTGACCAGCGAAAGTGACCAGTGAACAGTGACCAGTGACCAGTGACCTGTGACCAGTGACCAGTGACCAGCGAAAGTGACCAGTGACCAGTGACCAGTGACCAGCGACTAGTGACCAGTGACCAGTGACCAGTGACCAGTGACCAGCAAAATTGACCAGTGACCAGTGACCAGTGACCAGTGACCAGCAAAATTGACCAGCAAAATTGACCAGTGACCAGTGACCAGTGACCAATGACCAGTGACCAGTGACCAGTGACCAGTGACAAGTGACCAGTGACCAGTGACCTGTGACCAGTGACCAGTGACCAGTGCCAACGACCAGTGACCAGTGACCATTGACCAGTGACCAGCGAAAGTGACCAGGGACCAGTGACCAGTGACCAGTGACCAGTGACCAGTGACCAGTGACCAGTGACCAGTGTCCAGTGACCAGTGACCAGTGACCAGTGACAAGTGACCAGTGACCAGTGACCAGTGA
This sequence comes from Andrena trimmerana, assembly GCA_951215215.1. Classification (NCBI taxonomy): domain Eukaryota; kingdom Metazoa; phylum Arthropoda; class Insecta; order Hymenoptera; family Andrenidae; genus Andrena; species Andrena trimmerana. Next base: position 21,330,642 of record OX578061.1, read on the forward strand.
TCAGTGACCAGTGAACAGTGACCAGTGACCAGTGACCAGTGACCAGCGAAAATGACCAGTGACCAGTGACCAGTGACCAGCGAAATTGACCAGTGACCAGTGACCAGTGAACAGTGACAAGTGACCAGTGACAAGTGACCAGTGACCAGTGACCAGTGACCAGTGACCAGGGACCAGTGACCAGTGACCAGTGACCAGCGACCAGTGACCAGTGACCAGTGACCAGTGACCAGTGACCAGTGACCAGTGACAAGTGACCAGTGACCAGTGACCAGTGACCAGTGACCAGCGAAAGTGACCAGTGACCAGTGACCAGTGACCAGTGACCAGTGACCAGTGACCAGTGACCAGTGACAAGTGACCAGTGACCAGCGACCAGTGACCAGTGACCAGTGACCAGTGACCAGTGACCAGCGAAAGTGACCAGTGACCAGGGACCAGTGACCAGTGACCAGCGAAATTGACCAGTGACCAGTGACCAGTGACCAGTGACAAGTGACCAGTGACCAGTGACCAGTGACCAGTGACCAGTGACCAGTGACCAGTGACCAGTGACCAGTGACCAGTGACCAGTGACCAGTGACCAGTGACCAGTGACCAGTGACCAGTGACCAGCGAAAGTGACCAGTGACCAGTGACCAGTGACCAGTGACCAGCGACCAGTGACCAGTGACCAGTGACCAGCGAAATTGACCAGCGACCATTGACCAGTGACCAGCGAAAGTGACCAGTGACAAGTGACCAGTGACCAGCGAAAGTGACCAGTGACCAGTGACCAGTGACCAGCGACCAGTGACCAGTGACCAGTGACCAGTGACCAGCAAAATTGACCAGCAAAATTGACCAGTGACCAGTGACCAGTGACCAATGACCAGTGACCAGTGACCAGTGACCAGTGACCAGTGACAAGTGACCAGTGACCAGTGACCAGTGACCAGTGACCAGTGACCAGTGCCAACGACCAGTGACCAGTGACCATTGACCAGTGACCAGCGAAAGTGACCAGGGACCAGTGACCAGTGACCAGTGTCCAGTGACCAGTGACCAGTGACCAGTGACCAGTGACCAGTGACCAGTGACCAGTGACAAGTGACCAGTGACCAGTGACCAGTGATCAGTGACCAGTGAACAGTGACCAGTGACCAGCGAAAATGACCAGTCACCAGTGACCAGTGACCAGCGAAATTGACCAGTGACCAGTAACCAGTGAACAGTGACAAGTGACCAGTGACAAGTGACCAACGAAAGTGAACAGTGACCAGTGACCAGTGACCAGTGACCAGCGAAATTGACCAGTGACCAGTGACCAGTGACCAGTCACCAGTGACCAGCGACCAGTGACCAGAGACCAGTGACCAGTGACCAGCAAAATTGACCAGCAAAATTGACCAGTGACCAGTGACCAGTGACCAATGACCAGTGACCAGTGACCAGTGACCAGTGACCAGTGACAAGTGACCAGTGACCAGTGACCAGTGACCAGTGACCAGTGAGCAGTGCCAACGACCAGTGACCAGTGACCATTGACCAGTGACCAGCGAAAGTGACCAGGGACCAGTGACCAGTGACCAGTGACCAGTGACCAGTGACCAGTGACCAGTGACCAGTGACCAGCGACCAGTGACCAGTGACCAGTGACCAGTGACCAGTGACCAGTGACCAGTGACAAGTGACCAGTGACCAGCTGCCAGTGACCAGTGACCAGTGACCAGTGACCAGTGACCAGCGAAAGTGACCAGTGACCAGTGACCAGTGACCAGTGACCAGTGACAAGTGACCAGTGACCAGCGACCAGTGACCAGTGACCAGTGACCAGTGACCAGTGACCAGCGAAAGTGACCAGTGACCAGTGACCAGTGACCAGTGACCAGTGACCAGTGACCAGTGACCAGTGACCAGTGACCAGTGACCAGTGACAAGTGACCAGTGACCAGTGACCAGTGATCAGTGACCAGTGAACAGTGACCAGTGACCAGTGACCAGTGACCAGCGAAAATGACCAGTGACCAGTGACCAGTGACCAGCGAAATTGACCAGTGACCAGTGACCAGTGAACAGTGACAAGTGACCAGTGACAAGTGACCAACGAAAGTGACCAGTGAACAGTGACCAGGGACCAGTGACCAGTGACGAGTGACCAGTGACCAGCGAAAGTGAACAGTGAGCAGTGACCAGTGACCAGTGACCAGTGACCAGTGACCAGTGACCAGTGACCAGTGACCAGTGACCAGTGAGCAGTGACCAGCGAAATTGACCGGTTTCCAGTGACCAGTGACAAGTGACCAGTGACCAGTGACCAGCGAAAGTGACCAGTGACAAGTGACCAGTGACCAGTGACCAGTGACCAGTGACCAGTGACCAGTGACCAGTGACCAGTGACCAGTGACCAGCGAAAGTGACCAGTGACCAGTGACCTGTGACCAGTGACCAGTGACAAGTGACCAGTGACCAGTGACCAGTGACCAGTGACCAGTGACCAGTGACCAGTGACGAGCGAAATGGACCAGTGACCAGTGTCCAGTGACCAGTGACCAGTGATAAGTGACCAGTGACCAGTGACCAGTGACCAGTGACCATTGACCAGTGACCAGTGACCAGTGACCAGCGAAAGTGACCAGGGACAAGCGACCAGTGACCAGTGACCAGTGACCAGTGACCAGTGACCAGTGACCAGTGACCAGTGACCAGTGACCAGTGACCAGTGACCAGTGACCAGTGACCAGTGACAAGTGACCAGTGACCAGTGACCAGTGACCAGTGACCAGTGACCAGTGCCAACGACCAGTGACCAGCGAAAGTGACCAGGGACCAGTGACCAGTGACCAGTGACCAGTGACCAGTGACCAGTGACCAGTGACCAGTGACCAGTGACAAGTGACCAGTGACCAGTGACCAGTGACAAGTGACCAGTGACCAGTGACCAGTGATCAGTGACCAGTGAACAGTGACCAGTGACCAGTGACCAGCGACCAGTGACCAGTGACCAGTGACCAGGGACCAGTGACCAGCGAAAGTGACCAGTGACCAGTGACCAGTGACCAGTGAACAGCGAAAGTGACCAGTGACCAGTGACCTGTGACCTGTGACGAGTGACCAGTGACCAGTGACGAGCGAAATGGACCAGTGACCAATGACCAGTGACCAGTGACCAGTGACCAGTGACCAGTGACCAGTGACCAGTGACCAGTGACCAGTGCCAACGACCAGTGACCAGTGACCATTGACCAGTGACCAGCGAAAGTGACCAGGGACCAGTGACCAGTGACCAGTGACCAGTGACCAGTGACCAGTGACCAGTGACCAGTGACAAGTGACCAGTGACCAGTGACCAGTGACAAGTGACCAGTGACCAGTGACCAGTGATCAGTGACCAGTGAACAGTGACCAGTGACCAGTGACCAGCGACCAGTGACCAGTGACCAGTGACCAGGGACCAGTGACCAGCGAAAGTGACCAGTGACCAGTGACCAGTGACCAGTGAACAGCGAAAGTGACCAGTGACCAGTGACCTGTGACCTGTGACCAGTGACCAGTGACCAGTGACGAGCGAAATGGACCAGTGACCAATGACCAGTGACCAGTGACCAGTGACCAGTGACCAGTGACCAGTGACAAGTGACCAGTGACCAGTGGCCAGTGATCAGTGACCAGTGAACAGTGACCAGTGACCAGTGACCAGTGACCAGCGAAAATGACCAGTGACCAGTGACCAGTGACCAGCGAAATTGACCAGTGACCAGTGACCAGTGAACAGTGACAAGTGACCAGTGACAAGTGACCAACGAAAGTGACCAGTGAACAGTGACCAGGGACCAGTGACCAGTGACCAGTGACCAGTGACCAGCGACCAGTGACCAGTGACCAGTGACCAGTGACCAGTGACCAGTGACCAGTGACAAGTGACCAGTGACCAGCTGCCAGTGACCAGTGACCAGTGACCAGTGACCAGTGACCAGCGAAAGTGACCAGTGACCAGTGACCAGTGACCAGTGACCAGTGACCAGTGACCAGTGACCAGTGACCAGTGACAAGTGACCAGTGACCAGCGACCAGTGACCAGTGACCAGTGACCAGTGACCAGTGACCAGCGAAAGTGACCAGTGACCAGGGACCAGTGACCAGTGACCAGCGAAATTGACCAGTGACCAGTGACCAGTGACCAGTGACAAGTGACCAGTGACCAGTGACCAGTGACCAGTGACCAGTGACCAGTGACCAGTGACCAGTGACCAGCGAAAGTGACCAGTGACCAGTGACCAGTGACCAGTGACCAGCGACCAGTGACCAGTGACCAGTGACCAGCGAAATTGACCAGCGACCATTGACCAGTGACCAGCGAAAGTGACCAGTGACAAGTGACCAGTGACCAGCGACCAGTGACCAGCGAAAGTGACCAGTGACCAGTGACCAGTGACCAGCGACCAGTGACCAGTGACCAGTGACCAGTGACCAGCAAAATTGACCATCAAAATTGACCAGTGACCAGTGACCAGTGACCAATGACCAGTGACCAGTGACCAGTGACCAGTGACCAGTGACGAGTGACCAGTGACCAGTGACCAGTGACCAGTGACCAGTGACCAGTGCCAACGACCAGTGACCAGTGACCATTGACCAGTGACCAGCGAAAGTGACCAGGGACCAGTGACCAGTGACCAGTGACCAGTGACCAGTGACCTGTGACCAGTGACCAGTGACCAGTGACCAGCGACCAGTGACCAGTGACCAGTGACCAGTGACCAGTGACCAGTGACCAGTGACAAGTGACCAGTGACCAGCTGCCAGTGACCAGTGACCAGTGACCAGTGACCAGTGACCAGCGAAAGTGACCAGTGACCAGTGACCAGTGACCAGTGACCAGTGACCAGTGACCAGTGACCAGTGACAAGTGACCAGTGACCAGCGAAATTGACCAGCGACCATTGACCAGTGACCAGCGAAAGTGACCAGTGACAAGTGACCAGTGACCAGCGAAAGTGACCAGTGACCAGTGACCAGTGACCAGCGACCAGTGACCAGTGACCAGTGACCAGTGACCAGTGACCAGTGACCAGTGACCAGTGACCAGTGACCAGTGACCAGTGACCAGTGACCAGTGACCAGTGACCAGCGAAAGTGACCAGTGACCAGTGACCAGTGACCAGTGACCAGCGACCAGTGACCAGTGACCAGTGACCAGCGAAATTGACCAGCGACCATTGACCAGTGACCAGCGAAAGTGACCAGTGACAAGTGACCAGTGACCAGCGAAAGTGACAAGTGACCAGTGACCAGTGACCAGCGACCAGTGACCAGTGACCAGTGACCAGTGACCAGCAAAATTGACCAGCAAAATTGACCAGTGACCAGTGACCAGTGACCAATGACCAGTGACCAGTGACCAGTGACCAGTGACCAGTGACAAGTGACCAGTGACCAGTGACCAGTGACCAGTGACCAGTGACCAGTGCCAACGACCAGTGACCAGTGACCATTGACCAGTGACCAGCGAAAGTGACCAGGGACCAGTGACCAGTGACCAGTGTCCAGTGACCAGTGACCAGTGACCAGTGACCAGTGACCAGTGACCAGTGACCAGTGACCAGTGACAAGTGACCAGTGACCAGTGACCAGTGATCAGTGACCAGTGAACAGTGACCAGTGACCAGCGAAAATGACCAGTCACCAGTGACCAGTGACCAGCGAAATTGACCAGTGACCAGTAACCAGTGAACAGTGACAAGTGACCAGTGACAAGTGACCAACGAAAGTGAACAGTGACCAGTGACCAGTGACCAGTGACCAGCGAAATTGACCAGTGACCAGTGACCAGTGACCAGTCACCAGTGACCAGCGACCAGTGACCAGAGACCAGTGACCAGTGACCAGCAAAATTGACCAGCAAAATTGACCAGTGACCAGTGACCAGTGACCAATGACCAGTGACCAGTGACCAGCGAAAGTGACCAGTGACCAGGGACCAGTGACCAGTGACCAGCGAAATTGACCAGTGACCAGTGACCAGTGACCAGTGACAAGTGACCAGTGACCAGTGACCAGTGACCAGTGACCAGTGACCAGTGACCAGTGACCAGTGACCAGTGACCAGTGACCAGTGACCAGTGACCAGTGACCAGTGACCAGTGACCAGTGACCAGCGAAAGTGACCAGTGACCAGTGACCAGTGACCAGTGACCAGCGACCAGTGACCAGTGACCAGTGACCAGCGAAATTGACCAGCGACCATTGACCAGTGACCAGCGAAAGTGACCAGTGACAAGTGACCAGTGACCAGCGAAAGTGACCAGTGACCAGTGACCAGTGACCAGCGACCAGTGACCAGTGACCAGTGACCAGTGACCAGCAAAATTGACCAGCAAAATTGACCAGTGACCAGTGACCAGTGACCAATGACCAGTGACCAGTGACCAGTGACCAGTGACCAGTGACAACGACCAGTGACCAGTGACCATTGACCAGTGACCAGCGAAAGTGACCAGGGACCAGTGACCAGTGACCAGTGACCAGTGACCAGTGACCAGTGACCAGTGACCAGTGACAAGTGACCAGTGACCAGTGACCAGTGACAAGTGACCAGTGACCAGTGACCAGTGATCAGTGACCAGTGAACAGTGACCAGTGACCAGTGACCAGCGACCAGTGACCAGTGACCAGTGACCAGGGACCAGTGACCAGCGAAAGTGACCAGTGACCAGTGACCAGTGACCAGTGAACAGCGAAAGTGACCAGTGACCAGTGACCTGTGACCTGTGACCAGTGACCAGTGACCAGTGACGAGCGAAATGGACCAGTGACCAATGACCAGTGACCAGTGACCAGTGACCAGTGACCAGTGACCAGTGACAAGTGACCAGTGACCAGTGGCCAGTGATCAGTGACCAGTGAACAGTGACCAGTGACCAGTGACCAGTGACCAGCGAAAATGACCAGTGACCAGTGACCAGTGACCAGCGAAATTGACCAGTGACCAGTGACCAGTGAACAGTGACAAGTGACCAGTGACAAGTGACCAACGAAAGTGACCAGTGAACAGTGACCAGGGACCAGTGACCAGTGACCAGTGACCAGTGACCAGCGACCAGTGACCAGTGACCAGTGACCAGTGACCAGTGACCAGTGACCAGTGACAAGTGACCAGTGACCAGCTGCCAGTGACCAGTGACCAGTGACCAGTGACCAGTGACCAGCGAAAGTGACCAGTGACCAGTGACCAGTGACCAGTGACCAGTGACCAGTGACCAGTGACCAGTGACCAGTGACAAGTGACCAGTGACCAGCGACCAGTGACCAGTGACCAGTGACCAGTGACCAGTGACCAGCGAAAGTGACCAGTGACCAGGGACCAGTGACCAGTGACCAGCGAAATTGACCAGTGACCAGTGACCAGTGACCAGTGACAAGTGACCAGTGACCAGTGACCAGTGACCAGTGACCAGTGACCAGTGACCAGTGACCAGTGACCAGCGAAAGTGACCAGTGACCAGTGACCAGTGACCAGTGACCAGCGACCAGTGACCAGTGACCAGTGACCAGCGAAATTGACCAGCGACCATTGACCAGTGACCAGCGAAAGTGACCAGTGACAAGTGACCAGTGACCAGCGACCAGTGACCAGCGAAAGTGACCAGTGACCAGTGACCAGTGACCAGCGACCAGTGACCAGTGACCAGTGACCAGTGACCAGCAAAATTGACCATCAAAATTGACCAGTGACCAGTGACCAGTGACCAATGACCAGTGACCAGTGACCAGTGACCAGTGACCAGTGACGAGTGACCAGTGACCAGTGACCAGTGACCAGTGACCAGTGACCAGTGCCAACGACCAGTGACCAGTGACCATTGACCAGTGACCAGCGAAAGTGACCAGGGACCAGTGACCAGTGACCAGTGACCAGTGACCAGTGACCTGTGACCAGTGACCAGTGACCAGTGACCAGCGACCAGTGACCAGTGACCAGTGACCAGTGACCAGTGACCAGTGACCAGTGACAAGTGACCAGTGACCAGCTGCCAGTGACCAGTGACCAGTGACCAGTGACCAGTGACCAGCGAAAGTGACCAGTGACCAGTGACCAGTGACCAGTGACCAGTGACCAGTGACCAGTGACCAGTGACAAGTGACCAGTGACCAGCGAAATTGACCAGCGACCATTGACCAGTGACCAGCGAAAGTGACCAGTGACAAGTGACCAGTGACCAGCGAAAGTGACCAGTGACCAGTGACCAGTGACCAGCGACCAGTGACCAGTGACCAGTGACCAGTGACCAGTGACCAGTGACCAGTGACCAGTGACCAGTGACCAGTGACCAGTGACCAGTGACCAGTGACCAGTGACCAGTGACCAGTGACAACGACCAGTGACCAGTGACCATTGACCAGTGACCAGCGAAAGTGACCAGGGACCAGTGACCAGTGACCAGCGACCAGTGACCAGTGACCAGTGACCAGTGACCAGCAAAATTGACCAGCAAAATTGACCAGTGACCAGTGACCAGTGACCAATGACCAGTGACCAGTGACCAGTGACCAGTGACCAGTGACAACGACCAGTGACCAGTGACCATTGACCAGTGACCAGCGAAAGTGACCAGGGACCAGTGACCAGTGACCAGTGACCAGTGACCAGTGACCAGTGACCAGTGACCAGTGACAAGTGACCAGTGACCAGTGACCAGTGACAAGTGACCAGTGACCAGTGACCAGTGATCAGTGACCAGTGAACAGTGACCAGTGACCAGTGACCAGCGACCAGTGACCAGTGACCAGTGACCAGGGACCAGTGACCAGCGAAAGTGACCAGTGACCAGTGACCAGTGACCAGTGAACAGCGAAAGTGACCAGTGACCAGTGACCTGTGACCTGTGACCAGTGACCAGTGACCAGTGACGAGCGAAATGGACCAGTGACCAATGACCAGTGACCAGTGACCAGTGACCAGTGACCAGTGACCAGTGACAAGTGACCAGTGACCAGTGGCCAGTGATCAGTGACCAGTGAACAGTGACCAGTGACCAGTGACCAGTGACCAGCGAAAATGACCAGTGACCAGTGACCAGTGACCAGCGAAATTGACCAGTGACCAGTGACCAGTGAACAGTGACAAGTGACCAGTGACAAGTGACCAACGAAAGTGACCAGTGAACAGTGACCAGGGACCAGTGACCAGTGACCAGTGACCAGTGACCAGCGACCAGTGACCAGTGACCAGTGACCAGTGACCAGTGACCAGTGACCAGTGACAAGTGACCAGTGACCAGCTGCCAGTGACCAGTGACCAGTGACCAGTGACCAGTGACCAGCGAAAGTGACCAGTGACCAGTGACCAGTGACCAGTGACCAGTGACCAGTGACCAGTGACCAGTGACCAGTGACAAGTGACCAGTGACCAGCGACCAGTGACCAGTGACCAGTGACCAGTGACCAGTGACCAGCGAAAGTGACCAGTGACCAGGGACCAGTGACCAGTGACCAGCGAAATTGACCAGTGACCAGTGACCAGTGACCAGTGACAAGTGACCAGTGACCAGTGACCAGTGACCAGTGACCAGTGACCAGTGACCAGTGACCAGTGACCAGCGAAAGTGACCAGTGACCAGTGACCAGTGACCAGTGACCAGCGACCAGTGACCAGTGACCAGTGACCAGCGAAATTGACCAGCGACCATTGACCAGTGACCAGCGAAAGTGACCAGTGACAAGTGACCAGTGACCAGCGACCAGTGACCAGCGAAAGTGACCAGTGACCAGTGACCAGTGACCAGCGACCAGTGACCAGTGACCAGTGACCAGTGACCAGCAAAATTGACCATCAAAATTGACCAGTGACCAGTGACCAGTGACCAATGACCAGTGACCAGTGACCAGTGACCAGTGACCAGTGACGAGTGACCAGTGACCAGTGACCAGTGACCAGTGACCAGTGACCAGTGCCAACGACCAGTGACCAGTGACCATTGACCAGTGACCAGCGAAAGTGACCAGGGACCAGTGACCAGTGACCAGTGACCAGTGACCAGTGACCTGTGACCAGTGACCAGTGACCAGTGACCAGCGACCAGTGACCAGTGACCAGTGACCAGTGACCAGTGACCAGTGACCAGTGACAAGT